>CM065594.1:240065982-240665982 GCA_033119425.1 Bufotes viridis | reverse complement strand
GATTCTCTGCTGTGGGACCTCTCTCCTCTGTCTGGGTGAAGGGGTCAAAGTAACTAAATGGTGGCCTACTCCTGTGGTGGTTGATATGATGCCTGAATATGTGCTGTGGGGCCTCTCTCCTTTGTCTGGGTGAAAGGGGTCAAAGTAACTAAATGGTGGCCTACTCCTGTGGTGGTTGATATGATGCCTGATTCTATGCTGTGGGGCCTCTCTCCTCTGTCTGGGTGAAGGGGTCAAAGTAACTAAATGGTGGCCTACTCCTGTGGTGGTTGATATGATGCCTGAATATGTGCTGTGGGGCCTCTCTCCTCTGTTTGGGTGAAGGGGTCAAAGTAACTTTATGGTGGCTTCTCCTGTGGTGGTTGATATGATGCCTGATTCTCTGCTGTGGGACCTCTCTCCTCTGTCTGGGTGAAGGCGTCAAAGTAACTAAATGGTGGCCTACTCCTGTGGTGGTTGATATGATGCCTGATTCTCTGCTGTGGGACCTCTCTCCTCTGTCTGGGTGAAGGCGTCAAAGTAACTAAATGGTGGCCTACTCCTGTGGTGGTTGATATGATGCCTGATTCTCTGCTGTGGGACCTCTCTCCTCTGTCTGGGTGAAGGGGTCAAAGTAACTAAATGGTGGCCTACTCCTGTGGTGGTTGATATGATGCCTGATTCTCTGCTGTGGGGCCTCTCTCCTCTGTCTGGGTGAAGGGGTCAAAGTAACTAAATGGTGGCCGACTCCTGTGGTGGTTGATATGATGCCTGAATATGTGCTGTGGGGCCTCTCTCCTTTGTCTGGGTGAAGGGGTCAAAGTAACTTATATGGTGGCTTCTCCTGTGGTGGTTGATATGATGCCTGATTCTCTGCTGTGGAACCTCTCTCCTCTGTCCTGGGTGAAGGGGTCAAAGTATCTAAATGGTGGCCTTCTCCTGTGGTGGTTGATATGATGCCTGAATATGTGCTGTGGGGCCTCTCTCCTCTGTCTGGGTGAAGGGGTCAAAGTAACTAAATGGTGGCCTACTCCTGTGGTGGTTGATATGATGCCTGAATATGTGCTGTGGGGCCTCTCTCCTCTGTTTGGGTGAAGGGGTCAAAGTAACTAAATGGTGGCCTACTCCTGTGGTGGTTGATATGATGCCTGATTCTCTGCTGTGGGGCCTCTCTCCTCTGTCTGGGTGAAGGGGTCAAAGTAACTAAATGGTGGCCTACTCCTGTGGTGGTTGATATGATGCCTGATTCTATGCTGTGGGGCCTCTCTCCTCTGTCTGGGTGAAGGGGTCAAAGTAACTAAATGGTGGCCTACTCCTGTGGTGGTTGATATGATGCCTGATTCTCTGCTGTGGGGCCTCTCTCCTCTGTCTGGGTGAAGGGGTCAAAGAAACTAAATGGTGGCCTACTCCTGTGGTGGTTGATATGATGCCTGAATATGTGCTGTGGGGCCTCTCTCCTCTGTTTGGGTGAAGGGGTCAAAGTAACTTTATGGTGGCTTCTCCTGTGGTGGTTGATATGATGCCTGATTCTCTGCTGTAGGGCCTCTCTCCTCTGTCTGGGTGAAGGGGTCAAAGTAACTAAATGGTGGCCTACTTCTGTGGTGGTTGATATGATGCCTGATTCTCTGCTGTGGGGCCTCTCTCCTCTGTCTGGGTGAAGGGGTCAAAGTAACTAAATGGTGGCCTACTCCTGTGGTGGTTGATATGATGCCTGATTCTCTGCTGTGGGACCTCTCTCCTCTGTCTGGGTGAAGGGGTCAAAGTAACTAAATGGTGGCACTACTCCTGTGGTGGTTGATATGATGCCTGATTCTCTGCTGTGGGACCTCTCTCCTCTGTCTGGGTGAAGGGGTCAAAGTAACTAAATGGTGGCCTACTCCTGTGGTGGTTGATATGATGCCTGAATATGTGCTGTGGGGCCTCTCTCCTCTGTCTGGGTGAAGGGGTCAAAGTAACTAAATGGTGGCCTACTCCTGTGGTGGTTGATATGATGCCTGATTCTCTGCTGTGGGGCCTCTCTCCTCTGTCTGGGTGAAGGGGTCAAAGTAACTAAATGGTGGCCTACTCCTGTGGTGGTTGATATGATGCCTGAATATCTGCTGTGGGGCCTCTCTCCTCTGTTTGGGTGAAGGGGTCAAAGTAACTAAATGGTGGCCTACTCCTGTGGTGGTTGATATGATGCCTGATTCTCTGCTGTAGGGCCTCTCTCCTCTGTCTGGGTGAAGGGGTCAAAGTAACTAAATGGTGGCCTACTCCTGTGGTGGTTGATATGATGCCTGATTCTCTGCTGTGGGACCTCTCTCCTCTGTCTGGGTGAAGGGGTCAAAGTAACTAAATGGTGGCCTACTCCTGTGGTGGTTGATATGATGCCTGATTCTCTGCTGTGGGACCTCTCTCCTCTGTCTGGGTGAAGGGGTCAAAGTAACTAAATGGTGGCCTACTCCTGTGGTGGTTGATATGATGCCTGATTCTCTGCTGTGGGACCTCTCTCCTCTGTCTGGGTGAAGGGGTCAAAGTAACTAAATGGTGGCCTACTCCTGTGGTGGTTGATATGATGCCTGATTCTCTGCTGTGGGGCCTCTCTCCTCTGTCTGGGTGAAGGGTCAAAGTAACTAAATGGTGGCCTACTCCTGTGGTGGTTGATATGATGCCTGAATATCTGCTGTGGGGCCTCTCTCCTCTGTCTGGGTGAAGGGGTCAAAGTAACTAAATGGTGGCTTACTCCTGTGGTGGTTGATATGATGCCTGATTCTCTGCTGTAGGGCCTCTCTCCTCTGTCTGGGTGAAGGGGTCAAAGTAACTAAATGGTGGCCTACTCCTGTGGTGGTTGATATGATGCCTGATTCTCTGCTGTGGGACCTCTCTCCTCTGTCTGGGTGAAGGGGTCAAAGTAACTAAATGGTGGCCTACTCCTGTGGTGGTTGATATGATGCCTGATTCTCTGCTGTGGGACCTCTCTCCTCTGTCTGGGTGAAGGGGTCAAAGTAACTAAATGGTGGCCTACTCCTGTGGTGGTTGATATGATGCCTGAATATGTGCTGTGGGGCCTCTCTCCTCTGTCTGGGTGAAGGGGTCAAAGTAACAAAATGGTGGCCTACTCCTGTGGTGGTTGATATGATGCCTGATTCTCTGCTGTGGGACCTCTCTCCTTTGTCTGGGTGCTGGGGTCGAAATAATAGTAAGTGACCTTCTCCATTGGTGGGTGACTTGAAGCCTGATTCTGTGCTATGGGACCTCACTCCAATTAATATTGTTTAATTTTTATTTATTTTATGTTAACTCATCATTTCCCTATCTACATTTGTTTGCAGGGGATTTACCTACATTTTGCTGCCTTTTGCAGCCCTCTAGCCCTTTCGGGTGTGTTTTACAGCCTTACCAAAAACCTTACCAGATCTAGCACATAAACCAGTTGAACTTGAAACCCTTGAAAGATTACAGTAATGAAAAATAATTATTAATATGGGCAACACTATCTGTACCCTTTGTTTCCAATCAAACAAAAGCGCAATAAATTTGATTTAACATTATAGTTTTATAAAATAATCTTTAACAAAATAGAATTATTTTTTAACATAAATATATAAATAACCAAAAAATTAGGGTAATTTTTAAATTTTCTCTGCTCCTCCAGCAGATCATCGATGTCCTTAAGATGAGCCTCCTCCATGGCTCGCATTTGGTGGGAGAACTGCATCTTGAGCTGCCTCATCTTCCTGGTTTGCTGCTCCCTGAACTGCTGCATTTGCAGCTGGTGCTTCCTTCGCATTATTTTTATTTTTTTAACATGATGTTGTCAGCTGTAAAATAAATGAAATAAAATTTGAAATGTACATTAAAATACAATCATTAATTGTTATATAAAGCTGAGATGATATTTTTTCTTGAAAATCACTGGTTAGACCACACATGGAGTACTGTGTACAGTTCTGGGCTCCTGTGAACAAGACAGACATAGCAGAGCTGGAGAGGGTTCAGAGGAGGGCAACTAAAGTAATAACTGGAATGAGGGATCTACAGTACCGTAAAAGGTTATCAAAATTAGGGTTATTCACTTTAGAAAAAAGACGACTGAGGGAGATCTAATAACTATGTATAAATATATCAGGGGTCAGTACAGAGATCTCTCCCATCATCTATTTATCCCCAGGACTGTGACTGTGACAAGGGGACATCCTCTGCGTCTGGAGGAAAGAAGGTTTGTACACAAACATAGAAAAGGATTCTTCACTGTAAGAGCAGTGAGACTATGGAACTCTCTGCCTGAGGAGGTGGTGATGGTGAGTACAATAAAGGAATTCAAGAGGGGACTGGATTTATTTCTGGAGTGTAATAATATTACAGGCTATAGCTACTAGAGAGGGTCGTTGATCCAGGGAGTTATTCTGATTGCCTGATTGGAGTCGGGAAGGAATTTTTTTCCCCTTATGTGAGGAAAATTGGCTTCTGCCTCACAGGGGTTTTTGCCTTCCTCTGGATCAACTTGTAGGAAACAGGCCGAACTGGATGGACAAATGTCTTTTTCGGTCTTATTTATACTATGTTACTATGTTACTATGTAAATCTGTTATATATTGGTTTAGGTAGGATTAATAATAGTTCCTTTTAGTTTTGGGTTATTGACTTAGTAGTTACGTTAATGGTTTTGATGTTGATCAATTACTTTTTAGTGTTTATTTTTTATATTACTGTTATGTGTTGTACTTTATTTGTTGCCTGTTTTATTATATTTTCTTCATTTAAAAAATAATATAGTTTGTTAAAATATATTCTTAGAAAAATTTATATATTGCATGCTTGTTATATCGTACTTCCAAAAATGGATGTGGCAGTTAGATACGTTATGGAAATCAGTACTCCCACCCGTAACATTAGCTTTCTGGGACACTGAATAAATAAAAATATCCACATCATCCATTTACCTTCTTGTCGGGGGTAGTGACCATCTCCTCTTCTGCCTCCTCAGAGTCATCACCCTCCTCCACTGCAGCAGGTGGGCTATGGGCCCGATAGCCTGATGGCCCTGCCTCTTCCTGCTCGTCCGAGTGGTCTGTCTCCTCCTCCACCTCCACCGCCTTCTTCTTTTTAGAGAGCTTGGCTCTCACTTTGGGAAGCGGAGCATCTGTAATGATGATGATGACCAAATTTTTAAAAATGCCAAGATAAACAAGTAAAGCCAAATTACAGTTAAGGGTACACAAATTAATCTATGGTAGTGTCTGGATGGCATAATAATTAACTACACCTATCTTTCTTCTCCTTTTGGCTTAGATCAAGTGTAGTATCATCAGTGTCTGCCTTGACCTGCCAGACCAGGACCCTGTGGGTACCCCCTGCACTCTGCCTTTGAGCATCGTTGATTAAGTTCAGCTTCAACTCACTGCTGCTATTGGGTGATGGGCCACTCCCCAGGGAACAAGAGTGATTCAAGTCTATGACTTCATTTGGGCATGTGGCCTAATTGTCCTGATCGATGCTTGTTGTCTACACTCGTCCAGACGTGCGAGGAGTTTGGACAAGCTTCAGGGGCCAAAGTCAACTGTGTAAAGTGTGGGGAGTCGCTCTGGTAGACAGCGGTGCGGGTGCAGTTTAGAGGCAAAACCAGGAGTCCAGATTGTGCATCAAACAGTGTTTTATTCACACTTGCACACCAGAAATGAAAACAGTCTCTTGGTGACAGTTCACACACAACGGAAATACTGTGGCAAAACAAAAACAGGCCAACACAGGGTCCAGTCACCTTGGGTGGTTTAGGTGCGGGTTCACACCTAGCAGTCGGCTCAGCCGCAGGCGATTCCACCTTCAGGTCACAGGGCAACACCACCTTGCTGAGCTCCTTCCTCCAGGACAGAGAATTCCTCAGCCCTGTTTGCAGGCTCCAGGATAATCACACACACACAGACACAGCTGCTGGCTGCTTTTTATACCCAGCCCAAAACATGGACTGGACCGTGGGGAGCAGCCACCCACCCTACTCTTTAGCTGCTCCCAGTAAGAGCCGGCCCGGATCGGCTTTGCAGCCATGCTATTTAACAGATCAGCACTAGCTGCTGCAGACCAAAAACCCCGGCTCTTACCTCACCGAGGCCAGCAACCTCGGTGACACGTACCTGCTATCAAAAACAACACCTTCTACCCTCTTACACACCCCCTTTGTTCAACCCTGAGGGGTGAACACACGTGAGGCAGTGGACGCGGGACAGGGCATCTGCGTTGCCCTGCAAGCGGCCTGCCCTGTGTTCCACGGAGAATTTGAAATTCTGAAGAGATAGGAACCACCTGGTGACCCGAGCATTCCTCTCCTTGGCCTGACTCATCCATTTGAGGGGGAATGGTCGGTCACCAGACGGAACCTCCTCCCTAACAAGTAGTAGCGGAGAGATTCGAGTGCCCACTTGATAGCCAGGCACTCCCTCTCCACTATACTATATCTGGACTCGGCGGGATTGAGCTTACGGCTCAGGAAGACAACGGGATGTTCTTCCCGTTGACCTCCTGAGACAGTACCGCACCGAGGCCTACCTCCGAGGCGTCGGTCTGTACGACAAACTCCTTGTTGAAGTCGGGTGTCACCAAAACCGGGGACCCACACAGGGCCGACTTCAACGCGGCGAAAGCCTCCTCCGCCTTCTCACTCCAGCTAACCCTCCCAGACTTTCGCCCCTTCAACAGGTCTGTCAACGGCGCTGCTATTGTGGCAAAGTGGGGCACAAACCTCATGTAGTAACCTACAATCCCCAGGAACGACTTTACCTGCCTGGTGGTGACCGGTCGGGGCCAGTTACGAATGGCCTCTACCTTGGTTACCTGAGGTTTGATGACTCCCCGCCCAATTACATATCCCAGATATTTTGTCTCCTCTAACCCTATGGAGCACTTCTTTGGGTTAGCGGTCAGTCCGGCTTTCCTCAGGGCATCCACTACCGCCTGCACCTTGGGTAAATGGCTTTCCCAGTCGGTGCTGTGGATGACTACATCATCTAAGTAGGCCGAGGCGTACCGACGATGTGGTCGCAGCACTATGTCCATTAACCTTTGGAAAGTGGCGGGGCGCCATGCAGGCCAAAGGGTAACACCTTGTAGTGATACAGGCCCTGCGGGGTAACAAATGCGGTTTTTCCTTAGCCGACTCCGTTAAGGGTACCTGCCAGTACCCTTTAGTGAGGTCCAGCACAGAAAAATAACGGGCTTGTCCTAAACTTTCAACCAGCTCGTCTACTCGGGGCATGGGATACGCGTCAAACTTGGATACTTCATTTAACTTGCGAAAGTCGTTGCAGAACCGCAACGTCCCATCCGGCTTAGGTATTAGGACTATGGGACTGGCCCACTCACTCTTCGACTCCTCAATGACATCGAGCTTCAACATTAACTGTACTTCCTCCGCGATGGCCCGTCGCCGAGCCTCGGGTACCCGGTATGGTTTTAACCGGATCTTGGCCTGAGGCTCAGTGGCGATGTCATGTTGGATGAGAGACGTGCGGCCAGGGAGGTCCGAGAACACATCCGTGTTCCGACTGATGAACTCCTGACTTCCTGAACTTGTTTGGAAGACAGGCTGTCTGCAATTTTTACCGTGGTTACTGCTTCACAGGCCTCGAACTGTGGGGCTGGACCCTTTTCACCTAGAAGCCCTGGTCGGGGCTGTGGTCGTCGGCCGCGTCCCTATCTTTCCACGGCTTAAGTAAATTCACGTGGTACACCTGCTCCGGCTTGCGCCGCCTGGCTGGTGTACCTTGTAATTACTTCCCTACCTTCTCGACCACCTCATAGGGGCCCTGCCACCTAGCTAGGAATTTGCTGTCAAGGGTGGGTACCAGAACCAACACTCGATCTCCCGGATTGAAGCCCCGTACCCGAGCCTGACGATTATACACCCTACTCTGGGCTTGTTGTGCTGCCTCCATATGCTCCCGGACCAGCGGCAACACCCTTTCTATCCGTTCCTGCATCTGGGTGACATACTCAATGACACTTTTGTGGGGGACAGGCTGTTGTTCCCATGCTTCCTTGGCGATATCCAACAGGCCCCGAGGGTGTCTGCCATAAAGCAGTTCGAAGGGCGAGAACCCAGTAGAGGCCTGGGGTACCTCTCGCACTGCGAACATGAGATAGGGCAGAAGCAGGTCCCAGTCCTTCCCATCTCTAGACACCACCCTCTTTAACATATTTTTAGAGTTTGGTTAAACCTCTCAACAAGACCGTCTGTTTGCGGATGGTAAACGGACGTCCGTAACTGCTTTATACGCAACAATTTACACAGTTCCCTCATTACTTTGGACATAAAAGGGGTCCCTTGGTCTGTCAGAACCTCTTTTGGCAGGCCCACACGGGAAAACATCTCCATTAACTCTTTGGCAATGAGCTTAGCTGAGGTATGTCGCAGAGGCACCGCCTCCGGATACCGAGTGGCATAGTCGAGAACTACCAGAATGTGTTGGTGGCCCCTGGCAGACTTTGGTACAGGCCCAATTAAATCCATAGCGATTCGCTCGAACGGTACTTCAATAATTGGCAGAGGTACCAGAGGACTACGGAAATGTGGCTGGGGGCTAGTTATCTGACAGGTCGGACAGGACTTACAATAATTCTCTACCTCCTTGAACACACTGGGCCAATAAAACCGCTGCAGTATGCGGTCCTGGGTTTTCTGCCACCCCAGGTGTCCCCCAAGAACATGTTGGTGGGCAAGCTCCATGACAAGCTTGCGATACGCTGTGGGCACCACCAACTGTTCAACAGGTTCACCTCGGATTTGGTTCACCCGATACAACATATCCTGCAGAACAATAAATCGTGGGAACATTAATTCAGCCCCTGGTTTCTGGGGTTTACCATCAATTTCAGCACATTCTCCCAGGCCCTGGTTAGGGTTTGGTCCCGGTGTTGTGCGGTCCCAAAATTTTCCCCGGAGACATTGAGGTCTGCCAACTCAGGCCCCGGTGGCAAGTCCTCCGTGTCTCCCACCATTACACTCAGTGGGGTTGTCTCCCCCACTACCGCTGCAGCAGTGGTCACCCCTACCGCTGGCCCTTCAGACTCGGGCTCCCAGGGTTCTGGCCTTCCAGGGGTATCAGGCCACTCTGCTAGGGTTACCCCTGTCTCAGGGCTATTAGTCACTTTCATCTCAGGCCACAGTGACGGAAAACCAGGAAGTCTCTCCCAATTATTAGTTCATAGGGCAGCTTTGTGGAGATCGCCACTTCACAAGTCCAGGTGCCGGCCGCCGTGGACAGAGACATTACAGCCGTGGGATAGTCCTTTAAGTCTCCGTGTATACACACCACACCAACTTTCCGGCCCGTATACTGGGTGGGCTGTACCAGGGCAGCACTTACCAGGGTTACCAGGCTCCCTGAGTCCAACAGCGCCACTGCCAGGTTATCCCCGATTTGCACCTGGCACAGATGTCGATTGTCTATTGTCTCAGGGGTGCCGGTCGCACACAGTCTCCGGGCATACATGGAAGCCCGGTACCCATAATTAATCTCCATGGGTTCCCCCACTGTGGACAGTCGGCCCTTACGTGGCCAGGCTCGTGACACCGCCAGCAGACTACTGGGGAGGGATCTGCAAGGGGTACATCCCGGGCGGGTTTGGCCGGCCGCCGGGACTGGGGTGGAGGTTTCCGGGGTTTGACTGGCCTCCTCCCAAAAGAACCCCCTGCAGGTTTCTGGTGGCCTCATATCGCTCCACCAGGTCGACCATCTCAAGGGCATTGGTGGGGATACCTGGCCGATCCAGTGCTGGAGAGGGTATGGCAGAGACCTCCAGAATACATCTGCTAACAGACGGTCAAGCATAGCAGTGGGAGTCAGTATGTCTGGCTGCAGCCATTTTTGCAACCGATGTAGCAGGTCATAGTATTGTGGTCTGGCGGGTTCAGCCGGGTTAAATTCCCACTGATGCACCCGCTGGGCCGGACCAAAACATTCACCCCCAGTCTTGCTAGAATCTCACCTTTCACGGTCGGGTAGTCAGCTGCCTGGACATCTGCCAAGTCGAAAAAAACTTGCTGGGGCCCGGCTGCCAGGAACGGAGCAACCACCTCGGCCCACTGGTCACGGGGTAACTTTTCCCTCACGGCGACCTTCTCAAAGACGGCTAGGTATGTCTCCACGTCGTCTGCGGGGTCATCTTTGGGATCGCCGCACGGACCGCTTTCCGGGCATCATGGACGTGGTGGGACGCTCCTGCCGCCTGTAATGCC
Organism: Bufotes viridis; assembly: GCA_033119425.1. NCBI lineage: Eukaryota > Metazoa > Chordata > Amphibia > Anura > Bufonidae > Bufotes > Bufotes viridis. The sequence continues at coordinate 240,655,793 of CM065594.1, read as the reverse complement.
ATCACATGTTGCAGCAATAACTGGTTGGTCTCCCGCTGCTGCACGTTAGCCTCTATGAGGGCTTTCACAGCAGCCTCCATGTTGCCAGAAATCACAGGCTGCAACTTTGCCGGCCTAATATAGGACATACACTTTTGCTCAGCAAACAAAGTTCGGCGTTCACGCCAGCCTCACTGCGCATGCCCGCATCCGACACCAAATGTGGGAGTCGCTCTGGTAGACAGCGGTGCGGGTGCAGTTTAGAGGCAAAACCAGGAGTCCAGATTGTGCATCAAACAGTGTTTTATTCACACTTGCACACCAGAAATGAAAACAGTCTCTTGGTGACAGTTCACACACAACGGAAATACTGTGGCAAAACAAAAACAGGCCAACACAGGGTCCAGTCACCTTGGGTGGTTTAGGTGCGGGTTCACACCTAGCAGTCGGCTCAGCCGCAGGCGATTCCACCTTCAGGTCACAGGGCAACACCACCTTGCTGAGCTCCTTCCTCCAGGACAGAGAATTCCTCAGCCCTGTTTGCAGGCTCCAGGATAATCACACACACACAGACACAGCTGCTGGATGCTTTTTATACCCAGCCCAAAACATGGACTGGACCGTGGGGAGCAGCCACCCACCCTACTCTTTAGCTGCTCCCAGTAAGAGCCGGCCCGGATCGGCTTTGCAGCCATGCTATTTAACAGAGCAGCACTAGCTGCTGCAGACCAAAAACCCCGGCTCTTACCTCACCGAGGCCAGCAACCTCGGTGACACGTACCTGCTATCAAAAACAACACCTTCTACCCTCTTACAAAAGTCAAAAAACATATGTGGCCCAGAAAGAGGTCTCATATTGCCACTTTTAGCACCCTTTCCCATCAGTTCAACACCACTGTACTAAGTGATTTATTGTAAAGGGTTAAAAAATACTTATTTCTCTCACCAACATATTGTGTTATCTATCTGCTCAGTTATGCAAATAAGTATTGTACCTGGAAGAGATTTATCTCGGATCTTAGTGATCAGATCCATCCGGTGGCGCTTCAGATCTGACCACTTTTTTAGAATCGCATCCTTCCGATGAGTGCACCCATTCTTCTGCCACAGATGGAAAGCAATTCTCCGCACTATGGCCTGCTTTTCGCCCCTTGACCTTCTGTGGTCGTACCCCTTCTCCAACATTTCCTGCAAGATAACAATTAAATCATGTAATCCCACAGTTCTAAATTATAATTATTAGTTATCATAGTCATAAGAACCATCAAAAATAACATTTAATATCAAAACAGTCAAAGAGTAGAACATCGCCATCCCTTTAAAAGTGACTTGAACATTGCCGCCCCTTTAAAAGTTACTTGAACACTGCCGCCCCTTTAAAAGTGACTTGAACATCGCCATCCCTTTAAAACTGACTTGAACATCGCCATCCCTTTAAAAGTGACTTGAACATTGCGATCCCTTTAAAAGTGACTTGAATATTGCCGCCCCTTTAAAAGTCACTTGAACATCGCCATCCCTTTAAAAGTGACTTGAACATTGCGATCCCTTTAAAAGTGACTTGAATATTGACGCCCCTTTACAAGTGACTTGAACATCGCCATCCCTTTAAAAGTGACTTGAACATCGTCATCCCTTTAAAAGTGACTTGAACATTGCCACCCCTTTAACAGTGTCTTTCACTAATCACTCATGTAGTTGTGCAGTCTGCTAAAGCCTGTGATGAGTTTATGTAACCAAGCAGTAGGACATGTGACAGTGTAAGGCAGTTATGAGATCAGTGAAGGCCTGCAGGCTTCTTGGCTAATAAAAATCATTAATAAATAAGTTTAAATCACATTACTGAATTACACACTAACTAAGTTCAATTACTTTTTACTTACAGTTATTAAGAAATCCAGCTCTTCTTTAGAGAAATTACTTTTCGCCATAATCGCTGGGACAGTCACCAATCTCCACTCGTCTCTCTCGATCCGATCCGAGGTAACGCACACACGTACAGACGCACGTACACGATTCTTGAATAGTTGTATTATCGCGATAATAAAACTAACAGTGTAAAGTTGACTGTATTGCTCTAAGTTATATTCGCGTACGAATGTAACTTCTATTACAGCACACCATAGTAAAACTGACTAAGTGACAGCTTTAAGTTCTATTCGAACGCGATTATGCGATTATTATATATCTGCTTAATCGCATTGCCGCTTCAACTTAGCATTGCTAATTCTAAATAATTCCATCCATATTCGTTAACTTACTGACTCAGTAAGTTAACGATATGGATGGAATTATTTAGCAATGCTAAGTTGAAATCGCAATGCGATTCTTATATATCTGCTTAATCGCATTGCCGTTCAACTTAGCATTGCTAAATAATTCCATCCATATTGGTTAACTTACTGACTCAGTAAGTTAACGATATGGATGGAATTATTTAGCAATGCTAAGTTGAAATCGCAATGCGATTAAGCAAATATATAAGAATCGCATTGCGATTTCAACTTAATTCTCAGATCCGACAGTACATTCTACTGGAGGAGGCGTTCCCAATGGTGATCGTTAGCTCAAAGTTGTAATCGCAATGCGTTTATTGCGGTATATTATCCCTCTGGGTGTCTTTTACAGGTTAATTTTTATTTATTTTATGTTAACTCATCATTTCCCTATCTACATTTGTTTGCAGGGGATTTACCTACATTTTGCTTCCTTTTGCAGCCCTCTAGCCCTTTCCGGGAGTCTTTTACAGGCTTTTTAGTGCCCAAAAGTTCGGGTCCCCATTGACTTCTATGGGGTTCGGGATGAAGTTCGAGTTGAGTTCGGATCACGAACCCGGACATTTTCCGGACGTTCGGCCGAACCTCTCGAACCCGAACATCCAGGTGTTCGCTCATCTCTAGTCATAGGCTCTGTTTGCATCAAGTTTTGGTCTTCATCTAATGTATACAGTGGGGCATATACATTAAATGGTTGCTATATAAATGGTTGCTATACATTGGTATTGGTCACCCATAGGGCCCCACTGTAAAAAGAAAAGTACCGTATATGCTTAACAGTCTACCATGCTATTCCATACTATTTTTTCTGGTATACTGACATATTCTAAAGTCACAGAAAATAATTCACTATAGCAATAGATGCAAACATAACATATGGACTAAGCCCTCACTCTAATAATAAAATATGAGACTTTTAGCCAAAATATTTTGATTAAAACACATCTGTGCCCACCTACCCAGCGCCAAGTCAGGCAGGTCCTGCTCTAAACCTACCTATGCCGTTATGCATCTATTATCAGACCCTGCACATATAGTGTGCTGCTCCTAGTCCTAGTTACCTCTGTGTGTATCAGCAACCAATGAGAGGAGGAGCACACACTCCTATATGTACCACCTTAATTAAGGTCGCCTCTTAGAGAAGTGGGGCAAAAGTTCACATGAATGCTACTCCCAAAATAGGAGCGTATTCACACCTGAAGGTGCGACTCCATCAAGACAAATAAAAAAAATCACGGAAAAAAAGATACAAAACATACTGCACGATATGATGGTAAATATGTGGATGTGCATGGCTACATTTATGGGCACAGATGTGTTTTGATCAAAATTTATTGGCTAAGAGCCTCAGATTTTATCATTAGAGTGAAGGCTTAGTCCATATGTTATGTTTGCATCTATTTCTATAGTGCATTATTTTCCATGACTTTATAAATGTAGCCATGCACATCCACATATTTACCAACATATCGTGCAGGATGTTTTGTATCTTTTTTCTGTGATTTTTTATACTGACATATTCTGCCTAAATTGAGGCCAAGGGGACACTGTTTTGGTTTTGTCGTGCTAATGTAACCCAATGGACATGTTTAGTATACAGTATACTGTATATACAGTATATAGGGAGCTTTCCGGGTTACAAGGCGAACTGACATAACTCATGTGAAGTGAACACAGCCTTAAAGTAAAATTTTAGAACAATTTATTTGCTTTTTCTCTCCAATTTACTACCTTATACCACCCATAAAACTTGAGAATGAGTAAGAAGACTTTTTTGTATACTTTTACTTCTAACTGTAGAAATGAGTCTTGTCTCATTTATCATTTTCTATGCCTGTAGAGCAATCGTACATATAAATCATTGGGCCCCATAGCAAGAATCTGAATTGGGCCCCTTACTCCGCCCACTACCCACCCCTGGACCACCCCACCACCTTCCTGGCTCCTCCCCTGCCACACCCTCATTGTATTCCTACTGACCCAGAGAATTAAAGGCACAGGTCAGTTTTGCCGCAAAGGGAATGCCGTAGGAACAAAACCTGTAAAATGGTGGAGGAATTGCGTTTTTTTTCCAATTCCACCCCATTTGGAATTTTTTGCCCGCTTCCTACTAAATTGTATGTCTTCTTAAATGGTGGCATTAGAAAGTACAACTTGTCCTGCGAAAAAAAAGCCCTCATATGGATATGTGACCGGAAAAATAAAAAAAGTTATGGCTCAAGGAAGATAGGGAAAAAAATGCAAAAAAGGGGTTATCCAACCCTTATTATACCCCCCAAAATGCCTGGCCACCGCATACAGGTAATACTTATGCCCAGGGGGGTGCAGCCAATAGCAGGCCACGAAGGAAATGAGCCTCTCTAGCATCACCCGTAATGCTAAGGAGGCTCGTTCCCATTGTGGCCTGCTATTGACTGCCCCCAATTGTGGCCGCTATTGACTGCAATGCGAATACAACTTAGTCAAATTTGTGAGATCGTGATTCTCACATCCGACAGTACATTTTAGCATGGAGGCATTCCCATTGTAATGGGGACGCTCCATGCACACGGGAAGTTGGCAGAAGCGGCAACGGGCATTGACTGGAGCAGGCAGGAAGCCAGGAATCCTCCGGACAGGTAAGAACAGCTTTTGGGAAGTGGGAAGACAACTAGAGAGCAACAAGGTTTAACAACTTAAAAAAAAAAATGAATGTTCTAAATAGCGAATATATTGCGCTATATTCAAAATATTCGTGAATTAGTGAAGTGCCGATATTCGCTAAAAAAATTCGCTATTCGAATATTAACGCTCAACACTAGAAAGTAGTAGTCCACCAAGGAACACAATATAACCATTATCCAAAACGATAACAAACACTGTTATTATTATCGCTTTTATTAGCTGTGAATTCAGTAAAAGCATCAATGCCCAATTATTGGAATGATATCCGTAACTTTATTTGTTGTTCTTGAATAGTTTAATAATTCTGAATTCCAGAAGTCAGCTGATTTGCACATTGTCCTTCTCATGGAAGAATCTGAACAGTCCCCTGCAAAAGAAAACCATTGTGTAATGGTGGACTTTGTATATACCAGAAGATTAACTACAATTATATCTTGCTTTAGACATATACAGGAGAGGATGGGTAAAATAGCAGATAAACATTATTCACTGCTGCCATGTCACATTCAATAGACCCCATAGCCCTGTAAATTCTATGACACAGACAGGTGATGGTGGTGGTACTTGTTCCTTAAAGAATGGAGGAGAGCACCTTGGTTGAACCATGGGCTTCTCTTGAGAGGTTTCACTCACCACCTGTCTGTTATTTCAGCCAGACACTTTTTGGTTAAGAATATCTTTTAGGTTAGTAACTTTTTTTTACCATCATTTGCTCTAAGATATTGTCTTGACTATGACTAATATGCAATTGCGGACACAGTCATAACATGGACTCCTTCATCTCCAATATGTCTATCCAACAATCTACCAGTAATTAAAAGGTATGAAAATCACTAATTAAGTCACTTATGTGATTCTAAGAAATGGAAGGAACATGCTTTTTTGGTGACTATGGGCCCCCTAAACTGTTGTGCTCCTGTACAACTGCACAGGTTGCACATATGCTATGTTTAGCCCTGTTGATATGTATAGTTGGAGCTCATGCACAAATGCTTGCACTTATCAGTGTGTAATACTGTGCCAGGTATAAAACCTAAATGCCTATTGGTTCCCAGATATTGGACTATATTTCTTCTAGAAGTTCTTTTAGGGTAGTACACAGGCTGATATATTGGCATTTGATAGATCATACACCATACATCATATGGCCATACATCATACATAAATACACCCATGCCAAGTGGATGTCTCTCTTGAATACCTGAGCAAATAAGGACTACAAGTAGCAGCACACTGCCATGCACAAAGACACATGCAAACACTGAAAACATGAATAAATGTAAACTACATTACTGCTATACCTACTATATGAGAATTAGAAGCTCTGTGCACATTTTTGATCAAGAATATGTTGGACCCATCTGCCAGCGACAAGGTAGCTTCCAAGAGATGGGATCTACACTAACTGTCTTGCCTCTCTTGGACTTTTGGCCTACAAACTTCAGGGCAATGTAGAATCCAGCTATATTATACTTTGACTAAAAGCACTTGACAGATGGGCAGTAGTGCACGATCTAATAGGGGAAGCCTCTCCTCCAACTGCACAATACAAAGAGACTCAGACTAGCACCGCCAAACACTGTATAAGGGGAGTTCAAGTGCATGCTACCATGGCTGCAATGCAAAAGCAAACCAGGACTACAAGTAGCAGAACACTGCTTGATGCACAAAGACACATGCTACCCGTAGTTCTTGTTTGCTTTTGCATTGCGGTCTTGCACCTCAGCTCCCCTTTTATACATGGTTTGGAGGTGCTGGTCTAAATCTCTTTTGCATTCTCTTAAATAATTGGTTGTGTGACATGGTTCCCAAATATGATTGTACATGTACCCTAAAGCAGTTTTGTCACTTCAGCAAGTGGCATTTATCATGTGTAGAAAGTTAAGACTAGTGTTGGACGCGAATATTCGAATCACAAATTTTTATTGCGAATATCGCAACTTTGAGAATTCGTGAATGTTTAGAAAATAGTGAAATACATAAGTATTTTCGAATATTCTACTTTTTTTTTTTCATCAGTAACCTCCCTTTTTGCTTGTGGGCCAATAAGAAGGCTGCAATGTCTTTGAGCTTAGCAACATCCCTAGCAACCAATAGGAAAGTTGCCTACCCCTTTAGTATATAAGAACCTCCCCAGCAGCCGTTTTCTGCAGTTTATTACAGTTCTGAGAGAGACAGCAGTGTCATTGCTGTGATCTCTGCTTTCTTGTGTCACATTACATTAGATAGTTAGCTTATATATATAATACAGATAGTTAGTGGGAGATAGTCAGTGTAGGTTAGATTGTGATATAGTGTAGCTGTGCAGGGTGTTAGGCAGGTTCTGCTGGCAATACTTACATGCTACATACTTAGTGCTGTATGTATGTATGTATGTATGTATGCTACATACATACATAGTGCTGTGATGTCACAAGTTCACAACAATACTTAGTGCACCAATCGCTAATATGTAGCCAGACCTGCTAAAATGTGAAGTTGCACGTATTGCGCAAAAATATGTGCATCATTATTTGCCGATTTGCGCAATCGCGAATATATCGGAGCACTCTATCTGCATATAAAGCTATTGTAATGTTCTGCCATGCCAACCATTTTCTCCAGTCTCAGGAAACTTCTAGCAGCTTGAAAAATGTAGCAATAGTGACCCACCCCTGTATTGCGCGCATTACGCGCATATTACATTGTCGATTTTTGCAATATCAAGAAAATAACTGGGAATTCGCGAATATATAATGAATATTATACCAAATATTCGTGAAATATCGAGAATTCGAATATTGCCCCTGCAGCTCATCAATAGTTAAGACAAGGCACTTACTAATGTATTGTGATCTTCCATACTGTTTCATTTACTGGCTGGTAGAGATAAGCAAATTTTTTTTAAATTTGATTTGGTCTGTTCGCCGAATTTTCTGAAAATATTTGATTTTATCCGAATTAATTTGTGGCAAATTGTGTTAAAAAAACTGCGATTTCCTGGCTGCAGAGTGCCGGTATAGTGGTGTGAAAAACTGTGTCTTCCATCAACAAGCATAGTGAGTCTGCTGTGGTAGTGAAACAATACTGTGAGTCAGTATGACACACAGATGACACGCGTCGCTCTTAGAATCACTGCACACTTCACTTCTTTGGGCAGTTACGGGTCCAAAACTGATCAAATGTAAACACAGCCTTACAGGTCGATGTTAGCGTCAGGTATAAAGAACCTACTATAGCATAAAAGAGTGCACTTCTTTTACACTTTCTTTTGCTGATTCCACATAGATGTCTACAGAACCTGTTCTATTAAATGCTTAGACAAGTAGAGCCCCCCTGACAGAGTGGAGAGGGTGTCAGCAGTAAGTTTGTTTTGACGTCACTTATTTTGCCATTCGTCTGATCAGTCAGAACAATCACCCCCCAAAAAATGGATCCTGTCTGTTGAGCATCGGCCTTCACTCGGTCAGCATTTGGTCAGTAATCCTTCAGTATTGCTAAAGCAAAAAAAAACAGGAGTGGATCCAAAACAGAGATTACACGTTAATGGAATATTTGCATGTCTTCTGTGTTTTGTACCCAATCCTACTTTTGGCTACCAAATCATAAGCCAATTCTGATGAGCCTATACAGGCCTTACAGCTGCTACACAGACAGAATCCCTTGCGTGTCTCATTTTTCCTTTCTTCTGACAGATCAGGGTCAAATAAATGATGATGTCAACCAGGCCAAAAAGGCAAAATGGTGGCCCAGTCATAAAGTGAGGAGGGTGGGAAGGCATGAGAAGCCCACAGAGTGGCCCAATGACATAGTGTGGAGGTGGCAGCAGCATCAGAAGACCACAGAGTGGCAAGGTGACATAGTGTGGAGGTAGCAGAAGCATCAGGAGACCACAGAGTGGAAAGGTGACAGAGTGCGAGGTGGGTGGTACTAAAAATACCCGCTGACGATGGTGGGTGTAAGAAGGAGCACTTGGCATAAGCTATGTGGCATCAGGCGGGTGGCAGCATCAGAATAGTAGCTGAGGCAGGTAGCCAGAAGAAACCGGTCTCTCTTGTCAAGGTTTGGGTGAGGCAGCATGGATGATCTAATCTGATGCATCAGGCATTGGTGGGTGGAAATCCTGGCTGATCCACACCTGATTCATCTTGACAAAGGTCAGTCTCTCCACATTTTGGGTGGACAGGCGAGTTCTCCTTGGGGTAACTATGGCCCCCGCCGCACTAAACACCCACTCTGATGCCACACTACTGGCCGGGCAGGACAGCTTTTCCAGGGCAAACTTGACCCATTGTGGCCACAAATCCAGTTTGGCTGCCCAGTAGATCAGCGGATCTTCAATGAGGGCTGGCAGGGTGCACCCTAAGTATGCCACCACCTGCTGTTTCAGGTTCTGCTCAATGTCTAGCTGCTAGTGAGTAGTTTCTTCACTATGCGGGAGAAGAAAGCTGGTCATCAGCGACTCTAGACTCATCCTGCTGCTGATGGAGCTGTAATTGCTCCTGTCACTCCCCACTCTCCCCCCCCCCAGCAGCCATGGCAGTGGAACGTGAGCGAAGAGGGCCCCCTCGGTCAGACCTGCGAGAGGATGGACGATGGCGCAGTTAGGCAGTAGTGATGAGCGAGAGGTGCCATATTCGATTTCGCAATATTTTTATATTCTTCATATATTCGTCGAAATCGAAATCGAATAACTCGTCATTATTCTATTTATCATGAATAATATGCGATTTAATTATTCACGTATTGCGAATTAAACTTTGAACAGGGTATAAAGGCAACTTTCCTATTAGGTTGGCTATCTAAAATTAAAAAAGATAACGAATATAGCGCTATATTCTCTATCTTCGTTAATTCTAGCAAGTCAACCAATAGGAAAGTTATACCCCGTTCAAAGTTTCATTTCGCAGTATGCGACTATTACAGAAGTTAATATTCGCGTACTGCGAATAAAACTTTGAACGAGGTATAACTTTCCTATTGGTTGGCTTGCTAGAATTAACGAAGATAGAGAACATAGCGCTATATTCGTATTCGTTATCTTTGTTAATTCTACCAAGCCAAGTAAACTTGCCTATACACAGCTTTAAGTTGGATGCACAATGCGAGAATATTAAGTAATATTACTCGCATTGCGCATCTAACTTAGGGCGGGGTATATGCAACTTACTTATTGTTTGACTGGGTAGAATTAACGAATATGATGAATACGAATATAGTGCTATCTTCTCTACATTCATTAATTCTAGCAAGACAACCCAATAGGAAAGTTGACTGTACCAAGCTCTAAGTTGGATGTGCAATGCGAAAATATTACTTTACCTATTTTTGGCAATAAATAGAATAATGAGTCAGTATTCTCTTTATTGCAAAAAATAGGTAAAGTAATATTTTCGCATTGCGCATCCAACTTAGAGCTGGGTACAGTCAACTTTCCTATTGGGTTGTCTTCCTAAAATTAACGAATATAGAGAATATAGCGCTATATTCATATTCGTCATATTTGTTAATTCTTCCCAGCCAAACAATAGTAAAGTAAGTTGCATATACCCTGCTCTAAGTTGGAAGTGGAATGTGACTAATATTACTTAATATTCTCGCATTGCGCATCCAACTTAGAGCTGGGTATAGACAAGATTACTTGGCTTGCTAGAATTAACGAAGATAACAAATACGAATTTAGCGCTATGTTCTCTATCTTCGTTAATTCTAGCAAGCCAACCAATAGGAAAGTTATAGCCCATTCAAAGTTTTCTTCGCAGTACGTGAATATTACATAATGTAATATTCGCGTACAACGAATGAAACTTTGAAAGGGTTCTAACTTTCCTATTGGTTGGCTTGCTAGAATTAACAAATATAGAGAACATAGCGCTATATTCTGTATCTTTGTTAATGGTATCTTGGGTTCAGATTTAAAAAAAAACAATATTCGTTTTTAAGAATATATAGCACTATATTCTAAATATTTGAGAATTAGCCAAGTGCCGATATTTGTAAAAAAAATTCACTATTCGAATATACGTGCTCAACACTACAAATAACTGCAAAAGTGAACTGTGTATATATTTCTCTTATAGTCTTGAAATAAGATACTAATCGCTTTTAGCACAAATAACTGCAAAAGTAAACTGCGTATATATTTCTCCTTTTGTACTGAAATAGGACACTGAACGCTTTAAGCGCAAATAACTGCAAAAGTGAACTGTTTATATGTTTCTCTTTTTGTACTGAAATAGGACACTAAACGCTTTTAGCGCAAATAACTGTAAAAGTGAACTGTGTATATATTTCTCTTGTAGTACTAAAATAGACCAGTAAATGCTTTTAGCGCAAATAACAGCAAAAGTGAACTGCTTATATATTTCTCTTTTTGTACTGAAATAGGACACTAAACGCTTTTAGCGCAAATAACTGCGAAACTGAACTGCATATATATTTCCCTTTTTGTACTGAAATAGGACACTATAAGCTTTTAGCGCAAATAACTGCAAAAGTGAACTTTGTATATATTTCTCTTGTAGTAATGAAATTGGTCAGTAAACGCTTTTAGCGCAAATAACTGCAAAAGTGAACTGCGTAAATATTTCTCTTTTTGTACCGAAATAGGACACTAAATGCTTTTAGCGCAAATAACTGCAAAATTGAATTGTGTATAAATTTCTCTTGTAGTACTGCAATACGACACTAAATGCTTTTAGCGCAAATAACTGCAAAAGTGAACTGCGCATATATTTCTCTTTTTGTACTGAAATAGGCCAGTAAACGCTTTTAGCGCAAATAATTGCAAAAGTGAATTGTGTATACATTTCTCTTGTAGTACTGAAATAGGACACTAAACGCTTTTAGCGCAAATAACTGCAAAAGTGAACTGCGCATATATTTCTCTTTTTGTAGTGAAATAGGCCAGTAAATGCTTTTAGCGCAAATAACTGCAAAAGTAAACTGCATATATATTTCTCTTTTTGTACTGAAATATGACACTTAACGCTTTTAGCGCAAATAACTGCAAAAGTGAACTGTGTAGATATTTCTCTAGTAGTAATAAAATAGGCTAGTAAATGCTTTTAGCGCAACTAACTGCAAAAGTGAACTGCGTATATATTTCTATTTCTGTACTGAAATAGGAAACTAAACGCTTTTAGCGCAAATAACTGCAAAAGTGAACTGCGTATATATTTCTCTTTTTGTACTGAAATTCTCTTGTAGTACTTAAGTACGACACTTAATGCTTTCAGCGCAAATAACTGCAAAATTGAACTGCGTATATATTTCTCTTTTTGTACTGAAATATGAGTCTAAACACTTTTAGCACAAATAACTGCAAAATTGAACTGCGTATATATTTCTCTTTTTGTACTTAAATAGGACACTAAACGCTTTTAGCGCAAATAACAGCAAAAGTTAACTGTTTACATATTTCTCATATAATACTGCAATACGACACAAAACGCTTTTAGCGCAAATATCTGCAAAATTGAACTGCATATATCTTTCTCTTTTTATACTAGAATACAACACTAAACGCTTTCAGCGCAAATAACTGCAAAAGTGAACTGCATATATATTTCTTTTTTTGTACTGAAATAGGCCGCTAACAGCGTTTAGCGCAAATATCTGCAAAAGTGAACTGCGTATATATTTCTCTTTTTGTACTGAAATAGGCCAGTAAACTCTTTGAGCACAAATAGCTGCAAAAGTGAACTGCGTATATATTTCTCTTTTTGTACTGAAGTAGGCCACTAAACGCTTTTTGCACAAATAACTGCAAAAGTGAACTGTGTATATATTTCTCTTGTAGTACTGAAATACGACACTAAACGCTTTCAGAGCAAATAACTGCAAAACTGAACTGCGTATATATATATATTTTTTGTACTGAAATAGGACACTATAAGCTTTTAGCGCAAATATCTGCAAAACTAAACTACATATATATTTCTCTTTTTGTATTGAAATAGGACACTAAACACTTTTAGTGCAAATAACTGCAAAATTGAACTGCATATATATTTCTCTTTTTGTACTGAAATAGGACACTATAAGCTTTTAGCGCAAATAACTGCAAAAGTGAACTGTGCATATAGTTCTCTTTTTGTACTGAAACAGGCCAATAAATGCTTTTAGCACAAATAACTGCAAAAGTGAACTGGGTATATATTTCTCTTTTTGTACTTAAATAGGACACTAAACGCTTTTAGCGCAAATAACTGCAAAATTGAACTGCATATATATTTCTCTTTTTGTAGTGAAATAGGCCAGTAAACGCTTTTAGCGCAAATAACTCCAAAAGTGAACTGTGTATATACAGTTTTTCTCTTGTAGTACTTAAATAGGCCAGTAAACGCTTTTAACGCAAATAACTGCAAAAGTGAACTGCGTATATATTTCTCTTATTGTCTTAAAATACGATACTAGTCGCTTTTAGCGCAAATAACTGTAAAAGTGAACTGCGTATATATTTCTCTTTTTGTACTTAAATCCGACACTAAACGCTTTTAGCACAAATAACTGCAAAAGTGAACTGCGCATATATTTATCTTTTTATACTGAAATATGACACTTAATGCTTTTAGCGCAAATAACTGCAAATTTTGAACTGCGTATAGATTTCTCCTTTTGTACTGAAATAGGACACTAAATGCTTTTAGCGCAAATATCTGCAAAAGTGAACTGCATATATATTTCTCTTTTTGTACTGAAATAGGCCAGTAAACTCTTTAAGCGCAAATAGCTGCAAAAGTGAACTGTGTATATATTTCTCTTTTTGTACTGAAGTAGGCCACTAAACGCTTTTTGCGCAAATAACTGCAAAAGTGAAATGTGCATATATTTCTCTTGCAGTACTGAAATACGACACTAAACTCTTTCAGAGCAAATAACTGCAAAACTGAACTGCGTATATATTTCTTTTTTTGTGCTGAAATAGGACACTACAAGCTTTTAGTGCAAATAACTGCAAAAGTGAAACTGTGCATATATTTCTCTTTTTGTAGTGAAATAGGCCAGTAAAAGCTTTTAGCGCAAATAACTGCAAAAATGAACTGTGTATATACAGTTTTTCTCTTGTAGTACTTAAATAGGCCAGTAAACACTTTTAACGCAAATAACTGCAAAAGTGAACTGCGTATATATTTCTCTTATTGTCTTAAAATACGACACTAGTCGCTTTTAGCCCAAATAACTGTAAAAGTGAACTGCGTATATATTTCTCTTTTTGTACTTAAATCGGACACTAAACGCTTTTAGCACGAATAACTGCAAAAGTGAACTGTGCATATATTTCTCTTTTTGTACTAAAATATGACACTAAATGCTTTTAGCGCAAATAACTGCAAAAGTGAACTGTGTATATATTTCTCTTGTAGTATTGAAATAGGCCAGTAAAAGCTTTTAGCGCAACTAACTGCAAAAATGAACTGTGTATATATTTCTCTTATAGTCTTAAAATAAGACACAAATCGCTTTTAGCGCAAATAACTGCCAAAGTGAACTGCGTATATATATATCTCTTTTTGTACGTAAATAGGACACTAAACACTTTTAGTGCAAATAACTGCAAAAGTGAACTGTGTATATATTTCTCTTTTTGTACTGAAATACGACACTAAACGCTTTTAGCGCAATATATCTGCAAAAGTGAGCTGTGTATATATTTCTCTTTTTGTACGGAAATAGGACACTAAATACTTTTAGCGCAAATAACTGCAAAAATGAACTGTGTATATATTTCTCTTTTTGTACTGAAATGCGACACTAAACGCTTTTAGCGCAAATACCTGCAAAAGTGAACTGTGTATATATTTCTCTTGTAGTACTGAAATAGGCCAGTAAACGCTTTTAGCGCAAATAATTGCAAACGTGAACTGTGTATATATTTCTCATGTAGTACTGAAATACGACACTAAATGCTTTTAGCTCAAATAACTGCAAAAGTGAACTGTGTATATATTTCTCTTTCTGTACTGAAATAGGACACTAAACGCTTTTAGCGCAAATAACTGCAAAAGTGAACTGCGTATATTTTTCTCTTTTTGTACTGAAATAAGGACACTAAACCCTTTTAGCTCAATTAACTGCAAAAGTGAACTGTTTATATATTTACCTTTTGTACTGAAATAGGCCAGTAGATGCTTTTAGCGCAAATAACTGCAAAAGTGAACTGCTTATATATTTCTCGTTTTGTACTGAAATAGGACACTAAACGCTTTTAGCTCAAATAACTGCAAAAGTGAACTGCGTATATTTTTCTCTTTTTGTACTGAAATAAGGACACTAAACCCTTTTAGCGCAATTAACTGCAAAAGTAAACTGCTTATATATTTTTCTTGTGGTTCTGAAATACGACACTAAATGCTTTCACCAGATATAGCTGCAGAAGTGATCTGCGTATATATTTTTCTTTTTCCACAGATATAAGCCACTAAAGGCTTCTCAACATAGCACTTGCACCCCAAGAACAAATTGCTGGAATGACAAAGCTGTATAATGGCTATTTAGATCACCAAATAAACTTTCCCTGCACTTGTAAATAGAGTTGAGCGAACACCTGGATGTTCGGGTTCGAGAAGTTCGGCCGAACTTCACGAAAATGTTCAGGTTCGGGATCCGAACTCGACACGAACTTCATCCCGAACCCGAACCCCATTGAAGTCAATGGGGACCCTAACTTTTGGGCACTAAAAAGGCTGTAAAATAGCCCAGGAAAGGGCTAGAGGGCTGCAAAAGGCAGCAAAATGTAGGTAAATCCCCTGCAAACAAATGTGGATATGAAATGACTTAAAATAACATAAAATAGAGAAAAATAATAAATAAACATTCTAAACTTGAGCCCAAGTGAGTGACAGTGGCACCTATCACCCAGCAAACAGAGGATGTGGCAGCAACGCCACCACATCGGTCATCGTCACCAAGCATCTCCACCAAATCCCATGGAAGTGTTTAGCTATCAGCTGTCCATCTCCCAAACACTGGAGAGAAAAAAAAATAGAAAGAGGAAGTACCCCCTACCCATGGCTCTGAATGCCTTATTTCAAACTTCCTGGTCCTTTGAAATGCTGTCATTCTGTCTGGTGGACAGTTTTAGACCTTATGGCAGTGGCTGTCCCACAGTACGTGTATCCCAGCCGCCGCTACTTTTGCAAGCGAGCCATCCCTTCCCTGCACAACCAAGTGGCGGACAAAATCAGGTGTGCACTGCGCAACGCTATCTATGGCAACGTCCGCATAACGAACAACACAGTGGGTAAATGTAGCGGCTGGCCCAGAGGCGGATAGCATTTTTGCGAATGTCCTTCCGCCCCGGAGGATTGCTGGGCATTTCTCTTTGTATCCTGTTAACTCCTCCTCCTCTACCTCCTCCTAATCCACTCAGCGTAACACCTTCACCACCCACAGCAGCACAGCCAGGGGAAATGACAGCAGTCTGTTTTAAAACTTGTGTGTTTGTGTGAAAAACCCCACAATGTGCAGAAGCTGTGGACAGGCATGGAACAACAGATGGATGATTGGTTGGTGCCATTGAGCCTTCAGCCCGGCCTGGTGTTGTGCGCTAAAGGGGCAAAAGGTAATAACAGGTCTGGGCCTAGCCGCTTTGACGCACATCCCCTGCCTGCCACATGTGCTGAATTTGGGGTGCAGAAATTCCTAAACACCAGACAGTGAAAATTAATTCAGTTAATCGAACACACACAACACCCCCCCCCCTTTCACTCAAATCATTAACAAACTATTTACAAATTTACTTAAAAACATATTAAAATAACTATAATGCAGCTAAACTAACCATACAAACAAACAAAACTATATACACGCCTTATCCTTAATTTAAGGCCAACCAATTACAAGTGGCTCGGAGGATGGGTTCCTACACCAACATAGGCCCTCGCCTGGAACACAATTGTCCAGCCAGGGCACAGTTCTGGAGGATGAGGAGGAGTAGGAGGAATGCTGTGGGATACAGAGGACACAGACGATATACCTCCCTCAAAGAGGATAGCTTGTCCTTGCTCTGGGCAGCCTGGCGGACATGAGCGACAACATGCTGCAGTGCCTGCTCAACGACCGCCCAGTTACTGCCACATTCTAACTTGTGCTGCCTACTGGGTGGCCACCCTGATGCATCCCTCATTACAAGGACAACGTGTCGTCCTTAATTCCCTCACTGGAGTGTAATAGGAAGATGAGCCCGCTAGTAGACATGCTGCTGATGGCATTTACACCTGAAACCGTGGACTCAGTGGAAGCACAAGGTGAAGGCAGAGGAGGAGGAGGAAGAATTTGCCAATGCAGCTGGGTCACCACCAACACCTCAGAAGGCAGGTTTATCATTGGCAAAATGTGGAAAAGCTTTGTCATCACGCCACAACAACCTGCACCACCAGCAGATCTGGAACATCTTAGCAGAAGGAAGCATTTCAGCAACATGTTGGAACAGTACACGTACTGACTGATGGGTCTGCCTAGGGGAATAGCTACAGGGGAAGCTGGGGAAGCAACTGCTTTGGGGCCGTGACCTAGAAAGGGCCCATCCAGGAGAAGGAGGAGGATTAAAGGACTTTGTCAGGGCCCCCTCAACAGTATTATAAAATGAAATTATATACAGTTGCAGTATAGACAGTGTAGAAAGCAAATGGAACAGCTGCTGGGCCTGGTCTGAGAGAGTGATCTTTAGTAGCCACAGGCATGGCGGCATGAAAAGAAGGGGTTGAGCAAAAATTACTGGGGGAGGGGGGCCCCATTCAAAAATTTGATGTGGTGCCCAATCATTTCTAGCTACGCCACTGGGTCTGCCCCATTCAACTTCTGGGTCTTCAAATTAGGCACATGTCCTGAGGTTGCCCTTTACGCCTTGGAGGTGCTGGCCTACCCTGCAGCCACTGTATTGTCTGAACGTGTGTTTAGCATGGCTGGGGGCATTATCACAGACAAGCGCAGACGCCTGTCCGCAGACAATGTTGGCAATTAAGCTTTCGTTTATTAAAAAAAAACAGACATGGATCCCACAGGACTTGTTTGAACCTTCTGCAGAATAGACATGTATACCGGCCTCACCCAACCATTGTTGTAAAATAAAAAATAAAAAAACTGTTATTGGAGACTACCTTTGGCTTCACAGCCCAAAAAGGCTTTTTGCCATGCAAGAATGTAACCGCCAATTGTAAGTTCCCTGTCAGTTATGCAGTGCAGGGGATTGTACCTGGCAAAAATGGTAATATTTCACCCAACAATTTAAAATATATCCTTTGCCGGACAGTATTAAACTTGTCCAGCCACAGCTCCGCGAAACGGCCATCGCTGTTTGTTGTTACTCTCCATGTGAGTCTTTACCCCCGTGCATCTCTGCAATAAAGGAAACCATTAGAATCGGATGGTGAGTGCCGCGGATCTATTTCACTTCATTTGGACGTTTATTATCTTTACACGTCAGGCACCCCGGTCCATGGAGGTCTGAGAGGCTGAATTTGGAGTCCCGTTCAGTGTTCGGGTGTTGGACTGTGCCACCACTACTTCTTGCTGTGTTTACTGTATTTCTATTTTTGCAACTGATTTTCACCCCAGAAAAAAATATATCCTTTGACGGACACTATGAAACTTGTCCAGTCACAGCTGGAACACCCGATTTACTGTATTTCTATTTTTGCAACTGTATTTCACCACAGAACAAAATCTATCCTTTGACGGACACTAGGGAAATTGTCCAGTCACAGCTGTAACACAAGATTTACTGTATTTCTATTTTGGAAACTGAATTTCACCCCAGAAAAAAACAAATCCTTTGCCGGACACTATTAAACTATGGCAGCCACTGCTGGGACACCAGATTTATGGTATTGCTATTTTGGCAATTGAATTTTACCCCAGAAAATAATATACCCTTTTACGGACAGATTTAAACTAGGCCTGCAACAGCTGGAACACCAGATTTACTGTATTTCTATTTTGGCAACTGAATTTCACCCCAGAAAATAATAAATACTTTGCCGGACACTATCAAACTTGTCCAGTCACAGCTGGAACACCAGATTTACGGTATTTTTATTTTTGCAACTGAATTTCACCACAGAAAATAATATATCCTATGACGGAAACTATGAAACTTGTCTATTCACAGCTGGAACACCAGATTTACGGTATTGCTATTTTGGCTATTGAATTTCACCACAGAAAAAAATTAATCCTTTGCCGGACACTATTAAACTTGGCCAGCCACAGCTGAAACCACTGATTGATGGTATTGCTATTTGGGCAATTGAATTTCACCCCAGAACAAAATATATCCTTTGCCGGACACTATTAAACTTGTCCGGCCACAGCTGGAACACCAGTTTTACTGTATTTCTATTTTTGCAACTGTATTTTACCCCAGAACAAAATCTGTCCTTTGACGTACACTAGGGAAATTGTCCAGTCACAGCTGGAACACCAGATTCAGGGTATTGCTATTTTGGCAATTAAGTTTCACCCCATAAAAAAATATACCCTTTTACGGACAGATTTAAACTAGGCCTGCAACAGCTGGAACACCAGATTTACTGTATTTCTATTTTTGCAACTGTATTTCACCCCAGAAAATAATATATCATTTGACGGACACTAGGGAAATTGTCTAGTCACAGCTGGAAAACCAGATTCAGGGTATTGCTATTTTGGCAATTAAATTTCACCCCAGAAAAAATATACCCTTTTTTTACGGACAGAATTAAACTAGGCCTGCAACAGCTGGAACACCAGATTCAGGGTATTGCTATTTTGGCAATTAAATTTCACCCCAGAACAAAATCTATCATTTGACGGTCCGGATACTATTAAACTTGTTCAGTCACAGCTGGAACACCAGACTTAGGCTCCTTTCACACGACCGTATGTTGTCCGCAAAAAAACGGATCCGTGTCCGCAAAAAAACGGATTGCATTCCGTTTTTTTGCTGATCCATAGACTTCAATAGGGCCATGTCCAATTGAAGTCTATGGATCAGCAAAAAAACGGAATGCAATCCGTTTTTTTGCGGACACGGATCCGTTTTTTTGCGGACAACATACGGTCGTGTGAATGGAGCCTTACTGTATTTCTATTTTTGCAACTGTATTTTACCCCAGAACAAAATCTATCCTTTGACGGACACTAGGGAAATTGTCCAGTCACAGCTGGAACACCAGATTCAGGGTATTGCTATTTTGGCAATTAAGTTTCACCCCATAAAAAAATATACCCTTTTACGGACAGATTTAAACTAGGCCTGCAACAGCTGGAACACCAGATTTACTGTATTTCTATTTTTGCAACTGTATTTCACCCCAGAAAATAATATATCATTTGACGGACACTAGGGAAATTGTCTAGTCACAGCTGGAAAACCAGATTCAGGGTATTGCTATTTTGGCAATTAAATTTCACCCCAGAAAAAATATACCCTTTTTTTACGGACAGAATTAAACTAGGCCTGCAACAGCTGGAACACCAGATTCAGGGTATTGCTATTTTGGCAATTAAATTTCACCCCAGAACAAAATCTATCATTTGACGGTCCGGATACTATTAAACTTGTTCAGTCACAGCTGGAACACCAGACTTAGGCTCCTTTCACACGATCGTATGTTGTCCGCAAAAACGGATCCGTGTCGCAAAAACGGATTGCATTCCGTTTTTGCTGATCCATAGACTTCAATAGGGCCATGTCCTATTGAAGTCTATGGATCAGCAAAAAAACGGAATGCAATCCGTTTTTTTGCGGACACGGATCCGTTTTTTTGCGGACAACATACGGTCGTGTGAATGGAGCCTTACTGTATTTCTATTTTTGCAACTGTATTTTACCCCAGAACAAAATCTATCCTTTGACGGACACTAGGGAAATTGTCCAGTCACAGCTGGAACACCAGATTCAGGGTATTGCTATTTTGGCAATTAAATTTCACCCCATAAAAAAATATACCCCTTTACGGACAGATTTAAACTAGGCCTGCAACAGCTGGAACACCAGATTTACTGTATTTCTATTTTTGCAACTGTATTTCACCCCAGAAAATAATATATCATTTGACGGACACTAGGGAAATTGTCCAGTCACAGCTGGAACACCAGATTCAGGGTATTGCTATTTAGGCAATTACATTTCACCGCAGAAAAAATATACCCTTTTACGGACAGATTTAAACTAGGCCTGCAACAGCTGGAACACCAGATTAATGGTATTGCTATTTTGGCAATTAAATTTCACCCCAAAACAAAATCTATCCTTTGACAGATACTATTAAACTTGTTCAGTCACAGCTGGAACACCAGGTTTATTGTATTTCTATTTTGGCAACTGAATTTCACCGCAGAAAATAATAAATCCTTTGACGGCCACTATTAAACTTGTCTAGCCACTGCTGGGACACCGGATTTACGGTATTGCTATTTTGGCAATTTAATTTCACCCCAGAACAAAATATATCCTTTGCCGGACACTATTAAACTTGTCAAGCCACAGCTGTTTGTTTCCAAACTAGGGATTAGCTAGGACTGTTGGCCTGCACGATGATGCACACTTCCATATACTGTTTAAAACTTCCATGTCATACTGACGCACGGTAACTGTTTTACTACTAGTGTTGGGCGCGAATATTCAAATAGCGAATATTTATTGCGATTATCTTCGAATATTTAGAATATGGTGCTATATATTCGTATTCGATAATATTCGTCATTTTTTTCCATCTGAACACATGACTCCTCCCTGCTTCTTGCTTGTGGGGCCAATGAGAAGGCAGCAATGTCTTTGTCTGAGCTTAGCAACATCCCTAGCAACCAATAGGAAAGTTGCCTACCCCTTTACTATATAGGAACCTCCCCAGCAGGCATTTTCTCATTTTTTTACAGATACGAGAGAGACAGCAGTGTCATTGCTGTGCTCTGTGTTTTGCTGTCACATTACATAGTTAGTTAGCATATATATATATATATATTGTAAGAGGGTGCAAGGTATCATATGCGATGGCAGGTACGTGTCACCGAGGTTGCTGGCCTCGGTGAGGTGAGAGCCGGGTTTTTTTGTCTGCAGCAGCTTATGCTGCTAGACTTTGTTACTTAGTTTGGCTGCAAAGCTAATCCGGGCCGGCTCTTACTGGGAGTAGGTAAAGTGTAGGGTGGGTGCCTACTCCCCACGGTCCAGTCCTGGTTTTGGGCTGGGTATAAAACACAGCCAGCAGCTGTGTCTGGGGGGTGATTATCCTGGAGCCTGCTAACAGGGCTGTGTGGTTCTCTGTGCTGGAGGACGGAGCTCAGCAAGGTGGTGTTTCCCTGCAACCTGAAGGTGGAATCGCCTGCGGCTGGACCGACTGCTAGGTGTGAACCCGCACCTAAACCACCCAGGTGACTGGACCCTGTGTTGGCCTGTTTTTGTTTTGCCACGTTATTTCTGTTGTGTGTGAACTGTCACCAAGAGACTGTTTTTCATTTATGGTGTGCAAGTGTGAATAAAACACTGTTTGTTGCACAATCTGGGCTCCTTGTTTTGCCTCTAAACTGCACCCGCACCGCTGTCTACCAGAGCGACTCCCCACATTTGATGTCGGATGCGGGCATGCGCAGTGAGGCTGGCGTGAACGCCGAAGTTTTGTTTTTCTAAAGTGCATGGAATATATTAAGCCAGCAAAGCTGCAAGCAGGAGTTTCTGGCAACATGGAGGCTGCTGTGAAGGCTCTCATAGAGGCTAACGTGCAGCAGCGGGAGACCAACCAACTACTGCTACAACATGTGATGGCGTTACAGGCGGCAGGAGCGTCCCACCACGTCCATGATGCCCGGAAAGCGGTCCGTGCGGCGATCCCAAAAATGACCCCCACAGACGACGTTGAGACGTACCTGGCGGTTTTTGAGAAGGTCGCCGTGAGGGAAAAGTTACCCCGTGACCAGTGGGCTGAGGTGGTCGCTCCGTTCCTGGCTTCTGGACCCCAGCAGGTGTTTTTCGACTTGTCGGACGACCAAGCGGCAGATTATGACACCGTGAAAGGAGAGGTCCTAGCCAGACTGGGCGTGAACGTGCTGGTCCGCGCCCAAAGAGTCCACCAGTGGGACTTTAAAACGACTGAACCCGCTAGGCCGCAGTACTACGATCTGCTGCACAGGCTGCAAAAGTGGCTGCAGCCCGATCTACTAAGTCCCACTGCCATGCTGGATCGGCTGTTGGCGGACATCTTTTGGAGGGCCCTGCCTTATCCCCTCCAGCACTGGATCGGCCAGGTATCGCCCACCAATGCCCTGGAGATGGTCGACCTGGTGGAGCGCTACGAGGCCACCAGAAACCTGCAGGGGACTCTTGCGGGAAGGGGTCAGTCAAACCCCGGAGGCCTCTGCCCCAGTTCCGACGTCCGGCGACAGAGCGGCCTGCACGGAATATACCCCTGCGAGTCCGCCTCCCGTGGTATGCTGGAGGTGTCAGGAGCCAGGCCACATCAGGGCCGACTGTCCGCATCGGGATGAGCCGATGGATATGAACTACGTGGGTCGTCACTCCCTGTATGCACGGAAGCTGTGCGCAACTGGCACCCGTGAGGTGCAGGACCATAACCACCTGTGTCAGGTAGAGGTGGGAGACTCTCTGGCGGTGGCTCTGCTGGACTCCGGGAGTTTAGTCTCCCTGGTAAGGGCTGCCCTTGTACGGCCTGAGGAGTATACTGGCCGTAAAGTCGGGGTCCTGTGCATCCACGGAGACCTGAAAGACTACCCCACTGCACTAGTGACTTTGTCCACCGCGGCTGGTAGGTGGACCCACGAGGTGGCTGTCGCTACTAAACTCCCACACGAACTGATACTTGGGAGGGACTTCCCGGTTTTCCGGCGCTGTGGCCGGTAATAAAGGTATCTGAGGGACCCGAGACAGGGGTGACCCTAGTGGAGTGGCCTGATACCGCTGGAAGGCCAGAACCCTGGGAGCCCAAGTCTGAAGGGCCGGCGGTAGGGGTGACCACTGCTCCAGCGGTAGAGGGGGAGACAACCCCACTGAGTGTAATGGTGGGAGACACGGAGGACTTGCCACCGGGACCTGAGTTGGCAGACCTCAATGTCTCCGGGAAAATTTTGGGACCGCACAACACCGGGACCAAACCCTAACCAGGGCCTGGGAGAATGTGCTGGAAATTGATGGGAAACCCCAGAAACCAGGGGCTGAATTAATGTTCCCACGATTTATTGTTCTGCAGGATATGTTGTATTGGGTGAACCAAATCCGAGGCGAACCTGTTGAACAGTTGGTGGTGCCCACAGCGTATCGCAAGCTTGTCATGGAGCTTGCCCACCAACATGTTCTTGGGGGACACCTGGGGTGGCAGAAAACCCAGGACCGCATACTGCAGCGATTTTATTGGCCCAGTGTGTTCAAGGAGGTAGAGAATTATTGTAAGTCCTGTCCGACCTGTCAGATAACTAGCCCCCAGCCACATTTCCGTAGTCCTCTGGTACCTCTGCCAATTATTGAAGTACCGTTTGAGCGAATCGCTATGGATTTAATTGGGCCTGTACCAAAGTCTGCCAGGGGCCACCAACACATTCTGGTAGTTCTCGACTATGCCACTCGGTATCCGGAGGCGGTGCCTCTGCGACATACCTCAGCTAAGCTCATTGCCAAAGAGTTAATGGAGATGTTTTCCCGTGTGGGCCTGCCAAAAGAGGTTCTGACAGACCAAGGGACCCATTTTATGTCCAAAGTAATGAGGGAACTGTGTAAATTGTTGCGTATAAAGCAGTTACGGACGTCCGTTTACCATCCGCAAACAGACGGTCTTGTGGAGAGGTTTAACCAAACTCTAAAAAATATGTTAAAGAGGGTGGTGTCTAGAGATGGGAAGGACTGGGATCTGCTTCTGCCCTATCTCATGTTCGCAGTGCGAGAGGTGCCCCAGGCCTCTACTGGGTTCTCGCCCTTCGAACTGCTTTATGGCAGACACCCTCGGGGCCTGTTGGATATCGCCAAGGAAGCATGGGAACAACAGCCTGTCCCCCACAAAAGTGTCATTGAGTATGTCGCCCAGATGCAGGAACGGATGGAAAGGGTGTTGCCCTTGGTCCGGGAGCATATGGAGGCAGCGCAACAAGCCCAGAGTAGGGTGTACAATCGTCAGGCTCGGGTGCGGGACTTCAATCCGGGAGATCGGGTTTTGGTTCTGGTACCCACCCTTGACAGCAAATTCTAGCAAGGTGGCAGGGCCCCTATGAGGTGATCGAGAAGGTAGGGAAGTAAATTACAAAGTACACCAGCCAGGGCAGCGCAAGCCGGAGCAGGTGTACCACGTGAATTTACTTAAGCCGTGGAAAGATAGGGACGCGGCCGACGACCACAGCCCCCGGCCAGGGCTTCTAGGTGAAAAGGGTCCAGCCCCACAGTTCGAGGCCTGTGAAGCAGTAACCACGGTAAAAATTGCAGACAACCTGTCTTCCAAACAAGTTCAGGAAGTCAGGGAGTTCCTCAGTCGGAACACGGATGTGTTCTCGGACCTCCCTGGCCGCACGTCTCTCATCTGACATGACATCGTCACTGAGCCTCAGGCCAAGGTCCGGTTAAAACCATACCGGGTACCCGAGGCTCGGCGGCGGGCCATCGCGGAGGAAGTGCAGTTAATCTTGAAGCTCGATGTCATTGAGGAGTCGAAAAGTGAGTGGGCCAGTCCCATAGTCCTAATACCCAAGCCGGATGGGACGTTGCGGTTCTGCAACGACTTTCGCAAGTTAAATGAAGTATCCAAGTTTGACGCATATCCCATGCCCCGAGTAGACGAGCTTGTTGAAAGTTTAGGACAAGCCCGTTATTTTTCTGTGCTGGACCTCACTAAAGGGTACTGGCAGGTACCTTTAACGGAGTCGGCTAAGGAAAAACCGCATTTGTTACCCGCAGGGCCTGTATCACTACAAGGTGTTACCCTTTGGCCTGCATGGCGCCCCGCCACTTTCCAAAGGTTAATGGACATAGTGCTGCGACCACATCGTCGGTACGCCTCGGCCTACTTAGATGATGTAGTCATCCACAGCACCGACTGGGAAAGCCATTTACCCAAGGTGCAGGCGGTAGTGGATGCCCTGAGGAAAGCCGGACTGACCGCTAACCCAAAGAAGTGCTCCATAGGGTTAGAGGAGACAAAATATCTGGGATATGTAATTGGGCGGGAGTCATCAAGCCTCAGGTAACTAAGGTAGAGGCCATTCGTAACTGGCCCCGACCGGTCACCACCAGGCAGGTAAAGTCGTTCCTGGGGATTGTAGGTTACTACATGAGGTTTGTGCCCCACTTTGCCACAATAGCAGCGCCATTGACAGACCTGTTGAAGGGGCGAAAGTCTGGGAGGGTTAGCTGGAGTGAGAAGGCGGAGAAGGCTTTCTCCGCGTTGAAGTCGGCCCTGTGTGGGTCCCCGGTTTTGGTGACACCCGACTTCAACAAGGAGTTTGTCGTACAGACCGACGCCTCGGAGGTAGGCCTCGGTGCGGTACTGTCGCAGGAGGTCAAAGGGGAAGAACATCCCGTTGTCTTCCTGAGCCGTAAGCTCAGCCCCGCCGAGTCCAGATATAGTATAGTGGAGAGGGAGTGCCTGGCTATCAAGTGGGCACTCGAAAGTCTCCGCTACTACCTGTTAGGGAGGAGGTTCCGTCTGGTGACCGACCATTCCCCCCTCAAATGGATGAGTCAGGCCAAGGAGAGGAATGCTCGGGTCACCAGGTGGTTCCTATCGCTTCAAAATTTCAAATTCTCCGTGGAACACAGGGCAGGCCGCTTGTAGGGCAACGCAGATGCCCTGTCCCGCGTCCACTGGCTCACGTGTGTTCACCCCCTCAGGGTTGAACAAAAGGGGGGGGGTGTGTAAGAGGGTGCAAGGTATCATATGCGATGGCAGGTACGTGTCACCGAGGTTGCTGGCCTCGGTGAGGTGAGAGCCGGGTTTTTTTTGTCTGCAGCAGCTTATGCTGCTAGATTTTGTTACTTAGTTTGGCTGCAAAGCTAATCCGGGCCGGCTCTTACTGGGAGTAGGTAAAGTGTAGGGTGGGTGCCTACTCCCCACGGTCCAGTCCTGGTTTTGGGCTGGGTATAAAACACAGCCAGCAGCTGTGTCTGGGGGGTGATTATCCTGGAGCCTGCTAACAGTGCTGTGGGGTTCTCTGTGCTGGAGGACGGAGCTCAGCAAGGTGGTGTTTCCCTGCAACCTGAAGGTGGAATCGCCTGCGGCTGGACCGACTGCTAGGTGTGAACCCGCACCTAAACCACCCAGGTGACTGGACCCTGTGTTGGCCTGTTTTTGTTTTGCCACGTTATTTCCGTTGTGTGTGAACTGTCACCAAGAGACTGTTTTTCATTTATGGTGTGTAAGTGTGAATAAAACACTGTTTGTTGCACAATCTGGACTCCTTGTTTTGCCTCTAAACTGCACCCGCACCGCTGTCTACCAGAGCGACTCCCCACAATATATATGTATATATATTAAAGATAGTTAGTGTGAAATAGTCAGTGTAGGTTAGATAGTGATATAGTGTAGCTGATAGGTTCCAGTGCAGGGTGTTAGGTAGAGTGATGTTCTGTTATCCATACTCGTTAATTTTTAACGATAATTTGTTTTCCCTTAGTCCTAACAGTGGCACAAGTGGGGTATTCTGCCCCTGTGGACTGGTTAGGACAGGTGGAATTTTAATAAAATTAACAACGAAACACACACACCCTCCCTCCCCCAATAAAGAGGGGGTGTGATCCCCCAGGTCCTTGTGTAGTTACAAGTAGAAAAAAAGGAAAAAAATAACAACTTTACAGTATAACTAAGGGGGGGATATTTGTGTGCCACTGTTAGGACTAAGGGAAAACAAATTATCGTTAGAAATTAACGATTCCCTTACGTCCTAACCAGTGGCACAAGTGGAGATTTAGCAAGAAGAAACCCCCATGGGAGGGTCCTCATTCCTGGCGGAAGATAAAACTGTCTGGCCAAATGAGGAGTAGCTATGTATTCTAGAATCCACTCTATAGTGTGAGATAAAGGTGGAGTGCGAACTCCAAGAAGTTGACTTACAGATCACATCCAATGGAATCGAGCTTCTCTCTGCAAAAGAAGTGGCCACTGCCCGAGTTGAGTGGGCCCTTACAAACTCAGGAGGCTCCGAACCCTAAGACATATAGGGCTCCCAAATTGCCTCTTTAATCCATCGACTGATGGAGGGCTTAGAGGCTTTCCTCCCCTTGTGGGTACCGGAAAAAAGGATAAGGAGGTTTTTATCCCTCCTAAATACCTTAGAGCGTTCCAGGTAAATCCTAAGACATCTCGAAATGTCAAGGGTATGAAGCCCTCTTTCCTCAGAGGAGGGGGGTGGAGCCAAAGTTGGCAGGGAAATCACCTGGTTAATGTTGTCAAAAGAAGGCGCCTTTAGAATAAAGGAAGGCAGAAATTTAAGTAGCACCCGGTCTTGAAGGAACTTCGTATAAGGTTCAAACGCGGAAAAAGCTTGGAGTTCCCCAACTCTCTTTGCAGAGGCAATGGCCAACAAAAAGGTGATTTTCCAGGTAAGGAAGTTGAATCCCACCTCCTCAAGGGGCTCAAAGGTTGGAGATGATAACCCCTTGAGCATGACCGTTAAATCCCAAACAGGGATAGGTCTAATTACTGTAGGCTTTAATCTTGAAGCTCCCTTCAGGAACCTCTTAATAAGGGGCTCTTGAGAAATAGGCCTGTTGAGACAGGCTGAAATTGCTGAAACCTGCACTTTGAGGGTAGAAGGGGACAGCCCCTTGTCCAGACCATCTTGTAAAAACTGAAAAATTGCCGGAATGGAAGCTTCAGTGGATGACTGCCGACGCATAAAACACCATGATGAAATTTTTTTCCACATTCTTGAATAGGACCTGTTAGTAGCTTCTGATCTGGAGTGCTCTAAAGTTCTCAAGACAGACCCCGAAAGCCCTTCTATCCATGGAAGGGACTGATCAACCTCCAGGCCATCAGGTTGAACATTTGAAGATTTGAGGAGATCTGAGTGTCCCCCGACACCAGTACTCTCTCTGGGGGAAGTCTCCAAAATTGGAAGAGTTGGGTTAACCAAGCTCTCTTTGGCCAGTATGGAATGATGGCAATGACTGACGCTTGGTCCTGCCTGATTTTCATCAAGACCCTCGGTATCAAGGAAATTGGAGGGAAGATGTAGGCCAGCCTGAACCTCCACGGGATTGACAGTGCATCTATTGCCTCCGGGTTGTCCTACCTGTAAAGGGAGCAATACCTCGCACTTCAGTGTTGAACCTCGTTGCCATGAGATCGATCTCTGGCATGCCCCACCTGAGCATTATCTCCTTGAAGACCTCTGTATGAAGTGACCATTCTCCGGTTGGAAGACCTCGGCTCAGTCGATCCGCGATCACATTGTGAACTCCGCGAATGTGAACGGCTGATAAGTGGAGAAGGTTCAGTTCTGCCCGATCAAATATCACCCCTATCTCCCTGCTTGTTGATATACAGTACAGCGGTCATGCTGTCTGATTGCACTTTGACTGCTTTCCCTCGAATGAAGGGAGCAAAATGAAAAAGAGCTAGTTTGATCGCTCTGATTTCCAGGAGATTCGATGACAATGATTTCTCCTGTGCTGTCCAAGTTCCTTGGACTGTCTTGTCCAGAAAATGAGCCCCCCAGCCTACTACGGAAGCATCTGAAGTAAGTATGATCCAAGAGGGCTGGATCAGGGACTTGCCGCCTCTAGGTGAGACCACCATCTCAGAGAGGATCGGGCATGGTAAGACAGGGAGTGCACGGAATTGAGTCCCATCGGACTGTGATTCCACTTGTCTAGTACCTCCGTCTGAAGCGGACGCAGATGCCATAATGCCCAAGGTACCGCCTCTGCGGTTGATGACATTAGACCCAACATCTTCATCAATGTCCGAATTGTTACCTCTCGTGCTACTGAGAGAGAACGGGCTGTCTGTTGAACAGATCGCCTTCTCTCGGGAGTGAGATGAATAGTCATTTTTACTGAATCTACCAGGAACCCCAGGAACCTTACCGAGGTGGCTGGCAGAAGTTGTGACTTGTCCCAGTTGATTCCCCAACATAGCTGATGAAGGAAGGCGACAGCCCGTTGAATGTGTTGGGACAGGATCACTTGCAAAGGGGCTCTGAGGAGCCAATCGTCCAGGTAAGGAACTATGCTCAGACCCTGAAGCCTTAGAGCGGCCACCACGGACACCACCACCTTGGTAAAAGTGTGTGGGGCTGAAGAAATCCCAAACGGGAGGGCCACAAACCGAAAATGTTTTAAGACCCCCCCCCCCATCTGTACCGCGATCCTTAAGAATCTTCTGGACCCAGGATAGATGGGAATATGGAGATAAGCATCCTTGAGGTCCAAGGTTGCCAAGAAATCTCCCGGCAAGAGAAGATTGGTCACTGACTGGATAGTTTCCATCCAGAATTTCTTTTGTTTGCTAAAACGATTGAAGTACCTCAAATCTATAATCATTCTCCAACCTCCGATATTCTTGGGTACCAGAAACACTGGGGAATAGATACCTGCTCCCCTCTCTTGGGGGGGGGGGCCTCCTCTAGAGCCCCCTTCTGAAGATATTCTAGAGCATAGCTCTGTAGAACTCTTTGTTTGTTGTAGGGAAGTAACCTTGTCTGGACGAACTTGTCCGCAGGCGGACTGATCAAGTCCGCAAGGTAACCCTGAGAAATAATGCGAAGAACCCATTGGTCCTGGATATGATCCTGCCAAAAATCTAGAAAATGTTGTAGGCGCCCGCCTACAGGAATGTGGGGAGCAGGGAGCATTGAACATCCAGTCAGACCGGCTAGATACCAAGAGCCTCGAGGAGGCCCGCAATCAGAGCGTCGAGGACTTCTTGGGGGGTCTAGATCCCGTAGAGGATTTTCCTCCTCTACGGGAACCCCAATCTCTCTGGGTTCTAGGTTGAGGTTCCGGCCTGGAACCATACCTTTTGACCCGACCACGAAAGGACTGCTGGGGAAGGGACTTGTCCTTCTTGTCCGACAGCCCCTCCATTATTTGGTCCAGCTCTGCTCCAAAAAGCTTGCCGGGTTCATACGCCATAGCGCAGAGGTTGTGCTTAGAAGTAGTATCCTTCCAAGGTTTCAACCAGAGCGGACACCTGCCCGCGGTTGAAAACGCCATGGATTTGGACGCCAACTTTAATTGTTGTGGAGCAGCGTCAAACAAGAAGTCGATGGCTAAACTGGCCGTCTTACTGGAGGCCAAGATGTCATCCCTCTAGAAACCCCCTGGTCCAGGTCAGACTGTACCTGGGCGAACCTCGATCTAAGGAAATTCGCCACTTCTGATGATGCAATAGCGACCGAGGCAGAGGCAGACGCCGAAGAATAAACGCGCATTGGATCTTGAAGGTTTGATCCGTCGTCAGATGGGATTAAAGTCCTCTTTGACAACTTGGAAATAGCCATGTCCACCTTTGGGACAGGCCCCCAGGAAGATACCTGATCCTCCTTCAAAGGAAAAACCACCTTGAATCTTTTGGTCAATACGGGACCTCTCTTACATCCTGAGCCCCCGATACTTCCATCGCCCGATGAGGAGAGGACGGACGTCGGCGTTTGGAGACAAAGGCATGCTTCAATTCCTCTATGGAAGCGTTCATCTGACTAATGTTGGTTTCCATGTAGCCCTTCACCCAGTCAACGACGTCATGGACCGTCGGTTCCTGCTGGGGGAGTGCTTTGGCCCTACAGGGTGGGCATCGGGAAAAAGCATAGGTATCCTCCAGCACAACCTGGCAATCATGGCACTGCAGGTGACGTCTTTTGCCAGAAGTCTTTCTGCTGGGCTCCCGATCACCGTCCCCGGTGGAAGACATGGCGGCAAAACAAGAGAAGGAAATTAACCGTAAAATTCTGAGGAAAAAAGGACCATTAACAGCAAGCTTCTGGATCTTACCCAGAAGATCCTAACAAGGTCAAAATTGCTAATAGCAACAAACAAGAAACTTGCAAGAAAGCAAAACTTGCAAGTAATCACCACAACCGTCTCAAGGTTAAACAGATAGAATCTGCGCTCCACGAGACTGAGCCAGGAGCAAGCCCAGCTTTAAATAGCCTGTTTGGCGCCCAGCTGCACCCCCGTAAGGGGCGGGGTTAACCTTTAAATATAACCTGTTATATTTCTTATATACTGGCCTCTATGGGACGCAGCTTGTAGGGCAACTTGCCCCTAACTGCTTGCCCCAGCATAAAATATCTATTTTAATGCCTATTAAAAGCTATTAAAAGCTAATAGAGTCCGGCCAGTACCAGCCGGGAGGAGGAGGGAAGTGACGTCATATGATATCACTTCCCCAAGATGGCGGCGCCTAGCAGAACACTCGGGACGCCGCTACAGCCGCATGGGGAAGCGCAGCCGACCAGAGCACAATAAAAAGAGAGTGCCCGATCACCGGAGAGGATCTTGAGTCTGGATGCCCGCCGGGGAAAGGTAGAAGCGGCGCCCCCCATCAGAAAAGAAGCCTGATCACCTCCCAGAAACGGAGGAGGGGGACCACCCGTCCTAGCTGTCCAAAGGACAGAAAAAAACACAAGGACCTGGGGGTCACGCCCCCTCTTTATTGGGGGAGGGAGGGTGTGTGTGTTTAGTTGTTAATTTTATTAAAATTCCACCTGTCCTAACCAGTCCACAGGGGCAGAATACCCCACTTGTGCCACTGGTTAGGACGTAAGGGAAATACATGCTACAGACATAATGCTGTTACAAGTTCACAACAATACGTAGTCCACCAATCACTAATATGTAGTCAGACCTGTTAAAATGTGAAGTTGTCCGTATTGCGCAAAAATATGCACATCAATTGCCGATTTGTGCAAATGTAAATATATTGGAGCACTCTATCTAGGAAACAGTAGATCACATACATGGGATAGTATAAAATAACCAAATAAGTACTTCTTACTTGTTTAATCTCAATCTTCTGCCACTCTTTGCACTGCTGTTTCAGACTTCACCTCTGATTTTTGTTTATAGAACTGCAACCCTGATGTCACGCTGAACTATGTTACCCCTGCAGCCAATCACTGCCCTCAAAAGTACACTGCTGAGTCCAGCAGTTGACTGTAGTGGTCACGTGTTGTCAATGAATCCTTAACCACCTCCCGTCACGCTAACGCCGAAAGGCGTGAGGGAGGTGGCAGTCTCAGATCTCGATGATGCCTATCGGCGTCATCTCGTCAGACCTGAGATTTCATGTGAACAAGCGCGTGTTCACAGTGACACAAAGCCAAAAAGTCAAACTACAGCCTGCCAGCCGTGATCATTGGCTGGCAGGCTGTAATTTTTTTAATCAACCAATGAAATGTGTATATCAGACGCTATTTAAAAAATAGCATCTTATATACCTGCTGCCTGCTCCTCTGGTGGTCCCTTTTGCTTGGATCGACCACCAGAGGACACAGGCAGCTCGGTAAGTAGCACCAATCACCACATTTACACCACACACACTCCCCCCCTGTCACTTATTAACCCCTTAGTAGCCACTGATCACCCCATAGAAAACCCCTGACCACCCCCCTGTCAGTGATCACCCCACCTGTAAGGGTCCCTAATCACCGCCAGGTAGTTATCTACTTGTTAGGTAGTTAGCGCCCAGCCCACCGCACCGCAGTCACTGATTAGTCGCTGATTAGCGTCATGGCTGTCGCTAATCAGCACTAGTACTATATAGTATCTGTAAGTGATCAAGACTGATCGCAATCAGATCTATATAAGTACATTAGGGTCACCTTAGGCTCTATAAAAAATGCAGTGTTCGTACGATCAGGCCTGATCTTGTGCACACACTTGCGTTCAGTCCGCCCCACCGCAGTGACAGAATTATTTTTTTCTGATCACTGCAAAAACACAGTAAAATCGCTGCACCGCTATCAAAGATCACTTTTGAGTCGTGGATCTTTAGTAGCGATCGCAGCGTTACTTCGCAAGCACTCCTTTTTACTAGGCAGGTGTGCTCTTTTTCCTGGGTAGTCTCAGAGGAATACCCCCTAATTTTAGTTACTCCAAAATGGCAAAAAAGGGGTATTCCACTGAAGAGGCCTACAGGATTCTGAACCTGATGGATGAAAGCGATGGGGACGCCACACCCGCTGAATCCAGTGGTTCAGAATATACCACAAGCTGGTATGGTGGCACGTGCACTAACTCCCCCGTCGCAGCTACCGCGTTCTCAGGCCCGTAGAGCCCTTAGTCTCCCAGAGGTGCTGGCAAATCCTAATTGGCAACCCCCTGCTTCCGCCGCACCCGTATTGCCCCCTTTCACTGCCCAGTCAAGAGTTCGCATGGAGACAGCTCATTTCAGATCGGCCCTTGAATTTTTTGAGCTGTTCTTCACCGCGGATCTCTATGACTTAGTTGTGGCAGAAACCAACCGCTACGCCACACCATATATAACCACCAATCCGGAAAGCTTCTATGCCCAGCCTTTCCGGTGGAAACCAGTCACAGTTTCCGAATTTAAAATATTTTTGGGCCTTATCCTCAGCATGGGTCTAACTAAAAAAAATGTATTGCGGTCCTATTGGTCTAAAGACCCAATACATTACATGCCCATGTTCTCTGCTGCTATGTCCAGGGCACGTTTTGAGCTCATCATTAGTGATGAGCGGGAGGTGCCATATTCGATTTCACGATATTTTGTGAATATTCAAATGAATATTCGTCATATATTCGTCGAAATCGAATATTCGTCATTATTTTATATAACGTTTTGAGGTCATCATGCGCTTTATGCATTTCACTGACAATAAAACCTGTCATCCAAGAGGCCACCCTGCTTATGACCGGCTCCACAAAATTCGACCCCTCATAGACCATTTGTCATCCAGATTTGTAGATGCGTATACCCCCAATCAGAACATTTGCATAGACGAGTCCCTAGTACATTTTACCGGGCGCCTTGGCATCAAACAGTACATCCCTAGCAAGCGCGCACGGTACGGGGTCAAACTGTATAAGCTCTGTGAAAGGGCCACAGGCTATACATATCGTTTTAGGGTCTATGAGGGAAGAGACTCAAAACTGGAGCTGGTCGGATGCCCTGACTACCTGGGGAGCAGTGGCAAGATTGTCTGGGACTTGGTGTCACCCTTACTCCACAAGGGGTACCACTTATACGCGGTCAATTTTTACACAAGTGTGGCCCTCTTTCGGCACTTACATCTAGTCGGAATTCAATGCTGTGGCACCGCACGACCTAGTCGCCGGGGCTTCCCCCAACGGCTCGGTACTACCCGACTTGCACGGGGGGAGAGGGCTGCCTTGTGTGACCAAGAACTGCTCGCGGTGAAGTGGAGGGAAAAGAGGGACGTTTACCTTCTGTCCACCATTCTCTCAGACACGACTGTATAAATTGAATGGGCAACCGGAGTCATTGAAAAACCCCTCTCAGTCCACCACTATAACCTTCACATGGGAGGGGTGGACTTCAATGACCAGATGTTGGCTCCCTATTTAGTTTCCCGCCACACCAGACGCTGGTATAAGAAGGTGTCTGTTTATCTAATTCAATTGGCTGTATATAATAGTTTTGTTCTCTACAGTAAGGAGAACGGGATCCTTCCTTAAATTCCAGGAAGAGATCATTTCGGAACTCCTGTATCCAGGAGGGTCCGTGGCCCATGTCCCTGATGTAGTTAGCCGGCTACATGACAGACACTTCCCGAGTGTCTATCCTGGTACCCCAACTCACCGTTCCCCAAGAAAAAGATGTCGTGTCTGTAGCAGGGCTGGAATAAGGCATGCCACCACTGTTTTTTGTCCTGACTGTCCTGACCAGCCTGCCCTATGCATAGGGGAGTGTTTCCGCAAGTACCACACACAGGTACGCTATTAGTATAGGGATTGCATGACACAGGACAGGCACACAGGGGTCTTAGGGCCCTTGCACACGAGCGTTGCTCACGCATCGTGATCGCAAAGGAGCTCGCGGCCTGACTTCTCCCGCACAGACGGGGTTGCATAGCATTATATTGATTTATGATGCTAAGTAACCCTTACAATTCTGGAATGCATTGGATAGCTATCCAATGCATTCCAGAACTAAAAGGGTTACACAGCATCATAAATCAATATGATGGTATGCGACCACGTCTGTGCGGGAGAAGTCAGGCCGGGAGCTCCTTTGCGATCACGATGCGTGAGCAACGCTCGTGTGCAAGGGCCCTTAGGGCCCTTTCACACAGAGCTGCTGCAAACCTCTCCTTTCACCTGGGACAAAGTGCATAATGTACTTCGCCACATCTCTGGATGATTTGCGCTATGCACATTGTCCCATGGGGAAGGAGAGGTTTATCCTCTAAGGCCTCATGCACACGGCCATGCACGGACCTTGATATCCCGGCCTGGCATCCATCTGATAGCAGGAGCGCACGGCGTCATAGCAACCAATGACGCCGTGTGCTCCTGCTGTCAGATGGATGCGTGTTCCACGGCCGTGTGCATGAGGCCTTAAGGTAAAAAAACTAAACCGAAAAAAAAAAATCACAGGTAAGCAAAAAAGTTTAAGTTATGTTTCAAATGTTCAATAAAGTTAATGTTCTGTTTCTAATGTTATATAAAGTTAATGTTAATAAATTTATTGTGTTGCTGCCTGTTTTTTTTTTTCTTTTTTTTTTTTTTTTTTACCTTCTAGGTGGACCAAGCGATCAATCAGCTGCAGTACTGATGTGCATTCTGACAGAAGCATTGCGCTGCTGTCAGATTACATGTGAAGTCGGTGTATGCGACGCTGCAGGACAAAATTTCTTCTCCGCAGTACAGGTACGTTTGCCCAGGTATATGAGCTGAGGAGAGGTGTTGGAGTTCATATGCTTTGGCAAACACTTTGTATCAAAAATCTGGCAAAGATGTCTTCCTCCACAATTGATCGATGTGAATGGAGAAATCACATTTGCCAGGACATAGGAGCTGAAGTGGGTATGGATGTTTGGGCGGAGCCCCTATGTCCTGGCAATCGCCAGGCCCCTCCTTTTTTTCTTGCATATTTTTTGGCAGAGATTTTTTCTTCCACATTGATCAATGCGAATGAAGAAATCTGTGCCCTTTTTTCTTTCAGCCCAGAGGCTCATTACCCGTATGCTCAATATAAGGAGAATTGCAGAAACTCCTAATGCTGGCCATACATGTAATGATTGCGGAGACCCTCAAATGCCAGGGCAGTACAAACACCTCACATGTGACCCCATTTTGGAAAGAAGACACCCCAAGCTATTCGCTGAGGGGCATATTGAGTCCATGAAAGATTAAACTTTTTGTCACAAGTTAGCGGAAAGGGAGACTTTGTGAGAAAAAAAAAAAATCTTCTATAAACTCGCCATGCCCCTCACGGAATACCTTGGGGTGTCTTCTTTCCAAAATGGGGTCACATGTGGGGTATTTATAATGCCCTGGCATTTTAGGGGCCCTACAGTGTGAGAAGAAGTCTGGAATCCAAATGCCTAAAAATGCCCTCCTAAAAGGTACTCATTGGAATTTGGGCCCCTTTGCGCACCTAGGCTGCAAAAAAGTGTCACACATGTGGTATCGCCGTACTCAGGAGAAGTAGGGCAATGTGTTTTGGGGTGTATTTTTACATATACCGATGCTGGATGAGAGAGATATCTCTGTAAATTGACAACTTTGTATAAAAAAATGGAAAAAGTTGTCATTTACAGAGATATTTTTCACACACAGTATGGGTATATGTAAAAATACACCCCAAAACACATTGCCTTACTTCTCCTGAGTACGGCGATACCACATGAGTGACACTTTTTTGCAGCCAAGATGCGCAAAGGGCCTAATTCCAATGAGTACCTTTAGGATTTCACAGTGCATTTTTACGCATTTGGATTCCAAACTACTTCTCATGCTTTAGAGACCCCTAAAATGCCAGGGCAGTATAAATACCCCACAAGTGACCCCATTTTAGAAATAAGACACCCCAAGGTATTCCGTGAGG
The DNA here is from genome assembly GCA_033119425.1 of Bufotes viridis. Taxonomy (NCBI): domain Eukaryota; kingdom Metazoa; phylum Chordata; class Amphibia; order Anura; family Bufonidae; genus Bufotes; species Bufotes viridis. Next base: position 240,617,944 of record CM065594.1, on the reverse strand, counting down.
GCATGGCAAGTTCATAGAAGATTTTTTATTTTTGGCGCAAGTTAGCGGAAATTGATTCTTTTTTTTTTTTCTTACAAAGTCTCATATTCCACTAACTTGTGAGAAAAAAATTAATTTTACATGAACTCACCATACCCCTCACAGAATACCTTGGGGTGTCTTATTTCTAAAATGGGGTCTCTTGTGGGGTATTTATACTGCCCTGGCATTTTAGGGGCCCTAAAGCGTGAGAAGTAGTTTGGAATCCAAATGCGTAAAAATGCCCTGTGAAATCCTAAAGGTACTCATTGGAATTTGGGCCCCTTTGCGCATCTTGGCTGCAAAAAAGTGTCACTCTTGTGGTATCGCCGTACTCAGGAGAAGTAGGGCAAAGTGTTTCGGGGTGTATTTTTACATATACCAATGCTGGGTGAGAGAAATATCTCTGTAAACTGGGGAATACCTTGGGGTGTCTTCTTTCCAAAATGTGGTCATTTGTGGGGTGTTTGTACTGCCCTGGCATTTGAGAGTCTCCGCAATCATTACATGTATGGCCAGCATTAGGAGTTTCTGCTATTCTCCTTATATTGAGCATACAGGTAATGATATTTTTTTTTTTCCCGTTCAGCCTCTCTGCTGAAAGAAAAAATAAAGGGCACAGATTTCTTTATTCGCATCGATCAATGTGGATGAAAAAATCTCTGCCAAAAAATGTGCAAAAAAAAAAAAAAAAGAGGGGAAAGGCGTCTGCCAGGACATAGGAGCTCTGCCCAACATCCAAACCCACTCAGCTCGTATGCCCTGGCAAACCCGATTTCTCCATTCACATCAATCGATGTGGATGAATAAATCATTGCCCGAATTTATTTTATTTTATACATAGTGTTTGCCAAAGCATATGAACAGCGCCCCTTAGCTCATAAGCCTCGGCAAACGTATCTTTTTTACTGCAGAGGAGAAATCTCGTCTTGCAGGGCCGCATATACCGACTTTGTGTAATCTGACAGCAGCGCAATGCTTCTGTCAGAATGCACATCAGTACTGCAGCTGATTGATCGCTTGGTCCACCTAGAAGGTAAAAAAACAACAAAAAAAAAACAGGCAGCAACACAATAAATTTATTAACATCAACTTTTATAAACTTTATATAATATTTGAAACAGAACATTAACTTTTATAAACTTTATTGAACATTTGAAACAGAACATTAACTTTTTTGCTTAACTGTGATTTATTTTTATTTTTTTACCTTTAGAGGACAAACCTCTCCTTCCCCATGGGACAATGTGCAAAGCGCAAATCGCCCAGAGATGTGGCGAAGTACATTATGCACTTTGTCCCAGGTGAAAGGAGAGGTTTGTAGCAGCTCTGTGTGAAAGGGCTCTAAGACCCCTGTGTGCCTGTCCTGTGTTACGCGATCCCTACACTAAGGCCTCTTTCACACGTGCGTCACGTTTGACGCCCGGATAAGAGGCGGGTGCGTTGCGGGAAAATGCGTGATTTTTCCGCGCGAGTGCAAAGCGTTTTAATGCATTTTGCACGCGCGTGCGAAAAATCGGCATGTTTGGTACCCAGACCCAAAGCCGGACTTCATCACTGAAGTCCGGTTTTGGGTTGAGTATTCTGTATATTTTATTATTTTCCCTTATAACATAGTTATAAAGGAAAATAATAGCATTCTCAATAGAGAATGCAAAGTAAAAAGGGCAATAGAGGGTTAAAAATAATAAAACATTTAACTCACCTCCACCATTTAATCACTTAGGTGCTGGTCTTCTGTTCTGTCTTCAGCTGGGGGGGGGGGGGGTGAAGGACCTGGGTCACTTGGTCCAATCACCAGCTTCCATGATGGAAGCAGGTGATTGGACCATGAGGGGCCAAATTTTGTGGAGCCGGTCATAAGCAGGGTGTCCTCTTGGATGACAGGTTTTATTGTCAGTGAAATGCATAAAGCACATGATGAGTAATGTTGAGCGCGAATATTCGAATAGCGAATTTTTATATCGCTATATATTAGCAATTTCGAATATTGTTTTTTTTATTATTTTTTTTATTTTTTTTAGTTGTTAATTCTTGTTACTCTCTGGTTGTCTTCCCACTTCCCAAAAGCTGTTCTTACCTGTCCGGAGGATTCCTGGCTCCCTGCCCGCTTCAGTCAATGCCCGTTGCCGCTTCTGCCGACTTCCCGTGTGCATGGAGCGTCCCCATCCCTATGGGAACGCCTCCATGCTAAAATGTACTGTCGGATGTGAGAATCACGATCTCACAAATTTGACTAAGTTGTAATCGCAATGCGATTAATATAACCTGAATTATTCGCATTGCGATATTCGTTCTATTCTAGCAATACAACCATTAGGAACTTAGCTCTAAGATCAATTCGCAATGCGAGTATATGTTCGCCTCGTGAATGAAACTTAGAGCTGAGTTCCTAATAGTTGTATTGCTAGAATATAACGAAGATTGAGAATATAGTGCTATATTCGTGAATTCGAGATATTCTCAATCTTCGTTCTATTCTAGCAATATAACCATTAGGAACTTAGCTCTAAGAACAATTCGCAATGCGAGTATATGTTCGCCTCGCAAATGAAACTTAGAGCTGAGTTCCAATCCTAATGGTTGTATTGCTGGAATATAACGAAGACTGAGAATATCTCGAATTCACGAATATAGCACTATATTCTCAATCTTCGTTATATTCTTATATTCTAGCAATACAACCATTAGGAACTCAGCTAGCTCTAAGTTTCATTCGCGAGGCGAACATATACTCGCATTGCGAATTGATCTTAGAGCTAAGTTCCTAATGGTTGTATTGCTAGAATAGAACGAAGATTGAGAATATCGTGCTATATTCGTGTGATATTCGTTATCTTTGTCAATTCTAGCAATACAAGTTACAACCATTAGGAACTCCGCTCTAAGTTTCATTCGCGACGTGAATATAAATTCGCGTAAAATTCGCAATATATAAAATAATGACGAATATTCGATTTCGACGAATATATGACGAATATTCAATCGAATATTCACGAAATATCGTGAAATCGAATATGGCACCTCCCGCTCATCACTAATGATGAGCTCAAAACGTGCCCTGGACATAGCAGCAGAGAACATGGGCATGTAATGTATTGGGTCTTTAGACCAATAGGACCGCAATACATTTTTTTTAGTTAGACCTATGCTGAGGATAAGGCCCAAAAATATTTTAAATTCGGAAACTGTGACTGGTTTCCACCGGAAAGGCTGGGTATAGAAGCTTTCCAGATTTGTGGTTATATACTGTGTGGCGTAGTGGTTGGTTTCTGCCACAACTAAGTCATAGAGATCCACGGTGAAGAACAGCTCAAAAAACTCAAGGGTCGGTCCTAAATGAGCTGTCTCCACGCAAACTCCAGACTGGGCGGTGAAAGGGGGCAATACAGGTGCGGCGGAAGCAGGGGATTGCCAATTTGGGTTTGCCAGCACTTCTGGGAGACTAAGGGCTCTACGGGCCTGTGAATGTGGTAGCTGCGACGGGGGAGTTACTGCACGTGCCACCGTACCGAGAACTGCGCTTCTGGTGCTCGCCACTTTACCAGGGAATACGGCAGTGCTGGTAGAAGATCCAGGATGTGCTGCACTGCTGGTGTATGCCGCACCATAAAAAAGATCAGCGCTAGCACCACTTTGCTGCAAATGAGGCACATCACGCAGGGTATGCAGAACACGGATATGGGGTCGGGTACGCCTGACCATAGCAGGGACCTCAACCTCGTCATCTTCACTAGCGGTTAGTGCCACTGCTGTCTACAGGTTCATATTCTGAATCACTGGATTCAGCGGGTGAGGCGTCCCCATCGCTTTCATCCATCACGGCCAGAATCCTGTAGGCCTCTTCAGCGGAATACCCCTTTTTTGCCATTTTGGAGTAACTAAAATTAGGGGGTATTCCTCCGAGACTACACAGGAAAAAGAGCACACCTGCCTAGTAAAAAGGAGTGCTTGCGAAGTAAAGCTGCGATCGCTAATAAAGATCCAAAAAGCTCAAAAGTAATCTTTATAGCGCCGCAGCGATTTTACGGTGTTTTTGCAGTGTTCAGAAAAAATAAAATTCTGTCACTGTGGTGGGGCGGACTGAACGCAAGTGTGCGCACAAGATCAGGCCTGATCGGGCAAACACTGAGTTTTTTGTAGAGCCTAAGGTGACCCTAATGTACTGATATAGATCTGATTGCGATCAGTCTTGATCACTTACAGGTACTATATAGTACTAGTGCTGATTAGCGACAGCGATGACGCTAATCAGCGACTAATCAGTGACTGTGGTGCAGTGGGCTGGGCGCTAACTACCTAACAAGTAGCTAACCAACTGGCGGTGATAAGGGACCCTTTGAGGGAGGTGATCAATGACAGGCAGGTGACAGGGGGGTGATCAGGGAGTCTATATGGGGTGAGCAGGGCTTAATAAGGGGTTAATAAGTGACAGGGGGGGTGTAATGTATGTGTGGTGCTTGGTGCTACTTACAGAGCTGCCTGTGTCCTCTGGTGGTCGATCGAAGCAAAAGGGACCACCAGAGGAGCAGGTAGCAGGTATATCAGACGCTATTTACAAAATAGCGTCTGATATACCTATTTGATTGGTTCTTTTAAAAATCTACAGCCTGCCAGCCAATGATCAGCGCTGGCAGGCTGTACTTAAACTTGAATACTGCGCAATCCTGTGAACACGTCAATCCTGTTAACGGCGTTACCGTGACGGCAAGCGGTTAAGGCTGCAGCCCTATAAACAGTGATCAGGTAAGTTATATGATACTATCCCCTGCTTATCACTTTTTTCTTATCTTGGACAACCCCTTTAAACATATACAAACATAAAATGACAAAAATGAAGAGATTTAATAAAGAGCATTATTCTCTTTAAGAAACGTACAACATTTCATGAATTCTCTATAAAATCATATGAGATAATGTAAGCATTAGATAATGTTACACTAATAATAATAATGGCAGCAACCAACTGCCTACATAGGATGTCTCTATAGTTGTGGGACGCCGTTCTGCCGCTGTAGCTCAAGGAGGGTGTGCTTGGCGGTTTACGAGTGGCTGAAGTGCATGCAAAGTTTCCTGTACATTTTTAGGATGTCTTGCAGATGGGTGGAAGACTTCAGGAAACGATTGACAACCAGATTGAACACATGTGCCATGCAGGGCGCATGGCTCAGCCGTCCTTGATGCAGCACCGAAACGATGTTCTTTCCGTTGTCGGTCACCATGGTTCCAATTTTTAGTTTTTGCAGAGAAAGCCAGGATTTGATTTCTTGATGAAGGAGGCGGAGCAGTTCCGCCCGTGTGTGGCTCTGTGACACCGCCGTGCCCTGCACATGTGGTATGCTGGAGGGGCACTGTGAATTGTCCCTGCAGTGGAGGCAGAGAACATGGTGGATGATGAGGAGGCAGAGGCAGACATTGTCGCAGGTCCAATGGCGTGACAACGTGGAGGCGGAAGCGGCGTCACCTGGCCAAGTTGCTGGTGTGGCTGTGCAGGAACCACATACACCCAGTGGGCCATAAAGCACATGTATTGTCCCTGCCTGTAGTTACAACTCCACACGTCCGCGCTGCCGTGCACTTTGGCAGACACCGACAGGCTCAAGGACTGGCCCACCTTCTGTTCTACATGTGTGTGCAGAGCTGGTACTGCCTTTTTGGCAGAGAAATGATGGCTTTGATTTCTTGATAAAGAAAGCGGAGCAGTTCTTCACTTTTTTGACTCTATTCGCCCAGGCAAACTAGGTGCAGAACAGCATGACACCGCCGTGCCCTGCACACGTGGTATACTGGTGGGGCATTGTGAATTGTCCCTGCAGTGGAGGCTGAGGACAAGGTGGGAGATGAGGAGGCAGAGGGAGATATTGTCGCAGAACCAATGGCGTGAGAACGTGGAGGCAAAAGCGGCGTCACCTGGCCAAGTTGCTGGTTTGGCTGAGCAGGAACCACATTTACCCACATTTACCCATATATTGTCTTTGACCGTAGTTACAGCTCCACACGTTGGCGCTGCTGTGCGCTTTGGCAGACACCGACAGGCTCAAGAACTGGCCCACCTTCTACCGTCTACCCCGGGCATGTTTGGCTCACGACCTCTCACTGCTGCCACCCTGCTGACTCCTAGCTACACTTCCGACTTGCTGGCTCCACTGCTGCCTCACACGCAACCTGCCACCCGCTTCTCCTGATGATGATGAAGCCCCTTCATCACTCGGCTCCCAATTGCGATCAGCTACATCATCACCGAGTACTGTCTGCACGTCATTGATGTCCTCCTTAATGGTCTCGGAGCCAGGAGCCTGACCTCTCGCAACACCAGCTCCCAGGCCACTCTCCTCATCACTATTTGCCCGCCTACAGGAGGAAGCGGCATATGTCTCTTTAGGATCTTGGGTGGGCAGTAGCTGCTGACTGTCCTGTAGTTGCTCGTCCTTGCTGTATAGTTTAGCTGAGCCCACAGCATAAAGTACTTCTCTGGATGAGGGAACAGAAAAGGACAGAGGCAGGTTGAGGACAGGTGAGGTCACAGGGCCTGCTCCCGGGCCATGCCAAAGTGTTGTGTCTGACAAACCCACCGACTCTTGGCTGGAGGTGTCTGATTTCACTTGTGATGAAATTGAAGATCGAGTCAACCATTCAAGACCTGCTGGGTTGCTGGTCAAGACACGACCGCTAGCTGGCACTCAGAGCTCAGACCTCTTGAAGTGACCCCCTCCTGCCACACCCCCTTACTCTTCTGCGACCTGTGCCTGCGCCAGAAACATTTAGGCCTGTGCCCCTTCCCTGTGCAGGGCCTGTCACTTCTCTGTCTGACATACTGTTAGATCAAAAAAGTAAATAAAATGGAAATTAATATATGCCAAAAAGGCCTGTAATTTTCTCACTTCACCACACAACGTCTAATAAGCCCCTTTTTTCACAACTAATACACGCCAGAAAGGGCTGTAATTTTCTCACTTCACCACACAACAGCTAATAAGACCCCTTGCTTTTTTCTCCCATTAATACACGACACAAAAAGGCTTTAGAACATACATATAACTGCACCGCACAAGGGCTAATAAGACCCCAATAACAAGAACGGTTTGCTGGAATTACAGAAGTATTGCAAACCTGAAATGAGCAGCAGTATAATGGCAATTTGGATCCGCAGTCAGTGTAGCAAGGTGTAATAGGATTGTTCCTATTACCCAGGCTGTAAGCTCCCGTACTGAACCCTGTTCTGCTTCAATACTGTGGAATAATTTCTCCCGGTCCTTTCCCTACACTTCTAATGCTCTTTCCCTGAACTTCTATTCAGCAAAATAAAAGTTTTCAAGTCTTTCCTAGCACTGTCCGTAGCTCTTGCTAGCGTCTCTCGCTGCACTGGAAAATGGCTGAATCCAAAATGGCTGAGGTTATTTATAGGGCTGTGACATCACAGGGCTGGCTGGCTGGCTGCCGATTGGCTGTATGCATGGCCTTGTGGGTGATCCCTCATTCCAAGAGTTCTTTGCTCCATGTCCTAACATGTGCAGTAGCCATTTTAAATGAAAAAATGTGTTTCGTTACCATGAAGCGTGAGGAAATTCGGATTCTGTGCAAATCAAATAATTCCTGCAATTTGTATCGAATTCCACTTCATCAGCTTCAATTCGCTCATCTCTACTGGCTGGATTCATTTTTCCATCAAGCTGTACAACGCTCGTTGCCATAGTGTAATCCATTAGTAGTGCTCCCACTTGCACACTATAGGAAAAAAATGTCAGCCTCTCTGGTGACCGGGACTGTAGAACCTCACATAGGATGGTGCTTTTTTTTATAGTATGGAAGCACAGCCATTGCTTCTGGATTGCAGGGTGGTCGTAACCATGGAAACGAGCAGTGTATAATGTGAAAGAAAAATTAATCCAGCCAGCAACGGAAACAATATGGGCAATCACAATACATTAGTAAGTGACTCGTTTTAACTTTCTCTACATAATAAATTCCATGTGCTGAGGTGAGACAACCCCTTTAACTAACTAACTAACTGTTTTCCCCAAGTCCAGCTTGGGCAGTGGGAAAAGTAGCTAACTGTTCTCGCGCAGAAAATGGAAGGGGGAGGGCTGCTTTAGATGCTGCTATCTCCTCAATGTTAGCAGCTAGAATCATGCAACTGGTAAAGTCCAAGCAACAAAGGCAAAATCGCGTGGGAAATAATCGCGGGTAAAACTTGCTTTTACTTTCACTTTCAGCAGTATTCACAGCATCCCGATTTCTATCAGTGATATCTTCCCCTATACTGAACGTAGTGATGTCATTCCTTGAAATATCAGCTTTCAAACAATACAGAGCCCATATCTCTAGATGGTACCAAACAAGAGATATAGGCAGTTAAAGCAGCTGCCCCCCCCCCCTCCTCTTCAGTCTGGAGGAGAATGAGGAAGCAGCTGCAGAGCTGACAGGTTGCAGGAAAAAAGAAAACCAGTGGTAATATATAGAGATTGGGTATTATAATCATTGTATGGACACACATAATAAAATGATGTTATTTTTACCACACAGTGAACGACGTTAAAAATATTCAACAAAATAACGTAAAAATTGCAGTTTTTTTAAATCTTTCCCTCTAAAAAGAAAATAGTAAAAGTTATTTAATACACTGTCCCGCAAAAAAAAATTAAAAAATTTGCTTAATTTTTTTAAAAAAAGTTATGACTGCCAGAACACAAAGGGGGAAAATAATATTGGTCCTTAAGGCTAAAATTAATGATGTCACTACGGGTTTAAAAATGCAATAGTGTCTCCTGTAGTGTTGAGCGAACAGTTCGAGCATAGTTCGGGTTCGTACCGAATTTTGGGGTGTTCGGGACACGGACCCGAACCCGAACATTTTCAAAAAAGTTTGGGTTCGGGTCCGTTGTTCAGTGATTTCTTCCCGCTTTCTGAAGGGCTGCACAACAGCCAATCAGCTAGCGTTTTACTTCTTGCCCTAAGAGCCGATCACAGCCATGCCTACTAATGGCATGGCTGTGATTGGCCAAGTGCAGCATGTGACCCAGCCTCTATTTAAGCTGGAGTCACGTAGCGCCGCACGTCACACTGCTCTGATTAGTGTAGGGAGAGGACGCAGCTTCTGTGAGGGCGAGATTAGGCAGGGAAAAGTCAGCAAAAGCACCTAATGAAGTGATCGATCTACAGCTGCGAATGATTCAACTTTTGCTAGTTAATTGCTCACTGGTTTTTAGGCTGCACAGAGCGTTTTTCTGTCACTTTTTTTTTCTGGGGTGATCGGCGGACATTTTGTGACTTGTGGTGCACCAGAACAAGCTGCCACCAAGTCCATCAATCCATCAATACTAGTTTTTTTTTCGCTATATCCTACATCAGGGGCTTGGCTGTGCTAATTGTCACCCCTAAAAACTCAGGATAGCAATTTCTATATTGTATTAAGGGGTTAAATACAATTGCCAAAATACCAATCCCCTAAATCTGGTGTTCCAGCTTTGGCTAGCCAAGTATAATATTGTCTGCTGTCTGGCAAAGGATAGATTATTTTCTGTGGTGAAATTCAATTGCCAAAATAGCAATCCCCTAAATCTGGTGTTCCAGCAATGGCTAGCAAAGTATAATAGTGTCCGCCAAAACATATATTTTGTTCTGGGGGGAAATTCAATTGCCAAAATAATATAAATAGATATTAATCTGTAAGGTGGCTCACCAACTAGTTACTATGGATACCTGGTGCTCTTACCCCAATATACTGGTTCACCCCACCAGAAAATAGTATACAATTGCAAATATTTGGTTGGTTTGGGTAGGCACACAGAACTATGGTTTCATGTATCAAACAAATTTATTAATAAAATATTATAATGTTAAAAACCGTGCTCCCAGTGTCACTTATGTTCCAGTATATATACATTACATTTCATCTAGATTTGTGTATAACATATTTCATCATAGGTTGGATCTAGGTTCCAATTTGCGATTGCTCATACACTGAATGTAGTTTAATTGTATCCAATATGGGGATATTACATCAAATGTAGAGGTATCGCAATATGGAGGTATCGCAATCAGCTGATCAATACAACAATATAAAACCTTGGTTCATCAATAAAGCAATATAAAAACTTAGAACTTTACACCGTTTATGTTTGTATAGTTAAGCGGGTTATCCCCCAATTTGACCGTTCGGTGGTATATCTCTCATATATGTATCGATAGCATAGGTGATCTTCTGTACCGGTCTGTAATTTGAAAGAGTCTTTCAGTTCCCGGTAAAGTTTTGTTTTTATCTCCCGTTGGTTTTGAGTTCACAGTTTTGTGTATTTTCTTAGGGAATGCGCTGTATATTTATAATGAGGTTTTAGTTTTTACTCACGGTCCCGGTGGTTGTCTGTGTGCGGCGTCTCGCATCCACGCTGAGCCTGTTGCCGGCTCGCATCGTGTGGCGTCTCACGTGACTGAGTTCCGGTCACGTGATTTCGACTCCCTTTTCTCTTCTCAGTCCGCGGCCGCGGTGATTACGGCTTAGCAGAGTGATCTTTTCCACTATATAGGTGGGAGTTATATATATTAAGTTCTCGAGTTGCCCTTGTTGGGGGTCACAATTTTTTAATCCACACGGGTCCTTTGCCTGTTAGATACCAAACGCGTTTCAAAGCCTTTCCCGGCTCCTTCCTCAGTGGTCTAACATGCAGTGGAACTGATTCTCTTTAAATAGGGTATTGCTTTGAGGTTGGTATAATTACTGGAGTGGATTTCTGGATTGTGTGACAATCGTTATTCAATAAAATATATGACATAAAATGGATAAAAACATTAAGAAAGAACCCATAATTCTATATATATATATATGTTAATTATATATTAAATACATATATTCAAAAAGAGTCATTTTTTACACAGTAAAATCTATATATAGGGAGAAAGGTCCCTTTATTCTTCTTCTCTCTAAAATTTATTTGGGAAAATCTTGTCTATAAATTTATTTTGGACGGTCCCTTTATGTGGACATTCTTAAAATGTCCTTTCTAGATGGGTGAATTCTCTTGTGTGAGAGAGTGGGTGAATCCTCTGATATGGAAAAAAGAGGGGGGGGGGGGCAATCCTATCGCGAAGAAAAACTCAGAGTGCCGCATATCAAAAGCACCTCCGAGAATTTGTCAGCCAGAGGACCCCCTCCAGTATGAGGGTTGTCCCATTTCTATCATACCAATACAATGGATCTCTTTTCTGGCAGCCTCTTATGAAAAATTATTTTATATAGGGGTTCATTTTTTGCAAACGTCGTTTTAATTAATTAAGTGGATCCCCTGTTGTATTAGGAGAGGGTCCTAGGGTCCCAACATTTTAAGAATGTCCACATAAAGGGACCGTCCAAAATAAATTTATAGACAAGATTTTCCCAAATAAATTTTAGAGAGAAGAAGAATAAAGGGACCTTTCTCCCTATATATAGATTTTACTGTGTAAAAAATGACTCTTTTTGAATATATGTATTTAATATCTAATTAACATATATATATATAGAATTATGGGTTCTTTCTTAATGTTTTTATCCATTTTATGTCATATATTTTATTGAATAACGATTGTCACACAATCCAGAAATCCACTCCAGTAATTATACCAACCTCAAAGCAATACCCTATTTAAAGAGAATCAGTTCCACTGCATGTTAGACCACTGAGGAAGGAGCCGGGAAAGGCTTTGAAACGCGTTTGGTATCTAACAGGCAAAGGACCCGTGTGGATTAAAAAATTGTGACCCCCAACAAGGGCAACTCGAGAACTTAATATATATAACTCCCACCTATATAGTGGAAAAGATCACTCTGCTAAGCAGTAATCACCGTGCCGCGGACTGAGAAGAGAAAAGGAGTCGAAATCACGTGACCGGAACTCAGTCACGTGAGACGCCACACGAGGAGAGCCGGCAACAGGCTCAGCGTGGATGCGAGACGCCGCACACAGACAACCACCGGGACCGTGAGTAAAAACTAAAACCTCATTATAAATATACAGCGCATTCCCTAAGAAAATACACAAAACTGTGAACTCAAAACCAACGGGAGATAAAAACAAAACTTTACCGGGAACTGAAAGACTCTTTCAAATTACAGACCGGTACAGAAGATCACCTATGCTATCGATACATATATGAGAGATATACCACCGAACGGTCAAATTGGGGGATAACCCGCTTAACTATACAAACATAAACGGTGTAAAGTTCTAAGTTTTTATATTGCTTTATTGATGAACCAAGGTTTTATATTGTTGTATTGATCAGCTGATTGCGATACCTCCATATTGCGATACCTCTACATTTGATGTAATATCCCCATATTGGATACAATTAAACTACATTCAGTGTATGAGCAATCGCAAATTGGAACCTAGATCCAACCTATGATGAAATATGTTATACACAAATCTAGATGAAATGTAATGTATATATACTGGAACATAAGTGACACTGGGAGCACGGTTTTTAACATCAATTGCCAAAATAGCAATACCCTGAATCTGGTGTCCCAGCTGTTGCAGGCCAAGAGTTAATCTGTCCGTAAAAGGGTATATTTTGTTCTGGGGTGAAATTCACTTGCCAATATAGTAATACCCTGAATCTGGTGTTCCAGCTGTTGCAGGCCAAGTGTTAATCTATCCGTAAAAGGGTATATTTTGTTCTGGGGTGAAATTCAATTGCCAAAATAGCAATACCATAAATCTGGTGTAAGAGCTGTGGCTGGCAAAGTATAATATTGTCCGCCAAAACATATATTTTGTTCTGGGGTGAAATTCAATTGCCAAAAAAGCAATACCCTGAATCTGGTGTCCCAGCTGTGGCAGGCCAAGTTTTATTCTGTCCGTAAAAGGGTATATTATGTTCTGGGGTGAAATTCACTTGCCAATATAGCAATACCCTGAATCTGGTGTTCCAGCTGTTGCAGGCCAAGTGTTAATCTGTCCGTAAAAGGGTATATTTTGTTCTGGGGTGAAATTCAATTGCCAAAATAGCAATACCATAAATCTGGTGTCACAGCTGTGGTTGGCCAAGTATAATAGTGTCCGCAAAAACATATATTTTGTTCTGGGGTGAAATTCAATTGCCAAAATAGCAATACCCTGAATCTGGTTTCCCAGCTGTTGCAGGCCAAGTGTTTATCTGTCCGTAAAAGGGTATATTTTGTTCTGGGGTGAAATTCAATTGCCAAAATAGCAATACCCTGAATCTGGTTTCCCAGCTGTTGCAGGCCAAGTGTTAATCTGTCCGTAAAAGGGTATATTTTGTTCTGGGGTGAAATTCACTTGTCAATATAGCAATACCCTGAATCTGGTGTTCCAGCTGTTGCAGGCCAAGTGTTAATCTGTCCGTAAAAGGGTATATTTTGTTCTGGGGTGAAATTCAATTGCCAAAATAGCAATACCATAAATCTGGTGTCACAGCTGTGGCTGGCAAAGTATAATATTGTCCGCCAAAACATATATTTTGTTCTGGGGTGAAATTCAATTGCCAAAATAGCAATACCCTGAATCTGGTTTCCCAGCTGTTGCAGGCCAAGTTTTATTCTGTCCGTAAAAGGGTATATTTTGTTCTGGGGTGAAATTCACTTGCCAATATAGCAATACCCTGAATCTGGTGTTCCAGCTGTTGCAGGCCAAGTGTTAATCTGTCCGTAAAAGGGTATAATTTGTTCTGGGGTGAAATTCAATTGCCAAAATAGCAATACCATAAATCTGGTGTCACAGCTGTGGTTGGCAAAGTATAATATTGTCCGCCAAAACATACATTTTGTTCTGGGGTGAAATTCAATTGCCAAAATAACAATACCCTGAATCTGGTGTCCCAGCTGTTGCAGGCCAAGTGTTAATCTGTCCGTAAAAGGGTATATTTTGTTCTGGGGTGGAATTCAATCGCCAAAATAGTAATACCCGGAATCTGGTGTTCCAGTAGTGGATGGCAAAGTATAATAGTGTCCGACAAAACATACATTTTGTTCTGGTGTTAAATTCAATTGCCAATATAGCAATACCCTGAATCTGGTGTTCCAGCTGTTGCAGGCCAAGTGTTAATCTGTCCGTAAAAGGGTATATTTTGTTCTGGGGTGAAATTCAATTGCCAAATTAGCAATACCCTTAATCTGGTGTCCCAGCTGTTGCAGGCCAAGTGTTAATCTGTCCGTAAAAGGGTATATTTTGTTCTGGGGTGAAATTCACTTGCCAATATAGTAATATCCTTTTGAATCCAGAGAAAAAAAAACAGGCTGGTGTATTTGAGTTTCATTTACAGCATACTTATATAAGGAGATATATATATAACGCGAGGTTGGTCGCGACGCGTGGTTGATTAAGTGTGTGGTTGTGTAAGTGTGACTTAAGATTAAGTGACTTCAGATTCAGGGACTTCAGTGGGGGACTGAAATTCGTCAGTTCTTGTAACTAGATTATATTGTATTTTATTTTTTTTTGTGGTGTAATCCCCATTAGTATGTCTTGCACAATTGACAATGCCATCCAGTGCACATCTTGCATGATGTATGCAGTCCTGGAACAGCCGTTTGAGGGTGCATATCTTTGTTCAAAATGTGAGCAAATTACCCGTTTGGAATCGCACATAGAGTCTCTAAAGGGGCATATTGCAACACTGAGAGCCACTGACAATTTGCAAAAGAGTTTGCTGCTCACCGAGCAAGCAGTCTTTGGGGTAGATGTGGGGGAGGGTGGTAGTGAGGAGGCTGAGGAGAGTGAGGTAGCTAGCTGGGTGACAGTAAGAAAGCGGGGTAGAGGGAAGAGTGCCAGGGAGGCTAGCCCTGATCTGACACACCCCAACAAGTTTGCACGTTTGGCAGATGAGGGGGATGGCAGCTCAGGGACAGCACCGCTGCAGCCAGACACTTCCTCTGCCGGTCAGGGGAATGTCAGCTCCAGTAAGCAGGGGACCAGGAGAGCAGGGCAGGCCAGACAGGTGCTGGTAGTGGGAGACTCAATTATTAGGGGAACAGATAGGGCGATCTGTCACAAAGATCGTGATCGCCGAACAGTGTGCTGTCTTCCTGGCGCTAGAGTTCGACACATCGCAGATCGGGTTGACAGATTACTGGGAGGGGCTGGAGAAGATCCAGCGGTCATGGTCCATATCGGAACTAATGACAAAGTTAGAGGAAGGTGGAGCGTCCTTAAGAATGATTTCAGGGATTTAGGTCACAAGCTTAGGGCAAGGACCTCAAAGGTAGTATTTTCCAAAATACTGCCTGTACCACGGGCCACACAAGAGAGGCAGCGGGAGATTAGAGAGGTTAACAAGTGGCTCAAGAACTGATGTAGGAAGCAGGGTTTTGGGTTCATGGAGAACTGGGCCGACTTTGCTATCGGCTACAGGCTCTATCGTAGGGACGGGCTGCACCTCAATGGGGAAGTGGCAGCCGTGTTGGGGAGAAAGATGGCTAGAAGGTTGGAGGAGTGTTTAAACTAGGGACTGGGGGGAGGGAAATTACATTACAGGAGGGGAAGATAATGCAGATAGAGACCGGGGGCAAGGTAGTGGGACTGGGGGAGAAATGGAAGGAGAAACTAGAAAAGTTCAGAAGGAAAGGTGTAGGGCAAAAAATATGCATAAACCTCTCAAATGTATGTATACTAATGCCAGAAGCCTGACTAATAAAACTGGGGAACTGGAATTAGTGATGTGTGAGAATGATTATGACATAGTGGGAATAACTGAGACATGGCTGGATGATAGCTATGACTGGGCTGTTAATGTACAAGGTTACAATCTGTTCAGAAAGGATCGTCAAAACCGGAGAGGGGGAGGGGTCTGCCTTTACATAAAGTCCTGTCTAAAGCCCACACTCCAGGAAGACATCTTTGAGGGACACGAAAATGTGGAGTCATTGTGGGTGGAGATAAATGGAGCCAAAAACAATAATAAATTACTAATAGGAGTTTACTATAAACCACCTAATATACCAGAGTCCGCAGAAAATCTATTACTAAACGAGATAAACAAGGCGGCAAACCATAACCAGGTGGTTATTATGGGGGACTTCAACTACCCAGATATAGACTGGGAAACTGAGAGCTGTACATCCCATAAAGGAAACATGTTCTTGGCAATAGCCAAAGACAATTACCTTTCCCAAATGGTTCAGGACCCAACTAGAGGGACGGCCATACTGGACTTAGTATTAACCAATAGACCTGATAGAACAACAGACGTGCAGGTATGGGGAACACCTGGGAAATAGTGACCATAAAGTAATAACCTTCCAATTATCCTTCAAACGAGAGTTTCTACAGGGAGGAACAAGAATACCAGACTTCAAAAAAGCAAAATTTAGCCAACTAAGAGAGGCCATAGGCCCAATTAACTGGGACAAAGTCCTCAAAAATAAAAATACAACCACAAAATGGGAGATTTTTAAAAGCATTGTAACTAGAGATGAGCGAACACCTGGATGTTCGGGTTCGAGAGGTTCGGCCGAACTTCCGGAAAATGTCCGGGTTCGTGATCCGGACTCAACCCGAACTTCATCCCGAACCCGAACCCCATAGAAGTCAATGGGGACCCGAACTTTTGGGCACTAAAAAGGCTGTAAAAGACACCCAGAGGGATAATATACCGCAATAAACGCATTGCGATTACAACTTTGAGCTAACGATCACCATGGGAACGCCTCCTCCAGTAGAATGTACTGTCGGATCTGAGAATTAAGTTGAAATCGCAATGCGATTCTTATATATTTGCTTAATCGCATTGCGATTTCAACTTAGCATTGCTAAATAATTCCATCCATATCGTTAACTTACTGAGTCAGTAAGTTAACGAATATGGATGGAATTATTTAGCAATGCTAAGTTGAAACGGCAATGCGATTAAGCAGATATATAATAATCGCATTGCGATTTCAACTTAATTCTCACATCCGACAGTACATTCTACTGGAGGAGGCGTTCCCATGGTGATCGGTAGCTCAAAGTTGTAATCGCAATGCGATTAAGCTAAATACATAAGAATCGCATTGCGATTCCAACTTTTAGTACTCAACTTTTAAAATCGTACACCACTTTAAGTTCCAAAGTTGCAATCGCGTTCGAATAGAACTTAAAGCTGTCTCTTAGTCAGTTTTAGTATTGGTGTGCTGTAATAGAAGTTACATTCGTATGCTGAATATAACTTAGAGCAATACAGTCAACTTTACACTGTTAGTTTTATTATCGCGATAATACAACTATTCAAGAATCGTGTACGTGCGTCTGTACGTGTGTGCGTTACCTCGGACACTATTCTATTTTGCCAGCCACAGCTGAAACCACTGATTTATGGTATTGCTATTTTGGCAATTGAATTTAACCCCAGAAAATAATCTATCCTTTGCCAGACAGCAGACAGTATTATACTTGTCTAGCCAAAGCTGGAACACCAGATTTAGGGGATTGGTATTTGGGCAATTGTATTTAACCCCTTAATAAAATATAGAAATTTCTTTCCTGAGTTTCTAGGGGTGACAATTAGCACAGCCAAGCCCCTGATGTAGGATATAGCAAAAAAAAAAAACTAGTATTGATGGATTGATGGACTTGGTGGCAGCTTCTTCTGGCGCACCACAAGTCACAAAATGGCCGCCGATCAACCCAGAAAATAAGTGACAGAAAAACGCTCTGTGCAGCCTAAAAACCAGCGAGCAAGTAACTAGCAGAAGTTCAATGATTCTCAGCTGTAAATTGATCCGTTCATTAGGTGCTGTTGCTGACTTTAACCTGCCTAATCTCGCCCTGATAGAAGCTGCGTCCCTCTCCCTACACTAATCAGAGCAGTGTGACGTGCGGCGCTACGTGACTCCAGCTTAAATAGAGGCTGGGTCACATGCTGCACTTGGCCAATCACAGCCATGCCATTAGTAGGCATGGCTGTGATGGGCTCTTAGGGGAAGAAGTAAAATGCTAACTGATTGGCTGCTGTGCAGCCCTTCAGAAAGCGGGAAGAAATCGACGAACACCGGACCCGAACCCGAACATTTTTGAAAATGTCCGGGTTCGGGTCCGTGTCACGGACACCCCAAAATTCGGTACGAACCCGAACTATTCTCGAACTGTTCGCTCAACACTAATTGTAACATCTAATTGTGATCGATGCATACCTTATAGAAATAAAAGGCTAAGAAATAAGAAGAAACCAATGTGGATAAATAGAACCGTAAAAAAAGCAATAAATGACAAAAAGAAAGCATATAAATCACTAAAACAGGAGGGGAGCCAGGAAGCACTGATAAACTATAAGGAAAAAAATAGACTATGTAAAAACTAATAAAAACTGCCAAACTAGAGACCGAGAGATTAATTGCCAAAGAGAGCAAAACTAACCCTAAAATGTTTTTCAATTATATAAATGGTAAAAATATAAACCTGAAGGAGTCGGCCCTCTACATAGCAATGAGGGGGAGTTGCAGAAAGCGACGAGGATAAAGCCAAGCTATTAAATATTTTCTTCACCACTGTTTTCACTGAGGAAAATAAACTGTCAGATGAAATGCAAAATGTAAAAGTAAATTCCCCTAAAGTGCCCTGTCTGACCCAGGAAGAAGTACAGCAGCGACTTAAAAAGATTAAAATAGACAAATCGCCAGGACCGGATGGCATACACCCCCGTATCCTAAGGGAATTAAGTGATGTCCTAGCCAGACCCTTATTTTTGATATTCACGGACTCCATACTGACAGGGAATGTTCCACCAGACTGGCGTATAGCAAATGTGGTGCCAATATTGAAAAAGGGTCCA
Source organism: Bufotes viridis (assembly GCA_033119425.1). NCBI lineage: Eukaryota > Metazoa > Chordata > Amphibia > Anura > Bufonidae > Bufotes > Bufotes viridis. The sequence goes on along the minus strand of CM065594.1, from coordinate 240,599,182 downwards.
AAAACAGAGCCTTGAAATTATAGGCCGGTAAGTTTAACATCTGTTGTGGGTAAACTGTTTGAAGGTTTTGTAAGAGATGCTATCTTGGAGTATCTCAATGAAAATAAGCAAATTACACCATATCAGCATGGCTTCATGAGGGATCGGTCATGTCAAACTAATTTAATCGGTTTCTATGAGGAGGTAAGTTCTAGACTTGACAGCGGCGAATCAATGGATGTCGTATATCTGGACTTCTCCAAAGCATTTGACACTGTACCACATAAAAGGTTAGTATATAAAATGAGAACACTTGGACTAGGAGAAAATATCTGTATGTGGGTAAGAAACTGGCTCAGTAATAGAAAACAGAGGGTGGTTATTAACGGTACACACTCAGATTGGGTCACGGTCACTAGTGGGGTACCTCAGGGTTCAGTATTGGGCCCTATTCTCTTCAATATATTTATTAATGATCTTGTAGAAGGCTTGCACAGTAATATATCAATTTTTGTAGATGACACTAAACTGTGTAAAGTAATTAACACTAAAGAGGACAGTTTTCTGCTACAGAGGGATCTGGATAGATTGGGGGCTTGGGCAGAGAAATGGCAGATGAGGTTTAACACTGACAAATGTAAAGTTATGCACATGGGAAGGAATAATGCAAGTCACCCGTACATACTAAATGGTAAAACACTCAGTAACACTGACATGGAAAAGGATCTAGGAATTTTAATAAATAACAAACTAAGCTGTAAAAACCAGTGTCAGGCAGCTGCTGCTAAGGCCAATAAGATAATGGGTTGCATCAAAAGGGGCATAGATGCCCGTGATGAAAATATAGTCTTACCACTTTATAAATAACTAGTCAGACGACACATGGAGTACTGTGTACAGTTCTGGGCTCCCGTGAACAAGGTAGACATAGCAGAGCTAGAGAGGGTTCAGAGGAGGGCAACTAAAGTAATAACTGGAATGGGGCAACTACAGTACCCTGAAAGGGTATCAAAATTAGGGTTATTCACTCTAGAAAAAAGACGACTGAGGGGAGTTCTAATAACTATGTATAAATATATCAGGGGTCAGTACAAAGATCTCTCCCATCATCTATTTATCCCCAGGACTGTGACTGTGACGAGGGGACATCCTCTGCGTCTGGAGGAAAGAAGGTTTGTACACAAACATAGAAAAGGGTTCTTCACGGTAAGAGCAGTGAGACTATGGAACTCTCTGCCTGAGGAGGTGGTGATGGTGAGTACAATAAAGGAATTCAAGAGGGGCCTGGATGTATTTCTGGAGCGTAATAATATTTCAGGCTATAGCTACTAAGGATGGGTCGTTGATCCAGGGAGTTATTCTGACTGCCTGATTGGAGTCGGGAAGGAATTTTTTCCCCTTAAGTGGGGAAAATTGGCTCTACCTCACAGGGGTTTTTTGCCTTCCTCTGGATCAACTTGCAGGAAACAGGTCGAACTGGATGGACAAATGTATTTTTTCGGCCTTATATACTATGTTACTAATGTAGCAATACCCTGAATATGGTGTTCCAGCTGTTGCAGGCTAAGTGTTAATCTATCCGTAAAAGGGTACATTTTGTTCTGGGGTGAAATTCAATTGCCAAAATAGCAATACCCTGAATCTGGTGTTCCAGCTGTTGCAGGCCAAATATTAATCTGTCCGTAAAAGGGTATATTTTGTTCTGGAGTGAAATTCACTTTCCAATATAGCAATACCCTGAATCTGGTGTTTCAGCTGTTGCAGGCCAAGTGTTAATCTGTCCGTAAAAGGGTATATTACACTCAAGGTGTATATACAAGTGCTGAGAGGGTCATCCTCATTAACTTCACACGCTACCGTGCATCTCCCATTGGATTTCTGTCCGTTAAAGGGTATTTTACACAAAGTGTTAAAATACAATTGCTGAAGGCATAATCCTACATATTTTTTCTCACGCTACTGTGCATCTCCAAGTGTAAATCTGTCCATAAAAGGATACCTTTCATCCAGGGCCTAAATACTAGCCCTAAAAGAAATATTCCCCTAAATCAGTGGTTACTGCTGTGCCTGGATTAGTGTAATACGCTACATAAATAAATAGGCAGATAGTGTTAGGTGCCTGAAAAAAATGCCTGAATTTGAAATCAATACATTGGGCCAAATATTTTTTTTCTTATTGTGGTGCTTGGAGAACGGTAACAATGAGGAAAACATCTAGTAAGGGACGCGGACACTGTCATGGTGGTGTTAGTGGACCCTGTGGTGCTGGGAGAGGACGTGGCCATTCTGCTACAGCCACATGTCCTAGAGAACCAACTACCTCAGTTTCCAGTACCCGCCAGAATTTACAGCGATATTTGGTGGGGCCCAATGCCGTTCTAAGGATGGTAAGGCCTGAGCAGGTACAGGCGCTAGTCAATTGGGTGGCAGACAGTGGATACAGCACGTTCACAACATTATCTCCCACCCAGTCTTCTGCAGAAAGCGCACAGGTGGCGCCTGAAAACAAAGCCCATCAGTCTGTCACATCACCCCCATGCATATCAGGGAAACTGTCTGAGCCTCAAGTTATGCAGCAGTCTCTTATGCTGTTTGAAGACTCTGCTGGCAGGGTTTCCCAAGGGAATCCACCTAGCCCTTCCCCAGTGGTGGAAGACATAGAATGCACTGATGCACAACCACTGATGTTTCCTGATGATGAGGACATGGGAATACCACCTCATCGGAGTCCGCACGTCTCTCATGATGACGAAACACAGGTGCCAACTGCTGTGTCTTTCTGCAGTGTGCAGACCGAACAGGAGGTCAGGGAGGAAGACTGTGTGGAAGACGATGCAGGGGATGATGAGGTCCTAGACCCCACATGGAATAAAGGTCGTGCCACTGACTTTCATAGTTCAGAGGAAGAGGCAGTGGTGAGACTGAGCCAACAGAGTAGCAAAAGAGGGAGCAGGGGGCAAAATCAGAACAGCCGCCGCCAAGAGAGTTCGCCTGCAACTGGCCACTGCCACAAGGGACCGAGCACCCCAAAGGCAGCTTCAAGGAGTTCCCTGGCATGGCATTTCTTTAAACAATGTGCTGACGACAAGACCCGTGTGGTTTGCACGCTGTGCCATCAGAGCCTGAAGCGAGGCATTAACGTTCTGAACCTTATCACAACCGGCATGACCAGGCATCTACATGCAAAGCATGAACTGCAGTGGAGTAAACACCATAAAAGTAAGGAACTCACTCTGGCTCCCCCTGCTCCCTCTTCTGCTGCTGCCTTGGCCTCTTCCTCCGCCTCGGGAGGAACGTTGGCACCTGCCGCCCACCAAGCAGAGGATGTGCCACTGACACCACCACCTACGTCACCAAGCATCTCCACCATGTCAGACGGCAGCGTTCAGCTCTCCATCTCACAAACCTTGGAGAGAAAGCGTAAATTCCCACCTAGCCACCCTCGAGCCCTGGGCCTGAATGCCAGAATTTCTAAACTACTGGCCTTTGAAATGCTGTCATTCAGGCTGGTGGACACAGACAGCTTCAAACAGCTGATGTCCATGGCTGTCCCACAGTATGTTGTTCCCAGCCGCCACTACTTCTCCAAGACAGCCGTGCCTTCCCTGCACAACCAAGTATCCGATAAAATCAAGTGTGCACTGCGCAACGCCATCTGTGGCAAGGTCCACCTAACCACATATACGTGGACCAGTAAGCACGGCCAGGGACGCTATATCTCCCTAACTGCACACTGGGTAAATGTAGTGGCGGCTGGGCCCCAGGCGGAGAGTTCCTTGGCGCACGTCCTTCCGCCGCCAAGGATCGCAGGGCATCATTCTTTGCCTCCTGTAGTCTCCTCCTCCTACTCTGCTTCCTCCTCCTCTGCTTCCACCAGCTCATCCAGTCAGCCACACACCTTCACCACCAACTTCAGCACAGCCCGGGGTAAACGTCAGCAGGCCATTATGAAACTCATATATTTTGGGGACAGGCCCCACACCGCGCAGGAGTTGTGGAGGGGTATTGAACAACAGACCGACCAGTGGTTGCTGCCGGTGGGCCTCAATCCCGGCCTAGTGGTGTGCAACAATGGGCGAAATCTCGTCGCAGCTCTGGGACTAGCCGGTTAGACGCACATCCGCTGCCTGGCGCATGTCCTGAATTTGATGGTGCAGAAGTTCATTCACAACTACCCCGGCATGTCAGAGCTGCTGCATAAAGTGTGGGCCATCTGTGCGCGCTTCCGGCGTTCACATCCTGCCGCTGCTTGACTATCTGCGCTACAGCGGAACTTCGGACTTCCCGCTCACCGCCTCATATGCGACGTGCCCACCAGGTGGAACTCCACCTTGCACATGCTGGAGAGACTGTGCGAGCAGCAGCAGGCCATAGTGGAGTTTCAGCTGCAGCACGCACGCGTCAGTCGCACTGCGGAACAACACCACTTCACCACCAATGATTGGGCCTCCATGCGAGACCAGTGTGCCCTGTTGCGCTGTTTCGAGTACTCCACCAACATGGCCAGTTGCGATGACACAGTTATCAGCGTTACAATACCACTTCTATGTCTCCTTGAGAAAACGCTTAGGGCGATGATGGAAGAGGAGGTGGCCCAGGAGGAAGAGGAGGAGGAGGGGTCATTTTTAGCACTTTCAGGCCAGTCTGTTAGAAGTGGCTCAGAGGGAGGTTTTTTGCAACAGCAGAGGCCAGGTACAAATGTGGCCAGCCAGGGCCCACTACTGGAGGACGAGGAGGATGAGGAGGAGGTGGAGGAGGATGAGGCTGAAGCAGGTTCACAGCGGGGTGGCACCCGACACAGCTCAGGCCCATCACTGGTGCGTGGCTGGGGGGATACGGAGGACGATGACGATACGCCTCCCACAGAGGACAGCTTGTCCTTACCTCTGGGGAGCCTGGCACACATGAGCGACTACATGCTGCAGTGCCTGCGCAACGACAGCAGAGTTGCCCACATTTTAACGTGTGCAGACTACTGGGTTGCCACCCTGCTGGATCCCCGGTACAAAGACAATGTGCCCACCTTACTTCCTGCACTGGAGCGTAATAGGAAGATGCGCGAGTACAAGCGCACGCTGGTAGACGCGCTCCTGAGAGCATTCCCAAATGTCACAGGGGAAAAGGTGGAAGACCAAGGCACAAGGCAAAGGCAGAGGAGGAGCAAGAGGTCGCCAACGCAGCTGTGTCACGGCCAGCTTCTCCTGACGTTGATAAAAATGAACCAGGCATGGATCCCACAGGACCTGTCCCTCCCTTGTGCAGAATAGACAATTATAACTGCCTCCACCTCAACCATGTATTCTTGTACTCCGGGGCACTTCTTTATTGAATCCTCATTTTTTTAACTTTACCATGATCTTGCGGTGCAACCCATGGTTTAATGAACCTCTCCTCAATCTGGGCGCCGGGGCCTAAATAACTGAAAGTGGCCATCTCCAGTGGTGGGTGATATGTCGCCTTATTCCTTGCTGTGGGACCTCTCTCATCTGTCTGGGTGCTGGGGCCTAAATAACTCAAAGTGGCCTTCTCCAGTGGTGGGTGATATGTCGCCTTATTCCTTGCTGTGGGACCTCTCTCCTCTGTCTGGGTGCTGGGGCCTAAATAACTGAAAGTGGCCTTCTCCAGTGGTGGGTGATATGATGCCTTATTCCTTGCTGTGGGACCTCTCTCCTCTGTCTGGGTGCTGGGCCTAAATAACTGAAAGTGGCCTTCTCCAGTGGTGGGTGATATGACGCCTTATTCCTTGCTGTGGGACCTCTCTCCTCTGTCTGGGTGCTGGGGCCGAAATAACTGAAAGTGGCCTTCTCCAGTGGTGGGTGATATGACGCCTTATTCCTTGCTGTGGGACCTCTCTCCTCTGTCTGGGTGCTGGGGCCGAAATAACTGAAAGTGGCCTTCTCCAGTGGTGGGTGATATGACGCCTTATTCCTTGCTGTGGGACCTCTCTCCTCTGTCTGGGTGCTGGGGCCGAAATAACTGAAAGTGGCCTTCTCCAGTGGTGGGTGATATGATGCATGATTCTCTGCTATGTGACCTCTCTCCAACTGATATTGGTTAATTTTTATTTATTTTATTTTAATTCATTTCCCTATCCACATTTGTTTGCAGGGCATTTACCTACATTTTGCTGCCTTTTGCAGCCCTCTAGCCCTTTCCTGGACTATTTTACAGCCTTTTTAGTGCCTAAAAGTTCAGGTCCCCATTGATTTCAATGGGGTTCGGGTTTGGGATAAAGTTCGGGTCGAGTTCAGATCCCGAACCCGAACATTTTCGGGAAGTTCGGCCGAACTTCGCGAACCCGAACATCCAGATGTTCGCTCATCTCTAGTCTCCTGCAGTTGTGCGCCAACAAGATTTACTGCAAACACACATTAAAAATCTACAATAAAAAAGGGACTTTTTTGGGAGGGTTTTTCCAATTTTAATGTGACTGTTAGGAGGTGAAACCATTAATATTAGCCTTCAAATTGTCTTTTACTGCTTACCGTAGTTAAGTTAATATGCATATGTCTATGCAGTAATTCAAATAACTTATTTCTTATGTTTCTTGTTGGTGCGTTAGCCCTATTTTGGAGACCATAGGGGTCGTTTAGTAACTAAAAATACCCCTATATTAGGTGTATTTCGGGCACAAATTGTGACTTTCCCACTCTCACGCCAAAAGTGGGGGTGGGCGAGGAAAGGTACCTGGTTTAGGCGTAGAAAATTGTCTAAATATAAGACAGCAAGGAGCTGGCTTACAATTAGACTGGTGCTGGATGCGCCAAAGTTATGTAGAGGCTGGTGTCTCTATATAACTTCAGTGGATCCATTGCCAGCACAGAGGACATTAAGACTGGCATCTAAATAGATGGTCTTACTTAAAGATGTTGTTTGAGTTATTTTTTTGTTCTTTCTATGCTTCTAACTGGGCAAATGTAACAGCTTTTCTATTAACTTAGGTTATCTCCAGTGGCTGGTTTCTCAGATTTCACTGTGGGTCACATGAACTGTGATGTCAGCTTCTCTCCCTGCTCTGATACTGTTTGTGCACAAGCCTGTACACAAGATATCACTGTGCTGGCCACGCCCCCCCCCCCCCCTTTCAATGCCAGCTGCTGATTATTGCTCTCTCTCAGGATTCCTAACTAGTGTTGAGCGAACAGTTCGAGCATAGTTCGGGTTCGTACCGAATTTTGGGGTGTTCCGGACCCGGACCCGAACATTTTCAAAAAAGTTTGGGTTCGGGTCCATTGTTCGGCGATTTCTTCCTGCTTTCTGAAGGGCTGCACAGCAGCCAATCAGCTAGTGTTTTACTTCTTGCCCTAAAAAGCTATCACAGCCATGCCTACTTATGGCATGGCTGTGATTGGCCAAGTGCAGCATGTGACCCAGCCTCTATTTAAGCTGGAGTCACGTAGCGCCGCACGTCACACTGCTCTGATTAGTGTAGGGAGAGGACACAGCTTCTGTGAGGGCAAGATTAGGCAGGAAAAAAGTCATGTACGCCCTGCAGATGCCAGCCGTTTAACCCCTTCCTTACCGCGGTCCGGACGGACCGCGGTATGGAAGGTGTTAACAGGGAGGGAGCTCCCTCCCTCTCCCATCGGGGGGCTGCTGTGCCTATGCAGCCCCCCCCCAGGATGGGATCGCAGAGGGAGGGAGCTCCCCTCCCTCCCCATCCATCACCCACTGCTCTCTAATGGCAGTGGGTGATGGTTACCATGGCAGCAGGACGCTTTCACAAGCGTCCTGCTTGCCATGGTATAGTAACTCTGGTCAGACTTCTGCTAAAGGCAGAAGTCTGACCAGACTGTGAAAAGTAAAAATACAGTGCAGTACACTATATAGTGTACTGTACTGTATTATATAGACACCAGATCCACTGGATCTACAAGAACCAAGTGGGTCTGGGTCCCAAAAAATGTAAAAAGTAAAAAAAGTAAAAATAAAAAACACAAATCACTGAATAAAAAGTAAAAAAATAAAATACACTACACATATTAGGTATTGCCGCGTCCGTAAAAAACAGCTCTATAAAAATATCACATGACTGAACCCCTCAGGTGAACGCCATAAAAAAAAAAAAAAATGGTGTAAATAAGCCATTTTTGGGCACCTTACATCACTAAAAGTGTAATACAAAGCGATCAAAAAGGCATATGCCTCCCAAAATAGTACCAATCTAACCGCCATCTCATCCCGCAAAAAATGAGCCCCTTCATAAAACAATTGCCCAAAAAATAAAAAAACTATGCCTCTCAGACTAAAACATGATTTTTTTTGTTTCAAAAATGCTTTTTAGTGTTAAATGTAAAATTTTTTAAAAAAGTAGACATATTGGGTATCTCCACGTCCGTAAGAATTTGCTCTATAAAAATATCACATGACCTAACCCCTCAAGTAAACACTGTAAAAAAAAAAATAACTTTGTCAAAAAGCCATTTTTTTGTCACCTTACATCACAAAAAGTGTAATAGCAAGCGATCAAAAAGTCATATGACCCCCCAAATAGTGCCAATCTAACCGCCACCTAATCCCGCAAAAATTATACCCAACCTGAGACGATCGCCTAAAAACTGAAAAAAATATGGCTCTCAGACTATGGAAACACTAAAACATGTTTTTTTTTTGTTTCAAAAAGGATAATATTGTGTAAAACCAAAATAAATAAAAAGAAGTATACATATTGGGTATCGTCGCGTTCGTAACGACCTGCTCTATAAAAATATAACATGACCTAACCCCTCAGGTGAACACTGTAAACATAAAAAATAAAAACGTTGTAAATCACAAAAAGTGTAATAGCAAGTGATCAAAAAGTCATATGCACCCCAAGATAGTACCATTCAAACCGCCATCTCATCCCGCAAAAAATGAGCCCCTACATAGGACAATCGCAAAAAAAAAAAAAAAACTATGACTTTCAGAATGTGGAGACACTAAAAAATCATTGTTTTCAAAAATGCTTTATTATGTAAAACTGAAACAAAAAACCCCAAAAAGTAGTCATATTTGGTATTGTCGCGTCAGTAACAACCTGCTCTATAGAAATAGCATGCGATCTAACCTGTCAGTTCAACGATGTAAATAACAAAAAATACAAAACTGTCCCAAAACAGCAATTTTTTTGCAAATTATCCATTTTAATCCATTTTTCCATTAAAAAAGCAAGGGTTAACAGCCAAACAAAACTCAATATTTATTTCCCTGATTCTGTAGTTTGCAGAAACACCCCATATGTGGTTGTAAACTGCTGTATGGCCAAACGGCAGGGCACAGAAGGAAGGGAACGCCATATGATTTTTGGAAGGCGGATTTTGCTGGACTGTTTTTTTTGAGACTATGTCCCATTTGAAGCCCCCCCGATGCACCCCTACAGTAGAAACTCCAAAAAAGTGACCCCATTTTGGAAACTACGGGATAAGGTAGAAGTTGTGTTTGTATTATTTTAGGGTAAATATGATTTTTGGTTGCTCTATATTACACTTTTTTTGAGTCAAGGTAACAAAAAATTGAAATTCTGAAATTTAATCTCCATTTGCCAATAACTCTTGTGGAACACCTAAAGGGTTAACAAAGTTTGTAAAACTAATTTTGAATACATTGAGGGGTGCAGTTTCTTAGATAGAGTCACTTTTATGGAGTTTCTATTCTAGGGGTGCATCAGGGGGCTTCAAATGGGACATGGTGTCAAAAATCCAGTCCAGCAAAATCCGCCTTCCAAAACCGATATGGCGTTCCTTTCCTTCTCCGCCCTGCCGTTTGGCCATACAGTAGTTTAGGACCACATATCAGGTGTTTCTGCAAACTACAGAATCGGGGCAATAAATATTGAGTTTTGTTTGGCTGTTAACCCTTGCTTTGTTACTGGAAAAAATGGATTAAAATGGAAAATTTTCAAAAAAATCGAAATTCAGAAATTTTATCTTTATTTGCCATTAACTCTTGTGGAAAACCTAAAGGGTTAATGACGTTTGTAAAATCAGTTTTGAGTACCTTCAGGGGTGTAGTTTCTAGAATGAGGTCATTTTTGGGTGGTTTCTATTATGTAAGCCTCGCAAAGTGACTTCAGACCTGAACTGGTCCCTAAAAAGTAGGTTTTTGAAAATTTCTGAAAAATGTCAAGATTTGCTTCTAAACTTCTAAGCCTTGTAATGTCCCCAAAAAATGAAATAGCATTCCCAAAATGATCGATACATGAAGTAGACATATGGGGAATGTAAATCAATAACTTTTTTTGGCAGTATTACTATGTATTCTAGAAGTAGAGAAATTGAAACTTGGAAAATTGCAAATTTTTCAAAATTTTTGGTAAATTTGGTATTTAAAAATAAAAATACATTTTTTGACTCCATTTTACCACTGTCATGAAGTACAATATGTGACGAAAAAACAATCTCAGAATGGCTTGGATAAGTAAAAGCGTTTTAAAGTTATCACCACATAAAGTGACACTAGTCAGATTTTGAAAAAATGGCCTGGTCCTTAAAGGGAACTTGTCACCAGGAAATTCACTGATAAAGCAGGCATGCTGTCTTGTAGGGCTCACTCTGCTGGATATAATGATACCTTTCACTTGGTGATCTGTTGCTTTATTTTGGAGAAATGGTACATATATTCCATATGCTAATGAGCTGATTTGAGTCCAGTAGTTGATATGAGTCCAGCATTTTTTCTATTCAGAGCTGTAGCCCCGCCCCTATTCACTTCTTCAGATGTAAAATGGGCGTGGTTTATTACATCCTTCGTTCAATTTAATAATTGGCGGGAAATGAATAACAGGGAATGCTAAGGTATTATATGTCTGAGGTAAAAAAAAGGGGGAGGAATATACTATTGAAGTTAGTAATTATAATAAGGGCTAGTTTATTCATGGGGTGATAAACACATGATGGCTGATAAGGGACATGTCGCCGTGGGTATGGCAGTTAGGCTTTAAAGTGAAAGGCAGAAAGGCTTGTATTGGCTATAATGCAGGTCAGTTTTTTAAACCACGCCCCTTTTACATCTGAAAAAGTGAATAGGGGAGTGGCTACAGCTCTGAATAGAAAAAATGCTGGACTCATATCAACTACTGGACTCAAATCAGCTCATTAGCATATTGATTAAAAGTACTTTTTCTCCACGATAAAGCAACAGATCAACAGGTGAGAGGTATCGTTATATTCAGCAGAGTGAGCCCTACAAGGCAGCATGCCGGGTTAATCAGTGAATTTCCTGGTGACAGGTTCTCTTTAAGGTGAAATAGGGCCGTGTCCTTAAGGGGTTAAATCTGTCCGTAAAAGGGTATATTATTTTCTGGGGTGAAAGTCAGTAGCAAAAATAAAAATACAGTAAATCTGCTCTCCCAGCAGTGGCTGGCCAAGTTTAATAGTGTATGGCAAAGGATATTTTTTTTTACTGGGGTGAAATTCAGTTGCCAAAATAGAAATACAGTAAATCTAGTGATCCAGCTGTGACTGGACAATTTTACTAGTATCCGTCAAAGGATAGATTTTGTTCTGGGGTGAAATTCACTTGCCAATATAGCAATATCCTGAATCTGGTATTCCAGCTGTTGCAGGCCAATTGTTAATATGTCCGTAAAAGGGTATATTACACTCAAGGTGTATATACAAGTGCTGAGAGGGTCATCCTCATTAACTTCACACGCTACCGTGCATCTCCCATTGGATTTCTGTCCGTTAAAGGGTATATTACACAAAGTGTTAAAATACAATTGCTGAAGGCATAATCCTACATATTTTTTCACACGCTACTGTGCATCTCCAAGTGTAAATCTGTCCATAAAAGGATACCTTTCATCCAGGGCCTAAATACTAGGGCTACAATAGATATTCCCCTAAATCACTGGTTACTTCTGTGCCTGGATTAGTGTAATACGGTACATAAATAAATAGGCAGATAGTGTTAGGTGCCTTTAAAAAAAAAGGCCTGAATTTGAAATCAATACATTGGCCAAATATTTTTCTTCTTATTGTGGTGCTTGGTGAACGGTAACAATGAGGAAAACATCTAGTAAGGGACGCGGTCGTGGTGGTGTTAGTGGACCCTGTGGTGCTGGGAGAGGACGTGGCCATTCTGCCACAGCCACACGTCCTAGTGAACCAACTACCTCAGGATCCAGTACCCGCCAGAATTTACAGCGATATTTGGTGGGGCCCAATGCCGTTCTAAGGATGGTAAGTCCTGAGCAGGTACAGGAACTTTGCACTTCAGATTGTTGTGTTGAGACTCTTAAGTGAGTCTCTGCGGTGTTTTTTGTAGCTGGTCTCCCTGAGATCAGCTATTGTTGTGTTTGAGTAGTCTCCGAAGCATTGCTCCCGGTTAGCCAGAATCCTACTCCACACTGATGAGGGGCAACACCCCGAAACAGCTGTCTGTGGATGGATACCTAGCTTAGGTTTTCCCTGTCGCATCCTTAAAGCTTGTAAAAAAAGCGGGATCTTGATATAGGGGCCACTTAATATGGTGGATTTGGTGATCTCTGTAATGGAGACACCCCTTTGCTTGGTTTTCCTTCCTTTGAGGGATATCTGGCTTTCATTGTGTTGTAGACCCATAACTGGGGCTCCACATTCATTTTGCATATTCCTGTTTCCCAGGGAACTTTGCACTTCGGATTGTTGTGTTGAGACTCTTAAGTGAGGCTCCGCGGTGTTTTTTGTAGCTGGTCTCCCTGAGATCAGCTATTGTTGTGTTTAGGTACAGGAACTAGTCAATTGGGTGGCCGACAGTGGATCCAGCACGTTCACAACATTATCTCCCACCCAGTCTTCTGCAGAAAGCGCACAGGTGGCGCCTGAAAACAAAGCCCATCAGTCTGTCACATCACCCCCATGCATATCAGGGAAACTGTCTGAGCCTCAAGTTATGCAGCAGTCTCTTATGCTGTTTGAAGATTCTGCTGGCAGGGTTTCCCAAGGGAATCCACCTAGCCTTCCCCAGTGGTGGAAGACATAGAATGCACTGATGCACAACCACTGATGTTTTCTGATGATGAGGACATGGGAATATCACCTCATCGGAGTCCGCACGTCTCTGATGATGATGAAACACAGGTGCCAACTGCTGCGTCTTTCTGCAGTGTTCAGACCGAACAGGAGGTCAGGGAGGAAGACTGTGTGGAAGACGATGCAGGGGACAATGAGGTCCTAGAACCCACATGGAATGAAGGTCGTGCCACTGACTTTCATAGTTTAGAGGAAGAGGCAGTGGTGAGACCGAGCCAACAGCATAGCAAAAGAGGGAGCAGGGGGCAACAGCAGAACAGCCGCTGCCAAGAGAGTTCGCCTGCTACTGGCCACCGTCACCAGGGACCGAGCACCCCAAAGGCAGCTTCAAGGAGTTCTCTGGCATGGCACTTCTTTAAACAATGTGCTGACGACAAGACCCGAGTAGTTTGCACGCTGTGCCATCATAGCCTGAAGTGAGGCATTAACGTTCTGAACCTGAGCACAACCTGCATGACCAGGCATCTACATGCAAAGCATGAACTGCAATGGAGTAAACACCTTAAAAACAAGGAACTCACTCAGGCTCACCCTGCTCCCTCTTCTGCTGCTGCCTCGGCCTCTTCCTCCGCCTCGGGAGGAATATTGGCACCTGACGCCCACCAAACAGAGGATGTGCCACCGACACCACCACCTACGTCACCAAGCATCTCCACCATGGCACACGGCAGCGTTCAGCTCACCATCTCACAAACCTTGGAGAGAAAGCGTAAATTCCCACCTAGCCACCCTCGAGCCCTGGGCCTGAATGCCAGCATTTCTAAACTACTGGCCTTTGAAATGCTGTCATTCAGGCTGGTGGACACAGCTAGCTTCAAACAGCTGATGGCGATGGCTGTCCCACAGTATGTTGTTCCCAGCCGCCATTACTTCTCGAAGACAGCCGTGCCTTCCCTGCACAACCAAGTATCCGATAAAATCAAGTGTGCACTGCGCAACGCCATCTGTTGCAAGGTCCACCTAACCACAGATACGTGGACCAGTAAGCACGGCCAGGGACGCTATATCTCCCTAACTGCACACTGGGTAAATGTAGTGGCGGCTGGGCCCCAGGCGGAGAGTTCTTTGGCGCACGTCCTTCAGCCGCCAAGGATCGCAGGGCATCATTCTTTGCCTCCTGTAGCCTCCTCCTACTCGGCTTCCTCCTCCTCTGCTTCCACCAGCTCATCCAGTCAGCCACACACCTTCACCACCAACTTCAGTACAGCCCGGGGTAAACGTCAGCAGACCGTTCTGAAACTCATATGTTTGGGGAACAGGCCCCACACCGCGCAGGAGTTGTGGCGGGGTATTGAACAACAGACCGACCAGTGGTTTCCGCCGGTGGGCTTCAAGCCCGGCCTGGTGGTGTGCGATAATGGCCGAAATCTCGTTGCAGCTCTGGGACTAGCCGGTTTGACGCACATCCCTTGCCTGGCGCATGTACTGAATTTGGTGGTGCAGAAGTTCATTCACAACAACCCCAAAATGTCAGAGCTGCTGCATAAAGTGCGGGCCGTCTGTGCGCGCTTCCAGCGTTCACATCCTGCCGCTGCTCGCCTGTCTGCGCTACAGCGTAACTTCGGCCTTCCCGATCATCGCCTCATATGCGACGTGCCCACCAGGTGGAACTCCACCTTGCACATGCTGGAGAGACCAGCATGTGCGAGCAGCAGCAGGCCATAGTGGAGTTTCAGCTGCAGCACCACTTCACCACCAATGACTGGGCCTCTATTCGAGACCTGTGTGCCCTGTTGCGCTGTTTCGAGTACTCCACCAACATGGCCATTGGCAATGACGCCGTTATCAGCGTTACAATACCACTTCTAGGCGTTTTCTATGTGAGAAAACGCTTAGGACGATGATGGAAGAGGAGGTGGCCCGGGAGGAGGAGGATAAGGGGTGATTTTTAGCACTTTCAGGCAGGCCTGGCTCAGAGGGAGGTTTTTTGCATCAGAAGAGGCCAGGTACATATGTGGCCAGCCAGGGCCCACTGCTGGAGGTGGAGGAGGATGAGGAGGAGGTGGAGGATGATGAGAATGAAGCAGGTTTACAGCGGAGTAGCACCCGACACAGCTCAGGCCCATCACTGGTGCGTGGCTGGGGGGGATACGGAGGATGATGACGATACGCCTCCCACAGAGGACAGCTTGTCCTTACCTCTGGGCAGCCTGGCACACATGAGCGACTACATGCTGCAGTGCCTGCACAACGACAGCAGAGTTGCTCACATTTTAACGTGTGCGGACTACTGGGTTGCCACCCTGCTGGATCCCCGGTACAAAGACAATGTGCCCACCTTAATTCCTGCACTGGAGCGTACAAGCGCATGCTGGTAGACGCGCTCCTGAGAGCATTCCCAAATGTCACAGGGGAAAAGGTGGAAGCCCAAGGCGAAGGCAGAGGAGGAGCAAGAGGTCGCCAACGTAGCTGTGTCACGGCCAGCTCCAATGAGGGCAGGGTTAGCATGGCAGAAATGTGGAAAAGTTTTGTCTCCACGCCACAGCTAACTGCACCACCAACTGATACGGAACGTGTTAGCAGGAGGCAGCATTTCACTAACATGGTTGAACAATACGTCTGCACACCCCTCCACGTAATGACTGATGGTTCGGCCCCATTCAACTTCTGGGTATCCAAATTGTCCACGTGGCCAGAGTTATCATTTTATGCCTTGGAGGTGCTGGTCTTCCCGGCGTCCAGCGTTTTGTCTGAACGTGTATTCAGCACTGCAGGGGGCGTCATTACTGACAAAGGCAGCCGCATGTCCACAGTCAACGTGGACAAGCTGACGTTCATAAAATGAACCAGGCATGGATCCCACAGGATCTGTCCTTCCCTTGTGCAGAATAGACATTTATAACTGCCTCCCCCTCAACCATGTATTCTTGTACTCCGGGGCAGTGGTGGGTCATATGACGCCTTATTCCTTGCTGTGGGACTTCTCTCCTCTGTCTGGGTGCTGGGGCCTAAATAACTGAAAGTGGCCTTCTCCAGGGGTGGGTGATACGACGCATGATTCTCGGCTGTGGGACCTCTCTCCTCTGTCTGGGTGCTGGGGCCTAAAAAACTCAAAGTGGCCTTCTCCAGTGGTGGGTGATATGACGCCATATTCCTTGCTGTGGGACCTCTCTCCTCTGTCTGGGTGCTGGGGCCTAAATAACTGAAAATGGCCTTCTCAAGTGGTGGGTGATATGATGCCTTCTTCCTTGCTGTGGGACCTCTCTCCTTTGTCTGGGTCCTGGGGCCTAAATAACTAAAAGTGGCCTTCTCCATTGCTGGGTGATATGACGCCTTATTCCTTGCTGTGGGACCTCTCTCCTCTGTCTGGGTGCTGGGGCCTAAATAACTCAAAGTGGCCTTCTCCAGTGGTGGGTGATATGACGCCTTATTCCTTGCTGTGGGACCTCTCTCCTCTGTCTGGGTGCTGGGGCCTAAATAACTGAAAGTGGCCTTTTCCAGTGGTGGGTGATATGACGCATGATTCTCTGCTGTGGGACCTCTCTCCTCTGTCTGGGTGCTGGGGCCTAAATAACTGAAAGTGGCCTTCTCCAGTGGTGGGTGATATGAAGCCTTATTCCTTGCTGTGGGACCTCTCTCCTCTGTCTGGGTGCTGGGGCCTAAATAACTCAAGGTGGCCTTCTCCAGTGGTGGGTGATATGACGCCTTATTCCTTGCTGTGGGACCTCTCTCCTCTGTCTGGGTGCTGGGGCCTAAATAACTCAAAGTGGCCTTCTCCAGTGGTGGGTGATATGACGCATGATTCTCTGCTGTGGGACCTCTCTCCTCTGTCTGGGTGCTGGGGCCTAAATAACTAAAAGTGGCCTTCTCCAGTGGTGGGTGATATGAAGCCTTATTCCTTGCTGTGGGACCTCTCTCCTCTGTCTGGGTACTGGGCCTAAATAACCCAAAGTGGCCTTCTCCAGTGGTGGGTGATATGACACCTTATTCCTTGCTGTGGGACCTCTCTCCTCTGTCTGGGTGCTGGGGCCAAAAAAACTGAAAGTGGCCTTCTCCAGTGGTGGGTGATATGACGCCTTATTCCTTGCTGTGGGACCTCTCTCCTCTGTCTGGGTGCTGGGGCCTAAATAACTCAAAGTGGCCTTCTCCAGTGGTGGGTGATATGACGCCTTATTCCTTGCTGTGGGACCTCTCTCCTCTGTCTGGGTGCTGGGGCCTAAATAACTGAAAGTGGCCTTTTCCAGTGGTGGGTGATATGACGCATGATTCTCTGCTGTGGGACCTCTCTCCTCTGTCTGGGTGCTGGGGCCTAAATAACTGAAAGTGGCCTTCTCCAGTGGTGGGTGATATGAAGCCTTATTCCTTGCTGTGGGACCTCTCTCCTCTGTCTGGGTGCTGGGGCCTAAATAACTCAAGGTGGCCTTCTCCAGTGGTGGGTGATATGACGCCTTATTCCTTGCTGTGGGACCTCTCTCCTCTGTCTGGGTGCTGGGGCCTAAATAACTCAAAGTGGCCTTCTCCAGTGGTGGGTGATATGACACCTTATTCCTTGCTGTGGGACCTCTCTCCTCTGTCTGGGTGCTGGGGCCTAAATAACTAAAAGTGGCCTTCTCCAGTGGTGTGTGATATGAAGCCTTATTCCTTGCTGTGGGACCTCTCTCCTCTGTCTGGGTACTGGGCCTAAATAACCCAAAGTGGCCTTCTCCAGTGGTGGGTGATATGACACCTTATTCCTTGCTGTGGGACCTCTCTCCTCTGTCTGGGTGCTGGGGCCTAAATAACTGAAAGTGACCTTCTCCAGTGGTGGGTGATATGAAGCTTTATTCCTTGCTGTGGGACCTCTCTCCTCTGTCTCGGTGCTGCGGCCGAAATTCCTGAAAGTTGCCTTCTCCAGTGGTGGGTGATATAACGCCTTATTCCTTGCTGTGGGACCTCTCTCCTCTGTCTGGGTGCTGGGGCCGAAATAACTGAAAGTGGCCTTCTCCAGTGGTGGATGATATGACGCCTTATTCCTTGCTGTGGGACCTCTCTCCTCTGTCTGGGTGCTGGGGCCGAAATAACTGAAAGTGGCCTTCTCCAGTGGTGGGTGATATGACGCATGATTCTCTGCTGTGGGACCTCTCTCCTCTGTCTGGGTGCTGGGGCCGAAATAACTGAAAGTGGCCTTCTCCAGTGGTGGGTGATATGACGCATGATTCTCTGCTGTGGGACCTCTCTCCTCTGTCTGGGTGCTGGGGCCAAAATAACTGAAAGTGGCCTTCTCCAGTGGTGGTCATATTACGCCTTATTCCTTGCTGTGGGACCTCTCTCCTCTGTCTGGGTGCTGGGGCCTAAATAACTGAAAGTGGCCTTCTCCAGTGGTGGGTGATATGACGCCTTATTCCTTGCTGTGGAACCTCTTTCCTCTGTCTAGGTGCTGGGGCCTAAGTAACTGAAAGTGGCCTTCTCCAGTGGTGGGTGATATGATGCCTTATTCCTTGCTGTGGGACCTCTCTCCTCTGTCTGGGTGCTGGGGCCAAAAAAACTGAAAGTGGCCTTCTCCAGTGGTGGGTGATATGACGCATGATTCCTTGCTGTGGGACCTCTCTCCTCTGTCTGGGTGCTGATGCCTAAATAACTCAAAGTGGCCTTCTCCAGTGGTGGGTGATATGACGCCTTATTCCTTGCTGTGGGACCTCTCTCCTCTGCCTGGGTGCTGGGGCCGAAATAACTGAAAGTGACCTTCTCCATTGGTGGGTGACTTGAAGCCTGATTCTCTGCTATGGGACCTCTCTCCAATTGATATTGGTTAATTTTTATTTTATGTTATTTTAATTCATTTCCCTATCCACATTTGTTTGCAGGGCATTTTGCACCCCTCTAGCCCTTCCCTGGACTATTTTACAGCCTTTTTAGTGCCCAAAAGTTCGGGTCCCCATTGACTTCAATGGGGTTCGGGTTCGGGATGAAGTTCGGGTCGAGTTCGGATCCCGAACCCGACCATTTTCGGGAAGTTCGGCCGAACTTCTCGAACCCGAACATCCAGGTGTTCGCTCAACTCTATTCTTAACCCCTTCATCTGCACAGACTCAGGGCTGAAATGTTTACTGTGTAGTTTCAGGCAGTGAGGAGACAAATGCTGGGCACAGGAGCTGAAAGAGAAGTTCTACAGAGCATTGCAGGTAGGGGGAAGATCCTGTGTGTATTAGCAGTGTCATTGTACAGCTAGGATTGTAGTTCTACACATACAACATGCTGCTGAGTCTCCCAGCAGGTAGAATGTCACTCAAGGCAGCTCTTGTATTCACTCCCTTAGCAGTGTCATTATACAGCTGGGACTTGTAGTTCTACACATAAAACATGCTGCTGGGTCTCCCAGCAAGCAGACATGTCACTCAGGGCAGACTTATTCACTCCCTTAGCAGTGTCATTATACAGCTGGGACTTGTTTTTCTACACATACAACATTCTGCTGAGTCTCCCAGCAGGCAGACATGTCACTCAGGGCAGCACTTGCATTCAGTCCCTTTGCAGAGCAGGGGGAGGGGCAGAGATTGTTGTAATTGCAAGAAAACAAAGACCAGAAGAGAACCAGGGAAATGAGAAAACAGATATTTTTTTGCCTAAAACTTGCTTAACTTAGTTATACTGTATATCGCTGACCATCAGATTTACAGTTCTATATTTTATTTTTTTTCGATAACTCGGACTACCCCTTTAATGATCCCCCCATATGTTTACTGTTTGGGAGTATGGCTGTGATTAATGATTACTAAGCTGGTAAAGATGCCAAGCATTATTTTTGCTCAAATACATTTTTATGAATTATTACCTAAGAACATATGATGTCATTCTTACCGTTTTAAAGACTACATTGGATCCAAGAATCCAGAAGGGTATGGGAAAAGTTAAATCTAAATCTGTGGAAAAGACCATAATACTTTTAAATTGTTGGATAATAAAGAGGTAAATAATTATATAAAATGACTATAAACTTACCATTAAAGAGAGGCAATATTGTTTCAGTGCCGAGTTTCTTTATGAATTTGTCAAGTTTCTCATACTGTAAACAAGAAAGAGTTTCAAGTTAAATATGTAAAGCTATACAAAGCTATTACCAAAATCTGTAGACAGAACTGAAGCTACCAAAGCTTTATGAAAGTGTAGATGCACTGTGATACAGACCAGTCCCTGTATCACACTTCACACTGGCTGTTTTTCTGCCATGTATTCAAAAGAGCTTTAACCTCTTACAGACATAGGACGTACCAGTACGCCCTGATGTCCTGGTACTTAAGGACACAGGACCTACCGGTTTGTCCTGAGTATTTGCAATCACCGCCGTGCAGCGCGGGGTGATCGGAACACCAATCTTTAGGAGCCCAGCACCCATCTTTAGGAGCCCAGCACCCAGCAGCCCAGACTTCCCTAGCACCCTCCTGTGACCCTCCAAAGTGCCATCTGGCAATATAAGGTAGGTTAGGGAAAGCTTAGGGAAAGGTTTAGGTCAGGCAGGGAGACTTAGGGAGAGTTTAGAGTTATTTTTTATTTTTTTACTGTTGCATCTCCCTCTTTGGTTGTCTGGGGTCCACAGCACAGCTGTGTGACCCTAGACCCCCCAGGGGTGCTGCAGCTTGCCCCCTTGCCCCCCCACGCCCCCCCCCCTTTTATTGTGGTGCAAGCGTTTTTTTTTGCGAATGCTGACAGTGGCCGGCACTCTTTAGTGTCTGGCCACTGTTAGCGCATCCCCCACCCCATCAGCTTCGGACGGCTGATCAGCGAGTTTTAAATTTTATTTTTTCACATTTTTTTGGCTCCTTTCTTTTTTTTTAGTTAGTTTTATTTAATTTTCTGTTAGGTTTAGGGAAAAGTCCGGGAACACCCGTTCCCCCACACACACGCACACTGAATAAAGGTTTCCACGCATGCACGCATGCACACACACACTCTCCTATGGCCCGCCAGACGTTCTCGGCCGAGGAGGCATACACCCAGCTTGCCTCCAGGTCCGAAAGCCCCAGTGAGGACTAGGATGACCCCACAATACTTTTGTCATCCGCGTCCTCCTCATCATCTAGCGATGATGATGAGCCCCCAAGGCAGCGGAGACGCCGCCAGGCGGAGCAAGGGGACCGCCATGCTAGGGACCCTGTGGCCCACCCTAGTACGAGCAGCTCTGGGGCTCGTACTAGTTTTCCGGCCCACCAGATAAGTTCACCTGAGCCCCCTACCGGTGAACTTGGATGGTGTACCCCAGAGAATTTTCAGCCCGTGATTCCAGATTTTGTTGGTCAGCCAGGAATCCAGATTCCCACAGTGGCCTTCACTGAATACAACTATTTTAGTCTTTTTTTCAGTGACCACTTTGTGAATCTGATGGTGGGGCAAACTAATTTGTACGCCCAACAGTTCATTGCTCAACACCCGGGGTCTTTTTTGGCTAGGTCCGGTGGCTGGACGCCAGTCAGTGCAACCGAGATGAGGACGTTTTGTGGCCTGGTGCTGCACATGGGCCTAGTAAAAAAAAACAGTGTCAGGCATTACTGGAGTGGGGACATCCTTTACCAGACCCCACTTTACAGTATGTCCATGACACGCTCCCGTTTTGAGGCTATCCAGAAATGCCTGCATTATGCAGATAATGCAGCATGTCCCCCCAAGGTGATCCTGCCTATGACCGTCTGTGCAAAATCAGGCCGGTCATGGATCTTTTCGGGACCAAATTTTTGGAGGCCTATGTACCTAGAAGGGAGGTCGCGGTTGATGAGTCTCTCATTGCTTTTAAGGGGAGACTCATTTTCCGCCAGTATGTTCCCTCAAAGCGGGTGAGGTATGGCGTGAAGCTGTACATACTTTGTGAGAGTACCTCAGGGTACATTTACAAGTTTCTTGTGTACGAGGGGCGAGATTCCCGTATTGAACCCCCAGAATGTCCCCCCCACTCTGGGTGTTAGCGGGAAACTTGTGTGGGACCTTATGCACCAACTGCTAGATAAGGGTTACCACCTGTACGTGGATAACTTTTATATTAGTATCCCCTTGTTCCAGTCCCTCGCCGCCAGATCCACGTCCGCTTGTGGGACCGTGCGGGAAAATAAACGCGGCATCCCTACCTACACCCTCCAGGTACCTATCCCCAGGGTAGAGACCCGTGCCCTTACCAGTGGAAACCTGTTGCTGGTCAGATATAAGGACAAGAGGGATGTCCTTGTACTGACCACAATTCACGGTAACGGCATAAACCCTGTCCCTGTGCAAGGTATCGTTGACTACAATCGTTATATGGGAGGAGTTGATCTCTCTGATCAAGTCAAGTCTTCAAGCCATATAACACCATGCGCAAAACCCGGGCATGGTACAAAAAAGTTGCGGCCTACTTGGGGCAGTTTGCCATGTACAACTCTTTTGTGCTGTCCTGGAGCGCTGGCAACGCAGGGAAATTCCTTCAGTTCTATGAGGTAGTCCTCAAGGACCTAATATTTTCTAACCGGGAAAGAGCAGGCCGGAGTACCTCGGGAACTGGAGGCGCCCGGATCGTCCCTGGCAAACACTTTCCAGGTGTGGTGTCCCATACTGGAAAGAAGGGACGAACCCCCAAAAAATGCAGAGTGTGTCACAGGAGGGGGATACGGAAGGACACCACCACTCAGTGTGACACGTGCCCCGATCATCCAGGCCTCTGCGTTATTGGTTGCTTCAGGGAGTACCACACTTCCATAGAGTATTTATTCCATGGAAAATTATTTATAATCCCTTTTCCATTTAGCCACTGACAATCAAATAAAAACTATGGTTCTCAGACTTGAGACACCCCCAAAAATTTTTTTGTCAAAAATGATAGTTTGTAAAACTAAAAATTTTTGGACAAAAGTAGACAAATTAGGTATCGCCGAGTCCATAATAATCTGCTATATAAAAATACCCCATGACCTAACCCCTTAGATTAACACGGTAAAAAAAAAAGGTGCAAAAAAAGGAATGTTTTTGTCACCTTACATAACAAAAAGTGTAATAGCAAGTGATCAAAAAGATATATGCCCCCAAAGTAGTGCCAATAAAACCGTCCTCTCATCCCGCAAAAAATTAGCCCCTACATAAGACAATTGGGTAAAAACTTAAAAAAAACTGACTCTTAGACTTTTTTAGTTTTAGTTTCTTTCAAATAGCAAAAAGTAAAAAAATTAGGTATCGCCGCGTCTGTACTAATCTGCTCTATAAGAATACCCCATGACCTAACCCCTCAGACTAACACGGTCAAAAAAATATATAAAAACGGTGCCAAAACAGCTATATTTTGGCAAATTTTCCATTTTAATCCATTTTTTCCATTAACTAAGCAAGGGTTAACAGCCAAATAAAACTTAAAATGTATTGCCCTGATTCTGTAGTTTACAGAAACCGCTCATATTTGGTGGTAAACTGCTGTACGGGCACACGGCAGGGCGCAGAAGGAAAGGAACGCCTTTGAAGAACCCTTGATGTACCCCTAGAGTATAAACTCCAGAAAAGAGACCCTATCTAATAAACTACACCCCTCAAGGTATTCAAAACTTATTTTACAAACTTTGTTAATCCTTTAGGTGTTACTCAAGAGTTTATGGCAAATGGAGATGAAATTTCAGAATTTTTATTTTTGGTAACCTTGCGTCACAAAAAAGTAATATAGAGCAACCAAAAATCATATGTACCCTAAAAATAGTTTCAAGAAAACTGCCTCCTTATCCCGTAGTTTCCAAAAAAGGGTCACTTTTATGGAGTTTCTACCCCAGGGGGCATCATCCATCGCTGTTGGTGCCCAGCGCCTCCTTCCCAGAGTTCTGCGCCGCCTCCTACTCCTCTGTGCCGCCTCTTCCTCCCTCCCCCTCCTCCTGCCGTGAGATGCCGCGCGTGCGCACAGGCTCAGCCTGATGCGCACGGACTGCTGGCATCGGCTTCTTCTAGCGTAGTGCGCATGCGCCAGCACTTCGCTAGAGAAGAAGCAATCAAGCAGTTCGTACGGGCGCATCAGGCTGAGCCTGTGCGCACGCGTGGCATCTCACAGCGGGAGGGAGGGAGAGGCGGCACAGAGGAGTAGGAAGCGGCGCAGAACTCTGGGAAGACGGCGCAGGGCACCAACGGCGATGGCTCCAGCCGGGCACCCTGCATCCTTGGACCTCCCCTTGGGCACCTTATTTTTATGATTGACAGGTTAGTAAAACCTGTTTTTTGGCAAAACTAAGGGGTAAAAGGGGTGAAAACTGGTGACAGAATCCCTTTAAGGTGAAAATGAGCCCGATCCATAAGGGGTTAAAGGGGTTGTCTCAGTTCAGCAAGTGGCATTTATCATGTAGAGAAAGTTAATGGAAGGCACTTACTAATGTATTGTAATTGACCATATTGCTTCCTTTGCTGGCTGGATTCATTTTTTCATCACATTAAACGTTGCTTGATTCCATGTTTATGACTAGAGATGAGCGAATCGAAGTTGACAAAGTGGAATTCGATCCAAATTTAAGGAAAAATTCATTTGCACAGAATCCGAATTTCCTCAAGATTCGTGGTAACGAATCGCATTTTTTCCTAAAATGGCTGCTGCACGTGTGAGGACATAGAACAAGGAAATCTGGGAAGGTGGGATCACCCATAATGCCATGCATGCAGCCAATCAGCAGCCAGCCAGACCTGTGATGTCACAGCCCTATAAATACCCTCAGCCCTATAAATACCCTCAGCCATCTTGGATTCTGCCATTTTCCAGTGTAATTAGTGCAGGGAGAGATGTCTGCAGGCGCTAGGGACAGTGTTAGAAAAAATGTCATTGTGTTAAAAAAATGATTTACAAGTGCAGGCTAAGATTAGAGTTGAGCGAACACCTGGATGTTCGGGTTCGAGAAGTTCGGCCGAACTTCCCGAAAATGTTCGGGTGCGGGATCCGAACTCGACCCGAACTTCATCCCGAACCCCATTGAAGTTAATGGGGACCCAAACTTTTGGGCACTAAAAAGGCTGTAAAATGGTCCAGGAAAGGGCTAGAGGGCTGCAAAAGGCAGCAAAATATAGGTAAATCCGCTGCAAACAAATGTGGATAGGGAAATTAATTAAAATAAAATAAATAAAAATTAAGCATTATCAATTGGAGAGAGGTCCCATAGCAGAGAATCAGGCTTCAAGTCACCCACCAATGGAGAAGGCCACTTTCATTTATTTAGGCCCCAACACCCAGACAGAGGACAGAGGTCGCATAGCAGAGAATCAGGCGTCATGTCACCCACCAATGGAGAAGGCCACTTTTAGATAATTAGGCCCCTGGCACCTAGACGGTGGAGAGGTTCATTCAACTTTTGGTTGCACCGCAATATAATGGTAAAATTAAAAAAAGAGGATTCAATAAAGAAGTGCCCCGGAGTACAAGAATATATGGTTGAGGGGGAGGCAGTTATAAATGTCTATTCTGCACAAGGGATGGACAGGTCCTGTGGGATCCATGCCTGGTTCATTTTTATGAACCTCAGCTTGTCCACGTTGGCTGTTGTCAGGCGGCTGCCTTTGTCAGTAATGACGCCACCTGCCATGCTCAATACACGTTCAGACAAAACGCTGGCCGCCGAGCAGGCCAGCACCTACAAGGCATAAAATGCTAGCTCAGGCCACGTGGACAATTTGGAGACCCAGATGTTGAATGGGGCCGGACCATCAGTCAGTACGTGGAGTGGTGTGCACACGTACTGTTCCACCATGTTAGTGAAATGCTGCCTCCTGCTAACACGTTCCGTATCAGGTGGTGGTGCAGTTAGCTGTGGCGTGGTGACAAAACTTTTCCACATTTCTGCCATGCTAACCCTGCCCTCAGAGGAGCTGGCAGTGACACAGCTGCGTTGGCGACCTCATGCTCCTCCTTTGACTTCGCCTTCCACTTGTTTCCCTGTGACATTTGGGAATGCTCTCAGGAGCGCGTCTACCAGCGTGCGCTTGTACTCGCACATCTTCCTATCACGCTCCAGTGCAGGAAGTAAGGTGGGCACATTTTCTTTGTACCGGGGATCCAGCAGGGTGGCAACCCAGTAGTCCGGACACGTTAAAATGTGGGCAACTCTGCTGTCGTTGTGCAGGCACTGCAGCATGTAGTCGCTCATGTGTGCCAGGCTGCCCAGAGGTAAGGACAAGCTGTCCTCTGTGGGAGGCGTATCGTCATCGTCCTCCGTATCCCCCCAGCCCCGCACCAGTGATGGGCCGGAGCTGTGTTGGGTGCCACCCCGCTGTGAACCTGCTTAATCCTCATCCTCCTCCACCTCCTCCTCATCCTCCTCATCCTCCAGTAGTGGGCCCCGGCTGGCCACATTTGTACCTGGCCTCTGCTGTTGCAAAAAACCTCCCTCTGAGGCACTTCTAACAGACTGGCCTGAAAGTGCTAAAAATGACCTCTCATCCTCCTCCTCCTCCTGGGCCACTTCCTCTTCCATCATCGCCCTAAGTGATTTCTCAAGACATAGAAGTGGTATTGTAACGCTGATAACAGTGTCATCGCCACTGGCCATGTTGGTGGAGTACTCGAAACAGTGCAACAGGGCACACAGGTCTCGCATGGAGGCCCAGTCATTGGTGGTGAAGTGGTGCTGTTCCGCAGTGCGACTGACCCGTGCGTGCTGCAGCTGAAACTCCACTATGGCCTGCTGCTGCTCGCACAGTCTCTCCAGCATGTGCAAGGTGGAGTTCCACCTGGTGGGCACGTCGCATATGAGGCGGTGAGCGGGAAGGCCGAAGTTACGCTGGAGAGCAGACAGGCGAGCAGCGGCAGGATGTGAACGCCGGAAGCGCGCACAGACAGCCCGCACTTTATGCAGCAGCTCTGACATGCCGGGGTAGTTGTGAATAAACTTCTGCACCACCAAATTCAGCACATGCGCCAGGCAAGGGATGTGCGTCAAACCGGCTAGTCCCAGAGCTGCAACGAGATTTCGCCCATTATCGCACACCACCAGGCCGGGCTTGAGGCCCACCGGCAGCAACCACTGGTCGGTCTGTTGTTCAATACCCCTCCACAACTCCTGCGCGGTATGGGGCCTGTCCCCCAAACATATGAGTTTCAGAACGGCCTGATGAAGTTTACCCCGGGCTGTGCTGAAGTTGGTGGTAAAGGTGTGTGGCTGACTGGATGAGCAGGTGGAAGCAGAGGAGGAGGAAGCCGAGTAGGAGGAGGAGGCTAGAGGAGGCAAAGAATGATGCCCTGCGATCCTTGGCGATGGAAGGACGTGCGCCAAAGAACTCTCCGCCTGGGGCCCAGCCACCACTACATTTACCCAGTGTGCAGTTAGGGAGATATAGCGTCCCTGGCCGTGCTTACTGGTCCACGTATCTGTGGTTAGGTGGACCTTGCCACAGATGGTGTTGCGCAGTGCACACTTGATTTTATCAGATACTTGGTTGTGCAGGGAAGGCACGGCTGTCTTGGAGAAGTAGTGGCAGCTCGGAACAACATACTGTGGGACAGCCATCGCCATCAGCTGTTTGAAGCTAGCTGTGTCCACCAGCCTGAATGATAGCATTTCAAAGGCCAGTAGTTTAGAAATGCTGGCATTCAGGCCCAGGGCTCGAGGGTGGCTAGGTGGGAATTTACGCTTTCTCTCCAAGGTTTGTGAGATGGAGAGCTGAACGCTGCCGTGTGATATGGTGGAGATGCTTGGTGACGCAGGTGGTGGTGTCAGTGGCACATCCTCTGTTTTGTGGGCGGCAGGTGCCAACATTTCTCCCGAGGCGGAGGAAGAGGCTGAGGCAGCAGGAGAAGAGGGAGCAGAGGGAGCCTGAGTGAGTCTGAGTGAGTTCCTTGCTTTTAAGGTGTTTACTCCACTGCAGTTCATGCTTTGCATGTAGATGCCTGGTCATGCAGGTTGTGCTAAGTTTCAGAACGTTAATGCCTCGCTTCAGGCTCTGATGGCGCAGCGTGCAAACCACTCGGGTCTTGTCGTCAGCACATTGTTTAAAGAAGTGCCATGCCAGGGAACGCCTTGAAGCTGCCTTTGGGGTGCTCGGTTCCTGGTGGCGTTGGCCAGTAGTAGCAAACTCTCTTGGCGGCGGCTGTTCTGCTTTTGCCCCCTGCTCCCTCTTTTGCTGCGCTGTTGGCTCGGTCTCACCACTACCTCTTCCTCTGAACTATGAAAGTCAGTGGCACAACCTTCATTCCATGTGGGGTCTAGGACCTCATCGTCCCCTGCATCGTCTTTCACACAGTCTTCCTCCTTGACCTCCTGTTCGTTCTGCACACTGCAGAAACACACAGCAGTTGGCACCTGTGTTTCGTCATCATCAGAGACGTGCGGACTCCGATGAGGTGGTATTCCCATGTCCTCATCATCAGGAAACATCAGTGGTTGTGCATCAGTGCATTCTATGTCGTCTTCCACCACTGGGGAAGGGCTAGGTGGATTCCCTTGGGAAACCCTGCCAGCAGAATCTTCAAACAGCATAAGAGACTGCTGCATAACTTAAGGCTGTGACAGTTTCCCTGATATGCATGGGGGTGATGTGACAGACTGATGGGCTTTGTTTTCAGGCGCCACCTGTGCGCTTTCTGCAGAAGACTGGGTGGGAGATAATGTTGTGAACGTGCTGGATCCGCTGTCGGCCACCCAATTGACTAGCGCCTGTACCTGCTCAGGCCTTACCATCCTTAGAACGACATTGGGCCACACCAAATATCACTGTAAATTCTGGCGGGTACTGGAACCTGAGGTAGTTGGTTCACTAGGACGTGCGGCTGTGGCAGAATAGCCACATCCTCTCCCAGCACCAGAGGGTCCACTGACACCACCACGACCGCATCCGCGTCCCTTACTAGATGTTTTCTTCATTGTTGTGGTTCACCAAGCACCACAATAAGAAAAATTATATTTGGCCCAATGTAAAGATGTCAAATTCAGGACTTTTTTTAATGGCACCTAACACTATCTGCCTAGTTATTTATGTACCGTATTACACTAATCCAGGCACAGCAGTAACCACTGATTGTGGGGAATATCAATTGTAGCCCTAGTATTAAGGCCCTGGATGAAAGTTATCCCTTTACGGACAGATTTCAAATAGGCCTGCAACTGCTGGAACACTAGATTTATGGAATTGCTATTTTAGCAATTATATTTCACCACAGACAGAAATATACCCTTTTACGGACAGATTTAAACTAGGCCTGCAACAACTGGAACACTAAATTTATGGAATTGCTATTTCAGCTATTAAATTTCACCATAGAAAGACATATACCCTTTTACGGACTGATTTCAAATAGACCTGCAATTGCTGGAACACTAGATTTATGGAACTGATATTTTAGCAATTGAATTTCACCATAGAAAGAAATATACCCTTTTACGGAGTGATTTTAAATAGGCCTGCAACTGCTGGAACACTAGATTTATGGAATTGCTAATTTAGCAATTAAATTTCACCATACAAAGAAATATACCCTTTTACGGACTGATTTCAAATAGGCCTGCAACAACTGGAACACTAGATTTATGGAATTGCTATTTCAGCTATTAAATTTCACCAAAGAAAGAAATATACCCTTTTACGGACTGATTTCAAATAGGCCTGCAACTGCTGGAACACTAGATTTATGGAATTGCTATTTTAGCAATTAAATTTCACCATAGAAAGAAATATACCCTTTTACGGACAGATTTAAAATAGGCCTGCAACTGCTGGAACACTAGATTTATTGAATTGCTATTTTAGCAATTAAATTTCACCACAGACAGAAATATACCCTTTTCGGATTGATTTCAAATAGGCCTGCAACTGCTGGAACACTAGATTTATGGAATTGCTATTTTAGCAATTATATTTCACCACAGACAGAAATATACCCTTTTACGGACAGATTTAAACTAGACCTGCAACTACTGGAACACTAGATTTATGGAATTGCTATTTCACCTATTAAATTTCACCATAGAAAGATATGTACCCTTTTACGGACTGATTTCAAATATGCCTGCAACTGCTGGAACACTAGATTTATGGAATTGCTATTTTAGCAATTAAATTTTACCATAGAAAGAAATATACCCTTTTACGGACTGATTTCAAATAGGCCTGCAACTGCTGGAACACGAGATTTATGTAATTGATATTTTAGCAATTAAATTTCACAATAGAAAGAAATATACCCTTTTACAAACTGATTTCAAATAGGCCTGCAACTGCTGGAACACTAGAATTATGGAATTGCTATTTTAGCAATTACATTAAACCACAGACAGAAATATACCCTTTTACGTACAGATTTCAAATAGGTCTGCAACTGCTGGAACACTAGATTTATGGAATTGCTATTTTAGCAATTAAATTTTACCACAGAAGGAAATATACCCTTTTACGGACAGATTTAAAATAGGCCTGCAACAACTGGAACACTAGATTTATGGAATTGCTATTTCAGCTATTACATTTCATCATAGAAAGAAATATACCCTTTTACGGAGTGATTTCAAATAGGCCTGCAACTGCTGGAACACTAAATTTATGGAATTGCTATTTTAGCAATTAAATTTCACCATAGAAAGAAATATACCCTTTTACGGACTGATTTCAAATAGGCCTGCAACAACTGGAACACTAGATTTATGGAATTGCTATTTCAGCTAATAAATTTCACCATAGAAAGAAATATACCCTTTTACGGACTTATTTCATATAGGCCTGCAACTGCTGGAACACTAGATTTATGGAATTGCTATTTTAGCAATTAAATTTCACCATAGAAAGAAATTTACCCTTTTACGGACAGATTTAAAATAGGCCTGCAACTGCTGGAACAATAGATTTATGGAATTGCTATTTTAGCAATTAAATTTCACCATAGAAAGAAATATACCCTTTTACGGACAGATTTAAAATAGGCCTGCAACTGCTGGAACACTAGATTTATGGAATTGCTATTTTAGCAATTAAATTTCACCATAGAAAGAAATATATCCTTTTACGGACTGATTTCAAATAGGCCTGCAACTGCTGGAACACTAGAATTATGGAATTGCTATTTTAGCAATTACATTTCACCACAGACAGAAATATACCCTTTTACGGACTGATTTCAAATAGGCCTGCAACTGCTGGAACATTAGATTTATGGAATTGCTATTTTAGCAATTAAATTTCACTACAGAAGGAAATATACCCTTTTACGGACAGATTTAAACTAGGCCTGCAACAACTGGAACACTAGATTTATGGAATTGCTATTTTAACAATTAAATTTCACCACAGAAAGAAATATACCCTTTTACGGACAGATATAAACTAGGCCTGAAACAACTGGAACACTAGATTTATGGAATTGCTATTTTAGCAATTACATTTCACCACAGAAAGAAATATACCCTTTTACGGACAGATTTAAACTAGGCCTGCAACAACTGGAACACTAGATTTATGGAATTGCTATTTTAGCAATTAAATTTCACCACAGAAAGAAATATACCCTTTTACGGACAGATGTAAACTAGGCTTGAAACAACTGGAACACTAGATTTATGGAATTGCTATTTTAGCAATTAAATTTCACCACAGAAAGAAATATACCCTTTTACGGACAGATTTAAACTAGGCCTGCAACAACTGGAACACTAGATTTATGGAATTGCTATTTTAGCAATTAAATTTCACCACAGAAAGAAATATACCCTTTTACGGACAGATGTAAACTAGGCTTGAAACAACTGGAACACTAGATTTATGGAATTGCTATTTTAGCAATTAAATTTCACCACAGAAAGAAATATACCCTTTTACGGACAGATGTAAACTAGGCCTGAAACAACTGGAACACCAGATTTACTGTATTTTTATTTTTGGAACTGTATTTCACCACAGAACAAAATCTATCCTTTGACGGACACTAGGGAAATTATCCAGTCACCTCTGCAACACCAGATTCTGGGAATTGCTATTTGTGCAATTAAATTTGACCCCAGAAAAAAATATATATTCTTTGCCAGACAGCAGACAGTATTACACTTGGCTAGCCACTGCTGGAACACCAGATTTAGGGGATTGCTTTTTGGCAATTAATTTTCAGCCCAGAAAAAAAATATATATTTTGGCTGACAGTATTACACTTGGCTAGCCACAGCTGGAACACCAGATTCAGGGGATTGCTTTTTGGCAATTAAATTTCAACCCCAGAATTTTTTTTTTTAATATGGCTGACAGTTTTACACTTGGCTGGCTAGCCTAGCTGGAACACCAGATTCAGGGGATTGCTATTTAAGTGAATTTCAGTTTAACCACTCAATAATATATAGAAAAATCTTTCCTGAGTTACTAGGGGTGACAAAATAAGCACAGCCAAGCCCCTGATATAGGATATAGCAAAAAAAACAACCTACTATTGAGGGAATAATGGACTTTGTGGCAGCTTGTGCTGGCGCACAACAAGACACAAAATGGCCGCCGCCGATCACCCCAGAAAAAAGTGACAGAAAAACGGTCTGCCCAGCCTAAAAACAGTGAGCAATTCAATAGCAGTAGTAGAATGATTCACAGCTGTAGATCTTTCACTTCATTAAGTATTTTTGATGAGTTAATCCTTGCCTATCTCACCCTAACGCAGCAGCTGCATCCTATCCCTACACTAATCAGAGCAGAGTGACGTGCGGCGCTTCGTGACTCCAGCTTAAATAGAGCCTGGGTCACATGCTGCACTTGGCCAATCACCAATAGTAGGCATGGCTGTGACGGCCTCTTGGGGCAAGTAGTATGACGCATGTTGATTGGCTGCTTTGCAGGCTTTCAAAATGTGCCATATAAATCTCCGAACAACGAACCCGAACCCGAACTTTTACGAAAATGTTCGGGTTCGGGTCCGTGTCACGAACACCCCAAAATTCGTTACGAACCCGAACTATGCTCGAACTGTTCGCTCAACACTACCTAAGATTATACAAGGTGTAGGGAAAGGAAAGGGAGTAGTGTTGAGCGAACAGTTCGAGCATAGTTCGGGTTAATACCGAATTTTGGGGTGTTCGGGACATGGACCCGGACCCGAACATTTTCAAAAAAGTTCGGGTTCGGGTCCGTTGTTCGGCAATTTTTTTCCGATTTCTGAAGGGCTGCACAGCAGCCAATCAGCTAGCGTTTTACATCTTGCCCTAAGGAGCCATCACAGCCATGCCTACTTATGGCATGGCTGTGATTGGCCAAGTGCAGCATGTGACCCAGCCTCTATTTAAGCTGGAGTCACGTAGCGCCGCACGTCACACTGCTCTGATTAGTGTAGGGAGAGGATGCAGCTTCTGTAAGGGCGAGATTAGGCAGGGAAAAGTCAGCAAAAGCACCTAATGAAGTGATCGATCTACAGCTGTGAATCATTCAACTTCTGCTAGTTAATTGCTCACTGGTTTTTAGGCTGCACAGAGCATTTTTCTGTCACTTTGATCGGCGGCCATTTTGTGTCTTGTGGTGAACCAGCACAAGCTGCCACCAAGTCCATCAATCCATCAATACTAGTTTTTTTTTGCTATCTCCTACATCAGGGGCTTGGCTGTGCTTATTGTCACCCCTAGAAACTCAGGATAGCAATTTCTATATTTTATTAAGGGGTTAAATTAAATTGCCAAAATACCAATCCCCTAAATCTGGTGTTCCAGCTGTGGCTAGCCAAGTGTAATACTGTCTGCTGTCTGGCAAAGGATAGATTTTTTTCTGTGGTGAAATTCAATTGCCAAAATAGCAATCCCCTAAATCTGGTGTCCCAGCAGTGGCTGCCAAAGTATAATTGTGTCCGGCAAAGGATATATTTTGTTCTGGGGTGAAATTCAATAGCCAAATTAGCAATACCGTAAATCAGTGGTTTCAGCTGTGGCTGGCAAAGTTTAATAGTGTCCTGCAAAGGATATATTTTGTTCTGGGGTGAAATTCAATTGCCAAAATAGCAATACCATAAATCAGTGGTTTCATCTGTGGCTGGCAAAGTTTAATAGTGTCCTGCAAAGGATATATTTTGTTCTGGGGTGAAATTCAATTGCCAAAATAGCAATACCATAAATCAGTGGTTTCATCTGTGGCTGGCCAAGTTTAATAGTGTCCGGCAAAGGATATATTTTGTTCTGGGGTGAAATTCAATTGCCAAAATAGCAATACCCTGAATCTGGTGTCCCAGCTGTTGCAGGCCTAGTTTAAATCTGTCCGTAACAGGGTATATTTTTTTCTGGGGTGAAATTTAATTGCCACAATAGCAATACCCTGAATCTGGTGTTCCAGCTGTGACTGGACAATTTCCCTAGTGTCTGTCAAAGGATATATTATTTTCTGGGGTGAAAGTCAGTAGCAAAAATAGAAATACAGTAAATCTGGTGTCCCAGCAGTGGTTTGCCACGTTTAATAGTGTCCGGCAAAGGATATATATTTTTTCTGGGGTGAAATTCAATTGCCAAAATAGCAATCCCCTAAATCTGGTGTCCCAGCAGTGGCTGGCAAAGTATAATAGTGTCCGGCAAAGGATATATTTTGTTCTGGGGTGAAATTCAATTGTTAAAAAAGCAATACCCTGAATCTGGTGTTCAGTATCGGACTGGGGTGCCAAGGGCCCACCAGTAGAAGTGACTCTAGGGGCCCACGCTATCGTTTCATGCAAATATTGACACTTAAGGGGGTTTTCCGATTTGCATCAACATCCTTTCAAATAATCCTTTATATAGGAAGCTGTTGTGTAATAGCGCACATGACCTCTGCAGCTGATCACGGGCCTTGGTGCTGTACACCACTAAGATCACTAATTAGTTACAGCAGTCAAGTGCGCAGATATTTTACCGTGGCAGCCAAAACATAATGTCCCAGCTGCAGCCTGGCAGAGAGAGCAGAGTATTGGTGCTGGATCAAATAGTGATCAGGATGGTGAGTTTAAAGGGGTTCTGCACTTTGTTTGAGCTGTTTGAGAAGGTAGCGGCGCTTCAGGAGTGCTGCGGCCTTCTCACTTTTTACCGCCGGCCTACTGACGTCACGACTAGTATCAACTGGCCTGGGAGCGGCTAAGCTCTGTTCACTTAAATGGAGCTTAGCCGCGCCCAGGCCAGTTGATACTAGTCGTGACGTCACTGGTCCTGCGGTAAACAGTGAGAAGCCCGTGGCGCTCCTGGAGTGCCACTGCCTTCTTAAACAGCTGATCGTCGGGGGTCCCGGGTGTCGGACCCCTGCTGATCAGATGCTGATGATCTATCCAGAGGATAGATGATCAGTTTAAACAAAGTGCAGAACCCCTTTAGTGTTTTTTTTTCTTTTGTCATTTTTATTTTAACAGCATCCCTGTAGTTTGGCCTCAAAAACAGTACTTAGATACCATAGCAGAACCAAGCTCTGTGCATAGATACAGCAAAATACCTGTTACATGCACACTTCTACACATGCCAGCACTCTTTACACGCATACTTCTACACATGCTAGCACTCTTTTACATGCATACTTCTACACATGCTAGCACTCTTTTACATGCATACTTCTACACATGCTAGCACTCTTTTGCATGCATACTTCTACACATGCTAGCACTCTTTTACACGTACACTTCTACACATGCTAGCACTCTTTTACATGCACACTTCTACACATGCCAGCACTCTTTTATATGCACACTTCTACACATGCCAGCACTCTTTTACATGCATACTTCTACACATGCTAGCACTCTTTTACATGTACACTTCTACACATGCCAGCACTCTTTTACATGCACACTTCTACACATGCCAGCACTCTTTTACATGCACACTTCTACACATGCCAGCACTCTTTTACATGCACACTTCTACACATGCCAGCACTCTTTTACATGCACACTTCTACACATGCCAGCACTCTTTTACACGCACACTTCTACACATGCCAGCACTCTTTTACATGCACACTTCTACACATGCCAGCACTCTTTTACATGCACACTTTTACACATGCCAGCACTCTTTTACATGCACACTTGTACACATGCCAGCACTCTTTTACATGCATACTTCTACACGCACACTTTTACACATGCCAGCACTGTAATACTTGCATGCACTCTCTCATACACACACAGTCATACATACATGTACTCTTACATACACACAGTCATACATACATGTACTCTTACATACACACACTGTCATACATGCACTCTTACATACACTGTCATAAATGCAGGAACTCTTTTAAACCAATTACAATACTTGTAGATTCCTTCCTCTCCTCATGGTATGTTGCTAGTTGTGTCCC
Organism: Bufotes viridis; assembly: GCA_033119425.1. Lineage (NCBI taxonomy): Eukaryota > Metazoa > Chordata > Amphibia > Anura > Bufonidae > Bufotes > Bufotes viridis. The sequence continues at coordinate 240,563,069 of CM065594.1, read as the reverse complement.
CAGGTCCTGAGCCAGACTTCTCCCCCAGGGCTGGGCTCCAGACTTATCACACAGGCAGCAGTCCTTCTAGCAGAGCTGCCTCATTGGATGAGAGGCTGTCAGTGCTATTGACTGACAGGTTTTAGACCAATCAGCACTCCTGGTCAGTAAGGCTATTTCCACATGATCTCATTTACATAAAATCGTGGCAAAATGCCGTGTTTTTTGCCGCGATTTTATGTAAATCAGATCATGTGGAAACAGCCTTACTGAACAGGAGTGCTAATTACACAAAACGTCTGTTCCTATGAATCAGCGCTGGTGTGGAGCCCTCCTCATTTAGATTGAATCACAAGCAGCATGCATCGGACTGTGTACAGGGGGCGGAGCTTATTGTAGACAGCTTCTAAGCAAGGAAGCTAACTTGCTGGTTCGGGGGCCCACCGAGGATTTCCCAGGCATCCCGGTGGGCCAGTCCGAGCCTGCTGGTGTTCCAGCTGTTGCAGGCCTAGTTTAAATCTGTCCATAACAGGGTATATTTTTTCTGGGGTGAAATTCAATTGCCAAAATAGCAATACCCTGAATCTGGTGTTCCAGCTGTGACTGGACAATTTCCATAGTGTCCGTCAAAGGATATATTATTTTCTGGGGTGAAAGTCAGTAGCAAAAATAGAAATACAGTAAATCTGGTGTCCCAGCAGTGGCTGGCCAAGTTTAATAGTGTCCAGCAAAGGATATATTTTGTTCTGGGGTGAAATTCAATTGCCAAAATAGCAATCCCCTAAATCTGGTGTCCCAGCAGTGGCTGGCAAAGTATAATAGTGTCCAGCAAAGGATATATTTTGTTCTGGGGTGAAATTCAATTGCCAAAATAGCAATACCAAAAATCTGTGGTTTCAGCTGTGGCTGGCCAAGTTTAATAGTGTCCGGCAAAGGACATATTTTGTTCTGGGGTGAAATTCAATTGCCAAAATAGCAATCCCCTAAATCTGGTGTCCCAGCAGTGGCTGGCAAAGTATAATAGTGTCCGGCAAAGGATATATTTTGTTCTGGGATGAAATTAAATTGCCAAAATAGCAATACCATAAATCAGTGGTTTCAGCTGTGGTTGGCCAAGTTTCATAGTGTCCTGCAAAGGATATATTTTTTTCTGGGGTGAAATTCAATTGCCAAAATAGCAATACCATAAATCAGTGGTTTCAGCTATGGCTGGCCAAGTTTAATAGTGTCCGGCAAAGGATATATTTTGTTCTGGGATGAAATTCAATTGCCAAAATAGCAATACCCTGAATCTGGTGTTCCAGTTGTTGCAGGCCTAGTTTAAATCTGTCCGTAACAGGGTATATTTTTTTCTGGTGTGAAATTCAATTGCCAAAATAGCAATACCCTGAATCTGGTGTTCCAGCTGTTGCAGGCCAAGTGTTAATCTGTCCGTAAAAGGGTATATTACACTCAAGGTGTATATACAAGTGCTGAGAGGGTCATCTTCAATAACTTCACACGCTACCGTGCTTCTCCCATTGTATTTCTGTCCGTTAAAGGGCATATTACACAAAGTGTTAAAATACAATTGCTGAAGGCATAATACTACATATTTTTTCACACGCTACTGTGCATCTCCAAGTGTAAATCTGTCCATAAAAGGATACCTTTCATCCACGGCCTAAATACTAGGCCTACAATTGATATTCCCCTAAATCAGTGGTTACTGCTGTACCTGGATTAGTGTAATACGGTACATAAATAAATAGGCAGATAGTGTTAGGTGCCTGTAAAAAAAGGCCTGAATTTGAAATCAATACATTGGGCCAAATATTTTTTTTCTTATTGTGGTGCTTGGTGAACGGTAACAATGAGGAAAACATCTAGTAAGGGAAGCGGACGCCGTCATGGTGGTGTTAGTGGACCCTCTGGTGCTGGGAGAGGACGTGGCCATTCTGCCACAGCCACACGTCCTAGTGAACCAACTACCTCAGGTTCCAGTACCTGCCAGAATTTACAGCGATATTTGGTGGGGCCCAATGCCGTTCTAAGGATGGTAAGGCCTGAGCAGGTACAGGCGCTAGTCAATTGGGTGGCCGACAGCGGATCCAGCACGTTCACAACATTATCTCCCACCCAGTCTTCTGCAGAAAGCGCACAGGTGGCGCCTGAAAACCAAGCCCATCACTCTGTCACATCACCCCCATTCATATCAGGGAAACTACTCAAACACAACAATAGCTGATCTCAGGGAGACCAGCTACAAAAAACACAGTGGAGCCTCACTTAAGAGTCTCAACACAGCAATCCAAAGTGCAAAGCTCCCTGGGAAACAGAAATATGCAAAAAAAATGTGGAGCCCCAGTTATGGGTCTACAACACAATGAAAGCCAGATATCCCTCAAAGGAAGAAAAACCAAGCAAAGGGGTGTCTCCATTACAGAGATCACCAAATCCACCATATTAAGTGGCCCCTATGTCAAGATCCCGCTTTTTTACAAGCTTTAAGGATGTGACGGGGAAAACCTAAGCCAGGTATCCATCCACAGACAGCTGTTTCGGGGTGTTGCCCCTCATCAGCGTGGAGTAGGATTCTGGCTAACCGGGAGCAATGCCTCGGAGACTACTCAAACACAACAATAGCTGATCTCAGGTAGACCAGCTACAAAAAACACCGTGGAGCCTCACTTAACCCCTTAAGGACGAAGGGCGTACATGTACGCCCTTCGTCCGGACTTTAAAGATGGCGCCCGCTCCCGCACGGAGCGGGCGCATGAGCTGCGGGTAAACGCTTGATTCATCAAGCTGACACCCACAGCTCATGTCCGCGACCGGCAGCGATGGCCATACTATAATAATATTAAAAAATATTCACCATACGGTAAACATAAAAACGGAAAGAAAGCGTCCAAATGGCTAATTCGCCATTTTTGGACGCTTCATTTCTTTAAAAAAAATGAATAAAAAGTGATCAAAACATCATACGCACCCCATAATGGTATCAATTAAAAGTTCAGATTGCCCCGCAAAAAATGAGCCCCTACACTGCTCCGTACGCATAATTACAAAAAAGTTATAGGCGACAAAAAATGAAATAAAAAAATTCCCAATTTTAATTTTTTTTTCACTATCAAAACGCAAGAAAAACTATACATATTAGGTATTGCCGGATTCGTACTGACCTGAAGAATAAAATTAACCAGTCAGTTTTATTGCAAATCGAACGTTGTAATTTAAAAACCCGTAAAACTGTGGTGAAATTGCTTTTTTTTTGCAATTTCACCCCATTTGGAATTTTTTTCCCGTTTCCCACTACATCACATGCAAAAATAAATGGTAGCGTTAAAAATTACAACTTGTCCCGCAAAAAACAAGCCGTCATATGGCTATGTGAGCGGAAATATAAAAATGTTATGGCTTTTGGAAGGCAGGGAGCGCAAAACAAAAACGCAAAAATCCCAAAACCCCCGGTCCTTAAGGGGTTAAGAGTCTCAACACAGCAATCCAAAGTGCAAAGCTCCCTGGGAAACAGAATAATGCAAAAAAAATGTGGAGCCCCAGTTATGGGTCTACAACACAATGAAAGCCAGATATCCCTCAAAGGAAGGAAAACCGAGCAAAGGGGTGTCTCCATTACAGAGATCACCAAATCCACCATATTAAGTGGCCCCTATGTCAAGATCCCGCTTTTTTACAAGCTTTAAGGATGTGACGGGGAAAACCTAAGCCAGGTATCCATCCACCGACAGCTGTTTCGGGGTGTTGCCCCTCATCAGTGTGGAGTAGGATTCTGGCTAACCGGGAGCAATGCCTCGGAGACTACTCAAACACAACAATAGCTGATCTCAGGGAGACTAGCTACAAAAAACACCGTCAGAGCCTCAAGTTATGCAGCAGTCTCCTATGATGTTTGAAGACTCTGCTGGCAGGGTTTCCCAAGGGAATCCACCTAGCCCTTCCCCAGTGGTGGAAGACATAGAATGAGCTGATGCACAACCACTGATGTTTCCTGATGATGAGGACATGAGAATACCACCTCATCGGAGTCCGCACGTCTCTGATGATGACGAAACACAGGTGCCAACTGCTGAGTCCTTCTGCAGTGTGCAGACCGAACAGGAGGTCAGGGAGGAAGACTGTGTGGAAGACGATGCAGGGGACGATGAGGTCCTAGACCCCACATGGAATGAAGGTCGTGCCACTGACTTTCATAGTTCAGAGGAAGAGGCAGTGGTGAGACCGAGCCAACAGCGTAGCAAAAGAGGGAGCAGGGGGCAACAGCAGAACAGCCGCCGCCAAGAGAGTTTGCTTAATACTGGCCACCGCCACCAGGGACCGAGCACCCCAAAGGCAGCTTTAAGGAGTTCCCTGGCATGGCACTTCTTTAAACAATGTGCTGACGACAAGACCCGAGTGATTTTCACCCTGCGCCATCAGAACCTGAAGCGAGGCATTAACGTTCTGAACCTTAGCACAACCTGCATGACCAGGCATCTACATGCAAAGCATGAACTGCAGTGGAGTAAACACCTTAAAAGCAAGGAACTCACTCAGGCTCCCCCTGCTCCCTCTTCTGCTGCTGCCTCGGCCTCTTCCTCCGCCTCGGGAGGAATGTTGGCACCTGCCGCCCACAAAACAGAGGATGTGCCACTGACACCACCACTTGCGTCACCAAGCATCTCCACCATGTCACACGGCAGCGTTCAGCTCTCCATCTCACAAACCTTGGAGAGAAAGCGTAAATTCCCACCTAGCCACCCTCGAGCCCTGGGCCTGAATGCCAGCATTTCTAAACTACTGGCCTTTGAAATGCTGTCATTCAGGCTGGTGGACACAGACAGCTTCAAACAGCTGATGGCGATGGCTGTCCCAGTATGTTGTTCCCAGCCGCCACTACTTCTCCAAGACAGACGTGCCTTCCCTGCACAACCAAGTATCCGATAAAATTAAGTGTGCACTGCGCAACGCCATCTGTGGCAAGGCCCACCTAACCACAGATACGTGGACCAGTAAGCACGGCCAGGGACGCTATATCTCCCTAACTGCACACTGGGTAAATGTAGTGGCGGCTGGGCCCAAGGCGGAGAGTTCTTTGGCGCACATACTTTCGCCGCCAAGGATCGCAGGGCATCATTCTGTGCCTCCTGTAGCCTCCTCCTCCTACTCGGCTTTCTCCTCCTCTGCTTCCACCTGCTCATCCAGTCAGCCACACACCTTCACCACCAACTTCAGTACAGCCGGGGGTAAACGTCAGCAGGCCGTTCTGAAACTCAAAATTTTGGGGGACAGGCCCCACACTGCGCAGGAGTTGTGGCGGGGTATTGAACAACAGGCTGACCAGTGGTTGCTGCCGGTGGGCCTCAAGCCCGGCCTGGTGGTGTGCGATAATGGGCGAAATCTCTTCGCAGCTCTGAGACTAGCCGGTTTGACGCACATCCCTTGCCTGGCGCATGTGCTGAATTTGGTGGGGCAGAAGTTCATTCACAACTACCCCGACATGTCAGAGCTGCTGCATAAAGTGCGCGCCGTCTGTGCGCGCTTCCGGCGTTCACATCCTGCCGCTGCTCGCCTGTCTGCGCTACAGCGTAACTTCGGCCTTCCCGCTCCGCCTCATATGCGACGTGCCCACCAGGTGGAACTCCACCATGCACATGCTGGAGAGACTGTGTGAGCAGCAGCAGGCCATAGAGGAGTTTCAGCTGCAGAACGCCCGGGTCAGTCGCACTGCGGAACAGCACCACGTCACCTCCAATGATTGGGCCTCCATGCGAGACCTGTGTGCCCTGTTGTGCTGTTTCGAGTACTCCACCAACATGGCCAGTGGTGATGACACCGTTATCAGTGTTACAATACCACTTCTATGTCTCCTTGAGAAAACGCTTAAGGCGATGATGGAAGAGGAGGTGGCCCAGGAGGAGGAGGAGGATGAGGGGTCATTTTTAGCACTTTCAGGCCAGTCTGTTAGAAGTGACTCAGAGGGAGCTTTTTTGCAACAGCAGAGGCCAGGTACAAATGTGGCCAGCCAGGGCCCACTACTGGAGGACGAGGAGGATGAGGAGGAGGTGGAGGAGGATGAGGATGAAGCAGGTTCACAGCGGGGTGGCACCCAACACAGCTCCGGCCCATCACTGGTGCATGGCTGGGGGGATACGGAGGACGATGACGATACGCCTCCCACAGAGGACAGCTTGTCCTTACCTCTGGGGAGCCTGGCACACATGAGCGACTACATGCTGCAGTGCCTGCGCAACGACAGCAGAGTCGCCCACATTTTAACGTGTGCGGACTACTGGGTTGCCACCCTGCTGGATCCCCGGTACAAAGACAATGTGCCCACCTTACTTCCTGCACTGGAGCATGATAGAAAGATGTGCGAGTAAAAGCGCACGCTGGTAGACGCGCTCCTGAGAGCATTTCCAAATGTCACAGGGGAACAGGTGGAAGCCCATGGCGAAGGCAGAGGAGGAGCAAGAGGTCGCCAACGCAGCTGTGTCACTGCCAGCTCCTCTGAGGGCAGGGTTAGCATGGCAGAAATGTGGAAAAGTTTTGTCTCCACGCCACAGCTAACTGCACCACCACCTGATACGGAACATGTTAGCAGGAGGCAGCATTTCACTAACATGGTTGAACAATACGTCTGCACACCCCTCCACGTACTGACTGATGCTTCGGCCCCATTCAACTTCTGGGTCTCCAAATTGTCCACGTGGCCTGAGTTAGCATTTTATGCCTTGGAGGTGCTGGCCTGCCCGGCGGCCAGCGTTTTGTCTGAACGTTTATTCAGCACGGCAGGTGGCGTCATTACTGACAAACGCAGCCGCCTGTCCACAGCCAACGTGGACAAGCTGACGTTCATAAAAATGAACTAGGCATGGATCCCATAGGACCTGTCCCTCCCTTGTGCAGAATAGACATTTATAACTGCCTCCCCCTCAACCATGTATTCTTGTACTCCGGGGCACTTCTTTATTGAATCCTCATTTTTTAACTTTACCATGATCTTGCGGTGCAACCCAAAGTTGAATGAACCTCTCCTCAATCTGGGCACCGGGGCCTAAATAACTGAAAGTGGCCTTCTACAGTGGTGGGTGATATGACGTATGATTCCTTGCTGTGGGACCTCTCTCCTCTGTCTGGGTGCTGGTGCCTAAATAACTGAAAGTGGCCTTCTCCAGTGGTGGGTGATATGACGCATGATTCTCTGATGTGGGACCTCTCTCCTCTGTCTGGGTGTTGGGGCCTAAATAACTGAAAGTGGCCTTCTCCAGTGGTGGGTGATATGACGCCTTATTCCTTGCTGTGGAACCTCTCTCCTCTGTCTGGGTGCTGGGGCCTAAATAACTGAAAGAGGCCTTCTCCAGTGGTGGGTGATATGACCCATGATTTTCTGCTGTGGGACCTCTCTCCTCTGTCTGGGTGCTGGGGCCTAAATAACTGAAAGTGGCCTTCTCCAGTGGTGGGTGATATGACGCATGATTCTCTGCTATGGGACCTCTCTCTAATTGATATTGGTTAATTTTTATTTATTTTATTTTATTTTAATTCATTTCCCTATCCACATTTGTTTGCAGGGCATTTACCTTCGTTTTTCTGCCTTTTGCATCCCTCTAGCCCTTTCCTGGACTATTTTACAGCCTTTTTAGTGCCCAAAAGTTCGGGTCCCCATTGACTTCCATGGGGTTCGGGTTCGGGATAAAGTTCGGGTCGAGTTCGGATCCCGCAGCCGAACATTTTCGGTAAGGTCGGCTCAACTCTAATAGAGAGGAATCATTCCGCAACATTTATGTTGAACAGGGTTCATTCGGGGAGGTCATAGCCTGGGTAATAGGAACAATCCGATTACACCTTGTTGCACTGACTGGGGATCCAAATTGCCATTATACAGTTCTGTAATTCCAGCAAACCTGTCCTATTAGGGTGCAAGTGCTGTTTGATACAGATATTAAGAGAGTTTATTGCAAGGAAATATTTCTAATCTTATTTGCCCTTGTGAGGTGCAGTTATATTTTCTAAAGCATTTTTTGGCTTGTATTAGTGGGGAAAAAAAGGGCTTTTGTCGTGTATTAGTGGCAAAAGTAAAATATATTTGGCGTTTAGCTGTGCAGTTATATGTTCTAAAGCCTTGAGTGGCATGTATTAGTGGAAAAAGAAAAAATATATTTGCAGATCAGCGGTTCAGTTATATGTTCTAAAGCAGTTTGTGGCGTGTATTAGGGGGAAAAGAAAAAATATATTTGCCGATCAGCGGTGCAGTTATATGTTCTAAAGCCGTCTGTGGCGTGTATGAGTGGAAAAAGAAAAAAATCCATTTGCTGATCAGCGCTGCAGTTATTTGTTCTAAAGCCGTTTGTGGCGTGTATGAGTGGAAAAAGAAAAAATATATTTGCCGATCAGCAGTGCAGTTATATGTTCTAAAGCCCTTTTTGTGTGTATTAGTGTGTGTGTGTGTGGGGGGGGGGGACAGGGCTTATTAGCCATTGTGTGATGAAATGAAATAATTACAGACTTTTTTGGGGTGTTTTAATTTCCTTTTTATTTATTTGATCTAACAGTATGTCAGACAGAGAAGTGCCAGGTCCTGCACAGGGGAGTGGCAGAGGCCTTAATGTTTCTGGCGCAGGCACAGGTCGCAGCAGAGTAAGGGGCCGTGGCAGCAGGGGTCACATCGAGAGGCCTGAGCTCCCAGTGTCAGCTAGCGGTCGAGTTGTGACCAGCATTGTTGACTCGATCTTCGACTTCGTCACAAGTGACGTCAGACACCCCCAGCCAAGAGTCAGTGGGTTCCTCAGACACAACCCTTAGTTGGCATGGCCCGGGAGCAGGCCCCTCTCCTGTCCTCAACCTGCCTCTGTCCTTTTCTGTTCCCTCAGCCAGAGAAGTATTGTATGCTGTGGGCTCAGCTCCACTATACAGTGAGGACGAGCTACTGTAGGACAGTCAGCAGCTACTGGCAAGCCAAGATGTGGAGGAGACATCTGCCACTTCCTCCACTAGGCGGGTAAGTAGTGATGAGGAGAGTGGCGTGGGAGCTGGTGTTGCGAGCGCCCAGAGACGGCTGAGGAGCACATCAGTGACGTACAGACAGTACTTGATGATGAAGATGTAGCTGATCGCACTTGGGAGCTGGAGGGACAAATAGAGGCTTCATCATCATTGGGAGAAGAGGGTGGCAGCTTTCCCGTGAGCCAGTGGCGGAGCCAGCAAGTTGTTAGAGTGGCCGGAAGTCAGCAGGGTGGCAGCAGTGGGAGGTCAGGAGCCAAACGTGCCTGGGGTAGACCACCCGCTTCGCAGGAGCCTACCTGCCCGGGAAGTAGCGATGCACGGCTTCACAGAGGCAGCGGCGGTAGCAGTCAGTCAGTGCGTAGTGTTGGGGGTAAAATCACCTACTCGGTGATGTGGCAGTTTTTTGTTAGGCCATCAGAGGAAGTGAACATTGCCATATGTAGAATCTGTGAGCAGAAAGTGAAGCGTGGCCAGGGTGCCAATGTTAGTACCACAGCCCTGCATCAACATATGCAGCGTCACCATAAAGTGGCCTGAGAGAACCGTGGCTCTGATGCGGTGGTCCAGCCTGCCGCAGCAACCGCTGCATCACCCAGTGGCATGCCTCCGGTTTCAGGCAGTCAAAGCTCCGCCACCTCAAGCGAAGGGAGCTGTCTGTCCTTCCCATCATCTGCTTTTCCTGATGCTCCTGCTCCTCCTACTCCTAGTGAGTCATTCCGTCAGCAATCGGTCACCGAAGCGATTGCCAAGAGACAACAGTATAGGTGCACTCATCCAACAGAGCAGAAGCTGAATGTGCTCCTGGCCAAGTGGTGGACTCTGTACCTTTTAGAGAACTGATGGCTTGTGCCAAGCCGAGGTGGAAAGTCCCAAGCTGTCATTTCTTTGACAAAAAGGCAGTACCAGCCCTGCACACACATGTAGAACAGAAGGTGGGCCAGTCCTTGAGCCTGTCGGTGTCTGCCAAAGTGCACGGCAGCGCCGACGTGTTGAGCTGTAACTACGGGCAGGGACAATACATGTGCTTTACGGCCCACTGGGTGAATGTGGTTCCTGCACAGCCACACCAGCAACTTGGCCAGGTGGCGCCGCTTCCGCTTCCACGTTGTCACGCCATTGGTCCTGCGACAATGTCCGCCTCTGCCTCCTCATCCTCCATCGTGTCCTCAGCCTCCACTGCAGGGACAATTCACAGTGCCCCTCCAGCATACCACATGTGCAGGGCATGGCGGTGTCACGCTGTTCTGCACCTCGTTTGCCTGGGCGAACGGAGCCACACAGGGGGGGAACTGATCTGCCTCCTTCATCAAGAAATAGAATCCTGGATTTCTCTGCAAAAACTGAAAATCGGAACCATGGTGACCAACAACGGGAAGAACATGGTTTCGGTGCTGCGTCAAGAACAGCTAAGCCATGCACCCTGCATGGCATAAGTGTTCAATCTGGTTGTCAAGCGGTTCCTGAAGTCTTCCACCCATCTGAAAGACACCCTAAAAATGGCCAGTAAACTTTGCCTGCACTTCAGCCACTCGAACACCGCAAAGCACACCCTCCTTGAGCTGCAGTGGCAGAACGGCATCCCCCAACATAGGCTGATATGTGATGTTTCCACCTGTTGGAATTCCACCCTCCATATGTTAGACCAACTATACGAACAGAGAAAGGCCATAAGCGATTTCGTGATGATCCAAGCGGACTGAAGTACTCCCCTGTAACTTCGATGTCAGCTAGTGGCAGCTCATGCGTGACACCTGCCATTTGCTCAGGTCCTTTGAGGAGGCCACATTATTTGTCAGTCGCCAGGACTATGGGATAAACTATATTATTCCACTGCTTCATGTCCTGGAACAGATGTTGGTAAATCTGGCTGGTCAGGGGACTGGAGACGTGGCGGCTAGATCTCACGGCCCCCTGTGGAGGCTGAACTGGAGGAGGAGGAGGACATTGGAGCACAAGCAATGTGAAGCGAAATGGGTGGTTTTTATACACAGGTGACAGAAGAGGAGGAGCATGACCAGCCAGAGGAGCTACAGGATGATGAGGAAGATGAGGCAGAGGACCCAGACACACCGTGGCAATATGCAGTGGAGATGGAGGCAGGGAGTCCCTCCGAGTCACTTGCACAAATGATCCAATGCATGCTCACTTGCTTGCGTAGTGACAGCCGAATTGTCACCAATCAGCAGAGGAATAACTTCTGGCTCTCCACCTTGTTGGACCCTCACTACCGGTCCAAAATGGGGGCCTTTTTTACATCCGCTGAAAGCGAGAACAAACTGAACTACTAAGGAGACATCCCATGTAGTCAATTGGCCACTGCCTATCTGCGCCATTGTCCATCTTCTCGCAGGTCTGACTGGGGGGGGGGCCCTCTGCACTCAAGTTCCTCTGCAATGGCTGCTGTGGCAGGGTGGGGGGTAGGAGCAGTTACAGCTCCATCAGCAGCAACTTGAGTCTAGAGTCGCTGATGAACAGCTTTCTTCACCCGCCTAGTGAAGAAACTACTCACCAGCAGGAGCAGGTAGACCCGGAGGAGGACCTGAACCAGCAGGTGGTGGCATACTCGGACAGCACCCTGCCACCCCACATTGAAGAATTGCTGGACTACTGGGCAGCCAAACTGGATTTGTGGCCGCAACTGGCAGAGTTTGCCCTGGAAAAGCTGTCCTGTCCATCCAGTAGTGTGGCATCAGAGCAGGTGTTTATTGCGGCGGGGGCCATAGTTACCACAAGAAGAACTCGCCTGTTCACCCAAAATGTGGAGAGACTGAGCTTTATCAAGATGAATCAGGCGTGGATCAACCAGGTTTTCCACCCACTAATGACTGATGCATCAGATTAGATCATCCATGCTGCCTTACCCAAACCTTGACAAAAGAGACCGGTTTCTTCTGGCTACCTGCCTCAGATACTATTTTGATGCTGCCACCCACCCGATGCCACACAGCTGATGCCAAGTGCTCCTTCTTACACCCACCATTATCAGCGGGTACTGTTATTGCCACCCACCTCCCTAGTCTGTCACCAGTTCACTCTGTAGTCTCCTGATGCTGCTGCCGCCACCTCACCACTGTATCACCTTGCCACAGCGTGGCCTCCTGATGCTGCTGCCACCTCACCACTATGTCACCTTGCCACACTGTGGCCTCCTGATGCTGCTGCCACCACCACACTATGTCACCTTGCCACTCTGTGGGCTCCTGATGCTGCTGCCACCTCCTCACTATGTCACCTTGCCACTCTATGGTCTATTGATGCTGCTGCCACCTCCACAGTATGTCACCTTGCCGATCTGTGGCCTCCTGATGTTGCCGCCACATCCACACTGTCATTGTGCCACTCTGTGGCCCCCTCCTGATGCTGCTGCTGCCGCCACCTCCACACTGTCATTATGCCACTCTGTGGCCTCCTAATGCATCTTCTACCTCACCACTATGTAATAGGGCCACTCTGTGGACTTCTAATGCTGTTCCCACTTCATGACTGGGCCACTATTTTGCCTTTCGGCCTGGCTGACATCATCATTTATTTGACCCTTCTTCTGATCCGTCAGAAGCAAGGAAAAATGAGACGTACAACAGATCCTGTCTGTGTAGCAGCTGTAAGGCCTGTATCCCATCAGAATTGACTTGTGATTTGGTAGCCAAAAGCAGGAGTGGGTTCAAAACACATGCAAATATTCCAATTGCGTGTCATCTCTGTTTTGGATCCACTTCTGTTTTTTTTGGCATTAGCAATACTGATGGATTACTGACAAAATACTGACCGAGTGAAGGCAGATGCTCAACAGACAGGATCCGTTTTTTGGGGGTTATTGTTCTGATGGATCAGAGGAACTGCAAAATAATCAGTGACATCAACACAAACTTCCTGCTGTTGGGGGGGCTCTACTTGTATAAGTGTTTATTAGAACAGGTTCTGTAGACATCTATGTGGAATCACCTGACGACGGTGTAGAAGGAGTGCGCTTCTTCTTGGTGCTAACATCGACCTGTAAGGCTGAGTTCATACTTGAGTTATTTGGTCAGTTTTGGCCCTATGACTGCCCAAATAAGTGACGTGAGCAGTGATTCTAAGAGTGACGCCTGTCATCTGAATGTCATACGGACTCACAGTATTATTTCACTACCAAAGCAGACTCCTTATGCCTGTTACTGCAAGGCACAGTGTTCTACACCACTATAATGGCTCTCTGCAGCCAGGAAATAGCCGTTTTTTAACAAAATTCACTTTGAATAAATTCGGATCGAACCGCATTTTTAAAAAAAAATTGCCGAACTAGTGAATCAAATTTTTTTAAAATTCGCTCATCTCTAGTTATGACCATCCTGCAATCCATCAGTGGTGGTCGTGCTTGCATACTATAGGAAAAAGTTCTGGCCCCTCTGGTGGCCAGGAACGTGGGAGCAAACATAGCTTAGTGCAAGCACAACCACTACTGATGGATTGCAGGGTGGTCATAACCATGGAAATGAGCAGCTTATCATGCGATGGAAAAAGGAATCCAGCCAGCAAAGAAAGCAATATGGATAAGAAAAATACATTAGTAGGTGCCTTGTATTAACTTCCTCTACATCTGAGGTGCACAATGTTTTCTTGTTGAGGGGCCACATTGACAGACTGAACCAATGACAAGGGCTGAAAATAAAATTTAAAGGGGTATTACCAGCTGAAATATTAAATTTTTTGGCAGATTGTACACACAGTATATACAAGTGGTGGCGAACCTATGGCACGGGTGCCAGAGGCGGCACTCAGAGCCCCCTCTGTGGGCACCCACACCCTGAAAAAAGTCTAAGGTGTACCAATATGCCTTAGACTTTTTGTGCCATTCATCAGCACAGGGCACACTATGAACACCACAGGCAGTACATTGAATGTAGGCAGGCTATTATAGCTGAATGATAAAGGGCATGGAAGATATACTATATACAATATAGGGACAGCGCTCACCTGCTCATTGTTTGGAAGGCACAGAGGTGTTTGGAACACAGCACAAAAGGTAAATCCAAAAAAGAGGAACAAATTCCAGCTTCCAAATAAAAACAACGGTCTTTATTAAACAAGCGATAAAAACCCCAAAGAAAAAACACTTATCTACGCATATCGGATTAAAACATTAGAATCCTTACTCATGAGTCTGACAAGTCATGAGTAAGGATTGTAATGTTTTAATCCAAAAGATGGATAAAAGTTTCTATGGGAGTTTTTATCGCTTGTTTAATAAAGACCATCGTTTTTATTGGGAACATGGGGCCAGGAAACAACTCCAGCAATATGATGGTGTGCAAGCTAACTCCCATCTGGCCAAGATGAAGGCAGTACAGTCACAGCCATACCACTTAGTGGATTCTACTGCCTTTAGGGAACTGATGGCATGCTCTGAGCTAGATACTGTACCTAGCTACCATTATTTTTCCAAAAAAGCCATCCCTGCATCTTATTGTCCCATGGCGGAGAAGGTGGACCACTCCTTGCAATTGTTGGTGTCTGGCAACTTGCACACCACTATAAACAGCAGGAGCAGCTGTTAAGGGCAGAGACAGTGTATGCATTTCATGGCTCAGTGGGTCAATATTTTTTTGTGGCAGGGGTAAGGTAGTACCCCAGCACCAAGGCCAGGTCCTTTTGACCCCCCACAATTGTGACCGGCTCCAAGGCACTTATCCATTTACTCCACCTCCTCCTACATGGACACACTTTCATCCTCAACAGAAGGAGGGTAGAGCATTGCTCCCACTACCCCTATTCTGCCCCATTAACAAGCCATAGTTTCTCATGACATAAACATGTGTGTGTATATAAGAGGATAGGGATCTGCCCTGTTAAGGTATTATTTTTGGACATATGGTCCCAACAAGGAGAAGTGAATCATGGGTTTGGTTGGATACAGCAACAAGAAGTTCTGCATACAGGATGAAAACAAACCAGAGGGATTTTATAATGTGAATTCGATTGAGGAGTAGTGTTGAGCGCGAATATTTGAATAGCGATTTTGTTTTTACGAATATCGGCACTTCGCTAATTCGTGAATCGTTAGAACATAGTGCTATATATTCGTAAAAACGAATATTCTTTATTTAAATTTTTTTTTCAATCTCAACCCAAGATACCATTAACGAAGATAGAGAATATAGCGCTATGTTCTCTACCTTCGTTAATTCTAGCAAGCCAACCAATAGGAAAGTTATAGCCCGTTCAAAGTTTCATTCGCAGTACGCGAATATTACATTATAGAGAACATAGCGCTATATTTGTATTCTTTAATTCTAGCAAGCCAAGTAAACTTGCCTATACACAGCTCTAAGTTGGATGCGCAATGCAAGAATATTAAGTAATATTACTCGCATTGCGCATCTAATTTAGAGCGGGGTATATGCAACTTACTTTACTATTGTTTGGCTGGGAAGAATTAACGAATATGATGAATACGAATATAGCGCTATATTCTCTATATTCGCTAATTCTAGCAAGCCAATAGGAAAGTTGACTGTACCCAGCTCTACGTTGGATGCGCAGTGCGAAAATATTACTTTGCAATAAATAGAATACTGACTCAATATTCTATTTATTGACAAAAATAGGAAAAATAATATTTTTGCATTGAGCATCCAACTTAGAGCTGGGTACAGTCAACTTTCCTATTGGCTGGCTTGCTAGAATTAACCAATATAGAGAATATAGCGCTATATTCGTTATATTCGTTAATTTTAGATAGCCAACCAATAAGAAAGTTGCCTTTATAAGCCGTTCAAAGTTCAATTCGCAATACGCGAATAATCAAATTCCATATTAATCGCGATAAATAGAATAATGACGAATATTCGATTTCGACGAATATATGACAAATATTTAATCAAATATTCACGAAATATCGCGAAATTGAATATGGCACCCCCCGCTCATCACTAGTAAGGAGATTCCAGCTACATGAGTATATGTGTTAAAAACTATAGTAAGTCCAGAAAACCCCTTTAAAGCCCTCCAGGATATTGTGCTTCCAGCATACCATCAACAGGTTATCACATTTACAGTTTTTCACCCTTTGTGTCTTTTCTTCTAACCTTAGATATCATCCTATATTTGTCACTTACATCAAGATAACCAGTATTTCCAATACTGCTGGTCCATGAGTGTATAACTTGACTTCTAAAATACATAATATTACATATTAAACTCCTTTTGCAGGTATGCGGACAGCAACTAGTAAAAGGCTCTGCACAGAACTGTGGCTAATATGTATCATTATCATAATAATACAAGCAAGCAATGTCACTTTCTACCATTTCAAGTCTGACAGCGCATATGGCAAATCAAGAAGAGATGTATAATAATTAAAGAATAATGACACTTCATATTACACAATCGAGTCACTTTATTATGAACCCTTCCTACTTTCGACATCAGCAGTGTATAGCTCATGAAGGAAGTCATGGTATGAGGAATGTTTTTGTGGCATACTATGAGTGCATACAACCATGTGGAAAACTCTCTAAAAGAATTTGGGTATGAATCCATCTTTGCAGATCACGTACACACATACAGTACATTCTGATTGTCTTCCCTGGGGCAGATGGAATCTTCCAGCAAGACAATTCGACATGCTACATGAATAGAAATGTCTGACATTGTTTGGAAGAGCATTATCAAGACTTCCAAGTACTATATTGGCCCCCAAATTTCCCCAACTTGAACCCAAATGAGCATCTGTGGGACTACCTCAATTGTTTTGTTTGTGTAATAACCCAGAGTGGTATTATCATTTCTAAAACCTGCTACTGTCTCTAATGCCCTAACCATAATGTCATCTGTGTAATTATTCCAGGGTATGTTATGTTATGCTATGTAACTGTTATTTGTTGTATTACATGTTATATGCCTGGTTCACAAGCAGGTGGCAGAGTATATGGCAGAGAGATCTTTACATAGAATGCAACTTACCATTCCATTCTCCCCCTTTTGGGAATAAGTGGGCCAGTACTGCTTCCTACCAAGGAAGGGGCTGCATGAAGTTTTCAGTGAGTCTTAGTCTAGTCTAGAGTTGGAAGAAGAGGAGAATCACCCTGACTCCTTACAGATTTACAGACAGAATATTGTGAGGGGGGCAACAGCCAAAGGAACCCCACTCCAGAGGTACCAGAACAGTCCTAAAGTCCAGCTGCAAGACTAAAGCCAAGTCTATCACAGCAGAGAGAGAGAGAGATAGAGAGATAATTCTCAAGTTTGCCTGCCAGTTTATGCCAAAGCCTGCAGAAACCAAGAGAAAGCCTGAATATTGTCTGGATGCAAGTTTATCTAAACAAAGCTTTAGAGCATTATAAAGTCTGGACTCCACTTACTCTCCACCTCCACCATTATTCTCCCTTTTATTGCTTTGGAGCCAAATCATTGGAAATTGACGGTATCCAGGTATGAGCACTGTGACATACACAGAGATTATTAGGGCCGCATTACACCACTCGGCTTTCTGATAAAGCTGGGACACAATCGGCCCTGGGAGGGCGGCATGTTGCGTTTGCTCTATGGATCCTCCCCCCACACCCTCCAGCAGATGTGGGATGCACTGCAGTCAGCATGGCTCCAGAATCCAGATACTCGTGACAACCTACATACCAGGACCTTATTGAGTCAGTCTCAGCCCGTCTGGCTGCTGCCCATGCTGCACAATACAGTTACTCTGCGTTTTGCTTGTTATCATAATAATGTGACTCGAATGTGACTCGTTACTGCACTAGTAAACTCTGGATCCAATAGTGATTGGACATTAATCACTAACCTGTGAATAAGTGATAAATGTTTTTTAATTTAATTAAACCATTTATATCTCTTTATCAAAAATTTCCAAATTGATCTTAAGGCTGCCTGAACATGATGTGGCCCTGGCAGCAAGATCCACATACAGCTCACTGCTAATTGTTGGGTTGCATCAGCACTTGCCAGCATGGATAGGTGCCGGCTGACAATCACAGGTGCGGTTCAGCATTTAGCGAGGAGCCACGTGCGGATCCAGCTGCCAAGGTCACATCGTGTGTGGGCAGCTTAATTGGCAGCCTATATGTTTGTGGTCCAAACAGATTAGACCAAAGTAATTGACTGGTTGGTGACTTCTCAACAACGTTATGAAAAACAACATTTAAATTGAATCGACTACAGCAGATATATTTAGTCATACTTTCTTGATAATCTGACTTCAATTTGTAAATATGATGCAATGCATTACAGTAATACTATCAAGTAGTGTATAGTATTATTAAGTGCAGGAGACGAAAACTAGTGTGTTTCTGGATCAGCACCTACCCACATGACAGGAATTGTAAAATCAGTTGGTTATTGTTTAATTGAAGATCCACGTTCACTTTAGTTTCCTGAAAAACAACAGTAGTACCAAATGAGACATACACATATTGAAGGGGTTAGCCACTTTCTGATTATTGTATTTACTAATATAGTCTTTGTTGAAATTCTGCACCATTTCCTATATTTGATAAGGTATGCTGCCTTGTTTACAAAGTCTTTTGTGCTGTAAACACAGAGGTCCTGTCCATAAAATGGCTGCTGGTGGAGGGTCATGTGACCAGGCAAATCACCTCCATGTCCGATGTCTTAACGGTGCAAATGTGTGAGATGAGGGAACAGCACTCATTGTCTGGACATTGTATTTGCTTAAATTAAGTTAAATGATTTGGATTGACATTTTGGCCACAAGAGGCCGCTGTTTCCTAAACATAGCTAAAAGGGAAAGCATTTCTAGATTTGTGTGATGTTAAAAACTCTCAGGGGGTGGAGTTACAAAGCCTGGAAAGGAAGGCAGCAGCCATCTTAGGGCAAGCTTGGAAGAGGTATCCAGGAGTTGTGTGTGGGGAGAATCACTCACAAACTGCTGCCAGGCACTGAGATGTGAGCTGAGGAATAAAGCTGCAGACTCTGCGGTACTGCACACTTGCTGGAGAAACCCTTCTTCCATTTACAGTCACCGCTGTCTGAAAGGGGCTAACCATCGAGCCGCTGCCCTGCCCTGGCAGCGGCCCGATGATTGAAGGGTTAATGCCCTCCCTCTTTTATAGATGGGTGAGCGGTGGCAATGCCCCACCCACCACAGTTCAGGATGGCAGAGCGGACACAACCCCACCCCCCCCTTTCAAGATGTGGAGCACACAGCCCCCCCAGCCCCCCCTTTTCAAGATGTGGAGCATGCAGCCCCCTCTTTAAGATGGCAGAGCGCACAGCACCCCCCTCCTTTCAGGATGGCAGAGCAGCAGCGGGGCAGAGTGTTAGCTGTAATGTACAGTTGACAATCTGCTTAAAACGGTCATCAGTGCTTACACTGATGCCGGCCTTTTAACCCCTTGCATGCCGCGGTCCTTAGGGACAGCTGTATGGAGGGGCTAATCACCGGGCCGCTGCTCTGCTGTGGCAGCAGCCTGATGCTTGCTGGTGTAGAGTTCCGTATCTGACACAAAGCCAGAAATGAACCTAATTTGTTACTCTAAGAGGCATCTGATTACTAATAAATGAGGCACATTTCAATCAAGAGATCAAGACTGGTGTATGGGAACTTATTGATAAATCACCCCCACTGTGTTAATTTATATTAGATATGCATTATTTGTAGTTTTGTCCTTCTGTCTTGGTTTTCGTCTCACACTCTGTTCATGCTGCATTTTTAATAGACACAACATAGTACAGTACTATCAGTATGATCATAGCTTTGGGGGGGCTTGGATGTAATTTATTTCAGTAGGTTATACTTCACTTAGGAACACCACTGTCACATTAAACATGGTGTTCAGTCTGCAAGCTGCATATTACAGAGCAGGCAAAACTAAAAAGATTGATGTAGAGTTTGGTGGGAGAAGATTACGTCTTAGGGTCCTTTCACACTGGCGTTTTTGTTTTCCGGCATAGAGATCCGTCGTCGGGTCTCTATGCCGGAAAAATCCTGATCAGGATCATCCCCATGCATTCTGAATTGAGAGAAATCCGTTCAGGATGCATCAGGATGTCTTCAGTTCAGGACCGGAACGTTTTTTGGACGCAGCAAATACCGCAGCATGCTGCACTTTTTGCTCCGTCCAAAAATCCGGAACACTTGCCGCAACGACGGATCCGGAATAATTGCCCTTTGAAAGGCATTAATCCGGATCAGGCCTTAAGCTAAACGTCATTTTGGCGCATCGCCGGATCCAACGTTTAGCTTTTTCTCAATGGTTACCGTGGCAGCCAGGACGCTAAAGTCCTGCTTGCCATGGTAAAGTGTAGTGGGGAGCGGGGAAGCAGTATACTTACCATCCGTGCGGCTTCCGGGGCGCTCCAGAGTGATGTCAGGGCGCCCTACACGCATGGATCCCGTGATCGCATGGATCCCGTGATCCATGCGCATAGGGCGCTCTGACGTCATTCTGGAGTGCCCCGGGAGCCGCACGGACTGTAAGTATACCGCTCCCCACTACTACTATGGCAACCAGGATGTTAATAGCGTCCTGGCTGCCATAGTAACCTGAAAGAATTTCGAAGACTGATCAGTCAGTCATGGACGTGTGCAGTCTGTGGTCTCACGGACTACTGACGTATATACCTATTGACTTTAATATGTTCACATATGGAAGCATGCCCTATTTTTGTCCTTGATAATAGATCCCTCATAGACATGTTGTACTGAGGTGCCTAGGGCCCACCAGTAAAATGTATTTTGGGGGCCACTCATCTTTGTTATCTTATGACAAAAGTCCTTGAAATCCATTGAAAAGTTAGTAATTTTTTTCTTGCCATTCCTTACTTAACACGTTAACCATCAAGTTTAGCTCGGCTGTATCTGTATGCGCACTCCCACAGTCCCATTTACCAGAATTTGTTTCTATAGTGAGAAAACCCCTTTAACATTATGACTGTGCATATACAAATAGCTGTCAATCACCGGGTAGGATCTCCAACCGGACTCCTAAACATAGAAAGAGTAGAGATTTGGATCAATACATTACAAGCTATACCGAATCATTCCCAATAATATATCACTCAGCTCCTACTGCTCTATAACCTGATGCCTGCAGATGGACTGTATTTTCATAGTGCCAGGTTCCCTGTAAGATACAATAAGCAGACCACACAAATGTAAAACTTGTACAGTTGTCACTTACAAACGTTACTTCAAAGATTGGTTTGTCTGATTTTGAAAAAAAGCCTTCTAATTTTATCATAGCTGTCATGGTTTGATTTAAGGAATTAAGACTCAGCTGTGGCATCTCTGTAATAGTGATTTTCAGATTAGTTGGCTCAGTTTCATGCACCTGTGAACATAGAAAATTGCACATGTAAATGTCAGATTATGTGTATACCAGTGCTGGTTGCTGTGATGCAAAAGCGGTACATAGAAACTTACATCCTCGATTAAAAGTGTGAGCTCCTCTGGTTGAAGCTGTAGATTCTTCTTCTCCTGAGGAGACGACATGAGGAACATGTTATTTCTGTACTACTCCGATATGGGACAGACTCAGTTTATGAAGAAGAAGAAGAAAACTTTGGCTGCAGATTAATTTTATTTCAGACATAGGACCGTCTGGTAGAATCATAGCATAATCCTCAATGACCATGCCTAAAAATGTCTTAAAGAGGTTATCCGGGAATTAATTTTGATGACCTATCCTCTGGATCATCCTGAATATCAGATCAGCAGGGTCTCGGGAGTCGTTAAAAGAGGCCAGGAGCTCCGTAAACGCTGCAGCCTCTTCCTAGGCTATGTAACGTCATCATACATCAGTCATATGGGGTACCACAAGTCAATAGGGTTGTGCAGCATTACCAAGCACAGCTGCTATTCAATGTACAGTGCTGTGCTCAGAAAGCTGCTGGTAGGCCCCAGGGCTCACCAGAGCTTTGGTGAGTGCTGTGGCTTCCTGAACCAGCTGATCAATGGGGGTGCTGTGACTTGGATCCCTGTGATGTAATACTGAGGATAGGTTATTTCCCAGATAACCCCTTCCTGACATCTGATTTACTATTATGGTGCAGCGGGAAGTCACTTCCCCCAAACCAATGTAATATTATGTCACACTGATCGGGCGGGTGCTGGAGCTTTGCTTGCTTGATCAGTACAGGAGCCCAGATGTTACACATAACTGGGCCTCTGCTGCATCTGCTGGCATCCCTGAAAATGCTTATGACAGCAGTTTAACCACTTATATGCCACAGTCAATGCTGATCGCGGCATATAAGAGGTTTGGAGAGGGAGGAGGCTCCTTCTTTCTCTCCATCAGCCCCCTGCACTGCGATGGCAGGGGTCCAATGGCTGCCATGGCAACCCCAGGCCTTGCAAAGGCCTCTGGGTTTGCCATGTATGGAAGCCTATGAGGTCCAACCCCCTGACTGGATCTCATATGAACAATGTCAGTGTAATACTGACAGTTCAATGCAGTACAATATAGCATGTATTGTACTGCATTGAAGCAGGGATCAGACCATAAGTAGAAGTGCCATAGAGGGACAAAAATAAGAAGTGATTTTTTTTTTAATAAAAATAAAAAAAATAAAGTTTAAAGTAAAAAAATGAAGTGCCACTTTCCCCTCATCAAGCCATTTTCAATTTAAAAAATAGAGGTATTGATATAGTCATGTCCGTAACAATGTACCCCAAAATGGTACCAATAAAAACATCAACTCATCCTGCAAAAAAGCTAGCCCTCACATAAAATAGTAGCCAGAAAAAAAAATGTGGGGTGTTCTACACCCCCTTGAGGGGTGTAGTTTTACAAAATGCGGTTACTTTTTAGGGTTCCATTTATTATTTCACCCCAGAGCCCATACAGTTCTCAGCGCAAGATGTGTAAATCACCATATTGGGCCTCAAATGCGCAGGGTGCTCTTTTACTCCTGAGTCCTGTGGTATGTCCAGGCAAATGATTAGGGCCACGTGTAGGGTGTTTCTAAAAGCAGGAAGACCAGCATAATAATAAGAGGGCTTGCTTTAGACACTGGCACACAATGGACACAACATATTGGGCACTGAAATGTTATTTGTGTAAAAATTGCAATTTTCACTTTGCACCATCTGCTGTGAATTAATTTTTGCAAAACACTTGTTGGATCAAAATGCTCACTTCATCCCTTGGTAAATACTGTGAGGGGTGTACTTTCTAAAAATGGGGTCAATAGATCGGAAAAAGTTGTGTGTCCCTGTTTTAGAGGAGCATATAGCAATGGTAGTCTCAAACATGTGATTACACTGTCTTTTGACAGGAGGTAGTACAGGCCCTTAGTCTGCAGTGATGTCTTGTGTATGCTCCCGATTCCCAAATACCATGCGGCTATTATGCTAATTTTAACATGTTTCTCTACTTAACTTAAATTTCTCTACTTTTGTTCGAATACCATCATTTATGATCAGAGCTTATTATAGTAATTACTGCATGCAACAATTAGACAACCTGATGAAGGGTATAAGTCAGTACTGTACAGCCTCATTGCTTCAAAAACTGGTATTAATATTAACTTTTCAAAACTAGAAATCCTATATTGAAGCAGCTTACCAACTTTGTGTTAAGTTCTGATAATTGGATGCCAGCAGATAACACAGTATTGAAGTAATCTTCAGCTAAGCTTATTCCATTTCCTTCCAACACATCATGTGTTTGTGAAGAGATCACTTCAGAATTGCCAGAAACCAGCTGAAAAAAATACAGAAGATAGCATAACAATATATCATATCTAAACTTTCAATCAGGGGCGTAGCTATAGGGGGTGCAGATGTAGCAGTTGTTACCGGGCCCAGGAGCCTGAGGGGGCCCAAAGACCCTTGTGCCGCATAAGAAGACACTAGTAAGGCTCTGTGCTTCCCTTCACCCTGGCCACAAAGCACAGAGGGAAGAGGTGCCCAAGCTGAACTCTTGCACCAGGGCTCATCAGCCTTTAACTACGCCCCTGCTGTCAATATATCATTATAATCAAATGTACCTCAGGGCCGGATCACATCTGCATTGGAGGCTTCGTTCAGGGTCCTCCATTGCAGAATCTTTCAATAATAGTGGACAAAAAAAAGTCCTGCGAATTTAAATGAATGGACACCAGTATAGTCAATGGGGTCCATTTGGGATCATTTGACTCAGTTATACGCCGGATCTGGCACTTCCATTTCTGTTAATGGTCTGCTACTATAACTGAGCAAAACCATGCATATTGATAGCACAAGTATGAAAAAAGCCTTTGATTGTAGAGGTTGTCAGAATTTCGAGATTGTGTTTTATTACAAGGTTCTTATTTGTTTAGGTGCCACAGGTATGGGAGGTAGGTTGGACTCTGCTAAGCTCAATACTGAATTGTTACATTTACAGTGCCTTGCAAAAGTATTCACCCCCTTGACTTTTTTCGTGTTTTGGTGCCTCACAACCTGAAATTAACATGGATTGTTTGAGGATTTGCATCATTTAATTTACAGAACATGCCCACAACTTTGAAGATGTATGTTTTTATTTTATTGTGAAGCAAACAACTAATAGGATAAAAATAACAGAAAAAGTAAATGTACATAACTATTCACCCCCCTAAAGTCAATACTTTGTAGAGCCATCTTTTGCGGCAATCACGGCTCCAAGTCGCTTTGAATAAGTCTCTATGAGCTTGCCACATCTTACCACTGGGATTTTGGCCCATTCCTCCTTGCACAAATGCTCCAGCTCCTTCAAGTTGGATGGTTTGTGCTTGTGAACAGCAATCTTTAAGTCTAACCACAGATTTTCTATTGGATTGAGATCTGGGCTTTGACTAGACCAGGGCTGGCCAACCTGCGTCTCTCCAGCTGTTGCAAAACTACGAATCCCAGCATGCCCAGTCTGCCTACAGCTCTCAGCCCACAGCAGGGCATGGTGGGAGTTGTAGTTTTGCAACAGCTGGAAAGCCGCAGGTTGGCCAGCCCTGGACTAGACCATTCCAACATATTTACATGTTTCCCCTTAAACCACCCACGTGTTGCTTTAGCAGTGTGTTTGGGGTCATTGTCCTGCTGGAAGGTGAACCTCCGTCCTAGCCCCAAATCATGCACAGAGTGGTACAGGTTTTGCTCAAGATTATTCCTGTATTTAACACCATCCATCTTTCCCTCAGCCCTGGCTGCTGAAAAACATCCCCACAGCATGATGCTGCCACCACCACCTTTTACTGTGGGGATGGTGTTCTTTGAGTGATGTGATGTGTTGGGTTTGCGCCAGACATAGCATTTTCTTTAATGGCCGAAAAGTTCAATTTTAGTCTCATCGGACCAGAGCACCTTCCTCCATACATTTTGGGAGTCTCCCACATGCCTATTTGCAAACTCACAACGTACCTTTTTGTTTTTTGCTGAAAGTAATGGCTTTCTTCTGGCCACTCTGCCATAAAGCCCAACTCTGTGGAGTGTACGTCTTATTATCGTTCTATGTACAGATACTCCAGTCTCTGCTGTGGAACTCTGCAGCTCCTCCAGGGTTACCTTAGGTCTCTGTGCTGCCTCTCTGATTAATGCCCTCCTTGCCCGGTCCGTGAGTTTTGGTGGGCGGCCGTCTCTTGGCAGGTTTGCTGTTGTGCCATGTTCTTTCCATTTGGTTATGATAGATTTGATGATGCTCCTGGGGATCATCAAAGATTTGGATATTTTTTTATAACCTAACCCTGACTTATACTTCTCAACAACATTGTCCCTTACTTGTTTGGCGAGTTCCTTAATCTTCATGGCAGTGTTTGGTTAGTAATGGCTCTTGCATAGATGTTGCAGTCTTTGGGGTCTTTCAAAAAATGTGTGTATATGTAATGACAGATCATGTGACACTTAGATTGCACACAGTTGGGCATCATTTCACTAATTATGTGACTTCTGATGGTAATTGGTTGCACCAGAGCTTTTTATGGGTTTCCTAACAAAGGGGGTGAATACATACGCACATGCCAATTTTCTGTTTTCTATTTCTAAACAATAATTGTATTTATATATTTTTCTCATTTCACTTCACCAACTTAGACTATTGTGTTCTGATCCATCACATAAAATTCTGATTAAAAGACATTGAACTTAAGGCTGTTATGTAACGAAACACGAAAAAAGTCAAGGGGGTGAACCAAGCACTGTATATGGGTATTGGTTATGGGTATTTATATTCAATCTCTTAGATACTGGTGGGTTAAGCTTGATTATTTATTTTTTTATATTTAAAAAAAAATGCTTTATGAAGTTTCCATTTAATACTTACATTTAGGTTTAATTGCAGACAGTTAGGGGGATTAGAAGAACTAGATTTAAGAACTAGGCTTTCATAACCGGAAGGATCAATGTTCAAATAATCTATAAATAAATGAAAGATGATTTGAGATATAAAAGTTGCATGCACAATTTATCAATTTTGCTCATGAACAGTTATGGTTATAGATTTTTGCTATGACGATGGCTATGTGAAGTAAAGTAACTTTACCATATGCCCTTTTAGGGCTTCTCAGAGAATAGACCATGTAATGTTTGGGCACAGAGTCATAGTTAGACTTTCCTTTACTTGAGGTACAAATTCTGTTCACTGCCCTGGCCCTGTTTCTGAATGTGCAGGTCAAGGCAGAGTAGCTTGAGCTTGGTGTTTGTGCTTGAGCAATGTTCCAGATGCATTAAATAGGAGTGTTTTTTTCTGGCTTATGGAGGAGGTCCCAAGGAGGAGACAACCCTCTATAATGTCCATGTAAACCCTAAAATGAAACCAATTCTGCAAATTAGCCCATGAGGTGTTTAAGATGTTGTTGGTTTTTTGCTATTTTTTATTTATTTATTTTTTATACTTTTGCACAGATGCTCTAGTAATGGTCGGGGAGGTGGGTTGAGGTAACATCTATTGCTTTGAGCCTCACATAGTACAGTTATGGCTATAATTTTTTTGACTGGATCTTACATGAGAACGAACCTTGTATTTCTCTTAAAGGTTTTGCTGCAGTTTTTTTTTCCCAATGCTTTATCCCGGTGCCTTTACTTACCCTTCCAATTTTCATTTAGAATGTCAATAATTTGGTTAACGACAAGGCACATCTGCAAATGAAACATAAATGGTGACATAAAAAGCACAACATTTGAATGGATAAAACTATTTATATAATATAAAATATAATAAATTTGATCTGATTCTTTCTGAAGGATGGTTATCTATTTATAGCCATTGACAGCAGATACCATTTTTTAGCCCTCCGTTGCACCAGTTTTACTGTACCTTCTTTCTCCTTATAGATGCAGCCTTAATAAGCCCAGAATCTCATATGATGCTTATTTGTCCAAAATACTAATTTGTTTTAATGGCCTTTGGGTTAGAAGCAAATACAGGTTGTGTCTAGGGTTGAGTGAATCAATCCCACTGGTTTGGAATTCATTCCGAATTTCTCAAAAAGTTGTGATTCATTTTGCAGTGAGAGCAAGAGAGCACAGTACTCTATTCTGTGTTTCTCAGCAATATCTATGTGTTGTCTGAGGGCATTCTATCTAATTATGGTAAGCGTCTAGCATGGGTAGTACATGTGTTGAATAATATAGGCCAGGCAATGCCCCTCTGGGTCTCTGGGAAAGATATATTTAAATTAGCATTCCTAAGCCTGATGCCGGCTGATATTAAACGATTCGAATTTTTATATATTTTCCCCATAAAACAAGAGGAACTTTGCCTAGCTGACAACAGTCATCATATATATTAACTGGCTTCTATAATAGAAAACGTTAGATTTGATAGTGCTCCTGGGGATCATCAAAGATTTGGATATTTTTTTATAACCTAACCCTGACCTGTACTGACCTGTACTTCTCAACAACATTGTCCCTTACTTGTTTGGCGAGTTCCTTGATCTTCATGGCAGTGTTTGGTTAGTGATGCCTCTTGCTTAGATGTTGCAGCCTTTGGGGTCTTTCAAAAAATGTGTGTATATGTAATAACAGATCATGTGACACTTTGGGGGAACTATAATACAAAACGTACCAACCCAGAGTTCCCCTAAAAGGCCTCTAAACTATATAAACTGTTTCTATCTGCTTTGCCTTGATAACGGGCTTTTGTGCTGAAAGAGCTAGTTGCAGATTTAAGGCTGGCTTAGCTATTTTACTATTTTTGCTACATAGGTATGTCTGAAAGGCTGAGCCATAACTTGAAAGATGCTGAAAAATGATGTTGTGAAATGCTCAGCTTTTTTACAGTATTTCTGGCCTATAAGACACACCCTTTTTTTAAATAGAGTAAAACATTTAACTATTATCAATTCCTTTAATTGTTCAGTTAACAACACTTCATTTTTAATTAGAATATACAACGTACTGTAATTCTCCATCCACAAGAAGAGGACAAATGATCATGGAGCTATCACCGCCCTCAATATCTTAACTACCAAATTGATTAAAAAACGTATCCAATCACACCTATACATGTTACCTTACCACCTTCCTCACATTTCAAATCTGCCTATCACTATAATCCTATGACTCCTTGTATCCTTACACCCAACATGTAATAGACAGACAGTACACCAGCTGTACCAAAAGCCATGCGTGCAAGCTAACTTTCTATCCATAAGATGAGGGGCAATCACCCCGAAACAGCTGTCTGCAGATGAGGTGCTGGCTTATTTAATACCTGAGTCATGTTTCAAGGCCTATTTAAAGGGTTGAACATTGATTTATTGGATAGCTGCCTTATATCTGGTGGCATTAGAAGCAGAGCTGTTAGGAGCTCATTTGCATCCCTTTCTTCCCAGAATTCCAGAGGAGCATGTATGGCCTATAAGTTTTCTCATGCAGACTAACGCACTCTCTCATCAAGAAGAGATAGTACTCCTCATATCCATAAAACAGATATAGTCAGTATACCTTGCAATGACAGCATTGTGTACAATAAGACATGTTGACAGGACTTTTTCTGCCCAGCATAACAGAAACCAGATGGATCCGTTATGCTTGCCCATAGACCTCTATTATGACGGATCAAATGGAATGCCTCTAAAGGTTTCCATTCTGAATTTCGTCTTATGAATTCTGTTATTTTCTGTTAGGAGAAAAAAGGAGAATTCATAACGTTGATGTGAACCCACTCTAAGCTGTATGTTTGCTCCCTTAGTGATCGATATATTGTGGTTTTGATGATGCTGAAGTCGTGTGGAAGACACAGTTTTTTTATATACAGAGAAAAATCAACAAAAAGTTTTAAATAAAGTTTAGAGATAAAAAACTGTAAAACCAAGATGATGACTTGTATTCATTGGTTTGAAGCCTTGATCAAAACATTTAAATGACCATTGTGCACACTGATTAGTTTTATAAAAAAAAAAGAAGAGAAAGTTGGTCTTTGTGTCTCATTGTATTGTTATGGATAGAAAGTTAGCTTGCACTTCTGACTTTTGGTACAGCTGGTGTATTGTCTGTCTACTTCATATTGTGGATAGGGACAAAATAAATGATAGGTAAAGGTTTAATAGAAAAAAGAGGTGCGTTTTAGTTTTGAACACATTGTTAAGGTGTCGAGATGGTTGTTGGCTGTTATAGCTTAACCTATGATATTACGAGAAGTATGAGCATTGATTGATGGGTTAATTTAGGTATTTGATACAAAGTAACTTTTTACTGTTTTTTTTAGTAAAACAGAGTTGCGTCTTATAGGCAGAAAAAAAAAGGTACATTTTTTCCTACTAAACCATTGCCAAATAAACATAAAGCCAGAAACATGCCACACAAGTGAGGTGTACAGGCCAACTCTTTATCCAAAAGGATTTACAAATTAGCATATCCCAGAAGGGTAATGTTTCTTAAAATGAGACATATAGGCCCACTTCTCTATGTAAAATCACCTGAGAACCAGTATGTCTCAAAAGAGCATTGGCTGGTTTGCGTAGGGATACTGTTTGGCATGCTGTTTATGATTAGGGAGCTGAAGAATTAGAACTGAATTTTATATGCCAGAAAACTCTACTCCCATTTTTCGGCTAAGTTTATATGCAAATTTGCATTTCTACATTCTGCTATCATTACACACAATACCCTCTCTTTTTAATTTGCATACCTTTGGGTTTCTGGAAAAGATATTCAAATTAGTGACTGTAATCCCGAATGGGATATTCTAGTTGTTTTGGGTGGAAGCTTAGCTTGCATGCCTCACTTTCAGTTGAGTGAGGCGGATCTCTCTTTTAGACTCATGTTTATTTAGTGAGTTTTTTTTTAAATTTAACCACCTCCCGACCGCCTAACGCAGGGATGCATCCTGCGGGCGGCTGGGTTATTCCTCCTTGAGGCATCTACGCGTCATCTCGCGAAACGCGAGATTTCCTGTGAACGCGCGCATCACAGCGGGATGCAGTTGTGAAGTTATACTACAGCCTGCCAGCGATGATCATTCGCTGGCAGGCTGTAGATGTAAAATAAATCGCATCAAATAAGTATATCATATACTTGGATCGACCACCAGAGGACACAGGCAGCTCTGTAAGTAGCACCAAGCACCACACTACACTACACTACACCCCCCGTCACTTATTAACCCCTTATTAACCCCTGATCACCCCATATAGACTCCCTGATCACCCCCCTGTCATTGATCACCCCCCTGTAAGGCTCCATTCAGACGTCCATATGTGTTTTGCGGATCCACGGATCCGCAAAACACGGACACCGGCAATGTTTTTTCCGCATTTTGCAGATCCGCACATTGTCAGAACTATATACAAAATGCCTTTTCTTGTCCGCAATTGCGGACAAGAATAGGACATGTTCTATATTTTTGCGGAACGGAAGTGCGGACCCGGAAGTGCAGATCCGCAATTCCGGATCCGAGCAGGACAAAGTCTGTCCCCATAGAAATAAATGGGTCCGCAATTCCGTTCTGCAAAATGCGGAACAGAAGTGCGGACATGTGAATGGGGCCTAAGGGTACCTTATCACCGCCAGTTAGTTAGCTACTTGTTAGGTAGTTAGCGCCCACCGCACTGCAGTCACTGATTAGTCGCTAATTAGCGTCATCACTGTGGCTAATCAGCACTAGTACTATATAGTATCTGTAAGGGATCAAAACTGATCCCAATCAGATCTATATCAGTACATAATGGTCACCTTAGGCTCTACAAAAAACGCAGTGTTCGCCTGATCAGGCCTGAACTTGTGCGCACTCTTGCGTTCAGTCCACCCCACCACAGTGTTAGAATTTTTTTTTTTTTCTGATCACTGCAAAAACACCGTAAAATCGCTGCGGCGCTATAAAGATCACTTTTGAGCTTTTTGGATCTTTATTAGCGATCGCAGCTTTACTTCGCAAGCACTCCTATGTACTTTCGCCTCTTTTTTTTTTTTTTTGCACATTTTTTGGCAGAGATTTTTTCATCCACATTGATCGATGCGAATGAAGAAATCTGTGCCGTAAATTTTTTTTTTCCAGCCCAGAGGCTGAACAGAAAAAAGAAATCTCATTACCCGTATGCTCAATATAAGGAGAATAGCAGAAACTCCTAATGCTGGCCATACATGTAATGATTGCGGAGACCCTCAAATGCCAGTACAAACACCCCACAAATGACCCTATTTTGGAAAGAAGACACCCCAAGGAATTCGCTGAGGGGTATATTGAGTCCATGAAAAATTGAACTTTTTGTCACAAGTTAGCGGAAAGGGAGACTTTGTGAAAAAAAAAAAGTAAATTTCCGCTAACTTGTGCCAAAAAAAAAATCTTCTATTAACTCGCCATACCCCTCATGGAATACCTTTGGGTGTCTTCTTTCAAAATTGGGGTCACATGTGGGGTATTTATAATGCCCTGGCATTTTAGGGACCCAAAAGCGTGAGAAGAAGTCTGGAATCCAAATGCCTAAAAATGCCCTCCTAAAAGGTACTCATTGGAATTTTGGCTCCTTTGCGCACCTAGGCTGCAAAAAAGTGTCACACATGTGGTGTCGCCGTACTCAGGAGAAGTAGGGCAATGTGTTTTGGGGTGTATTTTTACATATACCCATGCTGGGTGAGAGAAATATCTCTGTAAATTGACAACTTTGTATAAAAAAATTTAAAAAGTTGTCATTTACATAGAGATATTTTTCACACACAGTATGGGTATATGTAAAAATACACCCCAAAACACATTGCCCTACTTCTCCTGAGTACGGCGATACCACATGAGTGACACTTTTTTGCAGCCAAGATGCGCAAAGGGGCCCTAATTCCAATGAATACCTTTAGGATTTCACAGGGCATTTTTACGCATTTGGATTCCAAACTACTTCTCACGCTTTAGGGACCCCTAAAATGCCAGGGCAGTATAAATACCCCACAAGGGACCCCATTTTAGAAAGTAGACACCCCAAGGTATTCCGGGAGGGGTATGGTGAGTTCATGTAAAATTTTCTTTTTTGTCACAAGTTAGTGGAATATGAGACTTTGTAAGAAAAAAAAAAAAAAGCCAATTTCCGCTAACTTGTGCCAAAAAAAAAATCTTCTATGAACTCGCTTTGCCCATTAGCGAATACCTTAGGGTGTCTACTTTCCGAAATGGGGTCATTTGTGGGGTGTTTCTACTGTCTGGGCATTGTAGTACCTCAGGAAACATGACAGGTGCTCAGAAAGTCAAAGTGCGTGAATTAATTTTTTTGCACCAATAGTTTGTAAACGCTATAACTTTTACCCAAACCAATAAATATACACTTATTGCATTTTTTTTTATCAAAGACATGTATAACAATAAATTTTAAGAAAAGTTTATATAGAAATGTAGTTTTATTTGAAAAATTTTACAACAGAAAGTGAAAAATTACATTTTTTTTGCAACAATTTAGGTCATTTTTGATTAATATCAAAAAAAGTTAAAATGTCAGCAGCAATGAAATACCACCAAATGAAAGCTCTATTAGTGAGAAGAAAAGGAGGTAAAATTCATTTGGGTGGTAAGTTGTATGACCGAGCAATAAACCGTGAAAGTAGTGTAGTGCAGAATTGGAGAAAGTGGTCTGGTCATTAGGGGGTTTAAGCTAGGGGGGCTGAGGTGGTTAAAGAAATAAAGTCTTGGGAGACTACGAGGTGTTTCAATTTTTAGTCTAATTTAGCTTAAATTGAATTGGGTCTGAATTGAACTTTTCCAAGGGATCGGAAAACTGAGGATGAATTCCAAATTGATAGAATTGATTTTCTCATCTCTAGCATGTTTATTTATACATATGTCCTTGTGTTTCATAGATCAATTCCACCTTGCATCCCTGCATTGACTATACAAGACTTAATAATGTCACTGTGAATAACCGTTATCCTCTCCCTTTAATTCCAGGACTACTTGAAAGGCTTCATACTACTAAAATAGTTACTAAACTTGATCTCAGAGGAGCATATTTGTCCGAATTTATCCAGGAGATGAGTATCTTGTGATGCCTTTTGAACTTTGTAACGGCCGAGCCACTTTCCAACACTTTATCAATAATGTTTTCAGGGATATGCTCAATCAATTTGTAATTGTGTACTTGGATGATATCTTAATCTTTTCAGAAAACTTGGAAAGGCTTTGAGAACACTGTTTACACATCAAGCTTGAGAAATGTGAATTTGAGCAGACAACCATTCAATTTCTTGGATACATCTAGAGATGAGTGAATCGAAGCTGACAAAGTGGAATTCGATCTGAATTTCAGGAAAAATTTGATTCGCAATGAATAAGAATTTCCTCACGCTCTGTGGCCTCCTGATGCTGCCGCCACCTCCACATTGTCATTGGGTCACTCTGTGGTCTGCTCATGCTGCTTCCACCTCACCACTATGTCATAGGGCCACTCTGTGGACTTCTCGTGCTGTTTCCAGCCTCCCTGCTTCATGAATGGGCCACTATTTTGCCTTTCGGTCTGGCTGACATCATTTATTTGACCTTTCTTCTGATCTGTTAGAAGGAAGGAAAAATGAGATGCACAACGGATCCTGTCTGTGTAGCAGCTGTAAGGTCTGTATGGTCCTATCAGAATTGGCTTATGATTTGGTAGCCAAAAGCAGAAGTGGGTACAAAACACAGAAGACATGCAAATATTCCATTCACGTGTCATCTGTTTTAGATCCACTCCTGTTTTATTTGGCATTAGCAATGCTAATGGATTATTGAGCAAATGCTGATGAGTGAAGGCGAATGCTCCACAGACAGGATCTGTTTTTTGGGGGTTATTGGTCTGACGGATCAGAGGAAGGGTAAATTATTCAGTGACGTCAACACAAACTTACTGCTTACACCCTCTCCACTCTGTCAGGGGGGCTTTACTTGTATAAGCATTTAATAGAACAGGTTCTGTAGACATCTATGTGGAATCAGCTGACGACGGTGTAAAAGGAGTGCGCTTCTTATTGGCGCTAACATCGACCTGTAAGGCTGAGTTCATACTTGAGTTATTTGGTCAGTTTTGGCCCCGTGACATTCCTTATCAAGTGGAAGGGCTATGGCTCAGAAGAAAATGTTCATACTCCTAGACCAGTGATGGGCAAACTATGGCCCACGGACTGTATACGGCCCAGTGGACCTTTTTATCTGTCCTGCAGAGCTTCCTCTTGGCACTAACATCGACCTGTAAGGCTAAGTTCATACTTGAGTTATTTGGTCAGTTTTGGCCCGTGCCTGCACAAATAAGTAAAGTGTGCAGTGATTCTAAGATCGAAGCCTGTCATCTGCTTGTCATACGGACTCACAGTATTATTTCACTACCGAAGCAGACTTGCTATGCGTGTTACTCCAAGGCACAGTGTTCTACACCACAATAAAGGCTCTCTGCAGCCAGGAAATAGCTGTTTTTTAACGAAATTCGCCGCAAATATATTCGGATCAAACCAAATTTTAAAATAAAATATTCGGCGAACCGGCGAATCACATTTTTGAAAAATTCTCTCATCTCTAGATACATCATTTTCCCAGAAGGTCTAAGGATGGATCCTAGTAAGATCAAGGCTGTAGTGGAGTGGCCAATTCCAAGAAATGAAAGATGTACAGAGATTTATTGGTTTCGCCAGCTTCAACAGAAAATTCATTCGAAATTTTTGGGTCTCAGTCTCAATGGATTTTGTGGTCGATCTACCTCTAAGGTATGAACACCATCCTGGTTGTCGTAGACCTTCTTGCTAAGATGGCTCATTGTATTTCCTCTAATGGAATACCCAATGCAGAACAAACTGCTGAACTTATGGTTCAGGAAGTATTTTGATTACATGGGATCCCTGACAACATATATTGGATCGAGGTGTACAATTCACTTCTAAATTTTGGAAAAGCTTTTGCTCTGCTTTGGGGATAGGAATAAATTTGTCATCTGCCTTTCATCCTCAATCTATTGGACAAACTTAAAGAACTAATCAAACCCTTGAACAATACCTTCAATACTTTATAACTGATTTATAAGATGATTGGATAGATTATCTCCCCACAGCTGAGTTTGCATACAATAACTCTGAGCAAAGCTCAACTTCTCATAGTCCTTTTTATGCAAATACAGGCCTTCATCCTGTTTTCATTCCAGATTTACCAATCACAACCACTCTTCCAGCAGTAACCGAATGCTTGACAACATTACAGAAGATTCACGAAAAAAATGTTGAAAATTTGCACAATGCTCAATGAACTCCTGTTTTTCATATAGGA
The DNA here is from genome assembly GCA_033119425.1 of Bufotes viridis. Lineage (NCBI taxonomy): Eukaryota > Metazoa > Chordata > Amphibia > Anura > Bufonidae > Bufotes > Bufotes viridis. The sequence goes on along the minus strand of CM065594.1, from coordinate 240,527,514 downwards.
GACAAAGTGTAGCTTTCCACAAAGAATCTAAAGCTGCAAGTACCTTCTCCAAAATTGGGCCAGAAATATATTGGACCATTTCAAATTTTTGCTTAGATTAATGAAGTCACCTTTCGATTAAAACTTTCTGAGTCTATAAAGATACATTCTCTTTTTCATTGTTCTCTTTTGAAACCATTTATTGAAATTACCTTTCCAGGCCGCCATTTGCCTCCTCCACCACCAGTAAAAGTGCATGGTAAAGAGGAATTTATAGTTGAAAAGATCTTGGACTCGAGAATCCATCGGAATAAGCTACAGTACCTAATCAAGTGGAAGGGCTATGGCTCAGAAGAAAATGTTCATGCTCCTAGACCAGTGATGGGCAAACTACGGCCCTCCGGACCTTTATATCCGTCCCGCAGAGATGCTCATGCGACTGCGATGGGAAGAGTAGAGTTCAGGCGGTGACTGAGGATTGCGGCTTCCAGATTCCATGCTTCATCCTCCCTGACAGGTATTTAAACAGTACCTTTCACCTGGATATAGTGTGTATAATTATTATACTACCTTATCGGGTGGCCCCCACTGATGTCCGGAGACTTTTTTTTTTCAAAAGGACCACCCGTTCGCCCACTGTGTTTCCCGTTTGTTTCGTCACCTCATATGCAAACTCGGTTAAACTAGGCAAGACTTGGAAGTTCTCATGGAAGTGGCTATTTTCTCCCTGGCTCGGGGCGCATCCAATCAGAGTGCCCCACTCTTAGCCAGGGAGAAAAATTGAAAAATCACTTCAGCTGGTGGCCTGTCCCTTGTCACAAGACCCAGAAACAGCACCACAAGAAGTGCAATTGGAACTAATGGATCTTCAATCTGATACCGTCTTAAAGGGGAACTTCCGCTCTATTGCACTAAGAGTTCTATGCCTCACTTAAAGAAGTCACTTTTTCAAACCTCCGGGGGATGTCACAGAAGATGCTGACCTTGTTTGGCTCAACCTAAGTGTGTGAGCAGACTTTTAGTGTCATGAACAGGGTTGAGCGAACTCGAACTGTAAAGTTCGGGTTCCTACCGAACTTTAGGGTTTTTGGAACCCGGACATTTCCGTAAAAGTTCGGGTTCGGTGTTCGGAGATTTCTTGGGGCCTTTTGAAAGGCTGCCATATACAAACCCCTGCTCTGCATAGGTGAACAGGAGGTAAATTTCTACATTGTAACATTGGCGGGTGACATTTTACTATTTTTGCCGTATACAAACCTCTGCTCTGCATAGGTGACAGGGAGGTAAATTTGTAGAAATCGTCTGTTACATTGGTGGGTGACATTTTACCATTTTTGCCATATGCAAACCCCTGCTCTGCATAGGTGACAGGGAGGTAAATTTCAGAAAATCGTCTGTTACATTGGTGGGTTAAATCTTACAATTTATGCCGTATACAAACCCCTGCCATGCATAGGTGACAGGGAGGTAAATTTGTAAAAATTGTCTGTTACATTGGTGGGTGATGTTTTACCATTTTTGCCTTATACAAACCCCTGCTCAGCATAGGTGACAGGGAGGTAAATTTGTAAAAATCGTCTGTTACATTCTTGGGTGACATTAACCCAGTTTTGCTGTATACAAACCCCTGCTCTGCATAGGTGACAAGGACTTACATTTGTAAAAATGGTCTGTTCCATTGGTGGGTGACATTTTACCATTTTTGCCATATACAAACCCATGCTCTGCATAGGTGACAGGGAGGTAAATTTCTGAAAATTGTCTGTTACATTGGTGGGTTAAATTTTAAAATTTTTGCCGTATACAAATCCCTGCCATGCATAGGTGACAGGGAGGTAAATTTGTAAAAATTGTCTGTTACATTGGTGGGTGATGTTTTACCATTTTTGCCTTATACAAACCCCTGCTCAGCATAGGTGACAGGGAGGTAAATTTGTAAAAATCGTCTGTTACATTCTTGGGTGACATTAACCCAGTTTTGCTGTATACAAACCCCTGCTCTGCATAGGTGACAAGGACTTAAATTTGTAAAAATGGTCTGTTCCATTGGTGGGTGACATTTACCATTTTTGCCGTATACAAACCCCTGCTCTGCATAGGTGACAGGGAGGTAAATTTATGAAAATTGTCTGTTACATTGGTGGGTTAAATTTTACAATTTTTGCCGTATACCAATCCCTGCCATGCATAGGTGACAGGGAGGTAAATTTGTAAAAATTGTCTGTTACATTGGTGGGTGATGTTTTACCATTTTTGCCTTATACAAACCCCTGCTTAGCATAGGTGACAGGGAGGTAAATTTGTAAAAATCGTCTGTTACATTCTTGGGTGACATTAACCCAGTTTTGCTGTATACAAACCCCTGCTCTGCATAGGTGACAGGGAGGTAACTTTCTAAAAATCACCTGTTCCATTGGTGGGTGACATTTTAAAATTTTTGCCGTATACAAACCGCTTCTTTGCATAGGTGACAGGGAGGTAAATTTCTAAAAATAATCTGTTACATTATTGGGTAACATTAACCCAGTTTTGCCATATACAAACTCCTGCTCTGCATAGTTGACAGGGAGGTAAATTTGTAAAAGTCGTCTGTTCCATTGGTGGGTGACATTTTACCATTTTTGCCGTATACAAACCCCTGCTCTGCATAGGTCACAGGGAGGTAACTTTCTAAAAATCACCTGTTTTATTGGTGGATGACATTTTACCATTTTTGCCGTATACAAACCGCTGCTCTGCATAGGTGACAGGGAGGTAAATTTGTAAAAATCATCTGTTACATTATTGGGTGACATTAACCCAGTTTTGCCATGTACAAACCCCTGCTCTGCATAGTTGACAGGGAGGTAAATTTGTAAAAGTCGTCTGTTAAATTGGTGGGTGATGGTTTACCATTTTTGCCGTATACAAACCCCTGCTCTTCATAGGTGACAGGGAGGTAAATTTGTAAAAATCGTCTGTTACATTCTTGGGTGACATTAACCCAGTTTTGCTGTATACAAACCCCTGCTCTGCATAGGTGACAGTGAGGTAAAATGTCTGTTATTGTGGTGGGTGACCAAAAAAAATGAGGAGAGCGTCAAATAAGGGACATGGCCCTGGTTGTGGTGCTGCTGGTGTTGGTGGAGCTCCTGTTGCAGGGAGAGGACGTGGTTGATCTGTGCAAGCTACACGCCCAAATGAAACACCTTCCTCAGGTTCGCGTAGATGACAGAACCTTCAGCGTTATTTAGTAGGCCCGAATGCTGCTCTACGAATGGTGAGGCCAGAACAAGTACAGTCGCTAGTAGATTGGGTGGCTGACAATGCCACATTGTCTCCCACCCAGTCCACTGCTGAAAGCTCAGAGTTGGCACCTGCAGGCCATTGGCATCTATCTAGCACCTCACCCCCTTGCAAATCAGCCAAGCATTCTGAGCCCCAAGGCATGCAGCAGTCTCTTATTCTTTTTGATGACTCTGCTGGCAAGGTTTCCCAGTGCCATCCACCTAGCCCTGCCACTTATCTTTCAGGATGTGAACATGGGAGGACCACCGCAGCACGTCTCTGATGATGACGAAAGACAGGTGCCAACTGCTGTGGCTTTCTGCAGTGTGCAAACCGACAAGGAGGGCAGCGGTGAAGACTGGGTGGAAGATGATGTGGAGGACAGGACAATGAGGTCCTAGACCCCACATGGAATCAACGTTAGAGATGGCCCGAACTATTCGCCGGCGAACAGTTCCCGGCGAACATAGCTTGTTCGCGTTCGCCTCTGCTGGGCGAACATATGCGATGTTCGGTCCGCCCCCTATACATCATCATTGAGCAAACTTTGACCCTGTACCTCACAGTCAGCAGACACATTCCAGCCAATCAGCAGCATACCCTCCCTCCCAGACCCTCCCACCTCCTGCACAGCATCCATTTTAGATTCATTCTGAAGCTGCAGTCTTAGTGAGAGGAGGGAGAGTGTAGTTGCTGCTGATTTAATTGGGAAATCGATAGCTAGGCTAGTGAATTCAGTGTCCACTCCAGTCCTGAAAGACTCATCTGATCTCTGCTGTAAGGACAGCGTCCTGACAGCACCCCAAAAAGCCCTTTTTAGGGCTGCAACATTAATCTGCTTTTTTTTTCCTTTATATTGCAGTTGCATGGCCTGCCTGTGTGTGAGGAGCTGCAGGCCCACAGACTGTAGTGTGCCCACTGCCAGTGCCCACCCCTGTCATCCCATGTGGTACAGGACTTTGCATCAAAAAAAGGCATTTAATTTTTACACTTTAATCTAAGGTTAGTTGCCTGCCAGTGTGTGTCAGGCTGACTTCCACTGACTGTAGTGTGCCCACTGCCAGTGCCCACCCCTGTCATCCCGTGTAGCACAGGACTTTGCATCAAAAAAAAGCATTTAATTTTTACACTTTAATCTAAGGTTAGTTGCCTGCCAGTGTGTGTCAGGCTGACTTTCAGTGACTGTAGTGTGCCCACTGCCAGTGCCCACCCCTGTCATCCCATGTGGCACAGGACTTTGCATCAAAAAAAGGCATTTAATTTTTACACTTTAATCTAAGGTTAGTTGCCTGCCAGTGTGTGTCAGGCTGACTTCCAGTGACTGTAGTGTGCCCACTGCCAGTGCCTACCACTCATACCGGCTGGCAGAGGACTTTGCATCAAAATAGGCATTTAATTTTTACACTTTAGTGTAATTTCAGCTGCTTGCCTGCTGCTAGTGTGTGTCAGGCCGACTTCCACTGACTGTAGTGTGCCCACTGCCAGTGCCCACCCCTGTCATCCCATGTGGCACAGGACTTTGCATCAAAAAAAGTCATTTAATTTTTACACTTTAATCTAAGTTTAGTTGCCTCCCAGTGTGTGTCAGGCTGACTTCCAGTGATTGTAGTGTGCCCACTGCCAGTGCCCACTACTCATACCGGCTGGCACAGGACTTTGCATAAAAAAAGGCATTTAATTTTTACACATTAGTCTAATTTCAGTTGCTTGCCTGCTGCCAGTGCGTGTCAGGCCCACTTCCACAGACTGTAGTGTGCCCACTGCCAGTGCCAATCACTGATACCGGGTGGCACAGTAGCTTGCCGATAAATAAGGCATTTCATTTTTACACATTAGTCTAATTTCAGTTGCTTGCCTCCTGCCAGTGTGTGTCAGGCCCACCTCCACAGACTGTAGTGTGCCCACTGCCAGTGCCAACCACTGATACCGGGTGGCACAGTAGCTTGACGATAAATAAGGCATTTAATTTTTACACATTAGTCTAATTTCAGTTGCTTGCCTGCTGCCAGTGTGTGTCAGGCCCACTTCCACAGACTGTAGTGTGCCCACTGCCAGTGCCCACCACTGATACAGGGTGGCACAGTACCACTTATCGAAAAAAAAAATGACAGGCAGAGGCAGGCCACCCCGCAGGGGCCGTCGTGGTCGTGGTGCTGTGATTTCCACTGTCCCTGGAACAATGCCTATTCAGAGGCCATGTACCCTGAACCCGAAAAATTCTAAGGACGTAGTTGACTGGCTTAGACAGGACACCCAATCTTCAACAGCTTCCGCTAAGAACCTTGACGCACCATCTTCCTCCAGCTCAGCTTTGGTCACCTGCTCTCAAGTTACCACGCACCCGCCCGCCGCTGATAGGAATAGTACTAGTTAAGACACCACTCATATAGGGTGTCACAGCACATTGCTCTGTGCACGCGCAGTGCCCCAATTTGGGAGTATGAGGACCGACCAAGCTGCTTTTTCCATCTCCAGGTTCCTGAAATCAATTCAGTTTGGTGTATGAGAGTTTGGTCTGTCATTGTGAAGGCAGTCGAAGGTACCAGGCCTAAATTTTTTTTCACAAAAGGCAATCCCTGATATGTGATGTAACAGGGATTAAACTGATGAGAACAGTACTACAGAAAATACCACTCATATCGGGTATGACAGTAAATTGCACGGCGCAGACGCAGTCACCGTGGTTTAAAACAGAGTGGAGGGAGCCAGCGTTTTTTTAACCATCTCCCCGTTCGAAAAATCTATTCAATAAATGGCCCCCAGATTGGGGACGTTTGAGGGATTAAACTGATGAGAATAGTACTACAGAAAATACCACTCATATCGGGTGTGACAGTAAATTGCACGGCGCAGACGCAGTGACCGTGGATTAAAACAGAGTGGAGGGAGCCAGCGTTTTTTTAACCATCTCCCCGTTCGAAAAATCTATTCAATAAATGGCCCCCAGATTGGGGACGTTAGAGGGATTAAACTGATGAGAATAGTACTACAGAAAATACCACTCATATCGGGTGTGAGAGTAAATTGCACGGCGCAGAAGCAGTGACCGTGGATTAAAACAAAGGGAGGGAGCCAGCGTTTTTAACCATCTCCCCGTTCGAAAAATCAATTCAATTGACCTTTCGGGGACCCTTGGTGTTGTACGTGGCTGGGTGGAGGAAGAAACCTTCAATGACATCACCCGGACGTGGCTAGCTTGGTATCCAACCTTGTGCAAATGGGGAGTTTGCGGTTGTGCAAATGGACTGTTTGCGGTGCATTAAAAGAGGAGTTTGGTATGTCAATGTCTGAGAATCGGGCGTAACCCTTACACTACCTGATCGATACAACATCATACCTGATCGTATACACACACTGGATGTTTTAAAGCATGTTATTCCAAACAATTTAGGAATGTTAGTTGATTTATGCCCTTTATGGATTAAAACCCGACTCTGCGTCCACTACGTAATTTTCCATGGGAGTTTTGCCATGGATCCCCCTCCGGCATGCCACAGTCCAGGTGTTAGTCCCCTTGAAACAACTTTTCCATCACTATTGTGGCCAGAAAGAGTCCCTTTGGTTTTTAAAATTCGCCTGTCTATTGAAGTCTATGGCGGTTCGCCCGGTTCGCCTGTTCGCGAACATTTGCGGAGGTTCGAGTTCGCTGTTCGCGAACTGAAAATTTTATGTTCGCGACATCACTAATCAACGTCATGCGAGTGACTGTGCAGTTTGGCGGGAGAGGCGGTGGACGCACAGAGCCGCCGGCACAGCAAAAGAGGGAGCAGGGTGCAAAAGCAGAGCGGCCGTCTCCTAGACAGTACGCCTGCTACTGCCCACTGCACCCAGGGACCGAGGACAACAAAGCCAGCTCCAAGGAGTTCTCTGGCATGGAAGTTCTTCAGACAATGTGCAGGTGACAAAACACGAGTGGTTTGCATGCTGTGCAATCAGAGCCTAAAGCGAGGCATAAACGTTCTAAACCTGAGCACAACCTGCATGACCAGGCATCTAAGTGCAAAGCACGAGCTGCAGTGGAGTAAACACCTCCAAAACCAAGAAAGGTCTCAGACTCTTCCTGCTCCCTCTTCTGCTGCAGTCTCGGCCTCTTCCTCCACCTCTGGAGTGACAGTGGTACCGGCCACCCCGCAAACAGAGGATGTGGCAGCAATGCCACCACGTCCGTCACCTTCAACAAGCAGCTCCACAATGTCCCATGGCAGCATTCAGCTGTCCTTCTTCCAAACAATGGGGCGAAAGAGGAAGTACCCCCCTACCCACCAGCGATCTCTGGCCCTTAATGCCAGCATTTCAAAATTGCTGGCCTTTGAAATGCTGTCATTCCGTTTGGTGGAGACGGAAGAGTTTTAAAAACCTTATGGCCTTGGCTGTCCCACAGTACGTCGTTCCCAGCCACCACTACTGTTCCAGGCAAGCCATCCCTTACCTGCACAAACAAGTGGGGGACAAAATCAGGTGAGAACTGCTCAACGCCATCTGTGGCAATGTCCACATAACTACCGATACATGGACCAGTAAGCACGGGCAGGGACATTATATCTCCCTAACAGCACACTGGGTAAATGCACTGGCGGCTGGGCCTGAGGCGGATAGCTATTTGGCGCATATCCTTCTGCCACATAAGATTGCAGGACATTTCTCTTTGCCTCCTGTTGCCTCCTCCTCCTACTCCTCTTCCTCCTCTAACACCTCCTCATCCGGTCGGTTGGTGTAACACCTTCACAACCAACTTCAGCACAGCCAGGGGAAAACGACAGCAGGCAGTTTTGAAACTCATCTGTTTGGGGGACAAACCCCTTACCGCGCAGGAGCTGTGGACGGGCATGGAACAACAGACCGATGAGTGGTTGGTGCCACTGAGCCTCAAGCCCGGCCTGGTGGTTTGCGATAATGGGCGAAATCTCGTAGCAGCGCTGGGCCTAGCTGGTTTGACGCACATCCCTTGCCTGGTGCATGTGCTGAATTTGGTGGTGCAGAAATTCCTGAAAAACTACCCGATATGTCAGAGCTGCTGCAGAAAGTGCGGGACATCTGTGCGCGCTTTCAGCATTCTCACCCTGCTGCTGCTCGCCTGTCTGCGCTGCAGCGTAACTTAGGCCTTCCCGCTCACCACCTCATATGCGACGTGCCCTCAAGGTGGAACTCCACCTTGCACATGCTGGACAGACTGTGCGAGCAGCAGCAGGCGATAGTGGAGTTTCAGCTGCAGCACGCACGGGTGGGTCGCTCTGCGGAACAGCACCACTTCACCGCCACTGAGTGGGCCTCCATGCGAGACCTGTGTGCCTTGTTGCGCTGTTTTGATTACTCCACCAATATGGCCAGTGCCGATGACGCTGTTCTGAGCGTAAATATCCCACTTCTATGTCTCCTTGAAAAAACGCTTCGGGGGATGATAGAAGAGGATGTGGCACAGGAAGAAGAGAAGGAGGAAGAGGGATCATTTCCACGGTTATCAGGCCAGTCATTCACAAGTGGCTCAGAGGGTAGGTTCCTGCACCAACATAGGCCAGGTACACAATTGTCCAGCCAGGGCACAGTTCTGAAGGATGAGTAGGATGAGGAGGAGGGGGAGGATGAGGAGGAACCGTGTTCACAGCAGGGTGGCACCCATAGCAGCTCAGGGTCATCAGCGTGGCTGGGGGGATACCAAGGACACAGACGATACACCTCCCACAGAGGACAGCTTGTCGTTTCCTCTGGGCAGCCTGGCACACATGAGTGACTACATGCTGCAGTGCCTGCGCAATGGCCGCCGAGTTGCCCACATTCTAACTTGTGCTGATTACTGGGTGGCCACCCTGCTGGATCTCTGTTACAAGGACAACGTGCCATCCTTACTTCCCTCACTAGAGCGTGATCGGAAGATGCGCGACTACAAGCGCACGCTGGTAGACGCGCTGCTGATGGCATTCCCACCTGACACCGGGGCCTCAGTGGAAGCACAATATGAAGGCAGAGGAGGAGGAAGAGGTTGCCAACGCACCCGGGGCACCACCAGCACTTCAGAAGGCAGGGTTAGCATGGCCGAAATGTGGAAAAGCTTTGTCACCACGCCACACCAGCTGATATGCAACTTCTTAGCAGGAAGCAGCATTTCAGCAACATGGTGGAGCAGTATGTGTGTACACGCCTACACGTACTGACTGATGGGTCTGCCCCATTCAACTTCTGGGTCTCCAAATTGGGTACATGGCCTGAACTTGCCCTTTATGCCTTGGAGGTGCTGGCCTGCCTTGCAGCCAGTGTATTGTCTGAACGTGTATTTAGCATGGCAGGGGGCATCATTACAGACAAGCGCAGCCGCCTGTCCACAGCCAACGTGGACAAGCTCACGTTTATTAAAATGAACCAGGCATGGATCCCACAGGACTTGTCCATCACTTGTGCAGAATAGACATTTATAACTGCCTCAACCATACATTCTAGTACTCCAGTACATTTATTCATTGAATCCTTTTTTTTATTTGTACCATTATTTTGGGGGATACCCCAATTTGAATGAACCTCCCCTCTGTCTGGGTGCCAGGGGCCTACATTTCTGATAGTGGCCTGTTGCATTGGTGGGTGACATGAAGCCTGTTTTGCCGTGAATTGACCTCTCCTCTGTCCGGGTGCCAGGGGCCTACATTTCTGATAATCACCTGTTCTATTGGTGGGTGACATGAAGCCTGTTTTGCCGTGCATTGACCTCTCCTCTGTCTGGGTGTGAGGGGCCTAGATTTCTGATAATCGCCTGTTCCATTGATGGGTGACATGAAGCCTGTTTTGCCGTGCATTGACCTATTCTCTGTCTGGGTGCCAGGGGCCTAGATTTCGGATAATCGCCTGTTCCATTGGTGGGTGACATGAAGCCTGTTTTGCCATGCATTGACCTCTTTTCTGTCTGGGTGCCAGGGGTGTACAATTCTGATAGTGGCCTGTTGCATTGGTGGGTGACATGAAGCCTGTTTTGCCGTGCATTGACCTCTCCTCTGTCTAGGTGCCAGGGGCCTACATTTCTGATAATCGCCTGTTCTATTGGTGGGTGACATTAACCTCTTTTTGCGGTGAATTGACCTCTCCTTTGTATGGGTGCCAAGGGCCTAACATTTCTGAATATCACCTGTTCCATTGGTGGGTGACATTAACCCAGTTTTGCCAGTGATAAGCCATAGCTGTGCATTGCTGGCAGGAAACCAAATTTTGTAAAAACATCAGTTACTGATCAAAAGATGCGTTACTACAAATGCTTGCTGGTAGATGCGCCTCCTCAACCTCCTATTCCACCTCCTCCTCCGAGTTGCCAATTAATAATGTTTCATTTTTATTTATTTGATTTGATTTTAAGTCATTTCCCTATCCACGTTTGTTTGCAGGGCATTTACCTACATGTCGCTGCCTTTTGCAGCCCTCTAGCTCTTTCCAGGGCTATTTTACAGCCATTTTAGTGCCCAAAAGTTCAGGTCCCTATTGACTTCAATAGGGTTCGGATTCGCGGTCATGTTCGGGTTAAGTTCGGATCCCGAACTCGAACATTTAATTGAAGCTCGGCCGAACTCTTTGAACCCGAATATCCAGGTGTCAACTCAACTCTAGTTATTAAAGAAATACATTGCATAAAAGTTTTGTACAATAACTCTTTTTATGCTTTTTTACCTTGAATTAAACTAAACCTTTAATGTTACAAAATTAAAGTTAAATTCATATTAATTCACACAAATGCCCCATCCATCTACTTTTGGTCTGGCCCCCGGGTTTAATATATGAACCCATTGTGGCCCACGAGTCAAAAAGTTTGCCCACCTCTGTCCTAGACTCACCAAAGAATTTCATCAGCAATATCCTGACAGACCAGTCTCTAGGATGCCCAGAGGTCATCCTGGAAGAGTACTGTCAGGAATCAAACCAGAAAACTCCTGTGTCCCAGGTAGTAGCCTTGCTCACTGAGCTATTGGCCACTCAGGACATCTCCACTCCTGAACCTAGTGAATAGTTTCGTAGTCTTAAATAATCTCTGTGGGCCTACTAGAGATATCCGAGCGCTTGTACTCAATGCAATGTAATAGAGTTGAATGTAGCAGCAGCTCGCATTATGCTTGACTGTCTCTCAATTCAAACAGGTGGTTGTCAGGTCATCCAGCGTTCGGACTCCGAACTGATCTGACTCCTATTTCCTATCCTGTGGAAAGGGGTAAGTGTAATGGGACAACCCTTTTTAATCAGAACTTTACATTTTTGCAGTTACCACTACAGGGAGTTAAAGAGAGGTTTTATGCAGTAAGTTCGTAAGCCTACTCTACTGGTGGCTGCAAGCAGGGTGAATTATACTATTCAACTATGTACACAAGGCAATTTGAACCAGAAAAAAAAATATTCTACTATCTGTAGTGGACACATCATTGCTTCATGACTGAAATATTGATACAAATTTGTCTTACCCTGGAAACCCATTTTCCTTTTATTTTTCCTGGATGCAGATCAAGTTTCTCATCCCTTCAAGAAAATATAGACATATTAAAAAGATAAAAGAAAATTTGAAGTACAGCTAAAGCCAAAAGTGGATATAGCAGAATGGAGAAGTAAAAGCTGTTCCTTTATATTTCTCGCTTACTTTATATCTCTCATTCACAAACAACTGAATTGCTCAAAACTGCATCAAAAACTGCAACAAAAAGGTCTGTTCCCTTACGTCCTACCAGCAGCACAGATGGGGTTAACCACCCCCCGTGGACTGGCAGGACCGGCGGAATGTTTAATGAGCCCAAGACTAATAACTCAATTTGACAATTAAGTGTCTCCTTAAAAGGAGGAAGTCAACCCCCAGCCCTCTGTGTTTTTTTCTGTCCTCCTGGACAGGTGGACTAGGCGGTTTGTTCCCCCCTTTCTTATGGAAAGTGCGGGGAGCCTTCTTTTCGTTTGGGTAACGGCGTTGCCCTTTTTTCCTAGGTACCTTGTCAGTTTGGCCGGCAGCTTGTTTGGGGTATTTTGGCGGCGTCCTTGGTCCGGGATCCCGGTCCCTGTGCGCCGCCATCTTCCGGAGGTAACACGGGGACTCTCCTTTTGCATCACCTCCGGGTAATCTGGCCGTGATTTTTTCACGGGCACGATTTTTTTATGCGTCTTCCTGTGGAGGATTTACTGGGGAAAGAGTGGATTGGCTATCCCTCCCCTTCCCCGATTTTTGGAGGCTGTGTGCTCCAGTTCAGTCTCTGGCTGCATATGCTTTTTCAGCCAGCTCCCAGAGTCCTAAAATTGGTGTTGTTCCACTTGTGGTGTTTTTTTCCTCAGCTGCCTCCGGTCTGTTTTTCTACCTTTCCTGCGCAGATAGGTGGTTTACAAATGTTTTATTTGTCTCTTTTTTTCCCGCAGTGATGTCTTCTCCGCGGGATTCGGAAGGCAGGAAAGTGGATTTCAAGAGGAAGCATCTATCCTGCTACCATTGCAGCAGTCAATGGTTATTGTAAGCTGATCATACCTGCACTCGTGAGATCGCAGAAGCTAAACAGCTTAAGGCTGGGCTAAGACCAGTTTGGGAGACCGGTTGGGAATCCCTTGGTCTGTTGACCTAACCTACACCAGGTGTTACAGCTGCCGTTAGAGGTTTGGACCTCTAGTGAACCTACTTTGCAGGATATGTATCAATGGCTCTGTTAAAGGAGTCATAGGCCTGCTGGATGGAAAGGCTTCCTATTCGTGCCCAGGCCCCTATGGAGACCTCTGTCCCGGTAAGGAGACCTTTTTGGTCTCCTTAGTTTCTTCCTCCTCGGATGAGGAGGAGCTGACGTTGTGTTTTCTCCCTGGAAAGACACAGAAGTTGCTCAAGTCCATCAGGTCGGGGGACCATGATGTTGACTGTGGAGAGCCTCCCGTTCCCGCTACTCGGGCACATCGTGTCTTCAAAGCGGATGAGACCCTCCTCTCTGTCATTATATAGAGTGGAAAAAACCTGGAAAAGGTCCGGTTTTAACAAAGAAGTTAAATCCATGTTCCCGATGGCTTAACCCTTGGTGGATTCGTGGGGATCCATTCCCAAGGTGGACATGGCTATTGCCAAGTTGTCCAAGCGCACTCTGGTTCCTGCAGACGATGGGTCTAGCTGCAGGACCCCCTTGCAGAGTGCAAACTAAGACGGGGTGTTACGGCAGCTGCGGCGTCCGCTTCCACAGCCATAGCGGCTTTTGAAGTCTCTACGTTCCTCTTATCTCGCCTGGATCAAATTCAAGTTGATGTGAAGCAAGTCCTGGGAGCGAGGCCAAACACAGATCCTTGCTCTTGAAGCTAAGCAGCAGGTCTGTGGCTCATGGGAGACCAAGTGTGCCTTTGGCACCCTGTAACAATAGTATCAAATAATTTCAGGGGCCTATATATAGCATGGCCCGGGGTTCGGCGGCCCATATTCCATTTTGGCTTGAGCCTTGGGTCGCTGACAATTCCTCAAAATACAGCTTATATGGCCTTCCATTCGAGCCCAACCGTTTGTTCGGTTCGGAGCTAGATAAGATCATGGAGGGCCTTTCAGACTAGAAGGTGAAGAGCCTTCCCCAAGACCGCGGTGGCAGGTCTGGCCAGCAAACAAGCTCTTGTAGTGACCGGAGAGCACAGCGAAAGGCTGAGGTGCTCTCGTGGAGGAGCCAAAGATGGAAAATCCACCTCCTGACTACGGGCCTCTTCGAGGCTCTTGGTTAATTCCCGTTACTCCTGCCGTCCTGCCAATAAGCTTCCCCATTCCTAAGCTTCATGTACCCGTCGGGAGTCGTCTCTCCCACTTCTGAGAAGAATGGATCCCTGGGTCCTGAATATCATTTCCAACGGTTATTTAGTCAACAACACCTCTTTTCCTCTGGACAGGTTTGTCAAGATCAACCTTCTACAAGCTGCCAAGGAGGCGATCCTAGAGGCCTACATTCAGGACTACATTTGCAAAGGGGCTCTGGAGGAGGTTCCGGCAGGAGAACGGGGCCTAGGGATCTATTCCCCAGTTTTTCTGGTTCCCAAAGTTTCAGGAGATCTCCGGATGATTATCGATCTGAGATATTTCAATCGATTTATAAGGAAGGTGAAGTTTCGTGTCGAAACCATCAGGTCAGTAGTTCACGTCGTCAATCCTGGAGACGTGATGGCAACCCTGGACCTCAAGAATGCATATCTGCACATCCCGATCCATCCTGGTTCCAGGAAGTATATCAGGATCACGGTCCAGGTGTCCGATGTCGTCAGGCATCTTCTGTTTGTTGCCCTTCCCTTTGGCATTTCTTCTGCCCCTCACACTTTTACCAAGGTGGTTCTGTGGTGGCGGCTTTGAGGCTTCAAGGACTGACCATCATTCCTTATCTGGACGACTGGCTTTAAAAGCCTCTGCTCTAGCGGTCCTAACCCAACTTCTTCAGGTAACAATCTCCTTTCTGTTCCTCCTAGGTTGGATCATCAGCTGGTAGAAGTCGAACGTGAGTCCGTCGACTTCAGTAAGATATCTAGGCTTCATAATCGACTCCACTGGGATGTCGCTCCAGTTGACTCCAGAAAGAAGATTCCGGGTTCAGAACACGGCAAGTTCCTTTCCGTTCCCCGGCGAGTTCCAATCCGGACTCTCATGAAGATGTTGGGGCTCATGTCAGCGTCTGCGGAAGCAGTCCCTTGAGCTCTATGGCACCTCCGCCCTCTACAGTCGGAGGTCCTCTCCTAATGGAATGGCAGCCCTGCTGGGCTAAACTCCCTGTGCTCCCTGACTTGGCAAACTCGGTATTCCCTCAGATGGTGGTGCCATCTTTTAGACAGGAAGTCCATGATCCAGCCAGTCTGGGTCATATTGACTACGGATGCGTCCTAAGTAGGCTGGGACGCTCACCTAGACAACTCTCCAGTTCACGGGACCTGGTTTCCTCAGGAGTGGCTTCTTTCATCCAATCTCTGCGAGATTCAAGCTATCCGGCTAGCCCTCCTTCACTTAGCCCCTCAGATCCGGGGCAAAACGGTGAAAGTCCAGTCAGACAATGTGACTGCGGTACTTTACAGCAACCAGCAGGGAGGCACGAGATCACTTCCCCTCCTGTCAGAGATCGGGGTGATTCTGGATTAGGCAGAGTTGTACCTTCCCACTTATCTGCTATCCACATCCAAGGCTCCCTCAAGATGATAGCGGCTGAGCCGCGGTCTTCCGTCGGTGGAGTGGTCCTTACATCCGGAGAATCAAGCAGATAGTCCTCAAGTGGGTATGCCAGAGGTGGATCTCTTGGCAACAAGGTTCAATGCCAAGGTGGAGAGGTTCTGCTCCCTTTACAGGGAGGACAACCCCCTGGCGTTAGACGCTCTGTCAATATCCTGGAGGTTCAGGCTGGCTTACATCTTCCCTCCCTTTTCCATGATACCGAGGGTATTGATGAAAATCCGTCAGGATCAGGCCTCGGTGATAGCCATCATACTGTTTTGGCCGAAGAGATCCTGGTTTACCTAGCTCACCCAGTTGAGTCGAGGACAATATTGGAGGCTCCCCACAGCAGACCCTGGTGTCGTGGGACACTCACCTCTGCTCAGATCTGCACAGATTCAACCTGACAGCCTGGAGGTTGATCAGTCCCTTCCCAGAATAGAAGGGCTTTCAGAGTCGGTCCTGAGAACGCTGTCTCATTCTAAAGCGGACTCTACCAAGAGAGCCTACTCTTGTATTATGAGGATATTCTCATCCTGTTGTACCTCAACTGAGGTGGCGTCTGCAGATCCGCCCCTCTCCGCTATCCTTCAGTTCCTGCAAGATGACCTTGATAGAGGCCTTTCCCTTTTTCTCTGAAGGTTCAAGTTTCAGCCATTTCAGCTTGCCTTAACAGGCTTTTTCTCAGGACCCGCTGATCAAACGGTTCCTTAGAGGAGCTGAAAGATTAAAGCCTACAGTACTGAGACCCCTTTTTTCAATGGGTTTTCAGTAGTTCTCAGGGGTTAGCATCTCCCCCTTTGAACCGTGAGAGGAGGTGGACATCAAGTTCGTCACTTGGAAGTTTGTGTTTCTCCTTACAGTGACTTTGGCCAAGAGGGTCTCTGAGCTTCAAGCTCTCTCAGCATGAGCCCTATACCATTTTCTTACATGACCGGGACTTTCTTAGATTCCTCCCGTATTGTAGGCCTAAAGTTCCTTCCTTCCAGAACATCAACCAGGTGATATTCCTCCCGGTTCTGTCGACATCTACCACCTCCTCCTAGGAACCTGCTAGACATCCTCTGGACGTCTCGAGATGTCTCCGGATCTATGTGGATAGATCAAGGAGTTCAGGAAAGATGAGAATCTGCTAATCCTGTTGCCGGTAAGTTTAAAGGCTGTAAGGCATCCAAACCTTCCATCAGTCGGTGGATTGAGGAGGCTATTAAGGAATCCCTTGTTTCCACAATCTCTGGACCCTCCGGGATTCGTGAAGGCCCACTCTACTAGAGTTGTGGCTACTTCTTTTGCCGAGAGGAGTCTTCTGCCTCTCAACATGATTTGCAAAGCTGCCTCCTGGAGCTCTGAATCGACATTCATCTCCCATTATAGACTAGATGCCAGTCTAGCTGAGTTTTCGGCCTTTGGGCAGACTTTTCTTAGTTCTGCCAGGCAGGAAGGCCCTCCCTAGGGGTTTCTTCTTGCTATCTCCCCATCTGTGCTGCTGGTAGGACGTAAGGGAATCGTTAATTTCTAACGATAATTTGTTTTCCCTTAGTCCTAACAGCAGCACACAAATTTCCCACCCTAGTAAGTCTAGTTTTCTTCTTACTATAAACACAGTGGGCTGGGGGTTGACTTCCTCCTTTTAAGGAGACACGTAATTGTTAAATTGAGTTATTAGTCTTGGGCTCATTAAACATTCCGCCGGTCCTGCCAGTCCACGGGGGGTGGTTAACCCCATCTGTGCTGCTGTTAGGACTAAGGGAAAACAAATTATCGTTAGAAATTAACGAATAGCACCCTTATAGACAGCTTTATTAGAGCTAAATTATTAGTGAGGAACAGGGTTGGCAACCAGAATCATTTTTTTATCTGGACAACTTATCCCAAAATCACAGGCAGCCAACATTTTTTACAGGGAAAATTGGAAAACCTTAATAAATCATAAATAGAGATGAGCGAACTTTAAAAAAAAGTTCGGCGTTCGGCGTTCGGGTTGTGGTAATCGCCGCATCCCGTTATGGATTCCACTACCGCGGACTAGCGGACTATCCCGGCATATGGAATCCATAAGGGGCGGCTTCCACGAACCCGAACTGTTGAACGGGATCAAATCCAGTGCTGAGCCATGCCCCCTGCACTGATCACATGACGGTGACGTCACCCCAGGTCCTTCGGCTGTTCAACAGTTCGGGTTCGTGGAAGCCGCCCCTTATGGATTCCATATGCCGGGATAGTCCGCGGTAGTGGAATCCATAACGGGATGAGGCGATTACCACAACCCGAACACCGAACTTTTTTTAAAAGTTCGCTCATCTCTAATTATAAATATTATAAGTAATCCGTGTCTGTAGCTTAATGTACTGATAAGAACTCATTTCCAGCATTAACAGTGAGCTTTACAATTTCGAGAATTACTACCAAAATAATGTATTGCAATACCACCAGCCTCAAAAAAAAAAAAAATCACACATTAATTTTTTTCCCTAACACAGAAAAAAGTCACCTATTTTTAGGGATTGTCCAAAAATTTCTGGATGGTTGGCAACCCTGGTGAGGCACACATAGTTAGCTAGCATGGCTACAAAAAGCAGCTCTTGCGCTGATGGACCAAAGGCCTCCATAAATTAAACATGCATGTCATTCATTTCAATGGGAAATGTCTAATGCTTCATTTGCCTTGTGGAGATGCTGCAGGAAAGTTTAACACTGGGTTCAGACCTGAGCGTTTTGAAGCCTAGCGTTTTTGGTGCGTTCAAGACTGGCGTGTAGGCGCGTTTTTTCAAGCGTTTTGGTAAATAGTGTAGGCGCGTTTGACGCGCGTTTATGTGATTGACTGCATAGTTGGCCAATGACCAAACAGCCCTCCCTATATAGTTTGGCCAATCTGAGGTGTGAATTTTGAAAAACGCGCGTCCATAGGCGCGTTTTACGCTGCACAAACGCCCGAACAACACGCCTATCGCGTTTCCTATTGAAGTCTATTAGCACCAAACGCTCGAAAAAAGCCTGAATTAACGCGAACATACTTGCTTATGCGTCGGACGTTTATAGGCGCCTATGAACGCGCATAAAAACGCGCAAGTGTGAACCACCCTCATTGGAATGCATGGTTCCTTTACTGTTGTGCGTTTTTATGTGCGTTCAAAAGCGGCGTTTTACACGAAAGTGCGAACTGAGTTTGTACCAGGTTCTCCTGCAGATGACCACTGTTGTGGTAAGTCAATAAAATGACCTTTTAGAATGTTGTTTTTTTTTTTGTTTTCGTGCATATTCTTTCTGATTGTATGCCTTGTGTATAATACTACTTACACGTTGGTTTCATAATTTCTTATGTAGATGCCACATTCATGCACATTAAAAACAAATTCATCTTTATCCACATCAAAAAGCAGTGTTGCAATTATTTCCAAATTCAAGAAAAGGTAAGCATTTTGTGTTCTTTTCTTTCCAATCTGGGTGAACCTAAAAAGAGACAAAATAGAAACTTTTTTTTAACAACTGTATCATCCACTATGACAATAATAGTTTCTCTATCAAGTCATCGAATTACGCTGTGTTCACATCTCAATTCAGAGCTTTCGACACAGAGTCTGTCACCTCTGCTGACATGGCTGTCCCTACATGAATCCCCCACGTACTAACAATTCTGAAGCATCTATTCTTATGACTCTATGTTGTGTCATTCCTTTATCATTCCTGCTAGAAGTTATGAAGGAATTGCTACCAGTTTGTAATGAAGGTCCAGTTGGGTGTTACCAGCTGAGGTTTTTATCCTGCACAGTCTAGCACACTGTTGCCCAACCTGCGGCCCTCCAGCTGTTATAAAACTACAACTCCCACAATGCCCTGTTGTAGGCTGTCCGAGCATGCTGCTAGTGGCATATTGTGAAGGGACACACCCTCAACTGGTAACGTAGTGCAATGGAGAAAGAGCATTTTGCGCTATGGATGTATGTGGACATTTGCTCTTTTGCTACTACACAAAGCCATCAACTCACTACTTTATTGCAATTTGAAGGGTTAAAGGGGTATTTTGGTTACATCAAGTCAAGATCATACAGCTGAGACCCCCACTGATCACCAGAAAAGGTGCCCTGTACCCCTTGCAGCCCCCTGAAATGAATAGAGTGGCTGGTTGGGCATGTGTGCAACTGCTCCATTCATTTCTATGGGAGTTCCAGATATAGTGCCCTGTTCATTTTATTGGGCTGCCAGGGGTACAGGGCCACCATTCTCGTGATGGTTGGGGCTTCCAGCAATAGCACCCCCACAGATATAATAGTTATGCCCTATCTTGTGGATAAGGGATAACTTAAAGTAACCAGAATACCGTTTTAACTTGCACTGTGATTTATGCCAGTGATGTGCACTGTTATTGCATTATACAGTATCTGCACTACACTGTGGAAAGGGTTAATAAGCCAGCTAATACTAAAAAAAATTCTGCAAAGTTTTGAAGGGGAAAAAAAATCTGACACACTGACCTTCTGAATGGTTTTGCTCTGTTGTGTATAACTGAACACTTGTTTAGTCATTCCCATAGTCATGCATTGAAACTCTCTACATGTGTATGACAGACTAAAATTGTAACACTGTTTCTGTTAAGGCTATTATTTTCCACTTCACCCCCACTAGAAGGTTCTTGGTTTCTAGAAACTGTATATAAGGAGAGCAGTCAAAGCCCCTAATGTGTACAGTAGGTTGTCACGATACCAAAATTTTGATTCAATTTCGATACCATAAAAAAGTATTGTAATACTCCATACAACGCAAAAAAAAATAAAGCACCAAAAAAACTGCGTGCATTCCGCATTTTATGGAAAGTCCGGCCCATAATAGAACAGTCCTATCCTATTTTTTGGGGGGACAAGGTGACTAAAAATAGGGGATTAAGCAGTTTAGAATTTTTTTTTTCTGTTAAGGCTTTCACCGCATAAAAAATATTTTATTTTTTTTATTTTTTGAACAATGATTTTTATTAATTTCGGAATGTAAATAAGGACTCATTACATGTAACAGATAGAAATATTACACAACAGATAAATACAATACATTAACTGTATTAAGTCACAACATTGAGATTATGGAGAATAAGGGGGGTAGCCTGACCGCACTACATGGCGGCTGCTTGAGAGAAGCGCTCCCACCACCAAGCTGCCTTCAGCGCCTAAAGCACTCTATTTTCTGTGCCATGGTCATGATTCAACCGAAGCCCGTGGTGGAAGACACAGCCAGAGGCACTCTGGCCTGCCCAGTAGTGATATCCCGAACTATTCACCGGCGAACATAGCTTGTTCGCTTTCACCGCGGCAGGCGAACATATGCGATGTTCGGTCCGCCCCCTATACATCATCATTGAGCAAACTTTGACCGTGTACCTCACAGTCAGCAGACACATTCCAGCCAATCAGCATACCCTCCCTCCCAGACCTTCCCACCTCCTATCCAAAAGCAAGGACAGCATCCATCTTAGATTTATTCTGAAGCTGCAGTGTGTTAGTGAGAGCATGGAGAGTGAAGCTGCTACTGCTGTGCTGATGAATTCATAGGGAAAGCGTTAGCTAGGCCAGTGTTCTGTGTCCACAGACTCATCTGCTGTAAGAACAGCATCAAAGCACCCCAAAAAGCCCTTTTTAGGGCTGCTACTTTATTCTGCTTTTTTTTTTTTTTCCTCCATATATATATTGCAGTTGCCTGGCCTGCCCGTGTGTGAGAGGAGGCAGGCCCACAGATTGTAGTGTGCCCACTGCCAGTGCCCACAACTCATACCGTGTGGCACAGGACTTTGCATAAAAAAAAGGCATTTCATTTTTACACTTTAATCTAATTTCAGTTGCCTGCCTGCTGCCAGTGTGTGTCAGGCCCACTTCCACTGACTGTAGTGTGCCCACTGCCAGTGCCCACCACTTATACCGTGTGGCACAGGACTTTGCATTAAAAAAAGGCATTTAATTTTTACACTTTAATCTAATTTCAGTTGCCTGCCTGCTGCCAGTGTGTGTCAGGCCCACTTCCACTGACTGTAGTGTGCACACTGCAAGTGCCCACCACTCATACCGTGAGGAACAGTAGCTTGCTGATTAATAAGGCATTAAATTTTTACCCTTTAATCTAAGGTTAGTTGCCTGCCAGTGTCTGTCAGGCCCACTTCCATAGACTGTAGTGTGCCCACTGCCAGTGCCCACCACTCATACCGGGTGACACAGTAGCTTGCTGATAAATAAGGCATTTGATTTTTACAAGAAATATAATAGTATGACGCACTGGGCTGTAGATTCACCAACCAAGGTGCTCTTAGTTCAGTAGCTTCACCCTGCTACCCTTATTAAGAATATGTAAATGAAATAGAAAAACCGGGCACACTTGAGGATACCTGGGTACACAATTTATTGCTCTAAAAATGGATTTAAACTAAAAATAAAATGAGAGCATGTGTTGCTAGAACTGAGTACAGTTGTATCATCATTTGCGCTCCCTTATTTCGCAATTTTGCAATAACGAAACGCGATTTTCTCTTCTTCAGTGTAACAATACACAGCAAAGCCACTAGATGGCGCTGTTTAGTTAAAGTATCAGTGTTACGGTATTTTGCTCTATACTGCCGTTCAATAAATGTAATGCATGTTAATTTCGTTGATAGAGTATAGTAGATACAGTACAATAGCATACAATTGCTGCCCTAATTTATTAATTATTACCTTTACTAGAATTCATGTAAGATTATACTATAATATCGTAGTTATTGGCCAGAGCGGCCTCCAGTTTTACCGTCTTCCGACATCGTTTCACCCTCTTGTACAGTAAGCACTTTCTGCAATAAAGGTACTATAAGATTACAGTATATTATCGTACTTATTGGCCGTACGAGTATGATATAATTATCTACAATACTAGCGGCCGCTTTAAGCCGTATGGACTGTCGGGTCGCCGACTTCATCATCCTCCTGTTTCCTATACAGTACTCTCTTGGACACTGTATTGTACAGTACATTTGCGGTATTTTATTATAAAATTATGGCAATACATGAATAAAAATACAGCCATGTACTGTTCATACAGATGCATGAATTATCACTGCTGCTCAGAGTACTTTAAAAAAAAAAGAATAACCGAACATTATTAATAAAAAAATCGCTGTACTGTAAATTTAATAGACATAAGGACATTAATGCGGGCTGAAAAAAAAAAAAAAAAGAAAATAATGGGGTTCGATTTATTAATAAAGGAAAAGAATGGCGACATTCCGTTACAATTACTTAAAAGAACTGCGATTTTCTTTCCCCTAATATCTTTATATAGCCCTAGGTGTGCTCTCATTGGCTCTTGGAGCCATGTGGCCCTCTTTGGCCAATCGCATTTCTTTCAGAAATGCTCTGTTCGAAAAATATGGTATTTTCAACCAATGATATTAAAGTTCCCACGGTCATGGGAACCAATCATCAGAAAGTTCCCACGCTATTAATGTCAATTGGTTATGACAGGTCATCAAAACAAATAATTAACCTTAATAGCATGGGAACTTTTTATTTATTGGTTCACATGACCGTGGAAACTTTCACCTCATTGGATGAATATACCATATTTTTCCAATAGAGCAATTTTTTCATCTATGCGAATGGCAAAAGGGGGTCACGTGTTTCAAAGAACCAATGAGAAAACATCTTGTCCTATATAAAGATCTGACTGAAAAAAAAATGGCAGTTACCTATAAGTAGTGGGGCCGGAATGCTACCTTTTTTTTTTTTTGTATTTTTTTATCGATATTTCGATTTATTAAATACATTTACCGCGATTTGTTTGGTTGGCGCCCATTCAGACCACCAGTGAAACAAACGATCTTTTCACCAACTACAGTACTCCAGAACCCCATCAGACCTCAGATCAGACGGAAAAGAATATTATCTTTATTTAGGAACTAACTTACTTCACTTCAGGCAGGGCAGACTCTCACGCTCTATGCCTGCTGTGTCCTGGGCTGGGTCGTGACGACACAGTGCTGTGCTGCTGCCCACGCTGCTCATGGTCTCCAGAGGGCTCACATGTGCGCTGTACGCAGCCAGTCAGGCAAGAGAGCAGAGAGTGAGACCAGAACAGCGGAGCGGCCGGGCCGAGCCACAGGTCACCCCTATAATGTGCCAGTAGTAAGTAGTAGCAAATTTTGATTATATGCTTGCATCTTTATCATGCAGGCCATGCTGGAAAAGGGTTACCACTTGACCCGAAAACATGCTGACAAGGCGGCAATAATAGAGGCGATCCAAGGGGAGATGGAGGAGAAATTTGGAAAGAAGCCAATAAAAGCTGCCCTACAAAAAATGTGGTGTGATCTAAAGCGGCACCATCTTGATCGCATCACTGAGCGGCTTTATGTCCAGGTACAGTACAATGCGACTTTTACTGTACTGTATATACTGTACAACTGTACTGTATCTCTCTACACCTCTACTGTAATGTACTGTACTGTAACTACTGTACAGTTGTCAATGATGCTGTAATCTGTACAGATGGAGCCGTGTTATCACACAAACTCTTTACGCAGTTACAGTACTTTTCATAATACGGCTCATAAAGCATGTGTGTTACCTCTACTACACCTGTACAGTATTTCATCCCTTGAAGCTTACAGTACATGTACGGTTCACAGAACGTCAATTAATGTCTAGCGCCATACTGTACTGTACATGTACAGCGCTATGATCAGGCGGGGGCAGGTCCTGATCAAGATCAGCTGCATGGGTAGGGCTGTCACTGATGTACGTACTGTATAACGGCTGCATTCTCCTATAGAAGTTAATTCACTGATACTGTACCTGTACAGTACCTGGACATTTTTCCCTGTACGTCCACAATTACAGTACTGTAGCGCTCACCTTGGCACGTGCACTTTATGGTCCAGTGGGGGTCTACATCCAGACCCTATCTGATGTGATGGGGACACGATAGCAGGGAAGACAATAGGAATGTTTAAGAATGGTAGTTGCCACCAAAATGATGCTAATCCACCATTGGGATAATCATAACCCCATGTACTGTAGATCACTCAATATAATGTAGAAAAATCTGGATCTTTAGAGTTTTTTTGGATTTCTGAGTTGTTTTTCTAAATTCTTAACATTCTGTGATTATTAAAGGTAAAACTGTGCCGTCTGTCCGCCGCAAACGGCGCCGGGAGTCCACCGTGGAGGACATAGTAGTGGTGTCCAGTGAGGAGCAGCCTGGACCCTCTGTGTCCACAGACCATCCCCCACCTGAAGTGGCCCAGCAGGTGGAAGCGGAGACAGAGGAGGCGGGTTATTTTGATGATGATTCACCGCCGAAGCTGCAAATTGTGGAGACCAAGTCGGAGGAGTCCCGACCGTCATCGCGCCCCGAATCTTCCACCCCAGGTTCACAAGAGGAGGAGGAAAAAGTGGTGTACACGCCACACAAGGAGGGTAAATATGTGCACACATCAAAACAGTATAAATCAGTATATACTGTATAACATACAGTATTGAAAAAATATCACACAATCCCCCCAACCCCCTGCACCTCAGGAGCTGCTATCCAACTGCCTAAGGAATCCGTAGAACTGCAGACCTTAGTTACAGTAACATGGCTGCCAGTTTACTTTACTGTAGCTTAGCAGGCTTTGCACCAACATTCCCAAGCGATTATGCCTTGGGGAGGGTAGTTTGTTGGTCTGTTACAGTATACAGTAGTACAGTAATTCCCTGTGCATCAAGTAATGTACAGTATAGTACTGTACAATAGTGTACCGCTATACTGTAGCATACTATTATGGGCTGCCCGTGAAGTGGTTACAAGTGCAAACATTGAGGGGACAAGAGAAACCACAGTAATAGAAAACAATAAAACACCTTTGCACCCTAACTTTAATAATTAACATACAGTACTCCACACTGTGGACAGATTGTCTTGTAAACGGAATTGCATTAATTGTTTTTTTTTTTCCTAACAATTGTGAATCAATGCATCATGCAGATAGTCCAGATGGAGAGGGACCATCTCAAGGCCATCCACGACATAAATGTGGAGCACTGTC
This sequence comes from Bufotes viridis, assembly GCA_033119425.1. Classification (NCBI taxonomy): domain Eukaryota; kingdom Metazoa; phylum Chordata; class Amphibia; order Anura; family Bufonidae; genus Bufotes; species Bufotes viridis. Next base: position 240,502,105 of record CM065594.1, on the reverse strand, counting down.
GCCTACAAGAAAAGGTTCAAGACCTTGAAAATAACTATCGCCAGGACATGGCAAAAATGAAAGCCCTTCTTATTAAACTAAAAAATTTGCCTTAGAGGCCTTTATTTCAAATTTGTTATTTATACAGCAAATAGTTTTTTAATGTTATCATGCGTGCTTTCTTTTTTAATAATATTATGGTACAGTACAGTCTAATTTTAAATCAATATTTTAAATAACCAAATCAAGACCCAAACATATTCAAAACCCACTGACCGCAACAGCTATAAAGCCCTGGACAGTTGCCACCTACCCACTTGGCTCACTAACATCCCGCGTGGGCAATTCATACGCCTAAGGAGGAACTGCACCACAACCAAGCAATTTGAAAAGGAAGCAGATCAACTCCAACTTAAATTTGAGGAAAAAGGTTATAACAAACAAGAATCAGAAAAAATTAAGGGAGAAGTAAAAATAATCGAAAGGAAGACACTACTGACTAAAAATAAGAACAAAACAGAAACAAGTAGAGACAGTATAACGGAAGAAATAGACTTCAAAATCCCCATTGTCACTCAATATAACCCAGGTGGAAAATGCTTACAAAGAATAATAAACAGACACTGGAAAAATTTTGAAACAAGATAGAATTATTGGGGATAAAATACCAAAACACCCGTGTTTCATTTTCAAAAAAGCCCAAAATCTAGGAAACCTTATAGCCCCCTCCATAATAAAAAAAGTGCATGTAGAAACACGAAAGGCTGTGGACCATTAAAAACAATAGAGACTGCACAGTGCACATACAATATTAAGGAACATCTGACTTGTCACAACAAAGGTGTCATTTATTTTATAAAATGTCCCTGCAAAAAACTCTATGTAGGACGAACAAAGAAAGCACTAGAGGTCAGATTAGGTGAACATATTCGAAACATTAATAAAAAATTTAAAGATCATCCACTCTCCCGTCATTACAAAGAAAAACATAAAGGGCGTTTTTATGGATCAGAATTTGGGGTCTAGAACAAGTAAAACCGCACCCTAGAGGTGGGGATTTTATCAGACTGATGTCTAAGAATGAAACAAAATAAATCTATAATTTGAATACACTAGCTCCAACAGGTCTAAATCAGGAAATTGAACTTTTTGCATTGTTGTAATAGTAATAAAAACAATAATAAAAATAAAAATATTAAAAATACTAAAAATACCAGAACTAAATCAGACCAATATCACCCAACACTTCTCTACCCTCTCCTATCTTCTTTGCTTCCTCTCATAATCAATATACCTAGTCGGTTTTCATACTCCCAAGTGCCGGTATCCTCAAACATATAGATCTACTACAAAGCCTGCACGATATAATAATAATGAAATAATCACTAATGTTAGGAGGAAAAATCCCTAGCCAATAAGCCAACTACATGCGCAAATTACACTAACCATGAAAAGTTAATGAGGGGGATAAGGAAAAAATCGTGCAGCTCGCTCTCTCTGAGATATAAAACATACTGGTTACCATGGAAATGGACGCTTATTTAACCGGAGACAGGGGAGACCTTAACCATCCCTGAGGAAGGACCACACATGTTCCAAAACGGATCGGTGGTATTATGACCCCTAACGGCATCCGTAGTCAAGTGTGACGTCACACCAGAGACTTTTCTCTATATTCGGATAACCAGAGCAGCTTCTCTCGCGCGTGCGTCTCCGGCCGGGACAGTGCGCGCTTGCAAGGGAGCCGAAGATCACTGAGAGGACGCGCAGCAGCAGCTATTTCAACCAAGCGGCAGCACGATCTCCAACCAAGCGGCAGCACGATCTCCTCTCAATTTATCACACAGGTAAAGGACAAACAAGTGTATATTTAAGGCACAACATTAAGTACCTCACGATTCTGGGATTATTATTAACTTATTGTTCCACATGTAAGGTTAAAGTGAATTCATGTAATATTATCCCTTAATAGCTACAGATCCTTGATAATATACACCTGCCTTTGCCTTATACACTATCGATACTATAACTACATACACCTGCCTTTGCCTTATACACTATCGATACTATAACTATATATACCTGCCTTTGCCTTATACACTATCGATACTATAACTATATACACCTGCCTTTGCCTTATATACTACCGATACTATTATTATTACTAACTTATTTAGAGCGGGTACAGTGATTTTACTTCAATTTGTGGTTTTTACAACCAAATAGGGGAGCTTTTGGCAATTAAACCCCTGTGGACCCTGCAGCTTCCTACTTTAAATCTGGCCTAATCCCCTCTGGTAGCGTGGTTTTTCACGTACACTATGTACTTTATAATCTAACCCCTAATTGCCACTCTAAAAACCTGCAGCACACCAAACAAAGGGGAAATTACTAGCCAGCTTCAGATATCACAACAATCGAAGATGTGTAACCTATGGATAGACAGAAAGGATCGTATTAATTTTGTACAATCCTTCTTCAATTTACGGGAAAATAACGATCTGGACAGCATGGATCTTATAAACAAACAAATAGAAGGGTTAAAACAAAATATAAAGAAACTTGAGAGACTATTGATCACAGAAATGAGGGATCTCTGGGAAGTAGTAACCCTAGAGAAATATTTAGAATGGGACATCATCCCGAAAGGACTAAGAATACACAAAACCCTAGCGGGAGATGTGGGGGACCCTAAAACAATAAGGGAGTGGGAGGACATGTTTCATAACTTTTCTAGGAGAGCTGTTCAATTCATTATAGAAAAAAGAAAAAATGGTCTTATTAAAATAAATACAGAAATGACAGACCTATTTGATGCCATCAAACCATTTGCAGAACACCCAGACATCATTCATTTACAAAAATCCGTCATGCATAGAATTAAAACAAAGGAAACTGAAATTATTGAAAAGAAAAAGAGGAAATTTGAGCGAGATTCTATCCCCCAACCTTTTTTGGGAGACACTTATAATACTATAGATGAGAAATCCGGATATAACACAGTGGATGAAATTATATACGAGGAAGAAGAGGTGGGGAATGGAGATTATACAGTTCATGAAACCAGTTTAGAAGGTTACCAATCTGAAGGACACACACATATCCTCCCCTCCACCTCCACACAAGCAGTAACCAAATCAAGACCAACACCCCATAAGGAAGATAGTGAGTTGAGCATACTAACTACCTCAAAAAGATTTAGCCCTCTGGAACATCCACATACAGATAGAGGAGATAATCATTATGACTCACTAACTCAACAAACAATAAACAACAAAAAACAACCACACAGAAAACAACTTTACAAACAAGACAAGATAAAAACTACAGTACAGTAGTAAAAAACAGGAATAAGAATAAAACCAGGGACATGAATTTCACACCAAAAAATATAACCGAAACAAAGATAGAAGATTAAAAGAACAAGAAGCATTAAGAAAGATTTTTTTCAACCACGACTCTCAAGAAATAAACAAAAAGAGGAAAGAGAGAAGGTAAGAAGTCCAAAAAGGAGAAGGTGTGGATGTGTGTACTGTAAATCAGTGGCAGTGTCACTTGTAAGAACTTTGGGCCGCCGAAGTTTAATATCTCTGAGTGCTCTGGTTTAAAGGGAAAAAAAAAAGTTGGTGAACAGCGCTTTCAATCGGGCGGCAAGTTTCCTGCCAGGGGCAAGCAGGCTGTGCAGAGAGTGGCCCTGTGACTGTGAGCATTGCGGGCAAGAGTGATAAAGCTGCCGGTCAAGCCCTGGTGAGAGGATACCTGCCCATTCATCGGTGCTCGCAATATATGGGACTTAAGGACATAATATACAGCTAATAAGAAGTATAACCTTAAAAAGTCTCAGATAAGGATATAAAATCCTCCCAAAAACTTAAGGACCCCGGCGTGGAGGTTTTTTTTCAAGACTGCCATTTCCCCGTGAAGGGAAGGTTTGTACCTCTTTCCGTAGTGATGAATCAGCGGGGGGGGGACCCTCCGGGGGAGATCTCGGGAAATTTGTTTATATCGGAAATCAGTAACCAGCAGGGGTTGGATACCCAGACACCCAGTTTAAGTGATATTTTTCTGGAGGTAAAAAAATGTAACAACTCAATGGAGGGTGGGAGGTGGGAGGCGGGAGGCGGGAGGGGGGGGGGTTTAAGTGTCGGAGGGGAGGGTTTTTTTTTTTTTCTCTCTCCCTTTTCTTTTCTTTCTCTTCGTCCTTTTCTCTCTCTTTTCTCTTAAATAGGGCCGAATGAAGTTAGTCTCATGGAATATTAGGGGAGCTGGGACAGCTGTTAAAAGATTGGCGATATTTAATGTCATTAACAGAGTACTCCCAGCGATAGTGTGTTTACAAGAGACGCACCTTCAAAAAGAAAACTGTAAATTAATTGAGAGGCCTTGGATTCAAAAAGCGTACCATGCTACTTACTCCTCTTATGCAAGAGGAGTTAGTATCCTGATACATAGAGCAATTAATATTAAGGTATATGAAGCTCTCATTGACCCGGAAGGGTGTTACGTGATTTTAGACTGTCTATGGGAGGATAAGCCCTGGTTAATTGCAGCAGTTTATATACCGCCCCCATCTTCATTAAAGGTGTTATTGAAAATATATGACTGTCTTATTGGGAAGGGTAAGAGAGAGTTGTTGATAATCGGGGATTTTAATATGGTAATGGATGAAACACTAGATAGATGTAGGGTTGAGAAAAATATAAACCCACGAGTAGGATCTAAGCTAAAGAATTTTACACAAGAGGTGGGGTGGATTGATGCTTGGCGGAGTTTATACTCTGGGAAACGGATATTTTCCTGTTTTTCTAAAACTCACAAAGTATTTTCACGTATCGATTTAGCACTCACAGATATAAACACATTGAATTGTATTGAGAATGTGAAATACACTCATAGAGGTGTTTCGGACCATAGATTATTGGTAGTAGAAATCAAAAAAGGGGAGCATAGGTTTAATAAGATGCACGTAAACTTAGAGGGATTCAGAAGAAAGAGGTGTACGATCAAGTGCACAAGGAAATAATAGAATATTTTTGAAGAATATAGGTTCAGCACCGGTTGATATTATATGGGAAGCAGGGAAGGCTTTTTTTAGAGGTATAGTCTTAAAATTTAATGTAAGGCAGAAGAGAGAGAGAGAAAAGTATCTAAAAGAAATGGAGGACATTGTGTTAAAGAAAGAACAGGAATTTACCCAAGACCCTAGTTCTGAGAATTATGAGAGCTGGTTGAAAGATCAGAATAAATTAGAACAGGACCGCTGGACGCAGGCTGAGAAACAAAGGGTAAGAAATAAGATTAGTAATTATGTATCGGGTGATATGCCGGGTAAAAGGCTAGCTGCAATTGTGAAAGCACAAAGGGTACAGAATTATATTTACTCTGTGAAAAATTCACAGGGAATAGAGTTATTGAAGGAGGTAGATAAGTTAAACTGTATAAAGGCCTTTTTTGAACAGATATATAGATCTGAAAATGTAGTAGCGGCTGGGGACATACATAGATTCCTGAATCAAGTCTCAATGAGGGGCTTAGAAGGGGAGCAAAGGGAGGCATTGGAGGCCCCAATCCAGATACAGGAGATAAAAATGGACTTGAGGCAAGTAGCACGGAATAAATCGCGGAACGGATGGAATAAAATATGAGGCATATGATATGTTTCAAGATGTTTTTCTGCCGAGAATGTTGGAGATGTGGTACTTCTCAAGGGATAGAGGATCCCTGCCCGAATCTTTGAAAGAGGCTCTTATTATATTGATTTTGAAAGAGGGTAGAGACCCTAAGTTACCGGATTCATATCGCCCAATCTCTTTGTTAAATTCGGATTGTAAACTATTAGCAAAGATTTTGGCGGACCGGTTAAAATCGGTAATATCGACTATTATACATGAAGATCAGACTGGGTTTATCCCTGGGAAGTCCACATCATTCAACATTCGGAGATGCTACTTGAATATGCAATTAGAACCCGATAATAAGGGTCAAAGGTTTCTGGTCTCGATTGATGCCTCCAAGGCCTTCTATACTATTGAGTGGCCCTTTCTATTTGAGACTTTGATTAAGTTGGGATTTGGACCACAATTCATTTCTTGGATTAGGCTTTTGTACTCAGATAATTAAGCTAGAATTAATGTGAATGGGATACTATCCTCCCCATTTCGAATATATAGAGGGGTAAGACAAGGATGCCCACTATCTCCCCTGTTATTCGCAATTGCAATAGAACCTTTAGCGGCGGGAATAAGACAGGACGATAAGATTATTGGGTTTAAATTTGGTGACTGTGAGGAAAAGAGAGCTTTGTATGCAGACGATTTGTTATTATTTGTTGGCTCACATGGCTCCTTGGAGAGGATTTTAGACCTATTTGAAAAATTTAGAGCAGTCGCCGGACTTAAAATAAATTGGGAAAAATCAGCTTGTTTGCCCATTGATCCCTGGGTAGTTTCATCCCTGGCCCGTTAAAGATTCAAGAGAGGGGACTGAAATTTTTAGGCGTAACCCTAACATCTAAGACAGAAGAATATCTGAAATTAAATGTAGATCCGATATATAAAAAGGTTAAGGTAAAGATTATGCTATGGAAAAAATTACCTCTCTCTATGGCGGGGCGTATTGCCCTTATAAGGATGTGTATTCTCCCTATTATTAACTATACGTTTTGGAATGCGCCAGTCTTAATCCCGTCTAAGATATTTGGACGTTTTGAAAGTCTGATGTCGGATTTGATATGGAGGGGCCGAAAACCTAGAATGAAATATTTGCAATTGAAATATCCTGTAGACAAAGGGGGATTGAAAATCCCAGATTTGAGAAATTATTGGTTAGCAGGGCAATTAAAGAATTGCTTAGATTGGGGAAACTCGACATTGTTCAAAACTATACTGGGTACCAAAAATTCGAGTTTATTGGATGTGGGAATCTGTTTGTACCTAGAAGCAGGATTACATCAGCAGGATCGTTGTAAGGACTCCCTGACTATGTTTATGATGTTTAAGATATGGTCTGAAAATCCGTAAGGCCCCCGAGATTCATAAAGATACCCTAATTTGGAGAAATTTAGCAATAAAAGAGTTAGCTGGATTAGATAATATGGTATGGGCAAATAAGGGTATCATTAAAGTAGGGCAGATCTGGGAAGGTACTTCGTTCTTAGACTTTGAAACGGTATCTAGACGGTATGATCTTCCCCAGATCTATTCTTTTTATTATTTACAGATAAAATATTCATTGACTAAAGCCCTTAAGGGCAGGGAGACTAAAATGGAGTTACCAATATATGTGAAAAAAATGATGGGTTTAACCCAGGGGAAAAATAGGATCTCTGTGGTTTATAAACTCCTGATGGAGCAGACATATTGTAATTTGGGATATGACACTAATTTCTATAAGTGGCAGAGGGAGAAAAACCTAGTGTCACAAAGGAACTGGCCAGAAATTCTGGCCAGTCCGGGTAAGATATCAATAAATAGGACACATCAATTGATAAGATTCTTTATTGTACATCGTTTGTATTATACCCCAGCTAAACTACAGAGATTCTATAAAAATAAAATTTTTAAGTGTCTTAAATGTGGGGAAGAGGGAGTGGATGATATACATATTCTTTGGTCTTGTAGAGGTATAATGAAATTCTGGAAAGAGGTTTTGCATAAGATAGAAAGTATTAATAATATTTCTATCCCCTGTGATTTTGAAATATGTGTGCTGGGGTTATGTCTATGTTTGAGTTAACTAAAGAACGTATAATAGCTTCCAAACTTCTGTTCCATGCAACTAGAGTTATAGTGAAAATGTGGATGTCGAACCACACTCCTACATTGAAAATATGGAGTGACTCAGTAATAATGGATTTGATCTCTGAAAAAGTTGCATGGAGGGGGAGTAAAAGAATGCAATATTCCAAAGAAATTTGGAAAGATTGGTTGGTGAATGTAGAAGGTGTTTAAGGGGGAGTGTTGGGAGAAGAGGTAGAAAATATCCCCTTTTTTTTTTTTTTTTTCCCTATCCGACACTTATTTGGGGGGGGAAGAAGGGGAGGGAAGGGAAGGAAGGAAGAGGAGAGGAAAAAAAAAAAAAAAAGGGGTATAAAATTAGAATACTATTGATTCATGATATGATGAACACAAATAGGATGGCTTTTGTATAAATGTACTTTTATATGAATTTGTTGAATTTTGCAAATAAAAAAAATAAAATAAAAAAAAAAAAGAAGTCCAAAAAGGAAATCAAGGTAGTGGGACAAAAACTTTACAACTTAAGCCAATACAAATTAACAAAATATGATATAAAATTACTACAGAAAGGCCTAAAATTTGCTCCCTCCTCCCACTTCAATTGATTTAATGCCTTTATTGGGGTAAAAAAAAATCTTGAGGAACCTGGCTCTAAAAAAGTACTTTCTCAAGAAAAAAATAATAATAGAAGGAATACACCGATAACCGAAATTATTTTTTTTAGTAAAGACTACAACAAGACAAAAATCGGGAAAATAAAGGAAGAAAAAACCGAAAAGATCCCCCTCAATACACATTTAAAGACCAAATCTAACTTCAATCCAATCAATGAGTATTCTGAAGCATTTAAAACTTTTGAAACACGAGTTTTGAGGGATCTAAGAAAGGTAGATAACTCAAAAAAGAAAAAGAAAAGGTATCACTTTAACCTCAGTAAAGGAGAAAGGGATAGCATAAAACTATTACAACAAAATAACAACCTTGTCATTCGACCAGCAGATACATGGTATTGTAATACTGGACTACACCCAATACCAAGAGGAGTCCATAAGAATCCTGGGGGATCAAAAAACCTATAAACCACTGAAATCATTTAAAACAAAAATTAAACCATCTGAACCAAAATGGTAAGAAAAGTGGTATTATCACTAAAGAAGAAGACAATTTTATAAATATCAAATCCCCCAGAACACCAATTTTTTACTACCTCCCCAAAATTCATAAAAGCACCACCCAACCGCCAGGAAGACCCATATTCTCGGGCATCGGAAGCCTCACTTCTAACCTCTCTAAGTATATCGATGTCATTTTACAAAAATACGTACTTTCACTCCCTGTATATCTTAAAGATACTCAACATGTCCTAGAAATCCTAGAAACCATCAAATGGGAATCTGCAGTGTTGAGCGAACAGTTCGAGCATAGTTCGGCTTCGTACCGAATTTTAGGTTGTTCATGACACGGACCCGAACCCGAACATTTAAAAAAAAGTTCGGGTTCGGATCCGTTGTTTGGCGATTTCTTCCCGCTTTCTGAAGGGCTGCACAGCAGCCAATCAGCTAGCGTTTTACTTCTTGCCCTAAGAGCCCATCGCAGCCATGCCTACTAATGGCATGGTTGTGATTGGCCAAGTGCAGCATGTGACCCAGCCTCTATTTAAGCTGGAGTCACGTAGCGCCGCACGTCACATTGCTCTGATTAGTGTAGGGAGAGGACGCAGCTTCTGTATCTGTAAGGGCGAGATTAGGCAGGGAAAATTCAGCAAAAACACCTAATGAAGTGATCGATCTATAGCTGTGAATGATTCAACTTCTGCTAGTTAATTGCTCACTGGTTTTTAGGCTGCACAGAGCATTTTTCTGTCACTTTGATCGGCGGCCATTTTGTGTCTTGTGGTGAACCAGCACAAGCTGCCACCAAGTCCATCAATCCATCAATACTAGTTTTTTTTTTTGCTATATCCTACATCAGGGGCTTGGCTGTGCTTATTGTCACCCCTAGAAACTCAGGATAGCAATTTCTATATTTTATTAAGGGGTTAAATACAATTGCCAAAATACCAATCCCCTAAATCAGGTGTTCCAGCTTTGGCCAGCCAAGTATAATACTGTCTGCTGTTTGGCAAAATATAGATTATTTTCTATGGTGAAATTCAATTGCCAAAATAGCAATCCCCTAAATCTGGTGACCCAGCACTGGCTGGCAAAGCATAATAGTGTCCGCCAAAACATACTGTATATTTTGTTCTAGGGTGAAATTCAATTGCCAAAATAGCAATACCATATATCTGGTGTCACAGTTGTGGCTGGCAAAGTATAATAGTGTCTGCCAAAACATATATTTTGTTCTGGGGTGAAATTCAATTGCCAAAATAGCAATACCCTGAATCTGGTATCCCAGCTGTTGCAGGCCAAGGGGGTAATCTGTCCGTAAAAGGGTATATTTTGTTCTGGGGTGAAATTCAATTGCCAATATAGCAATACCCTGAATCTGGTGTCCCAGCACTGGCTGGCAAAGTATAATAGTGTCCGCCAAAACCTATATTTTGTTCTGGGGTGAAATTCAATTGCCGAAATAGCAATACCATAGATCTGGTGTCACAGCTGTGGATGGCAAAGTATAATAGTGTCCGCCAAAACATATATTTTGTTCTGGGGTGAAATTCACTTGCCAATATAGCAATACCCTGAATCTAGTGTTCCAGCTGTTGCAGGCCAAGTGTTAATCTGTCCATAAAAGGGTATATTTTGTTCTGGGGTGAAATTCACTTGCCAATATAGCAATACCCTGAATCTGGTTTTCCAGCTGTTGCAGGCCAAGTGTTAATCTGTCCGCAAAAGGGTATATTTTGTTCTGGGGTGAAATTCACTTGCCAATATAGCAATACCCTGAATCTGGTGTTCCAGCTGTTGCAGGCCAAGTGTTAATCTGTCTGTAAAAGGGTATATTTTGTTCTGGGGTGAAATTGAATTGCCAAAATAGCAATACCCTGAATCTGGTGTTCCAGTAGTGACTGGCAAAGTATAACAGTGTGTGCGCCAAAACATATATTTTGTTCTGGGTTGAAATTCAATTGCCAAAATAGCAATACCCTGAATCTTGTGTCCCAGCTGTTGTATGCCAAATGTTAATCTGTCCGTAAAAGGGTATATTTTGTTCTGGGGTGAAATTCAATTGCCAAAATACCAATACCCTGAATCTGGTGTCCCAGCTGTTGCAGGCCAAGTGTTAATCTGTCCATAAAAGGGTATATTTTGTTCTGGGGTGAAATTCACTTGCCAATATAGCAATACCCTGAATCTGGTGTTCCAGCTGTTGCAGGCCAAGTGTTAATCTGTCCGTAAAAGGGTATATTTTGTTCTGGGGTGAAATTCACTTGCCAATATAGCAATACCCTGAATCTGGTGTTCTAGCTGTTGCAGGCCAAGTGTTAATCTGTCCGTAAAAGGGTATATTTTGTTCTGGGGTGAAATTCACTTGCCAATATAGCAATACCCTGAATATGGTGTTCCAGCTGTTGCAGGCCAAGTGTTAATCTGTCAGTAAAAGGGTATATTTTGTTCTGGGGTGAAATTCACTTGCCAATATAGCAAATACCCTGAATCTGTTGTTCCAGCTGTTGCAGGCCAAGTGGTAATCTGTCCGTAAAAGGGTATAATTTGTTCTGGGGTGAAATTCAATTGCCAAAATACCAATACCCTGAATCTGGTGTCCCAGCTGTTGCAGGCCAAGTGTTAATCGGTCCATAAAAGGGTATATTTTGTTCTGGGGTGAAATTCACTTGCCAATATAGCAATACCCTGAATCTGGTGTTCCAGCTGTTGCAGGCCAAGTGTTAATCTGTCCGTAAAAGGGTATATTTTGTTCTGGGGTGAAATTCACTTGCCAATATAGCAATACCCTGAATCTGGTGTTCCAGCTGTTGCAGGCCAAGTGTTAATCTGTCCGTAAAGGGTATATTTTGTTCTGGGGTGAAATTCACTTGCCAATATAGCAATACCCTGAATCTGGTGTTCCAGCTGTTGCAGGCCAAGTGTTAATCTGTCAGTAAAAGGGTATATTTTGTTCTGGGGTGAAATTCACTTGCCAATATAGCAAATACCCTGAATCTGTTGTTCCAGCTGTTGCAGGCCAAGTGGTAATCTGTCCGTAAAAGGGTATAATTTGTTCTGGGGTGAAATTAAATTGCCAAAATAGCAATACCCTGAATCTGCTGTTCCAGTAGTGGCTGGCAAAGTATATTAGTGTCCTCCAAAACATATATTTTGTTCTGGGGCTAAATTCAATTGCCAATATAGCAATACCCTGAATCTGGTGTTCCAGCTGTTGCAGGCCAAGTGTTAATCTGTCCGTAAAAGGGTATATTTTGTTCTGGGGTGAAATTCACTTGCCAATATAGCAATACCCTGAATCTGGTGTTCCAGCTGTTGCAGGCCAAGTGTTAATCTGTCAGTAAAAGGGTATATTTTGTTCTGGGGTGAAATTCACTTGCCAATATAGCAAATACCCTGAATCTGTTGTTCCAGCTGTTGCAGGCCAAGTGGTAATCTGTCCGTAAAAGGGTATAATTTGTTCTGGGGTGAAATTAAATTGCCAAAATAGCAATACCCTGAATCTGCTGTTCCAGTAGTGGCTGGCAAAGTATATTAGTGTCCTCAAAAACATATATTTTGTTCTGGGGCTAAATTCAATTGCCAATATAGCAATACCCTGAATCTGGTGTTCCAGCTGTTGCAGGCCAAGTGTTAATCTGTCCGTAAAAGGGTATATTTTGTTCTGGGGTGAAATTCACTTGCCAATATAGCAATACCCTGAATCTGGTGTTCCAGCTGTTGCAGGCCAAGTGTTAATCTGTCAGTAAAGGGTATATTTTGTTCTGGGGTGAAATTCACTTGCCAATATAGCAAATACCCTGAATCTGTTGTTCCAGCTGTTGCAGGCCAAGTGGTAATCTGTCCGTAAAAGGGTATAATTTGTTCTGGGGTGAAATTAAATTGCCAAAATACCAATACCCTGAATCTGCTGTTCCAGTAGTGGCTGGCAAAGTATATTAGTGTCCTCCAAAACATATATTTTGTTCTGGGGCTAAATTCAATTGCCAATATAGCAATACCCTGAATCTGGTGTTCCAGCTGTTGCAGGCCAAGTGTTATTCTGTCCGTAAAAGGGTATATTTTGTTCTGGGGTGAAATTCAATTACCAAAATAGGAATACCCTGAATCTGGTGTCACAGCTGTGGCTGGCAAAGTATAATATTGTCCGCCAAAACATATATTTTGTTCTGGGGTGAAATTCAATGCCAAAATAGCAATACCCTGAATCTGGTGTCCCAGCTGTTGCAGGCCAGGTGTTATTCTGTCCGTAAAAGGGTATATTTTGTTCTGGGGTTAAATTCACTTGCCAATATAGCAATACCCTGAATCTGGTGTTCCAGCTGTTGCAGGCCAAGTGTTAATCTGTCCGTAAAAGGGTATATTACACTCAAGGTGTATATACAAGTGCTGAGAGGGTCATCCTCATTAACTTCACACGCTACACTGCATCTCCCATTGGATTTCTGTCTGTTAAAGGTTATATTACACAAATTGTTAAAATACAATTGCTGAAGGCATAATCCTACATATTTTTTTCTCACGCTACTGTGCATCTCCAAGTGTAAATCTGTCCATGAAAGGATACCTTTCATCCAGGGCCTAAATACTAGCCCTAAAAGAGATATTCCCCTAAATCAGTGGTTACTGCTGTGCCTGGATAAGTATAATACGCTACATAAATAAATAGGCAGATAGTGTTAGGTGCATGTAAAAAAAGGCCTAAATTTGAAATCAATACATTGGGCCAAATATTTTTTTTCTTATTGTGGTGCCTGGTGAAAGGTAAGAATGAGGAAAACATCTAGTAAGGGAAGCAAACGCGGTCGTGATGGTGTTAGTGTACCATCTGGTGCTGGGAGAGGACGTGGCCGTTCTGCCACAGCCACATGTCCTAGTGAACCAACTACCTCAGGTTCCAGTACCCACCAGAATTTACAGCGATATGTGGTTGGGCCCAATGCCGTTCTAAGGATGGTAAGGCCTGAGTAGGTACAGGCGCTAGTCAATTGGGTGTCCGACAGTGGATCCAGCACGTTCACAACATTATCTCCCACACAGTCTTCTGCAGAAAGCGCACAGATGGCGCCTGAAAACCAGTCTGTCACATCACCCCCATGCATATCAGGGAAACTGTCTGAGCCTCAAGTTATGCAGCAGTCTCTTATGCTGTTTGAAGACTCTGCTGGCAGGGTTTCCCAAGGGAATCCACCTAGCCCCTTCCCAGTGGTGGAAGACATAGAATGCACTGATGCACAACCACTGTTGTTTCCTGATGATGAGGACATGGGAATACCACCTCATCGGAGTCCGAACGTCTCTGATGATGACGAAACACAGGTGCCAACTGCTGCAACTTTCTGCAGTGTGCAGACCGAACAGGAGGTCAGGGAGGAAGACTGTGTGGAAGACGATGCAGGGGACGATGAGACCCTACATGGAATGAAGGTCGTGCCACTGACTTTCATAGTTCAGAGGAAGAGGCAGTGGTGAGACCGACAGCGTAGCAAAAGAGCAAGCATGGGGCAAAAGCAGAACAGCCGCCGCCAAGATATTTCGCCTGCTACTGGCCACCGCCACCAGGGACCGAGCACCCCAAAGGCAGCTTCAAGGAGTTCCCTGGCATGGCACTTCTTTAAACAATGTGCTGACGACAAGACCCGAGTGGTTTGCACGCTGTGCCATCAGAGCCTGAAGCGAGGCATTAACGTTCTGAACCTTAGCACTAGTGTTGAGCGAACAGTTCGAGGATCGTTCGGGTTCGTACCGAATTTTGGGGTGTCCGGGACACGGACCCGAACCCGGACATTTTCAAAAAAGTTCGGGTTCGGGTTCGTTGTTCGTCGATTACTTCCCGCTTTCTGAAGGGCTGCACAGCAGCCAATCAGCTAGCGTTTTACTTCTTGCCCTAAGAGCCCATCACAGCCATGCCTACTAATGGCATGGCTGTGATTGGCCAGGTGCAGCATGTGACCCAGCCTCTATTTAAGCTGGAGTCACGTAGCGCCGCACGTCACACTGCTCTGATTAGTGTAGGGAGAGGACGTAGCTTCTGTCAGGGTGAGATTAGGCAGGGTAAAGTCAGCAACAGCACCTAATGAACGGATCGATCTACAGCTGTGAATGATTGAACTTCTGCTAGTTACTTGCTCACTGGTTTTTAGGCTGCACAGAGCGTTTTTCTGTCACTTATTTTCTGGGTTGATCGGCGGCCATTTTGTGACCTGTGGTGCACCAGAAGAAGCTGCCACCAAGTCCATCAATCCATCAATACTAGTTTTTTTTTTGCTATATCCTACATCAGGGGCTTGGCTGTGCTAATTGTCACCCCTAGAAACTCAGGATAGCAATTTCTATATTTTATTAAGGGGTTAAATACAATTGCCCAAATACCATTCCCCTAAATCTTGTGTTCCAGCTTTGGCTAGACAAGTATAATACTGTCTGCTGTCTGGCAAAGGATAGATTATTTTCTGTGGTGAAATTCAATTGCCAAAATAGCAATACCATAAATCAGTGGTTTCAGCTGTGGCTGGCAAAATATAATAGTGTCCGCCAAAACATATATTTTGTTCTAAGGTGTAATTCACTTGCCAAAATAGCAATACCCTGAATCTGGTGTCCCAGCTGTTGCAGGCCACGTTTCATAGTGACCTCCAAAACATATATTTTGTTCTGGGGTGAAATTAATCTGCCAAAATAGCAATACCCTGAATCTGGTGTCCCAGCTGTTGCAGGCCAGATTTCATAGTGTCTGCCGAAACATATATTTTGTTCTGGGGTGAAATTAATCTGCCAAAATAGCAATACCCTGAATCTGGTGTCCCAGCTGTTGCAGGCCACGTTTCATAGTGTCCGCCAAAACATATATTTTGTTCTGGGGTGAAATTAATCTGCCAAAATAGCAATACCCTGAATCTGGTGTCCCAGCTGTTGCAGGCCAGATTTCATAGCGTCCGCCAAAACATATATTTTGTTCTGGGGTGAAATTAATTTGCCAAAATAGCAATAAAACCAAGCCCATCAGTCTGTCACATCACCCCCATGCATATCAGGGAAACTGCCTGAGCCTCAAGTTATGCAGCAGTCTCTTATGCTGTTTGAAGACTCTACTGGCAGTGTTTCCCAAGGGAATCCAAATAGCCCTTTCCCAGTGGTGGAAGACATAGAATGCACTGATGCACAACTACTGATGTTTCCTGATGATGAGGACATGGGAATACCACCTCATCGGAGTCCGAACGTCTCTGATGATGACGAAACACAGGTGCCAACTGCTGCGACTTTCTGCAGTGTGCAGACCGAACAGGAGGTCAGGGAGGAAGACTGTGTGGAAGACGATGCAGGGGACGATGAGACCCCACATGGAATGAAGGTCGTGCCACTGACTTTCATAGTTCAGAGGAAGAGGCAGTGGTGAGACCGACAGCGTAGCAAATGAGCAAGCATGGGGCAAAAGCAGAACAGCCGCCGCCAAGATATTTCGCCTGCTACTGGCCACCGCCACCAGGGACCGAGCACCCCAAAGGCAGCTTTAAGGAGTTCCCTGGCATGGCACTTCTTTAAACAATGTGCTGACGACAAGACCCGAGTGGTTTGCACGCTGTGCTATCAGATCCTGAAGCGAGGCATTAACGTTCTGAACCTTAGCACAACCTGCATGACCAGGCATCTACATGCAAAGCATGAACTGCAGTGGAGTAAACACCTTAAAAGCAAGGAACTCACTCTGGCTCCCCCTGCTCCCTCTTCTGCTGCTGCCTCGGCCTCTTCCTCCGCCTCGGGAGGAATGTTGGCACCTGCCGCCCACCAAACAGAGGATGTGCCACCGACAACACCACCTGCGTCACCAAGCATCTCCACCATGTCACACGGCAGCCTTCCGCCGCCAAGGATCGCAGGGCATCATTCTTTGCCTCCTGTAGCCTCCTCCTCCTACTCGGCTTCCTCCTCCTCTGCTTCCACCAGCTCATCCAGTCAGCCACACACCTTCACCACCAACTTCAGCACAGCCCGGGTAAACGTCAGCAGGCCATTCTGAAACTCATATGTTTGGGGGACAGGCCCCACACCGCGCAGGAGTTGTGGCGGGGTATTGAACAACAGACCGACCAGTGGTTGCTGCAGGTGGGCCTCAAGCCCGGCCTGGTGGTGTGCGAAAATGGGCGAAATCTCGTCGCAGCTCTGGGACTAGCCGGTTTGCCTGGCACATGTGCTGAATTTGGTGGTGCAGAAGTTCATTCACAACTACCCCGAAATGTCAGAGCTGCTGCATAAAGTGCAGGCCGTCTGTGCGCGCTTCCTGCCGCTGCTCGCCTGTCTGCGCTACAGCGGAACTTCGGCCTTCCCGCTCACCGCCTCATATGCGACGTGCCCACCAGAAGGAGCTCCACCATGCACATGCTGGAGAGACTGTGCGAGCAGCAGCAGGCCATAGTGGAGTTTCAGCTGCAGCACGCACGCGTCCGTCGCACTGCGGAACAGCACCACTTCACCACCAATTATTGGGCCTCCATGCGACACCTGTGTGCCCTGTTGCGCTGTTTCGAGTACTCCACCAACATGGCCAGTGGCGATGACACCGTTATCAGCGTTACAATACCACTTCTATGTCTCCTTGAGAAAACGCTTAGGGCGATGATGGAAGAGGAGGTGGCCCAGGAGGAGGAGGAGAAGGAGGATGAGGGGTAATTTTTAGCACTTTCAGGCCAGTCTGTTAGAAGTGGCTCAGAGGGAGGTTTTTTGCAACAGCAGAGGCCAGGTACAAATGTGGCCATCCAGGGCCCACTACTGGAGGACGAGGAGGATTAGGAGGAGGTGGAGGAGGATGAGGATGAAGCAGGTTCACAGCGGGGTGGCACCCGACACAGCTCAGGCCCATCACTGGTGCGTGGCTGGGGAGATACGGAGGACGATGACGATACGCCTCCCAGAGAGGACAGCTTGTCCTTACCTCTGGGAAGCCTGGCACACATGAGCGACTACATGCTGCAGTGCCTGCACAACGACAGCAGAGTTGCCCACATTTTAACGTTGCGGACTACTGGGTTGCCACCCTGCTGGGTCCCCGGTACAAAGACAATGTACCCACCTTACTTCCTGCACTGGAGAGTGATAGGAAAATGCGCGAGTACAAGCGCACGCTGGTAGAGGCGCTCCTGAGAGCATTCCCAAATGTCACAGGGGAACAGGTGGAAGCCCAAGGCAAAGGCAGAGGAGGAGCAAGAGGTCACCAACGCAGCTGTGTCACGGCCAGCTCCTCTGAGGGCAGGGTTAGCATGGCAGAAATGTGCCTGACGTTCATAAAAATGAACCAGGCATGGATCCCACAGGACCTGTCCCTCCCTTGTGCAGAATAGACATTTACAACTGCCTCCCCCTCAACCATGTATTCTTGTACTCCGGGGCACTTCTTTATTGAATCCTCATGTTTTTTAACTTTACCATGATCTTGCGGTGCAACCCAAATTTGAATGAACCTCTCCTCTGTCTGGGTGGTGGGGCCAAAATAACTGAAAGTGGCCTTCTCCGGTGGTGGTTGATATGACGCATGATTCCTTGCTGTGGCACCTCTCTCCTCTGTCTGGGTGCTGGGCCGAAATAACTGAGAGTGGCCTTCTCCAGTGGTGGGTGATATGACGCATGATTCCTTGCTGTGGAACCTGTATCCTCGGTCTGGGAGCTGGGCCGAAATAACTGAAAGTGGCCTTCTCCAGTGGTGGGTGATATGACGCATGATTACTTGCTGTGGGACCTCTCTCCTCGGTCTGGGTGCCTGGCCTAAATAACTGAAAGTGGCCTTCTACGGTGGTGGTTGATATGACGCATGATTCCTTGCTGTGGGACCTCTCTCCTCGGTCTGGGTGCCTGGCCTAAATAACTGAAAGTGGCCTTCTCCAGTGGTGGGTGAAATGACGCATGATTTCTTGCTGTGGGACCTCTCTCCTATGTCTGGGTGCCTGGCCTAAATAACTGAAAGTGGCCTTCTCCAGTGGTGGGTGATATGACGCCTTATTCCTTGCTGTGGGAACTCTCTCCTATGTCTGGGTACTGGGCCGAAATAACTGAGAGTGGCCTTCTCCGGTGGTGGTTGATATGACGCATGATTCTTTGTTGTGGAACCTCTCCCCTCTGTCTGGGTGCTGTGCCGAAATAACTGAAAGTGGCCTTCTCCAGTGGTGGTTGATATGACGCATGATTCCTTGCTGTGGGACCTCTCTCCTCGGTCTGGGTGCTGGCCGAAATAACTGAAAGTGACCTTCTCCAGTGGTGGGTGATATGACGCATGATTCCTTGCTGTGGGACCTCTCTCCTCGGTCTGGGTGCCTGGCCTAAATAACTGAAAGTGGCCTTCTCCGGTGGTGGGTGAAATGACGCATGATTCCTTGCTGTGGGACCTGTATAATCTGTCTGGGTGCTGGGCCGAAATAACTGAAAGTGGCCTTCTCCAGTGGTGGGTGATATGACGCATGATTCCTTGCTGTGGGACCTCTCTCCTCGGTCTGGGTGCCTGGCCTAAATAACTGAAAGTGGCCTTCTCCAGTGGTGGGTGATATGACCCATGATTCCTTGCAGTGGGACCTCTCTCCTCGGTCTGGGTGCCTGGCCTAAATAACTGAAAGTGGCCTTCTCCAGTGGTGGGTGAAATGACGCATGATTTCTTGCTGTGGGACCTCTCTCCTATGTCTGGGTGCTGGGCCTAAATAACTGAAAGTGGCTTTCTCCAGTGGTGGTTGATATGACGCATGATTCCTTGCTGTGGGACCTCTCTCCTCTGTCTGGGTGCTGGGGCCGAAATAACTGAAAGTGGCCTTCTCCAGTGGTGGGTGATATAACGCATGATTCCTTGCTGTGGGACCTCTCTCCTCTGTCTGGGTGCTGGGGCCGAAATAACTGAAAGTGGCCTTCTCCAGTGTTGAGTGATATGACGCATGATTCCTTGCAGTGGGACCTCTCTCCAATTGATATTGGTTAAATTTTATTTATTTTATTTTATTTTAATTCATTTCCCTATCCACATTTGTTTGCTGGGGATTTACCTTCATTTTGCTGCCTTTGGCAGCCCTCTAGTCCGTTAGTCCGTTCCTGGACTATTTTACAGCCTTTTTAGTGCCTAAAAGTTCGGGTCCCCATTGACTTCAATGAGGTTCTGGTTCGGGATAAAGTTCGGGTCGAGTTCGGATCCCGAACACGAACATTTTCGGGAAGTTCGTCCGAACTTCTCGAACCCGAACATCCAGGTGTTCGCTCATCTCTAACCTTGAGTGTAATATACCCTTTTACGGACAGATTAACACTTGGCCTGCAACAGCTGGAACACCAGATTCAGGGTATTGCTATATTGGCAAGTGAATTTCACCCCAGAACAAAATATATGTTTTGGCGGACACTATTATAGTTTGCCAGCCAGTTCTGGGACACCAGATTTATGGTATTGCTATTTTGGGAATTGAATTTCCCCCCAGAACAAAATATATGTTTTGGTGGACACTATTATAGTTTGCCAGCCAGTGCTGGGACACCAGATTTATGGTATTGCTATTTTGGCAAATGAATTTCACCCCAGAGCAAAATATATGTTTTGTCGGACACTATTATAGTTTGCCAGCCAGTGCTGGGACACCAGATTTATGGTATTGCTATTTTGGCAATTGGATTTCACCCCAGAACAAAATATATGTTTTGGCGGACACTATTATAGTTTGCCAGCCGGTGCTGGGACACCAGATTTAGGGGATTGCTATTTTGGCAATTGAATTTCACCACAGAAAATAATCTATCTTTTGCCAGACAGCAGACAGTATTATACTTGGCTAGACAAAGCTGGAACACCAGATTTAGGGGATTGGTATTTTGGAAATTGTATTTAACCCCTTAATAAAATATAGAAATTGCTATCCTGAGTTTCTAGGGGTGACAATAAGCACAGCCAAGCCCCTGATATAGGATATAGCAAAAAAAACTAGTATTGATGGATTGATGGACGTGGTGGCAGCTTGTTCTGGTGCACCACAAGTCACAAAATGTCTGCCGATCACCCCAGAAAAGAAGTTGCAGAAAAACGCTCTGTGCAGCCTAAAAACCAGTGAGCAAGTAACTAGCAGAAGTTGAATCATTCACAGCTATAGATCGATCACTTCATTAGGTGCTTTTGCTTACTTTTCCCTGCCTAATCTCGCCCTCACGGCAGCTGCGTCCTCTCCCTACACTAATCAGAGCAGTGTGACGTGCGGCGCCACGTGACTCCAGCTTAAATAGAGGCTGGGTCACATGCTGCACTTGGCCAATCACAGCCATGCCATTAGTATTAGTAGGCATGGCTGTGATAGGCTCTAAGGGCAAGAAGTAAAACCCTAGCTGATTGGCTGCTGTGCAGCCCTTCAGAAAGCGGGAAGAAATCGAACCCGAACTTTTTTGAAAATGTTCGGGTCCGTGTCCCGAACACCCCAAAATTCGGTACGAACCCGAACTATTCTCGAACTGTTCGCTCAACACTATCCAGGAGAATTCCCTCAAATTGCTGACAAAATGGTATCGCTCCCCAGATTTGATGCATAAGTTGGACCCTCTCACTCCCCCAGTTTGATGGAGATTAGTGATGTCCTGAACTATTCGCCGGCGAAAAAGGTTCCCGGCGAACAAAGCTTGTTCGCGTTCGCCGCGGTGGGCGAACATATGCGATGTTCGGTCCGCTCCCTATACATCATCATTGAGCAAACTTTGACCCTGTACCTCACAATCAGCAGACACATTTCAGCCAATCAGCATACCCTCCCTCCCAGACCCTCCCACCTCCTATCAAAAAGCAAGGACAGCATCCATCTTAGATTCATTCTGAAGCTGCAGTGTTAGTTAGAGCAGGGAGAGTGCTGCTGCTGCTGAATTAATATAGGGTTTCTAGGGAAAGGGTTGGCTGCTAGTATTCTGTGTCCACTCCAGTCCTCAAAGACTCATCTGCTGTAAGGACAGCGTCCTTACAGCACCCCAAAAAGCCCTTTTTAGGGCTGGTACATCAGTCTGCTTTTTTAAAAAAAAAAATTTTTATATATTATATTGCAGTTGCCTGCCCGTGTGTGAGAGGCCGCAGGCCCACAGACTGTAGTGTGCCCACTGCTAGTGCCCACCACTTAAACCGTGTCGCACAGGACTTTGCATAAAAAAAGGCATTTCATTTTTACACTTTAATCTAATTTCATTTGCCTGCCTGCTGCCAGTGTGTGTCAGGCCCACAGACTATAGTGTGCCCACTGCCAGTGCCCACCACTCATACCGTGTGGCACAGTAGCTTGCCGATAAATAAGACATTTAATTTGTACCCTTTAATCTAAGGTTAGTTGCCTGCCTGCCAGTGTGTGTCAGGCCCACAGACTGTATTGTGCCCACTGCCAGTGCCCACCACTCATACCGTGTGGCACAGGACTTTGCATAAAAAAAAGCATTTAATTTTTACCCTTTAATCTAATTTCAGTTGCCTGCCTGCTGCCAGTGTGTGTCAGACCCACAGACTGTAGTGTGTCCACTACCAGTGCCCACCACGCATACCGTGTGGCACAGGACTTTGCATAAAAAAAAAAAAGGATTTCATTTTTGCACTTTAATCTAATTTCAGTTGCCGCCTGACTGCTGCCAGTGTGTGTCAGGCCACAGACTGTAGTGTGCCCACTGCCAGTGCCCACCACTCATACCGTGTAGCACAGTAGCTTGCCGATAAATAAGGCATTTCAATTTTACCCTTTAATCTAAGGTTAGTTGCCTGCCAGTGTGTTTCAGGCCCACTTCCACAGACTGTAGAGTGCCCACTGCCAGTGCCCACCACTAGTGTTGAGCGAACAGTTCGAGCATCGTTCGGGTTCGTGCCGAATTTTGGGGTGTCCGTAACACGGACCCGAACCCTGACATTTTCAAAAAAGTTCGGGTTCGGGTCCGGTGTTCGTCGATTACTTCCCGCTTTCTGAAGGGCTGCACAGCAGCCAATCAGCTAGTGTTTTACTTCTTGCCCTAAGAGCCCATCACAGCCATGCCTACTAATGGCATGGTTGTGATTGGCCAAGTGCAGCATGTGACCCAGCCTCTATTTAAGCTGGAGTCACGTAGCGCCGCACGTCACACTGCTCTGATTAGTGTAGGGAAAGGACGCAGCTTCTGTCAGGGCGAGATAGGCAGGGATAAAGAAGTGAATGATCTACATTTCTACACCTGTGCATCAGAACAACTCAGCTGAGCTGTTCACTGAAAGTCACTATTTTGTTTAGACTGGCCAGAGCGATTTTTACTGGCACATGTAACTGGGCTGACCGGCGGTGGCCATTTTGGGACTTGTGGTGCGCCAGCACAAGCTGCCACAGAGTCTAAACCAAAGCTCCAAAGAAGTGAAAAATCTACACCTGTGAATCAGAACAACAGCGATTCAGCTGCTCAGGCAAAGTCAATTTTTTTTCTGGCTGGGCAGACCGTTTTCTGGCACATGTTACTGGGCTGATAGGCGGCGGGCATTTTGGGACTTGTGGTGCTACAGCAAAAGCTGCCACAACGTCCATTAATCTCATGTAATAGTCGATTTTTTCATAGATATACTACATCAGGGGTTTGGCTGTGCTTGTGTCACCCATACTAACTGCAAAGATATTTAATATATCAGTGGTGAAACTGAAAGTAACCCACTTGGATAGCAAATCCCATGAATGTGCTGTTCCAGCTAGGCTAGCCAGTGCCACTACAGCCAAGTCCAATACTGTCAGCCAGAAATATTTTTTTTTTTATGTGCCAGAAATATAAATTAAAAAAGCTTTCACCGTAATAATAAAATTATTCTGGTGTTAGACCAGAAGAAGCACTCCTGTTGTAATTAATACTGTAAAAGGCTTAGGCAATATTTCTCCCAGTGTGGGAAATTTATCTAGCAAAACTAGCATTTTAAAAATTCCGGTGTTCTGAAATACCAGCAGTCCTCTTGTAATTAATACCGCAAAAAGGCATTATATCGTCCAGTGTTGTAATTTTGGTGAAAAAAAGGCCAATTTAATCAATCTGGTGTTAGTTACACCAGAAACAGTAGGCCTCACGTTTTTACTCCTGTAAAAGGAATTAATACAGGAAAAAGGCATTACATTATCCAGTGTTGTAATTTTGGTGAAAAAAGGCCAATTTAATCAATCTGGTGTTAGTTACACCAGAAACAGTAGGCCTCACGTTTTTACTCCTGTAAAAGGAATTAATACCGGAAAAAGGCATTACATTGTCCAGTGTTGTAATTTTGGTGAAAAAAGGCCAATTTAATCAATCTGGTGTTAGTTACACCAGAAACAGTAGGCCTCACGTTTTTACTCCTGTAAAAGGAATTAATACCGGAAAAAGGCATTACATTATCCAGTGTTGTAATTTTGGTGAAAAAAAGGCCAATTTAATCAATCTGGTGTTAGTTACACCAGAAACAGTAGGCCTCACGTTTTTACTCCTGTAAAAGGAATTAATACCGAAAAAGGCATTACATTGTCCAGTGTTGTAATTTTGGTGAAAAAAAGGCCAATTTAATCAATCTGGTGTTAGTTACACCAGAAACAGTAGGCCTCACGTTTTTACTCCTGTAAAAAGGAATTAATACCGGAAAAAGGCATTACATTATCCAGTGTTGTAATTTTGGTGAAAAAAAAGGCCAATTTAATCAATCTGGTGTTAGTTACACCAGAAACAGTAGGCAGCACGTTTTTACTCCTGTAAAAAGGAATTAATACCGGAAACAGGCATTACATTGTCCAGTGTTGTAATTTTGGTGAAAAAAAGGCCAATTTAATCAATCTGGTGTTAGGTACACCAGAAACAGTAGGCCTCACGTTTTTACTCCTATAAAAAGGAATTAATACCAGAAAAAGGCATTACATTGTCCAGTGTTGTAATTTTGGTGAAAAAAGGCCAATTTAATCAATCTGGTGTTAGGTACACCAGAAACAGTAGGCCTCACGTTTTTACTCCTGTAAAAAGGAATTATATCTCCCCGTGTGGGAACCTATGTACCAAAACTAGCATTTTAAAAATTCTGGTGTCCAATTTGCAGCAGTTTTCTTGTAATTAATACCGGAAAAAGGAATTATATCTTCCAGTGTGGGAATTTATGTACACAAACTAGCATTTTAAAAATTCTGGTGTCCAATTAGCAGCAGTCTTCCTGTAATTAATACCTGAAAAAGGCATTACATTGTCCAGTGTTGTAATTTTGGTGAAAAAAAGGCCAATTTAATTAATCTGGTGTTAGTTAGACCGGAAACAGTAGGCCGCACGTTTTTACTCCTGTAAAAAGGAATTATATCTCCCCGTGTGGGAATCTATGTACCAAAACTAACATATTAAAAATTCTGGTGTCAAATTTGCAGCAGTTTTCTTGTAATTAATACCGGAAAAAGGAATTATATCTTCCAGTGTGGGAATTTATGTACACAAACTAGCATTTTAAAAATTCTGGTGTCCAATTAGCAGCAGTCTTCTTGTAATTAATACCTGAAAAAGGCATTACATTGTCCAGTATTGTAATTTTGGTTAAAAAAAGGCCAATTTAATCAATCTAGTGTTAGTTAGAGCAGAAACAGTAGGCCGCACGTTTTTACTCCTGTAAAAAGGAATTATATCTCCCCGTGTGGGAATCTATGTACCAAAACTAACATATTAAAAATTCTGGTGTCCAATTTGCAGCAGTTTTCTTGAAATTAATACCGGAAAAAGGAATTATATCTCCCCGTGTGGGAATCTATGTACCAAAACTAGCATTTTAAAAATTCTGGTGTCCAATTTGCAGCAGTTTTCTTGTAATTAATACCGGAAAAAGGAATTATATCTTCCAGTGTGGGAATTTATGTACACAAACTAGCATTTTAAAAATTCTGGTGTCCAATTAGCAGCAGTCTTCTTGTAATTAATACCGGAAAAAGGAATTATATCTTCCAGTGTGGGAATTTTGGGGCTAAAAAATAATATATTTTATTGTGGTGCGAGTTGAATCGCAACAATGAGGAAACATTCTATTAAGGGACGAGGACGCGGTCGTGGTGGTGTCCGTGGAGCCTCTGTTGCTGGCAGAGGACGTGGCCGTTCGGCCTCAGGCGCACAAAGTAGTGAACCAACTCCCTCAAGTAGCCGGCAGAATTTACAGCGATATTTGGTGGGGCCCAATGCCGTTATGAGGATGGTAAGGCCTGAGCAGGTACAGGCATTAGTCGATTGGGTGGCCGACAGTGCTTCCAGCACGTTCACCACATTGTCTTCCGCCCAGTCTTCTGCGGAAAGCGCACAGGTGGCACCTGAAAACCAAGCCCATCAGTCTGTCACATCACCCCCATGCATATCAGGGAAACTGTCTGAGCCTCAAGTTATGCAGCAGTCTCTTATTCTGTTTGAAGACTCTGCTCCCACGGTTTTCCAGGGGCGTCCACCTAGCCCTTCCCCAGCGGTGGAAGACATTCCATGCACTGACGCACAACCACTTATGTATCCAGATGATGAGGACATGGGAATACCACCACAGCAGAGTGACCGAGTCTCTGATGATGACGAAACACTGGTGCCCACTGCCGCGTCTTATTGCAGTGTGCAGACTGAACAGGAGGAGGTCAGGGAGGAAGACTGGGTGGAAGACGATGCAGAGGACGATGAGGTCTTAGACCCCACATGGACTGAAGGTCGTGCCGCTGACTTAAATAGTTCAGAGGAAGAGGCAGTGGTGAGACCGAGACAACAGCGAAGCCAAAGAGGGAGCAGGGGGCAAAAGCAGAACAGCCGCCGTCCAGAGAGTTCGCCTGCTATTGGCCAGCGCCAACAGGGACCCAGCACCCCAAAGGCATCTTCAAGGAGTTCCCTGGCATGGCACTTCTTCAAACAATGTGCTGACGACAAGACCAGAGTGATTTGCACGCTGTGCCATCAGACCCTGAGGCGAGGCATTAACGTTCTTAACCTGAGCACCACCTGCATGATCAGGCATCTACATGCAAAGCATGAACTGCAGTGGAGTACACACCTTAAAAACAAGGAACCCGCTCAGGCTCCCCCTGCTCCCTCTACCGCTGCTGCCTCGGCTTCCGCCTCGAGAGGAATGTTGCCACCTGCCGAGCAGCAAACAGAGGATGTGCCACCGACACCACCACCGCCACCGTCACCTAGCGTCTCCACTATTTCACACAGCAGCGTTCAGCTCTCCATCTCTCAAACCTTTGAGAGGAAGCGCAAATTCCCACCTAGTCACCCTCGAGCCCTTGGCCTGAATGCCAGCATTTCTAAACTACTGGCCTTTGAAATGCTGTCATTCCGGCTGGTGGACACAGACAGCTTCAAACAGCTGATGGCCATGGCTGTCCCCAGTATGTGGTTCCCAGCCGCCACTACTTCTCCAAGACAGCCGTGCCTTCCCTGCACATGCAAGTGTCCGATAAAATCAAGTGTGCACTGCGCAACGCCATTTGTGGCAAGGTCCACCTAACCACAGATACGTGGACCAGTAAGCATGGCCAGGGACGCTATATCTCCCTAACTGCACACTGGGTGAATGTAGTGGCGGCTGGGCCCCAGGCGGAGAGTTTCTTGGCGCACGTCCTTCCGCCGCCAAGGATCGCAGGGCATCATTCTCTGCCTCCTGTAGCCTCCTCCTCCTACTCGGCTTCCTCCTCCACTGCTTCCACCAGCTCATCCAGTCAGCCACACACCTTCACCACCAACTTCAGCACAGCCCGGGGTAAACGTCAGCAGGCCATTCTGAAACTCATATGTTTGGAGGACAGGCCCCACACCGCGCAGGAGTTGTGGCGGGGTATTGAACAACAGACCGACCAGTGGTTGCTGCCGGTGGGCCTCAAGCCCGGCCTGGTGGTGTGCGATAATGGGCGAAATCTCGTCGCAGCTCTGGGACTAGCCGGTTTGACGCACATCCCTTGCCTGGCGCATGTGCTGAATTTGGTGGTGCAAAAGTTCATTCACAACTATCCAGACATGTCAGAGCTGCTGCATAAAGTGCGGGCCGTCTGTGCGCGCTTCCGGCGTTCACATCCTGCCGCTGCTCGACTCTCAGCGCTACAGCGGAACTATCGGCCTTCCCGCTCACCGCCTCATATGCGACGTGCCCACCCGGTGAAACTCCACCTTGCACATGCTGGAGAGACTGTGCGAGCAGCAGCAGGCCATAGTGGAGTTTCAGCTGCAGCACGCACGGGTCAGTTGCACTGCGGAACAGCACCACTTCACCACCAATGATTGGGCCTCCATGCGAGACCTGTGTGCCCTGTTGCGCTGTTTAGAGTACGCCACCAACATGGCCAGTGGCGATGCCACTGTTATCAGCGTGACAATACCAATTCTATGTCTCCCAGAGAAAACGCTTAGGGCGATGATGGAAGAGGAGGAGGGCCAGGGCCAGCAGGAGGAGGAGGAGGATGACGGGTCGTTTTTAGCACTTTCAGGCCAGTCTGTTAGAAGTGGCTCAGAGGGAGGTTTTTTGCAACAGCAGAGGGCAGGTACAAATGTGGCCAGCCAGGGACCACTACTGGAGGACGAGGAGGATGAGGAGGAGGTGGAGGATGAGGATGAAGCAGGTTCACAGCGGGGTGGCACCCAGCACAGCGCAGGCACATCCCTGGTGCGTGGCTGGGGGATACAGAGGATGATGACGATACGCCTCCCACAGAGGACAGCTTGTCCTTACCTCTGGGGAGCCTGGCACACATGAGCGATTACATGCTGCAGTGCCTGCGCAACGACAGCAGAGTTGCCCACATTTTAACGTGTGCTGACTACTGGGTGGCCACCCTGCTGGATCCACGGTACAAAGACAATGTGCCCACTTTACTTCCTGCACTGGAGCGTGATAGGAAGATGCGCGAGTACAAGCGCACGCTGGTAGAGGCGCTCCTGAGAGCATTCCCAACTGTCACAGGGGAACAGGTGGAAGGCCAAGGCCAAGGCAGAGGAGGAGCTAGAGGTCGCCCACGCAGCAGTGTCACGGCCAGCTCCTCTGAGGGCAGGGTTAGCATGGCAGAAATGTGGAAAAGTTTTGTCTCCACGCCACAGCTAACTGCCGCACCACCTGATACGGAACGTGTTAGCAGGAGGCAACATTTCACTAACATGGTTGAACAGTACGTCTGTACACAACTCCACGTACTGATGGATGGTTCGGCCCCATTCAACTTCTGGGTTTCCAAATTGTCCACGTGGCCAGAATTAGCATGTTATGCCTTGGAGGTGCTGTCCTGCCCGGCGGCCAGCGTTTTATCTGAACGTGTATTCAGCACGGCAGGGGGCGTCATTACTGACAAATGCAGCCGCCTGTCCGCAGCCAACGTGGACAAGCTGACGTTTATAAAAATGAACTAGGCATGGATCCCACAAGACCTGACCCTCCTTTGTGCAGAGTAGTCCTTAATAACTGCCTTAAACCATGTTGTCTTGTACTCCTGGCCACTTCTTCATTGGAAAATCAATTTTTGAAATTAAGTAGGATCTTGGGGTGCAACCCAGAGTTGAATGAACCTTCCCTCTGTCTGGGTGCCGGGGCCAAAGTACATGAAAGTGTCCTTCTCCTGTGCTGGGTGATATGAATGTTATACTTGTGCTGTCTGACATGTCTCCTTTGTGTGGGTGCAGGGGGCCAAAGTCACTGAAAGCGGCCTTCTCCTGTGGTGGGTGATCGAAATGCCTGATTCTCTGCTGTGGGTCCTCTCTCCTCTTTCTGGGTGCAGGGGTCAAAGAAACAAAAGGTGGCCTACTCCTGTGGTGGTTGACATGATGCCTGATTCTCTGCTGTGGGACCTCTCTCCTCCGTGTGGCTGCAGGGGTCAAGGTCTCTAAAAGTGCCCTTCTCCTGTGGTGGTTGATGTAAAACTGATGCTTGTGCTATCTAACCTGTCTCCTCTGTATCAGTGCTAAGGCCTAAGTCACTGAAAGCGGCCTTCTCCTGTGCTGGCTGATATAAATGCCTGAATCTCTGCTGTGGGACCTCTCTCCTCCGTGTGGCTGCAGGGGTCAAAGTCTCTAAAAGTGCCCTTCTCCTGTGGTGGTTGATGTAAAACTGATGCTTGTGCTATCTGACCTGTCTCCTCTGTGTCGGTGCTAAGGTCTAAGTAACTAAATGGTGGCCTTCTCCTGAGGTGGTTGATATGATGCCTGATTATGTGCTGTGGGACCTCTCTCCTCTTTCTGGGTGCAGGGGTCAAATTAACTAAAGGTGGCCTACTCCTGTGGTCTGTAAAACTGATGCTTGCGCTATCTGACCTGTCTCCTCTGTCTCGTTGCTAAGGCCTAACTCACTGAAAGTGGCCTTGTCATGTGCTGGGTGATATAAATGTGATACAAGTGCCATCTGACATGGTTGAAGCTATCAAATTAACTAAAGGTGGCCGACTCCTGTAGTGGGTGATCAGTAAAACTGATGCTTGTGCTATCTGACCTGTCTCCTCTGTCTCGTTGCTAAGGCCTAACTCACTGAAAGTGGCCTTGTCATGTGCTGGGTGATATAAATGTTATACTTGTGCCATCTGACATGGTTGCCGGGGTCCCATTAAATGATGGCCTACTCCTGTGGTGGGTGATCTAAATGCCTGATTCTCTGCTGTGAAAACCTCTCTCCTCCGTCTGGGTGCAGGGGTCAAAGTCTCTAAAAGTGGCCTTCTCTTGTGCTGGGTGATGTAAAACTGATGCTTGTACCATCTGACATGGTTGCCGGGGTCCCATTAAATGATGGCCTACTCCTGTGGTGGGTGATCTAAATGCCTGATTCTCTGCTGTGAAACCTCTCTCCTCCGTCTGGGTGCAGGGGTCAAAGTCTCTAAAAGTGGCCTTCTCTTGTGCTGGGTGATGTAAAACTGATGCTTATACCATCTGACATAGTTGCCGGGGTCCCATTAAATGATGGCCTACTCCTGTGGTGGGTGATCTAAATGCCTGATTCTCTGCTGTGAAAGCCTCTCTCCTCCGTCTGGGTGCTGTGAAACCTCTCTCCTCTGTCTGGGTGCAGGGGTCAAAGTCTCTAAAAGTGGCCTTCTCTTGTGCTGGGTGATGTCAAACTGATGCTTGTACCATCTGACATGGTTGCCGGGGTCCCATTAAATGATGGCCTACTCCTGTGGTGGGTGATCTAAATGCCTGATTCTCTGCTGTGAAACCTCTCTCCTCCGTCTGGGTGCAGGGGTCAAAGTCTCTAAAAGTGGCCTTCTCTTGTGCTGGGTGATGTAAAACTGATGCTTGTACCATCTGACATGGTTGCCGTGGTCCCATTAAATGATGGCCTACTCCTGTGGTGGGTGATCTAAATGCCTGATTCTCTGCTGTGAAAACCTCTCTCCTCTGTCTGGGTGCAGGGGTCAAAGTCTCTAAAAGTGGCCTTCTCTTGTGCTGGGTGATGTAAAACTGATGCTTGTACCATCTGACATGGTTGCCGGGGTCCCATTAAATGATGGCCTACTCCTGTGGTGGGTGATCTAAATGCCTGATTCTCTGCTGTGAAAACCTCTCTCCTCCGTCTGGGTGCAGGGGTCAAAGTCTCTAAAAGTGGCCTTCTCTTGTGCTGGGTGATGTAAAACTGATGCTTGTACCATCTGACATGGTTGCCGGGGTCCCATTAAATGATGGCCTACTCCTGTGGTGGGTGATCTAAATGCCTGATTCTCTGCTGTGAAAACCTCTCTCCTCCGTCTGGGTGCTGTGAAACCTCTCTCCTCCGTCTGGGTGCAGGGGTCAAAGTCTCTAAAAGTGGCCTTCTCTTGTGCTGGGTGATGTAAAACTGATGCTTGTACCATCTGACATGGGTGCAGGGGTCAAATTAACTAAATGGTGGCCTACTCCTGTGGTGGGTGATATGATGCCTGAATATGTGCTGTGGGGCCTCTCTCCTCTTTCTGGGTGCAGGGGTCAAAGTAACTAAAAGTGGCCTTCTCCTGTGCTGGATGGTATAAATGTAATGCTTGTGCTATCTGACATGTCTCCTCTGTCTGGGTGCTAAGGCCTAAGTCACTGAAAGTGGCCTTCTCCTGTGGTGGTTGATATGATGCCAGATTCTCTGCTGTGGGACCTCTCTCCTTTGTCTGGATGCTGGGGTCGAAATAATAGTAACCGACCTTCTCCATTGGTGGGTGATTTGAAGCCTGATTCTGTGCTATGGGACCTAACTCCAATTAATATTGGTTAATTTTTATTTATTTTATGTTAAGTCATCATTTCCCTATCTACATTTGTTTGCAGGGGATTTACCTACATTTTGCTGCCTTTTACAGCCCTCTAGCCCTTTCCAGGAGTCTTTTACAGCCTTTTTAGTGCCCAAAAGTTCGGGTCCCCATTGACTTCTATGGGGTTCGGGTTCGGGATGAAGTTCGGGTTGAGTTCGGATCACGAACCCGGACATTTTCCGGAAGTTCGGCCGAACCTCTCGAACCCGAACATTCAGGTGTTCGCTCAACTCTACCCACCACTCATACCGGGTGGCACAGTAGCTTGCCGATAAATAAGGCATTTAATTTTTACCCAATAATCTAAGATCAGTTGCCTGCCAGTGTGTGTCAGGCCCACAGACTGTGCTGTGCCCACTGCCAGTGCCCACCACTCATACTGGGTGGCACAGT
Source organism: Bufotes viridis (assembly GCA_033119425.1). NCBI lineage: Eukaryota > Metazoa > Chordata > Amphibia > Anura > Bufonidae > Bufotes > Bufotes viridis. Next base: position 240,469,711 of record CM065594.1, on the reverse strand, counting down.
AGCTTGCCGATAAATAAGGCATTTAATTTTTACACTTCAATCTAAGGTCTGTTGCATGCCAGTGTGTGTCAGGCCCACAGACTGTAGTGTGCCCAATCCTAGTGCCCACCACTCATACCGGGTGGCACAGTAGCTTGCCGATAAATAAGGCATTTTATTTTTACCCTTTAATCTAAGGTTAGTTGCCTGCCAGTGTGTGTCAGGCCCACTTCCACTGACTGTACTATGCCCACTGCCAGTGCCCACCACTCATACCGGGTGGCACAGTACCTTGCAGATAAAAAAAGTAATTACATTTTTACCCTTTAATATAATTTCAGTTGCCTGCCAGTGTGTGTCAGGCCCACAGACTGTACTGTGCCCACTGCCATTGCCCACCACTCATATCGGGTGGCACAGTACCTTGCACGCATAGTACCACTAATCAAAAAAAAAATGACAGGCAGAGGCAGGCCACCCTGTAGGGGCCGTCCTGGTGCTGTGATTTCCTTTGGCCCTAGAATAATGCCCAGTGTTCAGAGGCCACATACCCTGAACTCGAAAAATTCTGAGGACATAGTTGACTGGCTTACACAGGACACCCAATCTTCTACAGCTTCCGCTCGGAACCTTGACGCACCATCCTCCTCCAGCTCAGCTTCGGGCACCTCTCAAGTTACCACTCGCTCGCCCGCTGCCACCACCAACACTAGCACGATAGCCACTTCACCGTGGCTTAAAGTCTACTGGGTTTTACTAGGAACATACAGTATGTAATTAATAATAGGGGTGTTTCTTGATGTGTTAAAATGAACTGCAATTCCCTTAGATCAAATAAAAAAAAATGTAACTATAAAGAGTTTCAGATTTGGTTTCTGTAGATCAAGCACTTTTTCAGTGACAATGGAAGAACTGCAGAACTCATTCCCCTGGCAGAGCAAGTACAAAGCTCAGAACAGTATAGCTGGATATTCAATGTACTTCAGAGGAACAAAATTATTATTTCATGATGTCGTAATGGTTCTCTCTGTAGTGCCCCAAATTAGAAGGAAGCGGACAGAGCAAAGCAAGCTTTTTTCTGTATCTCCCCATGCAAGGATTCAATTCAATTCAATCTCCCGAACGTGCGCACGAGCTCAGTCATCACTACAACAAGATTGACGCACACACAGATTAATACAATTTCTGCAATCAGTTTGTCAACTATTGACAACTCTTTGCGGTTGTCTAAAATTAATTCAATGCACGTCCCCTGATAGGGGACGTAACAGGGATTTAACTGAAAGGAATAGTACTACTTAACACACTACTCATATAGGGTGGCACAGTACATTGGACGGCGCACGCGCAGTGCCCCGAATTGGAAGTAAAAGGAACGACCAAGCTTCTTTTTCCATCTCCCGGTTCCTAAAATCTATTCGATACATGTCCCCTGATAGGGGACGTAACAGGGATTAAACTGATAGGAATAGTACTACTTAACACACCACTCATATAGGGTGGCACAGGAATTAATTTATCAGATCTAGTAAGAGGTTTCCATATGTTGGCTATGGCTTGTGTACATGGTATTGGGGATAGTAGTTTTGTGTTGAATATGCTTTGTGTGGATAGGTGTTGTAAGATAGAATAGTTACCTAAAAAATGTTTTTCAATGATGACACATTTTTTTGTTATGTCATCTGCAAATTTCTATATTGGTCCAGAATGATAGCTTTAGAGTAATGGGAAAGAGATGGGAAATTAAGACTACCTTTTGATAGGGGCATACACAGAATATGAGATTTTATTCTTGGTTTAACTTTCCCCAAGCATGACGATTAATTAATGATTGTAGTTTGTGGGTATAAGAAGTAGGAATAGGAATCTGAACATTCCGAAATATGTATAGAGTTTTTGGGAGAATAATAATTTTAATGGCGGCCATTCTACCTAACCAAGACCAAAGTAATTAGCTGTGAAAAGTTTGGACGTAGGTAAGACCAATTTGGTATGGAAGTGTCTCTTTCGCCCAAGGGAAGGCATAAGTATTAGCATAAGTATTAGCGAGTTTGTTTTGAATAGAGGGAGAAAAGCCTAGGTTAAGTATCTGGGTTTTATTATTATTAACTTTATAGTAGATTTGGCTAAATTTTTCTATAATTTCATTAATGGCAGGTAAGGAGGAATGAGGATTTGATGTAATAATGAGAACATCTTCGTCGGCGAAGAGACCTATACGATGATCAATAGAATCTATGGTGATTCCTTTTATGAGGGGAGAGGTTCTGATATGTTCCGCAAAGGGTTCCATGCATAAAGCAAATATTAAGGGTGACATTGGGCATCCTTGCCTTGTTCCATTCTTGATTTTGAACGGGTTTGATAAAAATCCTGAAGAGTACACAGAAGCGCTAGGATCCGAGTAGAGTATTGCTGATAGGAAATAACCCGAGAACCCAAATTTTTTTCAGGGTCTTACTGACATAACTCCAATCAATTCTGTCGAAGGAAAGAAGCAGAGAAGGCCTCCGACTATTTTCAACCACATTCATCAGATCAATAAAATCTACTACCATCCGATGATTGTCTGTTTTGAATGAAGCCTATTTGGTCGTTGTTTATTAAGGATGGAAGGATATTGACTATTCTTTCAGCCAGGATTTTGGCATATATTTTTAGATCAGAATTAAGTAGTGAAATGGGTCTAAAATTGGATGGGGTCGGGGGTTTTGCCTGGTTTTGGTAGAGTGATCACTAGAGCTCTGAGCATATCTTGTGGAATTGTTCCTTGGGTGACAAATAAATTGAATGTTCTAGTCAGGTATGGTGTGAGGAGGAAAGCAAATGATTTGTAATATTCATTTGAAAGGCCATCTGGGCCAGGAGTTTTATTATGTTTAAGGGTATGGATAACTTTGGAAACCTCGGAGGCCGAAATTTCTATGTTTAGATTGTGAATTTGTTGAGGGGATAATGTGGGTAGCAATATCTTGTTTAGGAATTGGTTAATTTCCGAGATGATCGGTTGAAAGGTATTTTTGGAATTTTTAAAATTATAAAGGTCGGCATAATAGTTCGCAAATTCTTCTGAGATTAATTTGGGTTTAAGAATTTTTGTTTTGTTTTTATCATATAGAAATGGGATTTTGGTTTTTGTCTCTTTCTTTTTTATCCTGTTTGCCAGTAATTTGGAGGCTTTATTGCCCTGCCAATAGTGGTTCGTTCTCAATTTTCTTAGGTGTAGTTCATATTTGTTGTATGGTAGTAGGTATAAGTTGTGTCTGGCCGTTTTTAGTTCTAATATGGGTTCGGGAGAATCCTTACATTTTTTTCCAGTGTTTGAATGGTTGACAGTAAGGTGTCAATTGTTTTTTGTCTAATCTTTTTTTGGGATGATGCATGTTTCAGGAAGTGTCCTCTAATAAGTGCTTTATGGGCAATCCAAAGGGAGGTGTCCGAAACTGTATTGTTGTCATTAAAAAGAAATTATTCTTTTAATTGATTTGTGATGTCGGAATGGATAGAAGTTAATTGGAGGAGAGAGTTATTGAGTCTCCAGGGAGAGTATATTGTGTTATTAAACTGTTCTACTATTGTAAGAGTTATAGGGGCGTGGTCTGACCAAGTTATGTTTAATATATCGGATGCAACTATTTTTTGGAGTAACCATTTATCTGTAATAAATAAGTCAATATGGGAAAATGTATTATGGGGGTTGAAATATAAAATATAGTCTCTTTCATTAGCATGAAGAGAGCGCCAAGTATCATAGAGGTTTTCATTGGCTAATACTTCCTGCAGGGAATGTTGTTTTTTGGAGTGTTGGATGGGGTTGGATCTGTCCACCAAAGGGTTAGGCGTGATATTAAAATCCCTGCTTATCAATAGTAAACCGTGTTTGATTTCTTGGGCCTTTTTTTATAATTTTTTTAATAAATCTTAATTGGTGATTATTTGGGGCATACAATTTAACTATTGTAAAAAGTATTTTTACTTCTCGTCTTTATTTGTAGTTGAAAGGGCCCATCGGATTCCCGGGCATAAACCAGCTCTTGTATTGCAGCCACAGGTACTCATGGCAAAGATTCTTGTTTCCCGGGATAGAGATATGGTTTTGAAGAGGGCCAGAGTGTTCCCCTATTTTTTATAATGGCAGCAAACTGTCTTTCTTTCCGGACTTTTCTAAAGAGATTCAAGAAAAGCGACACAGTTTTTTTGGACGTTAAAAAGCGTCTACAGGCTAAAAACATTAAGTATTCCTTTCTGTACCAAGCTGAAGTGCAGAGGGAATCCCTTAAAGTAGATTTTTCACTCCAGGAGCTAGAGGCCACAGTTAAATTATGCTCTGAAAATTCCTCTCCCGGATCGGATGGCTTCCCATAGGAGCCATATCGTAAGTTTGGTGAGGGTATTCTTCCATGTTTATTGAGGTTAATTGTTGAGTCATTGAAGGATGGTAGCTTACCCGAGTCAATGACAGAAGCGGTAATAATATTAATATCGAAAAAGGGGAATGGTCCCGTAGACATATATAGACTAATATCGCTTCTGAATACAGATGTTAAGCTTTTATCAAGGATGTGGGCTACAAGACTCTCCAGAGTTATCTCCTCGATTATACATCCTGATCAGAACGGGTGTATCCCTAATAAAGGTACTCATCATAACCTTCATCGACTTTTTGCGAACATACAGTCCTTCGGGGGGAGTTCCCGCTCTACCCTGTCTTTGGATGCTTCCAAAGCGTTCGATAGGGTGGAGTGGAGATTCCTCTGGAAGGTGATGGGAAGGATGGGATTTGGCAAGAGGTCTATAAATATAGTTAGGCCTTTGTACAATTCCCCTTTTGCGAGATTGAATCTGAATGGCATTCTGACTTACAGTTTTATGTTGACTAGAGGCACTCGTCAAGGCTGTCCTCTATCTCCATTATTGTTTGACATTTATATTGAGCGCAAATTCGAGAATTCGTGATCTCCAGTCATTATTTACTTGACTGCGAAAATTGTCAATGTAATATATTCGTAATAAATATTCGCAATTAGAATATTCGCTATCAACACTAAGGGGTAGGCAACTTTCCTATTGGTTGCTAGGGATGTTGCTAAGTGCCGATATTCGCGATAACTTTGCGATAAATTTGCAATTAAAATATTTGCGATCAACACTATTCGCGAATACAAATATATAGAACTATATTCTAAATATTCGCTAATTCTCGAAGTGGCAATATTCGCTATTAAAATTAGCAATTCAAATATTCGCACTCAACACTACTAATATCACCCTCCTAAGAATTATTCGTATAGTTAACTCCTTTGGGGAAGTCTCTGGTTTAGTTATTAACTGGTCAAAAACTACTTTTATGTTATTGGATAATTTTGAGTATCTAAACGAGGGATTCTTGAAATTATCGATTAATTTGAATATTTGGGCACAATGATATCGTGCATGGAGTTTCTATGTTCTCCCTGTGTTTGCGTGGGTTTACTCTGGTTTCCTCCCACACTCCAAAGAAATACTGATTGGGAACCTAGATTGTGAGCACCATTGTGGACAGTGTGATGCGAATGTCTGTAAAGCACTGCGGAATATAGTAGCGCTATATAAGTGCATAAAATAAATAAGTAAACTGAGATAAAAAATTACTATTACTATATGGCTTCGGCTACCCATATCTAGAGCTGATAGAATATCCTTAGTTAAGATGGTGATTTTACATCCAACTTCTCTATATTCTCAGTAATTCCCCAATGTGGATTGAGGATAAGTTTTTGAAACTTATTGAGAGGTTGATTAACAATCTACTTTGGGGAAGAAAAAGAGTGAGATTAAAACTGGACTTCTTTTATAAGCCATTGGAGCAGGGAAGGTTGAATCTTCCCTACTTCAAGGGCTATTTAATAGCTAGGCAGTTATGGTTATTTTGTAAATGGCTTTAGTGACACAATCCCCATTTAAGGTCAGCCACTATTCAGACCTCGAAACGCGTCTGGGATTATATTCAGCCTTCAGACTGATTTTTTTTTTTTTTCTGGGGTGAAATTTAATAGCCAAAATAGCAATACCGTAAATCTGGTGTCCCAGCAGTGGCTGGCAAAGTTTAAAAGTTTAATAGTGTCCGGCAAAGGATATATTTTGTTCTGGGGTGAAATTCAACAGCCAACATAGCAATACCGTAAATCTGGTGTCCCAGCAGTGGCTGGCCAAGTTTAATAGTGTCCGGCAAAGGATATATTTTGTTCTGGGGTGAAATTAAATTGCCAAAATAGCAATACCATAAATCAATGGTTTCAGCTGTGGTTGGCCAAGTTTCATAGTGTCCTGCAAAGGATATATTTTTTTCTGGGGTGAAATTCAATTGCCAAAATAGCAATACCCTGAATCTGGTGTTCCAGCTGTTGCAGGCCTAGTTTAACTCTGTCCGTAAAAGGGTATATTTTTTGGGGGGGTGAAATTTAATTGCCAAAATAGCAATACCCTGAATCTGGTGTTCCAGCTGTGACTGGACAAGTTTAATAGTATCTGTCAAAGGATAGATTGTGTTCTGGGATGAAATTTAATTGCCAAAATAGCAATACCCTGAATCTGGTGTGACTGGCCAAGTTTAATAGTGTCCGGCAAAGGATATATTTTGTTCTAGGGTGAAATTCACTTGCCAATATAGCAATACCCTGAATCTAGTGTTCCTGCTGTTGCAGGCCAATTGTTAATCTGTCCATAAAAGGGTAAATTACACTCAGCGTGCATCTCCAAGTATATTTCTTTCCGTTAAAGGGTATATTACAAAAAGTGTTACATTACAATTGCTGAAAGCATAATCCTGTAAATCTGCACGCACTATTGTGCATCTCATAGTGTATTTCTGTCCGTAAAAGGGTATATTACACTCAAGGTGTATATACAAGTGCTGAGAGGGTCATCCTCAATAACTTCACACGCTACTGTGCATCTCCAAGTGTATTTCTGTCTGTTAAAGGGTTTATTACACAAAGTGTTAAAATACAATTGCTGAAGGCATAATCCTACATATTTTTTCACACGCTACTGTGCATCTCCAAGTGTAAATCTGTCCATAAAAGGATACGTTTCATCCAGGGTCTAAATACTAGGCCTACAATTGATATTCCCATAAATCAGTGGTTAATGCTGTGCCTGGATTAGTGTAATACGGTACATAAATAAATAGGCAGATAGTGTTAGGTGCCTGTAAAAAAAGGACTGAATTTGAAATCAATACATTAGGCCAAATATTTTTTTTCTTATTGTGGTGCTTGGTGAACGGTAACAATGAGGAAAACATCTAGTAAGGGATGCGGTCGTGGTGGTGTTAGTGGACCCTCTGGTGCTGGGAGAGGACGTGGCCATTCTGCCACAGCCACACGTCCTAGTAAACCAACTACCTTAGGTTCTAGAACCCGTCAGAATTTACAGCGATATTTGGTGGGGCCCAATGCCGTTCTAAGGATGGTAAGGCCTGAGCAGGTACAGGCGCTAGTCAATTGGGTGGCCGACAGTGGATCCAGCACGTTCACAACATTATCTCCCACCCAGTCTTCTGCAGAAAGCGCACAGGTGGCGCCTGAAAACCAAGCCCATCAGTCTGTCACATCACCCCCATGCATATCAGGGAAATTGTCAGAGCCTCAAGTTATGTAGCAGTCTCTTATGCTGTTTGAAAACTCTGCTTGCAGGGTTTCCCAAGGGAATCCACCTAGCCCTTCCCCAGTGGTGGAAGACATAGAATGCACTGATGCACAACCACTTATGTTTCCTGATGATGAGGACATGGGAATACCACCTCATCGGAGTCCGCACGTCTCTGATGATGACAAAACACAGGTGCCAACTGCTGCGTCTTTCTGCAGTGTGCAGACCGAACAGGAGGTCAGGGAGGAAGACTGTGTGGAAGACGATGCAGGGGACGATGAGACCCCACATGGAATAAAGGTCGTGCCACTGACTTTCATAGTTCAGAGGAAGGGGCAGTGGTGAGACCGACAGCGTAGCAAAAGAGGGAGCAGGGGGCAAAAGCAGAACAGCCGCCGCCAAGAGAGTTCGCTTGCTACTGGCCACCGCCACCAGGGACCGAGCACCCAAAGGCAGCTTCAAGGAGTTTCCTGGCATGGCAGTTCTTTAAACAATGTGCTGACGAAAAGACCTGAGTGGTTTGCACGCTGTGCCATCAGAGCCTGAAGCGAGGCATTAACGTTCTAAACCTTAGCACAACCTGCATGACCAGGCATCTACATGCAAAGCATGAACTGCAGTGGAGTAAACACCTTAAAAGCAAGGAACTCACTCAGGCTCCCCCTGCTCCCTCTTCTGCTGCTGCCTCGGCCTCTTCCTCCGCCTCGGGAGGAATGTTGGCACCTGCCGCCCACAAAACAGAGGATGTGCCACCGACACCACCACCTGCGTCACCAAGCATCTCCACCATGTCACACGGCAGCGTTCAGCTCTCCATCTTACAAACCTTGGAGAGAAAGCGTAAATTCCCACCTAGCCACCCTCGAGCCCTGGACCTGAATGCCAGCATTTCTAAACTACTGGCCTTTGAAATGCTGTCATTCAGGCTGGTGGACACAGACAGCTTCAAACAGCTGATGGCGATGGCTGTCCCACAGTATGTTGTTCCCAGCCGCCACTACTTCTCCAAGACAGCCATGCCTTCCCTGCACAACCAAGTATCCGATAAAATCAAGTGTGCACTGCGCAACGCCATCTGTGGCAAGGTCCACCTAACCACAGATACGTGGACCAGTAAGCACGGCCAGGGACGCTATATCTCCCCATAACTGCACCGTGGGTAAATGTAGTGGCAGCTGGACCCCAGGCGGAGAGTTCTTTGTCGCACGTTCTTCTGCACGTTCTTGAACAACAGACCGACTAGTGGTTGCTGCCGGTGGGCCTCAAGCCCGGCCTGGTGGTGTGCGATAATGGGCGAAATCTCGTCGCAGCTCTCGGACTAGCCAATTTGACGCACATCCCTTGCCTGGCGCATGTGCTGAATTTGGTAGTGCAGAAGTTCATTCACAACTACCCCGACATGTCAGAGCTGCTGCATAAAGTGCGGGCCGTCTGTGCCCACTTTCGGCGTTCACATCCTGCCGCTGCTCGCCTGTCTGCGCTACAGCGTAACTTTGGCCTTCCCGCTCACCGCCTCATATGCGACGTGCCCACCAGGTGGAGCTCCACCTTGCACATGCTGGAGAGACTGTGCGAGCAGCAGCAGGCCATAGTGGATTGCAGCCATTCAGCTGCAGCACACACGGGTCAGTCGCACTGCGGAACAGCACCACATCACCACCAATGACTGGGCCTCCATGCGAGACCTGTGTGCCCTGTTGCGCTGTTTCGAGTACTCCACCAACATGGCCAGTGGCAAAGACACCGTTTTCAGCGTTACAATACCACTTCTATGTCTCCTTGAGAAAACACTTAGGGTGATGATGGAAAAGGAGGTGGCCCAGGAGGAGGAGGAGGAGGAGGAGGAGGATGAGGGGTAATTTTTAGCACTTTCAGGCCAGTCTGTTAGAAGTGCCGAGGGAAGTTTTTTGTAACAGCAGAGGCCAGGTAAAAATGTGGCCAGCCAGGGCCCACTACTGGAGGACGAGGAGGATGAGGAGGAAGTGGAGGAGGATGAGGATTAAGCAGTTTCAGAGCGGGGTGGCACCCAAAACAACTCAGGCCCATCACTGGTGCGTGGCTGGGGGATACGGAGGACAATGACGATACGCCTCCCACAGAGGAAAGCTTGTCCTTACATCTGGGCAGCCTGGCACACATGAGCAACTACATGCTGCAGTGCCTGCGCAACGACAGCAGAGTTGCCCATATTTTAACGTGTGCGGACTACTGGGTTGCCACCCTGTTGGATCCCTGGTACAAAGACAATGTGCCCTCCTTACTTCCTGCACTGGAGCGTGATAGGAAGATGCGCGAGTACATGCGCACGCTGGTAGACGCGCTCCTGAGAGCATTCACAAATGTCACAGGGGAACAAGTGGAAGGCGAAGGCAGAGGAGGAGCAAGAGGTCGCCAACGCAGCTGTGTCACGGCCAGCTCCTCTGAGGGCAGGGTTAGCATGGCAGAAATGTGGAAAAGTTTTGTCACCACGCCACAGCTAACTGCACCGCCACCTTATACGGAACGTGTTAGCAGGAGGCAGCATTTCACTAACATGGTGGAACAGTACGTGTGCACACCCCTCCACGTACTGACTGATGGTTCGGCCCCATTCAACTTCTGGGTCTCCAAATTGTCCACGTGGCCAGAGCTAGCCTTTTATGCCTTGGAGGCGGCCAGCATTTTGTCTGAACGTGTATTCAGCACGGCAGGGGGCGTCATTACTGACAAACGCAGCCGCCTGTCCACAGCCAACGTGGACAAGCTGACGTTCATAAAAATAAACCAGGCATGGATCCCACAGAACCTGTCCATCCCTTGTGCAGAATAGACATTTATAACTGCCTCCCCCTCAACCATATATTCTTGTACTCTGGTGCACTTCTTTATTGAATCCTCATTTTTTTATTTTACCATTATATTGTGGTGCAACTCAAAGTTGAATGAACCTCTCCTCCGTCTAGGTGCCAGGGGCCTAATTATCTAAAAGTGGCCTTTTCCATTGGTGGGTGACATGACGCCTGATTCTCTGTTATGCGACCTCTGTCCTCTGTCTGGGTGCTGGGGCCTAAATAAATTAAAGTAGCCTTCTCCATTGGTGGGTGACTTGAAGCCTGATTCTCTGCTATGGGACCTCTCTCCAATTGATAATGCTTAATTTTTATTTATTTTATTTTATTTTAATTCATTTCCCTATCCACATTTGTTTGCAGGGGATTTACCTACATTTTGCTGCCTTTTGCAGCCCTCTAGCCCTTTCCTGGACTATTTTACAGCCTTTTTAGTGCCCAAAAGTTCGGGTCCCTATTGACTTCATTGGGGTTCGGGATGAAGTTCGGGTCGAGTTCGTATCCTGAACCCGAACATATTCGGGAAGTTCAGCCGAACTTCTCGTACCGGAACATCCAGGTGTTCGCTCAACTCTAGTCAGTCCCTTTAATATTGATGCAGAGCACAACTGATCGTGGGGGTACTGGTGTGAGACTCCCACCAATCGAATATTGATGACCTAGCCTGATGAAAGGTCATCAATATTTAAAGCCCAGAAAACTCCTTTTATAACCAAACACTTTTTTGTCCTAATTGACCAAACACTTTTTAGCGATTTCATTTTAGGCTACTAAAGTAACTTTTTGCTGAATTTCTTGGTTGACACATAGGGCTTTTAATAACTTTTATCTTTCTTGGTGTGTGTGTATATATATATATATATATATATATATACTGTATATATACATTACCCCAAATAATGTGTGTATATATATATATATATATATATATATATATATATATACACACATATACAGTAAATATATATATATATATATATATATATATATATATATATATATAATATATATATATATAGAGAGAGAGAGAGAGAGAGAACACTAAGATATGTATCTTCATTTTGTAAATTTGCAAATTTACACTTAAAGTGATTGTCTGATCTCAGTAAATAGCATTTATTATGTAGAGAAAGTTAATACAAGGCACTTACTAAAATATTGTGATTCTCCATATTGCTTCCATTGCTGGTTGGATTTATTTTTCCATCTCATTATACAAGGCTTGTTTCCATGGTTATGACCACCCTGCAACCCAGCAGTGGTGGCCCTACTTACATACTATAGGAAAAAGTGCTGGCCTCTCTGGTCACCGAGACCATGGGAGCGTACATGGGGGTTTTTCCTAAAGTGTGCAAGCATGGCCACCACTGATGGATTGTAGGGTGGTCATAACCATGGAAACAAGCCATGTATAAAGAGATGGAAAAATGAATCCAGCCAGCAAAGGAAGCAATATGGAAAATCACAATACATTAGTAAATGCATTGTATTAACTTTCTCTACATAATAAATGCTATTTGCTGAAGTGACACAACCCCTTCAAATAAAGTCAGAATGGTCTCCCTGTTTTGTTTTGCTCACTTTGATAAGTAATATGTATAGTCTCAGATTTTGGGGTGGCTGTGGCAACGGTTACAAACTGCTTCTGACTTCTTCTCATTGGGCCGACTGTTTCTGACCACCTGCTCCAATATATAGTAGCAGTACATTAGTTCACATTTAAAAGTCAGAGCCACACCTTTTACATTTATGGCCCATGGTCATTATCAGGAAAAAGAGGTTATTCACTTTTTTAAAAAGTCCAGTTGACAATTAACTGATCAAATATTGCCCCCTGCTTTCAACCCCCAGTGATCAGATGCAGTTTATTAAGAAGCCAGGCAATAAAGGTGCCCATACACTGTCAATGGCTGTCAGCTGAACGCTCATTTCACTGACAGCTGTCTCTCTTAACTTTCCCATACATGTACACACTTAGTTCGACAGAGATTTTATGTTTCCAATGGGGAGCGAAGAAAAAATGTCTGCCAGAGAACTGTCGTAGCCAGCTACGGTCGTAGCTTAACTTCTGAGAGTTGGGGGGAGAGTTTGGACATCCTTATGCTTATTGGACTGTTGCCCAGTTCCATAGTAAATAGCAGGTTTCGGGCAACAATTGCCTACTGTGTATTGTCCTTCTTGTCCTTGATAGCCATTCTTGTCTAGTTCACTTTGTCTTCAGTTATCTTCAGTTAAATTCTGGCAAAAAATCATCTTTTCACTCACTTTTTTGGTCATATGTACAAAAATTTTAGCCTGAAAATAAACCTGGCCTGTAATTTGTGTCCCTTTCACTGAGTTGACACCATCTCTAGAACCTCACACTTTATATTGGCGGTCTTTAATCTGGAACAGTTTGGTCAAACATAAAGCACATAAGACTGATAGAGAGAAGTATACATTATTTTCAAAAGGATTACTCATAAAAAAACTTGTATACTTACTTTTTATTTCCATATTCTATTTTGACGTTAAATCTTGTTTCAGAACTGTTGTGTGATAAGAGTTGAGATTTTCCTAAACCTTCGAACTGGAATTTTGTAAGTGGTATTCTGAATCACAAAAAGAGATTTCTCATGATGATATAAGTCATGACTCATGACAATGTAAAGATCTCTCTTGTCCAATCTAGTATAATAGCCTTTAACTGCTTTCATATTTGCTGCAGGGATCTTCCCCAAATAGTTGCCACAAGGTTGGAAACATACAATTGTCTAAAATGTCTTGCTATAATTAAGCATTAAAATATTTCTTCAGCGCAACTAAGAGTCCATAACAAAAACCCGAAAAGCAGGCTCTCTCTCCTCCACCAAATTTTACAGTAGTAAGTATGTTGTCTGACAAGTAGAGTTCTCTGAGCTTCGGCCAAACCCAGATTCATCTATTAGACTACCAGAAACATGTCCGTGTACTTTTCAATAATATAATGTAAATTCCATTGTATTAAAGCGGCCTTCTGATTCAAGAGACATGTTTCTATTAACTGGGGAGTAAAAGAGCACAGAGGCTATTTTCACATATCTAGCTGTCATCTAAAGCAGGCTATTCTGGCATATTTGTCTGGCAGTGGCCGAATCTCTGCCAGACCCCATTACAGTCAATGGGCAAGCGGCAGTATCCAGCAATGCCAGATCTGGAGAACTCCAGAGACAACAGATGCAGAAATAGCCTTAACTGGTGACTTTTTCATCTTTTCAGCTGCAGATCCCCTCTTATGTCATCCAAGATGGCCACACGGCTTCTCACCCTGCTAGATGTATAATGTGCATTTTGTAGTCCATGAGATTTCTTGCATGTCCAGCCCAGCCTTTGGATTGGCCAGCACTGCTCATGTCACTTGCACTGGCCAATCCAAGGCCCGCAGAAGTGTCTTGGACTATAAAAAAGTACATTGCATATCAGGTAGTTTGACAAGTGGGTTGACCAACTTGGATCACAATGCAGAAGGCCAGGAATCTGCAGATCTGCAGCTGAGGACAAGAAAAGGAGAAAACCAGGTAAATGTTCAGTTGACTCCCTAGTTAATGGGATATATTTTCTTGAGCTGAAGGGTCATTTTAACATTGAAAATATTCTGGGTGTAAAAATCCAACAATTCATGCAGAAAATTCAACAATTCACAGTGCATTATATGTAGGGATTTTAAAAACCCTATCCACAGGTAGTGAAAAAAATCAATGCAGAACTGAGGACATGAGAATAGAAAATTTGCATATAAGTTCGCACTCAGATTTGTTGTACATCTTCATCAATGCAATGCTTATCAATGCAGAAGGTAGAATATATTGCAAATCCTCAGCAAAATCCAGGGCAAAATTAGCACTGAACATGTGGATTTGCAATGAAATCCACAGAGGGATATACTCTGCAGCATGCACATAACCTAAATAGTTTTATAACTATGCCGTGAAGTTTGGCAGACGGGCCCAAATATGCCAAGAATCTCAAGTCTACAAAATAAGCGTAGCATTAGCACCAGAATGTTTTCTATTACTATGGCATTATTGTACTTTTTTTGGTTTGCAGAGTGCTGTTGCAATGTATTTTTTTCTTTATGTTTCTAGCCATGGCAGCATGCACCGTACATACTTACTCTTTTTTCTGATATCTGCCCCTTCCACGTGCCCCGTAGGGTTTAACTCTGAAGCCTCCAAAGCCTTTCTTCAGTGCAGATTGCTCAATGCGATTTAGTGCTTCATTAGTGGCTTTACACAGTATATAAAGAAGATATGATAATTAGGAACATACATGGATTTATTTCTGTTACTAAATGGAGTCATATCCTATTTACAATAACCTGGTCAATAGAGATGTCAGAATGAGTGCATAATTATCTTAAAAGCGGTTTCTGTGACTTTAATACTGATGACCAATCTTTCATGAGAGCCAACACCTGGGACCCCCGCCGATCAGCTGTTTAAGAAGGCACTGGCACTCCCGTAAGAGCCACGGCTTTCTCCATGCTCACTAAGCACAGCATCATACATTGTGTAGTGGTTGTGCTTGGTAACACAGCTCAGCTTCATTCACTTGAATTAGGCTGAGCTGTGTCTAGGCCAGGGATCAGCAACCTTCGGCACTCCAGCTGCTGAGAAACTACAACTCACAGCATGCAAACCTATTTGGCTGTTTTAGTAACTCCCACAGAAGTGAAAGGAAGATTCTGGGAGTTGTAGTTTCAGAACATCTGGAGTGCCGGAGGTTGCTGATCCTTGGTCTAGGCCATGTGGCCGATGAATGTGTCGCCACTGGCATAGGAAAAGCCGAGAGAAGGCAGCGGGGGTGTCAGACTCCCACCAAACAGATACTGATGACTTATCCAGAGGATAGGTCATCAGTATTAAAGTCTCGGAAAACTCCTTTAAAGGGGTATTACAGTTATATCAAGTTATCCTCTATTCACAGGACCATGACAACGAGTGCAACATACCCAGTAAATGATTGGAGTGGCAGGTCGGAAATACCCAATCATTGTGGCAGAGGGTGGACCCTGAGCCATCTAATAATTATTCCCTCTCCTGTAGATAAAAGATGTCTTCATATAATCCCTTAAAATACTCTAACTCCACCAGTTCAGAGACAACTGAAAATCATAGAAAACTGCTAAAGATGTCATATACAAGCCATATAATGTTCAGGTATAGTGTTATTACTCTGTGAAATGATAGGTACACATTAACAGTAGGGCACAGACCATGAAGATTTGCCATGATGACAGAGATGGAGTTTCTGCAGTATCTGGGCCTGTATTCCTAAATGTCTTACAGAAATGTGGTTAGTTCTCTACTTATGGCAAAACTGAAAGCGATAATATTCACAAATATAGGCGTAGCTATAACATTTACCATTTACAAATATGCCTCTGCAAATCTGCACCTTCACCACGGGTTCACCATTCACATTGCTTTGGAGAAGCAAATTATATAAGAGCACAGTCACTATGATTTTCATCATCTTGGGAGCTGTTTGATATAAGAAACAAAGTTATCCACATTTTTTCTAGCAAGCCAATGCATTTTGCTTTCTGTGTAAAGAAATATTAATCTCATATTTAAAAAAAATGTTTCACCTTTGAATTGTTTACACTTCTATGGGTCATGTGTCAAGTCAATAGTAGTCCCTTTTTGTCCCATGCAACTTGTCAGTAGATGACCCACCTGAACATTGCATAGCTTTCACAAATTTTTTTTTTTATCTTCTGCAACCATAGCCTGGTGGATAAAGCAGTGCAGTCATTACTTCATGCAAAAGAATTTTGCCTTTACAGGGGTTTTCTGGAAGTTTTACACTGATGACATTTGCTCTGGATAGGACATCTGTATCTGATCAGTGGGGGTATGACACCCAGGACACCCGCCAAACAGCTGTTTGAGAAGGCTGCAATGCTCGCAGTAGCGCTGTGGCCTTTTCTCGGCTTTCCCTAGGGCATTTGATGTCATGTTCATTGGTCATTTATCACCTAGGCGCAGCTCAGTCCCATCAAAGTGAATGGGGCTGAGCTGCAATGCCAAGCACAGCGACAGTTGTATATGATGAGCAGGGTGAAGACAGTCGCGCTACCGTGAGTACTTGACTGTGCCTTATCAAAGAGCTGATCGTCAGGGGTCCCGGGTTTCGGACCCCCCACTGATCAGATACTAATGACTAGGGATGAGCGAACCCGAACTGTATAGTACATTTTCAAAAAAGTTCGGGTTCGGGATCGTTGTTCGGCGATCTCTTCCCGCTTTCTGGAGGGCTGCACAGCAGCCAATCAGCTAGCGTTTTACTTCTTGCCCTAAGAAGCCATCACAGTCATGCCTACTAATGGCATGGCTGTGATTGGCCAAGTGCAGCATGTGACCCAGACTCTGTTTAAGCTGGAGTCACGTAGCGCCGCACGTCACTCTGCTCTGATTAGTGTAGGGATGGGACGCAGCTGCTGTGAGGGTAAGATTAGGCAGCGAAAACTCAGCAAAAACACCTAATGAAGTGATCAATCTACAGATGTGAATCATTCAACTTCTGCTAGCTAATTGCTCACTGGATTTTAGGCTGCACAGAGCATTTTTCTGTCACTTTTTTCTGGGGTGATCGGCGGCCATTTTGTGTCTTGTGGTGCACCAGCACAAGCTGCCACCAAGTCCAACAATCCATCAATACAAGTTTTTTTTTTGCTATATCCTACATCAGGGTCTTGGCTGTGCTTATTGTCAACCCAGGATAGAAATTACTATATTTTATTGAGGGGTTAAATTCAATTGCCAAAATAGCAATCCCCTATATCTGGTGTTCCAGCTGTGGCTAGCCAAGTGTAATACTGTCTGCTGTCTGGCAAAGGATATATTTTGTTCTGGGGTGAAATTCAATAGACAAAATAGCAATCCCCTAAATCTGGTGTCCCAGCAGTGGCTGGCCAAGTTTAATAGTGTCCGGCAAGAGATAGATAATTTTCTGGGGTGAAATTCAGTTGCCAAAATAGAAATCCCAAAAATCTGGTGTCCCAGCAGTGGCTGGCCAAGTTTAATAGTGTCCAGCAAAGGATAGATTTTGTTCTGGGGTGAAAATCAATTGCCAAAATAGCAATACCGTAAATAAGTGGTTTTAACTGTGGCTGGCCAAGTTTAATAGTGTCCGGCAAAGGATTTTTTTTTTTCTGGGGTGAAATTCAATTGCCAAAATAGCAATCCCCTAAATCTGGTGTCCCAGCAGTGGCTGGCCAAGTTTAATAGTGTCCGGCAAAGGATATATTTTGTTCTGGGATGACATTCAATAGCAAAAATAACAATACTGTAAATCAGTGGTTTCAGCTGTGGCTGAGCAAGTTCAATAGTGTCCGGCAAAGGATATATTTTTTTCTGGGGTGAAATTCAGTTGCAAAAATATAAATACCGTAAATCTGGTGTTCAAGCAGTGGCTGGCCAAGTTTATTAGTGTCCGGCAAAGGATATATTTTGTTCTGGGGTGAAATTCAATAGACAAAATAGCAATCCCCTAAATCTGGTGTCCCAGCAGTGGCTGGCCAAGTTTAATAGTGTCCGGCAAAGGATAGATAATTTTCTGGGGTGAAATTCAGTTGCACAAATAGCAATACCGTAAATCTGTGGTTTCAGCTGTGGCTGGCCAAGTTTAATAGTGTCCGGCAAAGGATATATTTTGTTCTGGGGTGAAATTCGATTGACAAAATAGCAATACCGTAAATCAGTGGTTTCAGCTGTGACTGGCCAAGTTTAATAGTGTCCGGCAAAGGATAGATAATTTTCTGGGGTGAAATTCAGTTGCAAAAATAGCAAAAATAGCAATACCGTAAATCTGTGGTTTCAGCTGTGGCTGGCCAAGTTTAATAGTGTCCGGCAAAGGATATATTTTGTTCTGGGGTGAAATTCGATTGACAAAATAGCAATACCGTAAATCAGTGGTTTCAGCTGTGACTGGCCAAGTTTAATAGTGTCCGGCAAAGGATAGATAATTTTCTGGAGTGAAATTCAATTGCCAAAATAGCAATCCCCTGAATCTGGTGTCCCAGCAGTGGCTGGCCAAGTTTAATACTGTCCGGCAAAGGATATATTTTGTTCTGGAGGAAAATCAATTGCCAAAATAGCATTACCATAAATCAGTGGTTTCAGCTGTGGCTGGCCAAGTTTAATAGTGTTCGGCAAAGTATATATTTTGTTCTGGGGTGAAATTCAATTCCCAAAATAGCAATACCGTAAATCAGTGGTTTCAGCTGAGGCTGGCCAAGTTTAATAGTTCCGGCAAAGGATAAATTTTTTTCTGGGGTGAAATTCAATTACCAAAATAGCAATCCCCTAAATCTGGTGTCCCAGCAGTGGCTGGCCAAGTTTAATAGTGTCTGGCAAAGGATATATTGTTTTCTGGGGTGAAATTCAGTTGCAAAAATAGAAATACCGTAAATCTGGTGTTCCAGCAGTGGCTGGCCAAGTTTAATAGTGTCCGGCAGAGGATATTTTTTGTTCTGGGGTGAAATTCAATAGCCAAAATAGCAATCCCCTAAATCTGGTGTCCCAGCAGTGGCTGGCCAAGTTTAATAGTGTCCAGCAAAGGATATATTTTGTTCTGGGGTGAAATTCAATTGCCAAAATAGCAATACCGTAAATCAGTGGTTTCAGCTGTAACTGGCCAAGTTTAATAGTGTCCGGCAAAGGATATATTTTGTTCTGGGGTGAAATTCATTTGCCAAAATAGCAATACCGTAAATCAGTGGTTTCAGCTGTGGCTGGCCAAGTTTAATAGTGTCCGGCAAAGGATAGATTTTTTTCTGGGGTATAATTCAATTGCCAAAATAGCAATCCTCTAAATCTCGTGTCCCAGTAGTGGCTAGCCAAGTTTAATAGTGTCCGGCAAATAATAGATAATTTACTGGAGTGAAATTCAATTGCCAAAATAGCAATCCCCGAAATCTGGTGTCCCAGCAGTGGCTGGCCAAGTTTAATAGTGTCCGGCAAAGGATATATTTTGTTCTGGGGTGAAATTCAATTGCCAAAATAGCAATACCATAAATCAGTGGTTTCAGCTGTGGCTGGCCAAGTTTAATATTGTCCGGCAATGGATATATTTTGTTCTGGGGTGAAATTCAATTGCCAAAATAGCAATCCCCTAAATCTGGTGTCCCAGCAGTGGCTGGCCAAGTTCAATAGTATCCGGCAAAGGATATATTTTTTTCTGGGGTGAAATTCAGTTGCAAAAGTAGAAATTTCGTAAATCTGGTTTTCCTGCTGTGACTGGACAAGTTTCATAGTGTCCGTCAAAAGTTATATATTTTTTTCTGGGGTGAAATTCAGTTGCAAAAATAGAGATACCGTTAATCTGGTGTTCCAGCTGTTGCAGGCCAAGTGTATATCTGTCCGTAAAAGGGTATATTACACTAAGCGTGCATTTCCAAGTGTATTTCTTTCCGTTAAAGGGTATATTACAGTAAGTGTTAAAATACAGCTTAATCCTCTACATTTGAGCACACTGTTTTGCATCTCTAAGTGTATTTCTTTCTGTTAAGGGGTATATTACACACAAGTGTTAAAATTCAAGTGCTAAAAAGCATAATCCTATATATTTTTTCACACACTACTGAGCATCTCCAAGTGTAAATCAGTGCGTAAAAGGATACCTTTCATCCAGGGCCTAAATACTAGGCCTACAATTGATATTCCCCTAAATCTGTGGTTACTGCTGTGCCTGGATTAGTGTAATACAGTACATAAATAAATAGGCAGATAGTGTTAGGTGCCATGTAAAAAAAAGGCCTGAATTTGAATTCAATACATTGGGCCAAATAATTTTTTTCTTATTGTGGTGAACGGTAACAATAAGGAAAACATCTAATAAGGGACGCGGATGCAGACATTGTCGTGGTGGGCCCCATCATCTTTTGCCTCCTGTAGCCTCCTCCTCCTACTCGGCTTTCTCCTCCTCTTCTTCCACCTGCTCATCCAGTCAGCCACACACCTTCACTGCCAACTTCAACACAGCCCGGGGTAAACGTCAGCAGGCCGTTCTGAAACTCATATGTTTGGGGGATAGGCCGCACACCGCGCAGGAGTTGTGGCGGGTTATTGAACAACAGACCGACGAGTGGTTGCTGCCGGTGGGCCTCAAGCCCGGCCTGGTGGTGTGCGATAATGGGCAAAATATCGTTGCAGCTCTGGGACTAGCCGGTTTTGCCTGGCACATGTGCTGAATTTGGTGGTGCAGAAGTTCATTCACAACTAACCCGACATGTCAGAGCTGCTGCATAAAGTGCGGGCCATCTGCGCGCTTCCGGCGTTCACATCCTGCCGCTGCTCGCCTGTCTGCGCTACAGTGTAACTTCGGCCTTCCCGCTCACCGCCTCATATGCGACGTGCCCACCAGGTGGAACTCCACCTTGCACATGCTAGAGAGACTGTGCGAGCAGCAGCAAGCCATAGTGGAGTTTCAGCTGCAGCACGCACGCGTCAGTCGCACTGAGGAACAGCACCACTTCACCACCAATGACTGGACCTCCATGCGAGACCTGTGTGCCCTGTTGCACTGTTTCGAGTACTCCACCAACATAGCCAGTGGCGATGGCGCCGTTATCAGCATTACAATACCACTTCTATGTCTCCTTGAGAAAACACATTTAGGGCGATGATGGAAGAGGAGGTGGCCCCGGAATAGGAGGAGAAGAGGGGTCATTTTTAGCACTTTCAGGCCAGTCTCTTAGAAGTGGCTCAGAGGGAGGTTTTTTGCAAAAGCAGAGGCCATGTACAAATGTGGCCAGCCAGGGCCCACTACTGGAGGACGAGGAGGATGAGGTGGAGATGGAGGAGGATGAGAATGAAGCATGTTCACAGCGGGATGGCACCCAACGCAGCTCGGGCCCATCACTGGTGCGTGGCTGGGGGGAAATGGAGGACGATGACGATACGCCTACCACAGAGGACAGCTTGTCCTTACTTCTGGGCAGCCTGGCACACATGAGCGACTACATGCTGCAGTGCATGTGCAGTGACAGCAGAGTTGCCCACATTTTAACGTGTGCGGACTACTGGGTTGCCACCCTGCTGGATCCCCGGTACAAAGACAATGTGCCCACCTTACTTCCTGCACTGGAGCGTGATAGGAAGATGCGCGAGTACAAGCGCACGTTGGTAGACGCGCTACTGAGAGCATTTCCAAATGTCACAGGGGAACAAGTGGAAGCCCAAGGCGAAGGCAGAGGAGGAGCGAGAGGTCGCCAACGCAGCTGTGTCACGGCCAGCTCCTCTGAGGGCAGGGTTAGCATGGCAGAGATGTGGAAAAGTTTTGTCACCATGCCACAGCTAACTGCACCACCACCTGATACGGAACGTGTTAGCAGGAGGCAGCATTTCACTAACATGGTAGAACAGTACATGTGCACACCCCTTCACGTACTGACTGATGGTTCAGCCCCATTCAACTTCTGGGTCTCCAAATTGTCCACGTGGCCAGAGCTAGCCTTTTATGACTTGGAGGTGCTGGCCTGCCCAGCGGCCAGCGTTTTGTCTGAACGTGTATTCAGCACGGCAGGGGGCGTCATTACTGACAAACGCAGCCGCCTGTCCACAGCCAACGTGGACAAGCTGACATTCATAAAAATGAACCAGGCATGGATCCCACAGGACCTGTCTATCCCTTGTGCAGAATAGACATTTATAACTACCTCTCCTTAACCATATATTCTTGTACTCCAGGGCACTTCTTTATTAAATCCTCTTTTTTTAATTTTACCATTTTTTTTTGCGGGGCAACCCAAAGTTCAATGAACCTCTCCTCCGTCTGGTCCCAGGGGCCTAAATATCTGAAAGTGGCCTTTTCCATTGGTGGGTGACATGAAGCCTGATTCTCTGCTTTGGGACCTCTCTCCTCTGTCTGGGTGCTGGGGCCTAAATGACTAAAAGTGGCCTTCTCCGTTGGTGGGTGACATGATGCCTCTTTTGCTGCTATGGGACCTCTCTTCACTTACTTGCTTGCTGTCTTGGTGGCAGACATTTAACACTTTTTACTGTCTAATGACCACCCAATTGTCTGGGTGTTAGGGGCCTATATGTTGTTTAATCATTTGTTGTCTTGGTGGGATATATTAAACTCTTTTTACTGACTAATGACCGCCCCATTGTCTGGGTGTCAGTGGCTTATATTTCTTTTAATTGCTTGCTGTCTGGGTGAGAGACATTAAACTCTTTTTATTGTCAAATAGCCTCTCCTCTGTCTGGGTGTCAGGGGCCTACATAAATGATAATGGCCTGTTTCATTGCAGGTTGACCTGAGGCCTGTTTTGCTGTTACGGGACCGCTCTCCTCTTTGTGGGTGCCATGGCCCTGAGTCTGTGAATGAGGCCTGTGGCACTGCAGGCAGACATGAATCCTTTTTGGCTGTGATGAGAACATCAACTCTCATAGCATTCCCACCTGATATCACCCAAACCTCCTATTCCACCTCCTCCTCCAAGTTGCCAATTGATATTGGTTAATTTTTATTTTTTTTGTTTTATTTTATTTTAGGTCATTTCCCTATCCACATTTGTTTGCAGGGGATTTACCTACATTTTGCTGCCTTTTGCAGCCCTCTAGCCCTTTCCTGGGCTATTTTACAGCCTTTTTAGTGCCCAAAAGTTCGGGTCCCCATTGACTTCAGTGGGGTTCAGGTTCGGGGTGAAGTTCGGGTCGAGTTCGGATCCCGAAACCGAACATTTTCGGGAAGTTCGGCCAAACTTCTTGAACCCGAATATCCAGGTGTTCGCTCAACTCTACTAATGATCTATCTAGACAATTGGTCTTCATCAGTAGAGATGAGCGAATTTATGAAAAATTCAGTTTGCGAGCTTCAACGACGTTTGCCAAGAAATTCTGAATTAATTCCTCACAAATTGCTATAAATCTGGTATACTTAGCCCAATCTGCCTAATCATATCCCTCCCACTTGGTGGCCCAATCTCAGTATGAAGGCTTGGAAGTTAAACTGCAAGGAGAGTGCATGGAGAGCATAGGAGACTGCTGAACTACATATTCAGCTACAATTTATGATCTTTACATAACTCTGCAGTGCACCAATATTCAAAAAGTGGCCCCATGACTAGTGTTAAGCACGAATATTTGAATAGCGAATTTTTATTGCGAATATCGCAACTTCGATAATTCGCGAATATTGCGAATATATCGCTATATATTCGCTATTTCGAATATTCGTTTTTTGACTTCCCACTTCCCAAAAACTGTTCTTACCTGTCCGGAGGATTCCTGGCTCCCTGCCCGCTCCAGTTAATGCCCGTTGCCGCTTCTGCCGACTTCCCGTGTGCATGGAGCGCCCCCATCCCAATGGGAACGCCCCCATGCTAAAAAGTACTGTCGGATGTGAGAATCACGATCTCACAAATTTGACTAAGTTGTAACCGCAATGCAATTAATATAACCTGAATTATTCGCATTGCGATATTCATTATATTCTAGCAATACAACCATTAGGAGCTTTAAGTTGAATTCGCAATGCAAACATACACTCACCTAAAGAATTATTAGGAACAACTGTTCTATTTCTCATTAATGCAATTATCTAGTCAACCAATCACATGGCAGTTGCTTCAATGCATTTAGGGGTGTGGTCCTGGTCAAGACAATCTCCTGAACTCCAAACTGAATGTCAGAATGGGAAAAAAAGGTGATTTAAGCAATTTTGAGCGTGGTATGGTTGTTGGTGCCAGACGGGTTGGTCTGAGTATTTCACAATCTGCTCAGTTACTGGGATTTTCACGCACAACCATTTCTAGGGTTTACAAAGAATGGTGTGAAAAGGGAAAAACATCCAGTATGTGGCAGTCCTGTGGGCGAAAATGCCTTGTTGATGCTACAGGTCAGAGGAGAATGGGCCGACTGATTCAAGCTGATAGAAGAGCAACGTTGACTAAAATAACCACTCGTTACAACCAAGGTATGCAGCAAAGCATTTGTGAAGCTACAACACGCACAACCTTGAGGCGGATGGGCTACAACAGCAGAAGAGCCCACCGGGTACCACTCATCTCCACTACAAATAGGAAAAATAGGCTACAATTTGCACGAGCTCACCAAAATTGGACTGTTGAAGACTGGAAAAATGTTGCCTGGTCTGATGAGTCTCGATTTCTGTTGAGACATTCAAATGGTAGAGTCCGAATTTGGCGTAAACAGAATGAGAACATGTATCCATCCTGCCTTGTTACCACTGTGCAGGCTGGTGGTGGTGGTGTAATGGTGTGGGGGATGTTTTCTGGGCACACTTTAGGCCCCTTAGTGCCAATTGGCCATCGTTTAAATGCCACGGGCTACCTGAGCATTGTTTCTGACCATGTCCATCCCTTCATGACCACCACGTACCCGCCCTCTGATGGCTACCTCCAGCAGGATAATGCACCATGTAACAAAGCTCGAATCATTTCAAATTGGTTTCTTGAACATGACAATGAGTTCACTGTACTAAAATGGCCCCCACAGTCACCCAATCTCAACCCAATAGAGCATCTTTGGGATGTGGTGGAAAGGGAGCTGCATGCCCTGGATGTGCATCCCTCAAATCTCCATCAACTGCAAGATGCTATCCTATCAATATGGGCCAACATTTCTAAAGAATGCTATCAGCACCTTGTTGAATCAATGCCACGTAGAATTAAGGCAGTTCTGAAGGCAAAAGGGGGTCCAACACCGTATTAGTATGGTGTTCCTAATAATTCTTTAGGTGAGTGTATACTCCCATTGCGAAATCAAATTAGAGCTGAGTTCCTAATGGTTGTATTACTAGAATATAACGAAGATTGAGAATATAGTGCTATATTCGTGAATTCGTGATATTCGTCTTCTTCGTTATATTCCAGCAATACAACCATTAGGAACTTAGCTCTAAGATCAATTCGCAATGCGAGTATATGTTCGCTTCGCGAATGGAACTTAGAGCTGAGTTTCTAATGGTTGTTGCTAGAATTCTTAATTGCAGTATAGAGCGAATTGTGTAGGCTCAGATAACACTCCAAAAATTCATGTGCATATGCTAACCCCTAAGGGTAGAGTGATATTATTTAAAAATTAACTTTTATTCTAATGTTTAAAAAATAAGGAGACATGTACCATAGTACCAAGACAAGACAATACAACAATTGAAAGGGTACCGGGTAGTGCACCCTTCAATGTGGTAGGTATAAGGAACAATTCCTGCTGCACCTCAGCTGGGGTGCATGCAGTCTTATCCGACCCAGGGTTGGAACCAGGATGGATGAAAGGACCGCAGGTCTCTGCATAGGTTGTCGATTGCGGGTGTCAGGGATCGGTGTCAGCGACTTGTAAAGTCCCAGGCGGCATCCGTGTTGAGGTCCCTATGATGTGGCGGGGTCTGTGGTAGGCAGGTGGGTCCTAACCCTAAATAACCCTAACAATGAGGGGAGGGGGACTATTATACTACTGCCTATCTACACAGAGCACCCGCCCCAAAAGGGGCGACCCCGTCCGGTTGCCTGTCCCTAAACCCAGTCCTTTCCCTGGCTCTCAGTTCTAAAAATGCTGTGCATCAATGTGAGAAGTGTCCCACACAAAAGCTCCCAGAAGTCCAAACATGGCCTAAGAGTTACGTCCTTTTTTTTACCAAAGAAGAACCCTGCAGCCACTGGCGATTTGAATGGTCTAATATGACCATTAGCCAAACTCTTGGTGATATATTCTCGCATGGCTACTCTTTCGGGTTCAAAAAAATTATACAACCGAGACTTGGGCAACCTAGCACTATCATATGGGGAAGATTCAAAACAAAATGCACTTAGCTTAAAAAAGAATTTAGGAGCAGGAGATCCAAAGGAAACACACACCAGCTCAACCAAATCCAGCAGGAAATATCAACCGCATGGTAAGCAGTATGAGTCAGAACTAAATAGAGCCTCAGTAATGACCACAAGCTGCACCTGACAAGAGGTGTGGTCATTACCAAACAACAACACTGCAAGATAAAAACACAGAGACTCTTAGATACCCTCACATGCCACCAGTCTCTCAGATCTTCTAACCTCTGTCATGGGAGGTACCGTGATAATTGCCCTCCAGCTCCTTATGCTCCTCCTGCTCCACTCCTCACTCCACTCCAGATATATCGCCTAACTGTGTATAAAATTCCTGGGTGTTTATATCCTGCTCCTCATCCTAATCCTCTGCCACTTCACCCTACTCGCGGCTCAGGTGGCCATGAGATATAGGCGCCACGTCTTCTGTCCCCTCGCCAATCATATTTCTCAGCATCCCCTCGAGGATGTGAAGGAGTGGAATTACATCATTCATCCTATAGTTCTTCAGACTGAGAAATAAAGTGGCCTCCTCGAAGAGCTTGAGCAAATGGCATGTGTCATGCATGAAGTGGCAATGGCTAACGTGGAAGTTATACAGAGAAGTAGACCTGTCCATCTGCAGCATTAGGAAATCATTGACTGCCCTCTTCTGTTTGTACAGGTGGTCTAACATATGGAGCATGGAGTTCTAATGGGTGGAAACGGCACATATTAGGCGATGTTGGGATAGAGAATTTTGCCTTTGCAGCTCAAGGAGGGCATGTTTTGCATAGTAAGAGTGGCTGAAGTGTATGCATAGTTTCCTGCACATTTTAACAGCTCTTGCAGTTTAGTGAAAGACTTGAGGAACTGGGTGACAACGAGATTGAAGATGTGCACCATGCAGGGTGCATGGGTCTGCCCTACCTGATGCAACGCAGACAAAATGTTCTTCCCTTTCTAAGTAACCATGGTTCCCAGTGTTCAATTTGTTTATTCTGTGTTCTGTGTGGCTCTGTTTGGCCAGGCTGTCAAGGTGCAGAACCGTGTTACAACACCTGGCTTTGATATGCTTGAAGACCACTGTAAACTGTGCCTAGAGGAGAGGGTGAGGATAAGGTGGAGGACATTGGTGCAGAAATCCCAGCAGTACAACACTGAGGTGGCATTGCCATCACCTGACCAAGTTGATGGTGTGTCTGGGCCGGAACCACATTTACCCAATGAGCTAAGAACAACATATATTGACCTTGACCATAGTTACAACTGTATACATCAGCGCTGGCCTGAACAATACCAGATACCAAGTAGCCCAAGGACTAGCTCACCTTCTGCTCAATGTACGTGCGCAGGGCTGGTACAACTTTCCACCTTGCGTGGGTACAAGCCATCAGTTCTCTGAAATGTGCGGCATCAACTATGGACATAGAGGGACTGTAGTACCAAAACTTGCCAGGTGCACATTAAGCTTCTGCATCGTTGGATGAGTGCACGCATACTGTATTTTTTGCAATCGCTTCAGTGATCGATTGCTCTTGAAACAAGTGACAAGGAGTAGGAGGAGCATCAGGAGCAATAGACGACAATGAAGTCAATGGGAAGGAACAATAGCTTCCTTCTTCTGATGTTGATGAGCCCTGACTACTACAGAGGGGATGTGCAGGCCGGTGGAAGATGCAGTGGTTTCTGCATCAGGCTATTTAGTGATGAGCGAGCGGCAGAGCAATATTCGAATTTGCGATATTCCGCAAATATTTTGTAGAATATTCGTCATATATTCGCAAATTCGTGGTTATTTTCTTGATTGCAAAAATCGGCAATGTAATATGCGCGTAATGTGTGCGCAATACAGGCATGGGTCACTATAGGTACATTTTTCAAGCTGCTAGAAGTTTCCTGAGACTGGAAAAAATGGTTGGCACGGCAGAACGTTACAATAGCTTTATATGCAGATAGACTGCTCAAATCGCACAAATCGGCAATTAATGATGCGCATATTTTTGCGCAATACGTGCAACTTCACATTTTAGCAGGTCTGACTACATATTAGTGATTGGTGCACTAACTATTGTTGTGAACTTGTGACATCAAAGCACTATGTATGTATGTATGTAGCATACATACATACAGCACTATGTATGTAGCATGTATGTATGGACAGTACACTATCTAACACCCTGCACTGGAACACTTAGGGGCGTAGCTATAGGGGGTGCAGAGGTAGCAGTCGCTACAGGGCCCAGGATCCTGAGGGGGCCCAAAGACCCTTGTGCTACATAAGAAGACACCTGTATTATAGAAAGTGCATGCTGGTCAGGTTTCACCTCTGGCTGGACAGAAGGGGTTAGGTCAAGAATTTGGCATGGGAGGGGGTGCTGTTTCAATTTTTGCCTCAGGCAGCAGGAGGGCTATGTGCTTCCCGGCCCCTGGCCACAAAGCACTGAGGGAAGGGGGCCCAAGATGAACTTTTGCAACAGGGCCCGTGAGCCTTTAGCTATGCCCCAGGGAACACTATATCACAATCTAACCTACACTCTCCCACTAACTATCTGTATTATATATGTATAAGGTATCTAACTATCTAATGTAAGGGCAGAGCTTAGCCGCTTAGCTGAATGGCTGCCTGTTTCTGAGCTCCTCATCCTAGCTGGCTTAAACCCCTAAAAACGCTCCGATAACCGCGCAAAATGGGCAAGGTGGGGTAGGACCGCACCAAGGATCCCACAGAATCGACTCCGGTCTGCTCCAGGCAGCCTGATATGGAGCAATTCCTGAGGAAGCCGACAAGAGGCTGTGCTGCCGAAACTCCCAAGATGGCGCCGACTGCGTCTCTTCACTCCGATGCTGACGAATATTCGGAAGCGGGAAGCGAATCGGATGCATCCGAATATAAAGGCCGTAAACGCAGAGCGACTTTCTCCAAAGCAATTCTTCGAGAGGTCCTGGACTCTGCCCTGGCTCCCGTGAAGCAAGATTTGTCAGACATAAAGGTCGATCTTCGCAACATTGGCCGTCGAGTAGAGTCCTTGGAAAATTCGCATGAATTCGAATGATTCGCATAACGATCTGATCACGAGGCTCTTCTTCGTATTGAAGATCAAGAAAAACGCAGCCGCCGACAAAATATTAGACTCCGAGGGCTCCCTGAAATTTTCGCATCGGAAGCCCTCGAAAAAATCGCGAAATAAATTTTCGCTAATCTTCTGGGCCCCGACAGAGCTCCGAACATTGTAATTGAGCGCATTCATCGCGCTTTGCGACCGAAGCCTAAGTTATCAGACCCTCCAAGAGATGTTGTCTCCTCGCTGCTCAGCTGTGTGGACACTGCTGCACTGCTGAATGCGGGAAGGGAAGCGGACCGCCGATTTTGTTCTTCCAGAACTTGGCACCCTCCACGCTAGTAAAACGCCGTGTTCTCCGCCCACTACTTGTGGCTCTCAAGGCCTCTGCCACCCAATTCAGATGGCTTTATCCGTTTGGCTTAGCAGTTATGAAAAATGGGAGACAGATCACCATATGCTCCCCCCAGGAAAGCTGCCTGGGACCACCTAGGAACTTCGCCAATTGACATTCCGTTGTGGATGCCTGCTGATCAAGGAGACCCTCTACCTCCTCCTCCGAATGCTGACCAATGGAACCTGGTCTCCTCAGGGAAGGGGGCAAAGCATAACCGGGACCGCCAACCCCCCACTAATTCCGGCCTTTCTCTCCATCGCTGAGAACTCGTGAGTCTTTTGGGTCACTTCTTCTAGCCTGGCTCCTCGCCTAGTACGAAGGAACTCCGGATCAACCAACCTGAGAACTTCAATGTTTTCCTGATGGAGTTTCTCTATTCCTTTTATGAGAGCTCCAGCTGCAGGACACCCTCCTGGATCCATGTTATTATTATTATTGTTGTTGTTTACGTTTTTACTCCCTCCTCCACCCGCCCTTCTGCACAGGGGTTGCTGCCAACGTCTTACCCGTTGTTGCCCTTGTTCCCCTATGGCCTTACTAAGGCTTCTACACGCTCTACAAGACCCCCCGCCTGATGGTTCCCGGCCGCTTGCCGTGATGAGAATGGAACCTGTACACGTCAGGTGCCTTGTAGAGCTCAAAGTCTATTGCTTTTTGTTTTTGCTTTGTTGTTCACCTTCTTGTCTTTTCCCATCTCTTTACAGATGCCCCTTTCTGATTGTTTTTGTTTGCCTCCCCTTATGTGTACTTTCCTTCCCCCCTCGCATCCTCCCATGGTCCGTTTGGCGACTACTCGCAGTATCCTACTCCTCTGACTCCAGATGGCTTATTTTATAGTATCCTTCCTCAACGTCAGGGGAATGAATGAACCTTGCAAGAGATCCCAGATCCTCTCCCTATTGCAGAAAGATAAAGTTTCCATCGCATTCTTCCAGGAGACCCAGTGGTTCCACAGTGCTCATGGCTCCGCCAGCAGGGGTGTCAGCATAGCTATCCACAAGCAGTTACCCTTCACGGTCTCAGCCTCTTCTTCAGACCCAGAGGGCCGGTATTTGTTTGTGAAGGGCTCTATAGCTGATACACCGGTCACACTAGCTAACATCTATGCACCTAACCGGGGACAGGTTACATGGCTGATTCAAGCCCTTGCTACCCTTACCTCATTTAAGCATGGTATTGTCATTCTCGGAGGTGACTTCAATGTGACCCTTGACCCTATTCTAGATTCCTCCTCGGGGAGATCTGCCATTACTCACGCCCGCCTAAGACGCCTGAAACTGGCCTTAAAAAAGCTTGGGATCATAGACACTTGGCGGACCCTAAACCCAACTGGTAAAGATTACTCATTCTACTCCCATGCCAAGTCCTCCTATCACAGACTGGACTATCTCTTTCTATCCGCAGAACATACCAGGCAACTACTCCACACCAAGATTAGCAACATCACCTTATCCGACCATGCAGCAATTTTCTTAACCATCTCTCTGACCACTCTTCCCAAACGAGAATGGAATTGGCGTATCAATGATACCCTCCTCCAAGATCAGGCCATCTCCCCAAAACTAACTGCCTCCATATCTGAGTTCTTCCGCCTTAACACAGCAGGCCCCACCCCGCCCTCTCCCTCTGTCATATGGGAAGCTCATAAATCGGTAATGTGGTAATGCGTTAAGAAGCAGCGTGCCCAAGCTATTTTTGCCCTCCTGTCCCGTATTGCGACACTTGAACTTTTCCATAAACAATCACAAGCACTCGGAACTGGCCGACGCGAGAACGCAGCTTAAGAATTTGCTTAATGCTACTTCTGCTAAACTCCTTTTCCGCTCTAGATTTAAATCGTATGCCCATGGCGATAAGGGGAATAAGCTTATGGCAGCAATGGCCAAGAAGCGATTCTCAGACTCCTTTATCCCCGCTATCAAAGATGCCGAAGGGAATCTCCTGAAATCAACCCCCGACATAGCGAAGGCCTTCTGTGCCTTTTATAAGGACCTCTATAATCTCCCGCCCTATTTGGACTCGACCCCAAATATCATCGCAGAAGCCGCCGAAAAATTCCTTACGTCCCTGCAACTCCCCTCCATCACCCCAGCTCAAGCTGCCCAGCTGGTCACGCCTGTCACTGACTCTGAAGTCCTGAATGTACTGTCCTCCATACCCTCTGGGAAGAGCCCGGGACCTGATGGCCTCACTATCTCCTATTACAAGACCTTCAAGACCACTCTGGTACCCCACTTTAGCGCCCTATGCAATTATCTTCTTAGTGGAGGCCACCTCCCTCCCCAATCAGTATCAGCTCATATCACCATTATCCACAAGGAAAACAAGGACCCCCTACACTGTGGCAGCTACTGCCCAATATCCCTATTAAACACTGATGTTAAATGGTGGGCCAAGATCCTAGCTAGCCGGATTTAGCAGATCCTCCCAGATATCATTCACAGGGACCAGGTTGGGTTTGTTTCTTGCAGACAGGGTAATGAAAATACGGTCCGCCTTCTTCATCTTATGAACTGGGCGAGGAACACCTCTACCCTGTTAGCTCTCCTTAGTACTGATGCGGAGAAGGCCTTTGACAGGGTCAGCTGGCATTATATGTCCCTGGCCCTGTCGAAATTTGGCTTCCCTGACCAACTCGTCTCAGCTATCTTCTCCTTGTATTTATCCCCCTCTGCCAGGGTTAAAGTCAACGGTACCCTATCTCCCGCCTTTGCCATTTCCAATGGCACTAGACAAGGCTGCCCAATCTCCCCATCTCTTTTTGTCCTCGTCATGGAAACTTTGCTTTGCAAAATCAGACAAGATATGGCCATTGAAGGCATATGGATAGCCTCTCACACTCATCTCACCGCGGCATTCGCCGATGATTTGCTTATCATGACCGTTAACCCTATGATATCCTTCCCTCGGCTACATTCCATATTTAAGGAAATTGGTTGGGTTTCTAATTTTAAAATAAACTATGGTAAATCACTCGCCCTGAATGTAACCTGTAAATCCTCTATTGTCAATTCCCTCAAACGCAACACTCCCTTCACCTGGGCCTCCCGTGACATAAAGTTTTTAGGGATCCACGTTTCCGCTAACCTCTGCGACCTATTCAATCTCAACTATACCCCTATGCTCCAATCTGTCAGAACACACCTGCAATCCGTGAAGCTCCCCTTTATCTCCTGGATAGGCAGAAAGAACTACCTGAAAACTTAGTCCCTAAATTTCTGTACTTGCTGTAAACACTACCGATTTGGCTTCCTCGCTCATACTTCACTGAGATACGTCGTGTGTTCTCACGCTTTCTTTGGGCGAACAAATCTTCTAGGATAGCCTACTCCACACTAACTAGGGAAAAAAGATTTGGAGGTTTCGGACTCCCTGACATACACCTATACTATACGGCTTCGCTTCTCAGTAAATGCTTTTCTCTTACTTCCCGATACCCCCCGAACCTCTGTGTATCACTGGAATGCAATTTACTCTCCTACAGGGAGAAACTCGTACAGTGGGGGATTCGCACTTGCCCCCCCAACAACTCGTTCACTTCCCCCATCTGGAAGGGCATGTTGGTTGAATGGGCTAAACTATATGAATCCCGAGACCTCAGATTCCCAAGTCCCTACCTCCCCCT
Organism: Bufotes viridis; assembly: GCA_033119425.1. Taxonomy (NCBI): domain Eukaryota; kingdom Metazoa; phylum Chordata; class Amphibia; order Anura; family Bufonidae; genus Bufotes; species Bufotes viridis. Next base: position 240,436,398 of record CM065594.1, on the reverse strand, counting down.
ACACCTCTTACAAAACTTTATTCTTCCGGATATCCTGACACCTACTGGCATCTGGCCACTATTATCTGGATGCACCTTACGAGACAATACTTCACCTACTTGAGACTTGGCATGGGAGGAGATCTACTACTCATAGGCGGTTAAGGGAGCTTCCTTCCTCTCTGTGGCGGCTTTCCGCAAAGATATTGCTGCTCTAAAAATCACAGTTCCAACCTCAGCGGCACCTACGTGGATGGAACAGAAGATGTGTTCCTCCACGGTCCCGAAAAAACCTCTCTTGACTCTCTATAGGGAGTTACATTCTTCTGCACCTCCGGCACTGCACTTCCTTGAGGCATGGGAGGAGGAACTCTCGATCCGCCTCTCCAATCCAGAGAAAGCCTTCATTTTATCCCATTCAAATGGATGTAATTGTTGCATTAAAGTCCAAGAGAACATGTTTAAATTGATTACGCGCTGGTATAAAACACCAAAATTCCTCCACAAAATCAATCCGGAGGTTCCGGAGCAGTGCTGGAGGTGTGGAACAGAATTTAGCTCTTTATCACACATATGGTGATCCTGTAGTAAGATTCGCTCCTTTTGGACCCAGTTAGAGGTTATGATCAACCAGATTTGCACCTCTCCTGTTCAACTGGATGCACAATTGATCCTGCTCTGGTGCCCCAATAACTCACTGACACCGTCTAAGAACAGTCTACCGACCATGCTCCTGACCGCTGCGCGACTGCTGATACCCCTGCTGTGGAAACATGATTCTGCCCCTTCGATGCAAATGTGGACTGAGAAGGTGGATCAGCTATACAGATTTGAAGAGCTGGCCCACTGGGAAACTCATACCCGCACTACTTTCCTTAAAGTATGGAGTCCCTGGAAGAAACATCGCAACCTCCCACATTAAAGAGGACAACTGCCTGACCTTGCCCTTCCCATCCCCCCCCCTCTCCTCTCTCCTCCCCCCTTCTCCTTATGTAGTGTACGGGAGTTGTGATGCCCGACACTACAGAAGGGTCACTTGAGTGCTGTCGTTTCCCTCATTTATGGGGAGGTTGGTATAAGTCATCTTTATAAAATTCAATGTAATGTGATGCTATGTACTTCCCTGTTACTGTGATATTTGTAATTGTGCAGGCCTGCTAGGGATGTCATTCCAGCTCTTAGTCGCTAGAGGGAGCTAGGGAGCCCTAGTATATATAGGCTCAGTCAGGGAAGGCAGTCTAGTCCAGTCTAGGCCAGACCAGTCCAGGCCATGAGCCTGTGAAGGCAGTGCAGGCCTGGAGCCTGCAGACTAGGAGAGGGCATTGCAGTCCCTGTAACTGGGTTCCAGATCCAAGGAAAAGGTTCCCCTCCCGAGTCCGCACCTACAAAAGGGATAAGTAAAGCAGGATCATCACTGTAACCAGCCTAAAGAAGCTGAGGAAAGGCAGAGCAAAGTCCAGGTAAGCAAGAGGTACTAAAGACACCAGAGGAGGTACTTAATTATTGTGTTCCCAAGGATATACGCCAGATATAGGGCATTGGGGCCTTGGAGGATAGTTTCCCTGTCCAGGATCAGTCAGGTAGAGAGTGCAAGCCGCCTGTACTGCAACAGTCCTGTGTTTTACCCTTTGTGAATCACCTTGCTGTGTAAGTGCCTGCCATATGTGAACTGTAATTTATAACCTGCTAAACCAACCCTCTTCTAAGGAACTGCGCTTCCATCCATTGATATGCATGATTACTTCAAAGCTTCAGTAAAGTTCAAGTTCTGTTTTGTTGCAACGTGGTTCCTCAATTATTCCTACGATCAACAAACGGTATGCCACCATTAATTGCCACTGGCGTCACGAACTCTACCTATAACTACCTGTCCTAGAAGAAGATCCAGAGAGTCGGCCTGTCTCAAGTTAGTGGTAATAACTGCACTACAACACCCAGGAACACTATTGAACCCTAAGTTGAGTACGCTGCACTTCTCTTTTGGCGTCACGAATAGAGATGAGCGAACATTAAAAAAAAGTCTGTTGTTCGGCGTTCGGGTGGTGGTAAGTCGCGCATCCCGTTATGGATTCCACTATAGCGGCATATGGAATCCATAAGGGGCGGCTGCCACCAACCCGAACTTTTGCACAGCCGAAGGACCTGGGGTGACGTCACTGTCATGTGATCAGTGCAGGGGGCGTGGCTCAGCACTGGATTTGATCCCGTGCTGAGCCACGCCCCCTGCACTGATCACATGACAGTGACGTCACCCCAGGTCCTTCGGTTGTGCAAAAGTTCGGGTTGGTGGCAGCCGCCCCTTATGGATTCCATATGCCGCTATAGTGGAATCCATAATGGGATGCGCGACTTACCACCACCCAAACGCCGAACAACGGACTTTTTTTTAATGTTCGCTCATCTCTAGTCACGAACAGGATACGCGCGCTTATTAGTGCAGGAAGCGTGAACTTTGTGCCTTATCCAGTTTGCCCTGTGACCAGAGTGACTTTTGGGACTTTATTTGCATTAGTTGGGCCAGAAAAGTGTGCCTAAAGTGGACCGGAGGCGCTGTGCAGAGTTGCGCCATCCTAAAGAAAAGAACTGTGTACTTGAAAGTAATTTTTGTGGACTTTTTACAATCCTGCTTGCTGTCAGTGAATGGCTGCATCATGGCGCTCAAGATGGCCGCCTGAGTCTTGGAATTCTTCCTGCGCCATCACTGTCCCCAGTGGCGCGAAGATTTGGCGCCAAAACCCTCCAAGAGGGAGGAGAAAGCTGCCCTGGGATACCGCCTACCTTTATGGATTATAATGTGGCCTCCTACCCTATTGCGATATACCTAGAGGGCGGGCCTGAGACGAGGCGAGTTCTGCCCAGCCCGAGGGAGGAGCCGAGGAACGAGTCGCAGTAAGCACAGAAGAAGATGGCGACGCCTGGCCCTCAGATGCCTGAGCCAGAGCCCACGCGGGAGTGGGGAGCCACTCCACCAGTCTCCCCAACACCGGAGGCCTGGGATCCTCCGGCCTGGGCAACCAGACCGGAAGAGGAACCACCGGACCTAAGTGTGACCCGCCATCAGCACCCGCAATGGCCGACGTTGATGGCCGAGCTGCAGGCCGTAGTCGCGCGGAAGACTACCGCTCGGAAGAAGCGGTTTGAAGAGATGGCGAAATCAATCCAGGAGGACCCGTTCGAGGGTAAGCTGCAATTAGAAGCCGCCTGCTTCCTCCTCAGATAGTGAGCCAGAGGAGTACGACACTTACCTGTGAGCGGGCCTGCTAGGCCATGCTGCTGAATCTCACAGGAGTGTCAGAATGTGTTGCAGGAGCTGTCTCATAATGTTGTCAGGCTGGTGGAGCTTGCTGCCAGTTCCCCACGGCCGGTGGCATTTTTGTGAAGATAAGTTGCCACTGTGGAACCACTGCTCCCAGCCTGCCCTATTTGTTTCCAGGACATCCTGCCTGTTGAAGGACGTTTTTCGTCAAAATCCAAGTTGTGCTTTTATATTGCACCTTATCCCCTTTTTAACCCCCATTTCAGGTTGAAAGGGAATCCTTATGTCAGCACTCTAGGGGTACGCAGGACTTGTCAGGATAACTTGGCCCTGGTATTGTCAGAGTCCTGTGTTGTGAAGAAAAAGTAATGTGTCTCGCTGACTATATTTATTGCAAATTTTTATTCAAGTCATGTGCCCAGAGATGGACTCCCCATGTGCGAGCCTCTGTGATATTTATTTCCATGGACTCCCTAAGTGTGAGCCAAATTTTATAATATGTTATTATAGACCTACTGTACGCTGTCATGGACTATCCTGGTGTTCCTATTTTACGCTGTGCCAGGTCAGCGCCACAGTTCCACTCACTATCCTGTAAGAAGAGAACGACGCCCCTTGTCACCGCACTTCACCTTTGCCAACTGGCCCTGATATAATTATATATGCAGATGATACTGATATGTATGTCTATGTATGCCTGCATGTTCTTTTTTGTATTTCAGGTGAAAAATCCAGTTGGGCGGGCCCTGTTGGAGTACGAGGTCGTACTCACCTTAAAGCAGCGGGGTATGTAGTGTACGGGAGTTGTGATGCCTGACACTACAGAAGGGTCACTTGAGTGCTGTCGTTCCCCTCATTTATGGGGAGGTTGGTATAAGTCATCTTCATAAAATTCAATGTAATGTGATGCTATGTACTTCCCTGTTACTGTGATATTTGCCATTGGGCAGGCCTGCTAGGGATGTCATTCCAGCTCTTAGTCACTAGAGGGAGCTAGGGAGCCCTAGTATATATAGGCTCAGTCAGGGAAGGCAGTCTAGTCCAGTCTAGGCCAGACCAGTCCAGGCCATGAGCCTGTGAAGGCAGTGCAGGCCTGGAGCCTGCAGACTAGGAGAGGGCATTGCAGTCCCTGTAACCGGGTTCCAGATCCAAGGAAAAGGTTCCCCTCCTGAGTCCGCACCTACAAAAGGGATAAGTAAAGCAGGATCATCACTGTAACCAGCCTAAAGAAGCTGAGGAAAAGCAGAGCAAAGTCCAGGAAAGCAAGAGGTACTAAAGACACCAGAGGAGGTACTTAATTATCGTGTTCCCAAGGATATACGCCAGATATAGGGCATTGGGGCCTTGGAGGATAGCTTCCCTGTCCAGGATCAGTCAGGTAGAGAGTGCAAGCCGCCTGTTCTGCAACAGTCCTGTGTTTCACCCTCTGTGAATCACCTTGCTGTGTAAGTGCCTGCCATATGTGAACTGTAACTTATAACCTGCTAAACCAACCGTCTTCTAAGGAACTGCGCTTCCATCCATTGATATGCATGATTACTATCAAAGCTTCAGTAAAGTTCAAGTTCTGTTTTGTTGCCTCAATTATTCCTACGATCAACAAACGGTATGCCACCGTTAATTGGCACTGGCGTCACGAACTCTACCTATAACTACCTGTCCTAGAAGAAGATCCAGAGAGTCGGCCTGTCTCAGGTTAGTGGTAATAACTGCACTACAACACCCAGGAACACTATTGAACCCTAACTTGAGTACGCTGCACTTATTTTTTGTCTGTCTACCCCTGTCCTTCTGTTCTGAAATATCTACTTATTTAATCTCTATATTTTGATATGGTCCTTTAGATGGCATGCCCACCAAATGATGTTGGCTATCTGTGTATAGCCCCCCCACGGCATCTTGTGGTTGTATGACCATATGCTTTCTCAATAAAAAGAGTTTTGATTAATGTGATGAGTGGAAAGCAGAGAGCACAGCAATGACACTTCTGTCTCTCTCAGAACTGTAAAAAAAAAAAGCAGAAAATGGCTGCTGGGGAGTAAAGAAGCCTTTATATAGTAAAGGGGTAGGCAACTTTCCTATTGGTTGCTAGGGATGTTGCTAAGCTCAGACAAAGACATTGCAGCCTTCTCATTGGCCCACAAGCTGAAAGTGAGGTTACTGATGAACTATATTCTAAATATTCGCCAACTCTCGAAGTTGCTTAAAATTCGGAATTCGAATATTCGCGTCCAATACTACAGGCTATAACTTTAAGTGAATGGCACGGTTTTCCCATGTCACTTTATGGTGACGCTTCATGTATTGACACAGGGTCATCCTGCCAACATTAGCACCTTGGCCATGCCTCACCTTCTGCTCACACATCCTGCATACTGCCACGCTAATGTCTCCAGTGACTTGGGGAAAAATTCCGACACTGCTGAGTATGGCATATTTTCTCCATCAATGCGTGATGCCTTCCAGCCGCTGCTTTTATGAACCATGAACTACTACTGTGTTCCTCACAGGTACAGTAGTCTCCCAAGTAGCAGACGGTGTACCCCTCCTGCTTTTGGCTCCAGATCTCTCACTGCTTCCACCCTTCTGACTCACTCTTGCTCCCTTATGATGGCAATAACCCCTCTTCACCCGGCTCCCACATCTACATATGTTTGCAAATTGCTCGTCATTTGAGTCATCCTCACCTGTCTCTTGCGCATATCCCTGACCTCTTGCAACATGTGCTCCCATCCAACTGTCATCATCGGTAGTTGCACGCCTAAAGGAGTCTGCAGTGAACCTCTCCTCCAAGTCTGGACTGGCCTGTAACTGCAGACTATCTTCGCAAAGCTCATCATCACTGAAAAGCGGAGCAGAGCCAGTGGCTATCATTACTTGGTTAGCAGTAGGAGCAGCAAAAGCAAGAGGCAGATTCAGGACAGGTGAGGGCATAGAGGCAGTTCCTGGGCCATGCCAATTAAGTGTGGTGTCAGAGGAACTCAACGATCCCTGGCTGTGTTTATCTATTGACACTTGAGATGATGTTGAAGAGTGAGTCAACCATTCCAGTACAGCTAGATTGTTGGTCAAAGCACAACTGCTGCATAACATTGGCAGCTCTGGCCTGTAGCAGTGGCTACTACTAGAGATGGCCCGAACTATTCGCCGGCGAACAGTTCCCGGCGAACATAGCTTGTTCGCGTTCGCCTCAGCAGGCGAACATATGCGATGTTCGGTCCGCCCCCTATACATCATCATTGAGCAAACTTTGACCCTGTACCTCACAGTCAGCAGACACCTTCCAGCCAATCAGCAGCATACCCTCCCTCCCAGACCCTCCCACCTCCTGCACAGCATCCATTTTAGATTCATTCTGAAGCTGCAGTCTTAGTGAGAGGAGGGAGAGTGTAGTTGCTGCTGATTTAATAGGGAAATTGATAGCTAGGCTAGTGTATTCAGTGTCCACTCCAGTCCTGAAAGACTCATCTGATCTCTGCTGTAAGGACAGCGTCCTGACAGCACCCCAAAAAGCCCTTTTTAGGGCTGCTACATTAGTCAGCTTTTTTTTTTTTTTCTCCATATATATATTGCAGTTGCCTGGCCTGCCCATGTGTGAGGAGCTGCAGGCCCACAGACTGTAGTGTGCCCACTGCCAGTGCCCACCACTCACACCGTGTGGCACAGGACTTTGCATCAAACAAAGGCATTTAATTTTTACCCTTTAATCTAAGGTTAGTTGCCTGCCAGTGTGTGTCAGGCTAACTTCCACTGACTGTAGTGTGCCCACTGCAAGTGCCCACCACCACTCATACCGGGTGGCACAGGCATTTAATTTTTACACTTTAGTCTAATTTCAGTTGCTTGCCTGTTGCCAGTGTGTGTCAGGCCGACTTCCACAGACTGTAGTGTGCCCACTGCCAGTGCCCACCACTACTCATACCGGGTGGCACAGGCATTTCATTTTTACACTTTAGTCTAATTTCAGTTGCTTGCCTGCTGCCAGTGTGTGTCAGGCCGACTTCCACAGACTGTAGTGTGCCCACTGCCAGTGCCCACCACCACTCATACCGGGTGGCACAGTAGCTTGCCGATAAATAAGGCATTTAATTTTTACACTTCAGTCCGGATAGGGTACGTAACAGGGATTAAACTGATAGGAATAGTACTAGTTAAGACACCACTCATATAGGGTGTCACTGCACATTGCTCTGTGCACGCGCAGTGCCCCAATTTGGGAGTAAGAGGACCGACCAAGCTGCTTTTTCCATCTCCCGGTTCCTAAAATCAATTCAGTTTGGTGTATGAGAATTGGTCTGTCACTGTAAAGGCAGTCGAAGGTACCCGGCCTACATTTTTTTTCACAAAAGGCAATCCCTGATATGGGACGTAACTGGGATTAAACTGATAGAAATAGTACTAGTTAAGACACCACTCATATCGGGTGTGACAGTAAATTGCACGGTGCAGACGCAGTCACCGTGGATTAAAGCAAAAGGGAGGGAGCCAGCGTTTTTTTAACCATCTCCCCGTTTCGAAAAATCAATTCAATAAATGGCCCCCAGATTGGGGACGTAACAGGGATTAAACTGATGAGAATACTACTACAGAAAATACCACTCATATCGAGTGTGAAAGTAAATTGCACGGCGCAGACGCAGTGACCATGGATTAAAACAAAGGGGAGGGAGCCAGCGTTTTTTTAACCATCTCCCCGTTCGAAAAATTAATTCAATTGACCTTTCGGGGACCCTTGGTGTTGTACGTGGCTGGGTGGAGGAAGAAACCTTCAATGACATCACCGGGACATGGCTAGCTTGGTATCCAACCTTGTGCAAATGGGGAGTTTGCGGCTGTGCAAATGGACTGTTTGCGGTTGTTTGCGGTGCATTAAAAGGGGAGTTTGGTCTGTCAATGTCTGTGAAGCGGGCGTAACCCTTACACTACCTGATCGATACAACATCATACCTGATCGTATACACACACTGGATGTTTTAAAGCATGTTATTCCAAACAATTTAGGAATGTTAGTTGATTTATGCCCTTTATGGATTAAAACCCGACTCTGCGTCCACTACGTAATTTTCCATGGGAGTTTTGCCATGGATCCCCCTCCGGCATGCCACAGTCCAGGTGTTAGTCCCCTTGAAACAACTTTTCCATCACTATTGTGGCCAGAAAGAGTCCCTTTGGTTTTTAAAATTCGCCTGTCTATTGAAGTCTATTGCGGTTCGCCCGTTCGCGAACATTTGCGGAAGTTGTGTATACGATCAGGTATGATGTTGTATCGATCAGGTAGTGTAAGGGTTACGCCCGCTTCACAGTGACAGACCAAACTCTGACAGACCAAACACCCCGTTTAATGCACCGCAAACAACGGCAAACAGTCCATTTGCACAACCACAAACTCCCCATTTGCACAAGGTTGGATACCAAGCTAGCCATGTCCCGTTCCTTGTCCTCACTGACGTCATTGAAGGTCTCTTCCTCCACCCAGCCACGTACAACACCAAGGGTCCCCGAAAGGTGACAACAAGCCCCCTGGGACGCCTGCTGTGGTTGGTCTTCCCCCTCCTCAAAGCCACCTTCCTCCTCTGACTCCTCTTCCTCAGACTCCTCTCTCTGCATTGCTGTAGGTCCAGCAATCGACGACGACAAGGCTGCTTCTGGTGGTGATCGAGACTACAACTCTTCCTCTTCATGCTCATCTACAGCCTGATCCAGCACTCGTCGCAGGGCACGCTCCAGAAAAAACGCACATAGGATGAGGTCGATGACGTTGCCTTGGGTTTGACTGACCAGGTTTGTCACCTCTGCAAAAGGACACATGAGCCTACAGCCATTGTGCATGAGCGTTCAGTAACGCGGCCAAAAAATACTCAGCTCCGCAGAGGCTGTCCTCTTTTTTTTTTTTTAAATGAAAAAAATCTGCTCTTACCAGTTTAATCTCTGTTTTGTCCCCTATCAGGGGCCGGTGTATGGAATAGATTTTAGGAACCGGGAGATGGAAAAAGATGGTTGGTCTGTCCTCTTCCTTCCAATTTGGGGCACTGCGCATGCGCCGTGCAATGTACTGTGCCACCCTATATGAGTGGTGTGTTAAAGTAGTACTATTCCTATCAGTTTAATCCCTGTTACGTCCCCTATCAGGGGACGTGTTTCGAATAGATTTTAGGAAACAGGAGATGGAAAAAGATCATTGGTCGGTCCTCTTACTTCCAATTTGGGGCACTGCGCATGTGCCGCGCAATGTACTGTGCCACCAATACAAATAGTGTGAACTACTATTCTTAGCATTTTAATCTTTGTTAAGTCCCCTATCAGGGGACGTGTATTGAATTGAACCCTTGCATGGGGAGATAGAAAAAAAAAAAGCTTGCTCTGTCTGCTTCCTTCTAATTTTGGGCACTTGCAATGGAATTTGCCACCAATGCAACTAGTGTTAACTAAGTACTATTCCTATCAGTTTAATTTCTGTTTTGTCCCATATCAGGGCCAGGGCCGGTGTAGTGAATAGATTTTTTGAACCGGGAAATGGAAAAAGACCCATGCTCGGTCCGCTTCATTTGAATTTTAGGTCACTGAGCGTGCGCCGTGCAATGTACTGTGACACCCTATATGAGTGGTGTGTTAAGTAGTGCTATTCTTATCAGTTTAATCCCTGTTACGTTTCTATCAGGGGCATATCGTGTATCAAATAGATTTTAGACAACCGCAAAGAGTTGTCAATAGTTGACACACTCATGACATAAATTTTATTTGTGTCAATCTTGGTGTAGTGATGACTGTGCTCGTGTGCACGTTTGGGAGATTGCAGACGATGGCGGTTTTTCAAAGCCTATGGTCGTGCTGAGGTAGTTCAGTGACAGTTAAGTGACCCAGAAAACAATGATTCTGCAGTGTCGGCCCATTGTTGGCCTAGTAGGCTTTAATCATCACCTTAGATGATCACAAAGAAAAGTAATGTTTTTTCTATGAAAAATTATCCAGCCGATCGCTTTTGGTCTGTTCACAATGAAGCAACGAACTTATCATCTGGGGTGTGCCAACATTGCCAACACACTCATAGAGGTGATCGCTTCATTGTGATACGCAAGCCACTTTACCACAACAAGGTACGATCACGAACGGGAATTGACACATGTATGTGCCTTTTTTTTGTTTTGTTTTTGCAGCCACAGTGCAGCACCAGAGGCCAAAAAAATTAGGCGTGTACACTTGCGTGAAAAACTAGTTGATGTTTTCCAGGCAGAAACATTGCGGCTTGAACCCTAGTTGGTGGCAGAGAAGTCACGCAAGTCATCCGGCATGCAGAGATTAAATACAGCAGCGTGGGGACCATTTTTAGCCCAAGGCATCTCATCAGGCCTTTTTTAGTCAAATGCATCCCCCACTGTCAGTCCCTTCGGTATCCACGCCTCATTTATCTTAATAAAGGTGAGGCAATCTAGACTTTTTCGACCTAGGCGACTTCTCTTGTCAGTGACAATACCTCCTGCTGCGCTGAAGGTCCTTTCTGACAGGACACTTGAAGCGGGGCAGGCCAGAAGTTCTATCGCAAATTGGGATAGCTCAGGCCACAGGTCAAGCCTGCACACCCAGTAGTCAAGGGGTTCATCGCTCCTCAGAGTGTCCATATCTGCAGTTAAGGCGAGGTAGTCTGCTACCTGTCGGTCGAGTCATTCTCTGAGGGTGGACCCCGAAGGGCTGTGGCGATGCGTAGGACTTAAAAAGCTCCGCATGTCCTCCATCAACAACACGTCTGTAAAGCGTCCTGTCCTTGCAGGCGTGGTCATGGAAGGAGGAGGATTACTTTCACCTCTTCCCCTGTTAGATTCCCGTTGTGCTGTGACATCACCCTTATACGCTGTGTAAAGCATACTTTCTAACTTGTTTTGGAACTGCTGCATCCTTTCCGACTTCCGGTAATTCTGTAACATTTCAGCCACTTTCTGCTTGGCCAGTAGCGTGGCCACCCAGTACAGGTCGTTCTCCATCAGCCTTTTTATACGAGGGTCCCTCAACAGGCATGACAGCATGAAAGACCCCATTTGCACAAGGTTGGATGCCAAGCTACTCATCTTCCGTTCCTCACTGATCTCATTGAAGGTCTGTTCTTCCCCCCAGCCACGTACAACACCACGGGTCCCAGATAGGTGACAACAATGAGTACCCTGGGATGCCTGCTGTGGTTGGTCTTCCTCCTCCTCAAAGCCACATTCCTCCTCTGACTCCTCTTCCTCAGACTCCTCTTCCAGCGTTGCCGCAGGTCCAGCAGGCGATGATGATAAGGCTGTTTCTGGTTGTGATGGTGACCACAACTCTTCCTCTTCACGCTCATCTACGGCCTGATCCAGCACTCTTCGCAGGGCACGCTCCAGGAAGAAAACAAATGGGATGAGGTTGCTGATGGTGCCTTCGGTGCGACTGACTAAGTTTGTCACCTTTGTCACAAATACTCTTTAACGGCTTTTTCTTGTTGTAGCAGGCGGTCGAACATTAGGAGTGTTGAATTCCAACGTGTCGGGCTGTCGCAAAACAAGCGCCTCACTGGCATGTTGTTTTGCCGCTGAATATCAGAAAAGTGCGTCATGGCCGTGTAGGAACGCCTGAAATGGCCACACACCTTCCTGGCCTGCCTGAGGACGTCCTGTAAGCCTGGGTACTTACACACAAAGCGTTGTACGATCAGATTCAACACATGTGCCATGCACGGCACATGTGTCAACTTGCCCAAATTCAATGCCGCCATTGATTGCTTCCATTTTCACACACCACTTTGCTGATCTCCAGTTGAGGGGTCAGCCACTGATCCACCTGTGCGTTCAGGGCGGACAGGAGTGCTGGTCCGGTGTGACTCTCTGCTTTCAGACAAGTCAACCCCAAGACGGCGTGACACTGTCGTATCTGGGATGTGGAGCAAGACGCAGCAGCAGAAGAGGACTCAGCCGAGGAGGTTAGCGAAGAGGATGGAGTAGGAGGAGTAGAGGAGTTGGCAGCAGGCCTGCCCGCAAGTCGTGGCAGTGTCACCAACTCCGTTGCAGAGCCATGCATTCCATGCTTGGCAGCCGTCAGGTTTACCCAATGCGCAGTGTACGTGATATACCTGCCCTGACCGTGCTTTGCAGACCAGGTATCAGTGGTCAGATGGACCCTTGCCCCAACACTGTGTGCCAGACATGCCATGACTTCCTTTTCCACAATAGAGTACAGGTTGGGGGTTGCCTTTTGTGAAAAAAAAGATTTCGGCCGGGTACCTTCCACTGCAGTGTCCCAATAGCTACAAATTTTTTGAAGGCCTCAGACTCCTCCAGCTTGTATGGTAAAAGCTGGCAGGCTAAGAGTTCCGTCAAGCCAGCTGTCAGACGCCGGGCAAGGGGGTGACTCTGTGACATTGGCTTCTTACGCTCAAACATTTCCTTGACAGACACATGACTGTGGGCAGATAAGCACGAACTGGTGAGAGGTGGAGTGGCGGGTGGTTGAGAGGGGGCAAGGGGGACAGCAGTGTTTGACGTGGCTGAAGATGCTGGACCAGGAGGAGGATGGTGGCTTTGAGTTTGTGCGCTGCTTGTACTCATGTGTTGATCCCATAAGCGTTTGTGATGTGAGATCATGTGCCTTCGCAAAGCAGTTGTACCTAGGTGGGTGTTGGACTTCTCACGACTCAGTTTCTTTTGGCACAGGTTGCAAATGGCATCACTGTTATCAGAGGCAGACACACAAAAAAAATGCCACATTGCTGTGCTTTGCAATGACGGCATTCTGGTGGTGGCAACAGCATGCGTTGATTGGCGTGCTGTCTGGCTGACCCCGGGTGCCGATACATGCTGTCTGACTGTGCCACTAGCTCCTTGCGACGACCTCCCCCTGCTTCCAACTCGTCATCTCCTCCTCTCTGTCTCCCCATCTGAACTTTCCCCCTGTTCTTCTTCTCTTCGAGTGGACACCCACGTAACATTCACGGACACATCGTCATCATCAACCGCTTCACTTGTATCTAACAACTCAGCAAAGGAAGCAGCAGCGGGTACAACATCATCATGATCATCGTGTGTAATGCTGCCTGACTGAGACATATCCCTGTTATCTACATCCTCTGGCAATAATGGTTGCGCATCACTCATTTCTTCCAACTGATGTGTAAATAACTCCTCTGTCAGATCAAGTGAAGCGGCTGTGGTGCTAGTGTTGGTGGTGGCGGCGGGCGAGCGAGTGGTAACTTGAGAGGTGCCCGAAGCTGAGCTGGAGGAGGATGGTGCGTCAAGTTTCCGAGCGAAAGCTGTAGAAGATTGGGTGTCCTGTGTAAGCCAGTCAACTATGTCCTCAAAATATTTCGAGTTCGGGGTACGTGGCCTCTGAACACTGGGCATTATTCTGGGCCAACGGAAATCACAGCACCACGACCATGACGGCCCCTGCGGGGTGGCCTGCCTCTGCCTGTAATTTTTTTTTAGATTAGTGGTACTATGCGTGTAAGGTACTGTGCCACCCTAAATGAGTGTTGGGCAGTGGGCACAGTACAGTCTGTGGGCCTGACACACACTGGTAGGCAACTGCAATTATATTAAAGGGTAAAAATGAAATGACTTTTTTATCTGCAAGGTACTGTGCCACCCTATATGAGTGGTGGGCACTGGCAGTGGGCACAGTACAGTCAGTGGGCCTGACACACACTGGCAGGCAACTGCAATTATATTAAAGGGTAAAAATGAAATGACTTTTTTATCTGCAAGGTACTGTGCCATCCGATATGAGTGGTGTGCACACAGTACAGTCTGTGGGCCTGCGGACTCTCACACACGGGCACGCAACTGCAATATATATATATATATATATATATATATATATATATAGAAAAAAATAAATAAAAGCAAACTGATGTACCAGCCCTAAAAAAGGCTTTTTGGGGTGCTGTCAGGACGCTGTCCTTACAGCAGATGAGTCTTTGAGGATTGAAGTGGACACAGAACACTGGCCTAGCTAACGCTTTCCCTATTAATTGAGCAGCAGCACCACTCTCCCTGCTCTAACTAAGACTGCAGCTTCAGAATGAATCTAAGATGGATGCTGTCCTTGCTTTTTGATAGGAGGTGGGAGGGTCTGGGAGGGAGAGTATGCTGATTGGCTGGAATGTGTCTGCTGACTGTGAGGTACAGGGTCAAAGTTTGCTCAATGATGACGTATAGGGAGCGGACCGAACATTGCATATGTTCGCCCGCCGCGGCGAACGCGAACAAGCGATGTTTGCCGGGAACTGTTCGCCGGCGAATAGTTCGGGACATCTCTAACTAGAACGTGATGCACATGGCAATATATCACATGTGCTTTTAATATTGAGGCATACTACCTCCCAACTTTCCAAAAAGGGAAAGAGGGACAAAAGTAGTGGCGGCCACGCCCCTTGCACACACCCATTTCCCCGCCCACTAATACCAATTTACACCCTGCCTTCCATGGATTTCTGTTCCCTGCCTCTACACCGTATCTTCCAGACTGTGGACCCATTCAAGTGAATGGCTCAGCATCCGTGATATTGTGCACACACGGCAGGTGCCTGTATATTGCGAAACTGCAATTTCTGGGCCGCAATATGGGCATGGACGACTTACAATCGTGTGAATGGGGCCTTAACCACTACAGGACCGCCTAACGCACGGATGCGTCCGGAGGGTGGTCCTGTAGTTCTGGGCTGACACGTCGGCGCGTCCTCTCGCGAGACGCGAGACTTCCTGTGAACGCGCGTCTCAGGAGTTCTACTGCAGCCTGCCAGCGATGATCCATCGCTGGCAGGCTGTAGATGCGAAATAAATCGCATCAAACAGGTATATTAGACGCTGTTTTGTTAACAGCATCTGATATACCTGCTACCTGGTCTCCTGGTGGTCCCATTTGCTGGGATCGACCACCAGAGGACCAGGTAGCTATGTAAAGTTGCACCAAACACTACACTAACCCCCCCCCTCACTTATTAACCCCTTGTTAACCCCTTGATCACCCCATCTAGATTCCCCGATCACCCCCCTGTCACTGATCACCCCCCTGTCATTGATCACACCCCTTGTAAGGCTCCATTCAGACGTCCATATGTGTTTTGCGGATCCGTGGATTCACGGATCCGGGGATCTGATCAACGGATCCGCAGATCCTCAAAGCACGGACACCGGCAATGTGCTTTCCGCATTTTGCAGATCCGCACATTGCCAGAACTATATAGAAAATCCTTTTTCTTGTCCGCATGTTCTATACATGATCCGTAATTCCGGATCCGAGCGGGACAAAGTCTGTCCCCATAGAAATGAATGGGTCCGCAATTCCGTTCCGCAAACAGAATTGCGGACGTGTGAATGGGGCATAAGTGTCCCTTATTACCACCAGTTAGTTAGCTACTTGTTAGGTAGCTAGCGTCCAGCCCACCGCACCGCAGTCACTGATTTTGGCAGAGATTTTTTCATCCACATTGATCGATGCGAATGAAAAAATCTGTGCCGTTCATTTTTTTTTTTTTCCAGCCCAGAGGCTGAACAGAAATAAAAAAATATCATTACGCGTATGCTCAATACAAGGAGAATCGCAGAAACTCCTAATGCTGGCCATACGTGTAATGATTGCGGAGACCCTCAATAGAGATGGCCCGAACTATCCGCCGGCGAACAGTTCCCGGCGAACATAGCTTGTTCGCGTTCGCCTCTGCCGGGCGAACATATGCGATGTTCGGTCCGCCCCCTATACATCATCATTGAGCAAACTTTGACCCTGTACCTCACAGTCAGCAGACACATTCCAGCCAATCAGCAGCATACCCTCCCTCCCAGACCCTCCCACCTCCTGCACAGCATCCATTTTAGATTCATTCTGAAGCTGCAGTCTTAGTGAGAGGAGAGAGACTGTAATTGCTGCTGATTTAATTGGGAAATCGATAGCTAGGCTAGTGAATTCAGTGTCCACTCCAGTCCTGAAAGACTCATCTGATCTCTGCTGTAAGGACAGCGTCCTGACAGCACCCCAAAAGCCCTTTTAGGGCTGCAACATTAGTCTGCTTTTTTTTCCTTTATATACATATTGCAGTTGCCTGGCCTGCCTGTGTGTGAGGAGCTGCAGGCCCACAGACTGTAGTGTGCCCACTGCCAGTGCTCACCCCTGTCATTCCGTGTGGCACAGGACTTTGCTTAAAAAAGGCACTTAATTTTTACACTTTAATCTAAGGTTAGTTGCCTGCCAGTGTGTGTCAGGCTGACTTCCACTGACTGTAGTGTGCCCACTGCCAGTGCCCACCACTCATACCGGCTGGCACAGGACTTTGCATAAAAAGGCATTACATTTTTACACTTTAGTGTAATTTCAGCTGCTTGCCTGCTGCTAGTGTGTGTCAGGCCGACTTCAACTGACTGTAGTGTGCCCACTGCCAGTGCCCACCCCTGTCATCCCGTGTGGCACAGGACTTTGCTTAAAAAAAGGCACTTAATTTTTACACTTTAATCTAAGGTTAGTTGCCTGCCAGTGTGTGTCAGGCTGACTTCCACTGACTGTAGTGTGCCCACTGCCAGTGCCCACCACTCATACCGGCTGGCACAGGACTTTGCATAAAAAGGCATTTAATTTTTACACTTTAGTGTAATTTCAGCTGCTTGCCTGCTGCTAGTGTGTCAGGCCGACTTCAACTGACTGTAGTGTGCCCACTGCCAGTGCCCACCCCTGTCATCCCGTGTGGCACAGGACTTTGCATAAAAAAAGGCACTTAATTTTTACACTTTAATCTAAGGTTAGTTGCCTGCCAGTGTGTGTCAGGCTGACTTCCACTGACTGTAGTGTGCCCACTGCCAGTGCCCACCACTCATACCGGCTGGCACAGGACTTTGCATAAAAAGGCATTTAATTTTTACACTTTAGTGTAATTTCAGCTGCTTGCCTGCTGCTAGTGTGTGTCAGGCCGACTTCAACTGACTGTAGTGTGCCCACTGCCAGTGCCCACCCCTGTCATCCCGTGTGGCACAGGACTTTGCTTAAAAGAAAGGCACTTAATTTTTACACTTTAATCTAAGGTTAGTTGCCTGCCAGTGTGTGTCAGGCTGACTTCCACTGACTGTAGTGTGCCCACTGCCAGTGCCCACCACTCATACCGGCTGGCACAGGACTTTGCATAAAAAAGGCATTTAATTTTTACACTTTAGTGTAATTTCAGCTGCTTGCCTGCTGCTAGTGTGTGTCAGGCCGACTTCAACTGACTGTAGAGTGCCCACTGCCAGTGCCCACCCCTGTCATCCCGTGTGGCACAGGAATTTGCTTAAAAGAAAGGCACTTAATTTTTACACTTTAATCTAAGGTTAGTTGCCTGCCAGTGTGTGTCAGGCTGACTTCCACTGACTGTAGTGTGCCCACTGCCAGTGCCCACCACTCATACCGGCTGGCACAGGACTTTGCATAAAAAGGCATTTCATTTTTACACTTTAGTGTAATTTCAGCTGCTTGCCTGCTGCTAGTGTGTGTCAGGCCGACTTCAACTGACTGTAGTGTGCCCACTGCCAGTGCCCACCCCTGTCATCCCGTGTGGCACAGGACTTTGCTTAAAAAAAGGCACTTAATTTTTACACTTTAATCTAAGGTCAGTTGCCTGCCAGTGTGTGTCAGGCTGACTTCCACTGACTGTAGTGTGCCCACTGCCAGTGCCCACCACTCATACCGGCTGGCACAGGACTTTGCATAAAAAGGCATTTAATTTTTACACTTTAGTGTAATTTCAGCTGCTTGCCTGCTGCTAGTGTGTGTCAGGCCGACTTCAACTGACTGTAGTGTGCCCACTGCCAGTGCCCACCCCTGTCATCCCGTGTGGCACAGGACTTTGCTTAAAAAAAGGCACTTAATTTTTACACTTTAATCTAAGGTTAGTTGCCTGCCAGTGTGTGTCAGGCTGACTTCCACTGACTGTAGTGTGCCCACTGCCAGTGCCCACCACTCATACCGGCTGGCACAGGACTTTGCATAAAAAGGCATTTAATTTTTACACTTTAGTGTAATTTCAGCTGCTTGCCTGCTGCTAGTGTGTGTCAGGCCCGCTTCCACTGACTGTAGTGTGCCCACTGCCAGTGCCAACCACTGATACCGGGTGGCACAGTAGCTTGCCGATAAATAAGGCATTTAATTTTTAGACAGTAGTCTGAATTCAGTTGCTTGCCTGCTGCCAGTGTGTGTCAGGCCCTCTTCCACTGACTGTAGTGTGCCCACTGCCAGTGCCAACCACTGATACCGGGTGGCACAGTAGCTTGCCGATAAATAAGGCATTTAATTTTTAGACAGTAGTCTAAATTCAGTTGCTTGCCTGCTGCCAGTGTGTGTCAGGCCCTCTTCCACTGACTGTAGTGTGCCCACTGCCAGTGCCAACCACTGATACCGGGTGGCACAGTAGCTTGCTGATAAATAAGGCATTTAATTTTTAGACAGTAGTCTAAATTCAGTTGCTTGCCTGCTGCCAGTGTGTGTCAGGCCCGCTTCCACTGACTGTAGTGTGCGCACTGCCAGTGCCAACCACTGATACCGGGTGGCACAGTAGCTTGCCGATAAATAAGGCATTTAATTTTTACACTTTAGTGTAATTTCAGTTGCTTGCCTGCTGCCAGTGTGTGTCAGGCCCGCTTCCACTGACTGTAGTGTGCCCACTGCCAGTGCCAACCACTGATACCGGGTGGCACAGTAGCTTGCCGATAAATAAGGCATTTAATTTTTAGACAGTAGTCTAAATTCAGTTGCTTGCCTGCTGCCAGTGTGTGTCAGGCCCACTTCCACAGACTGTAGTGTGCCCACTGCCAGTGCCAACCACTCATACCGGGTGGCACAGTACCTAGCACGCGTAGTACCACTTATCTAAAAAAAATGACAGGCAGAGGCAGGCCACCCCGCGTGGTCGTGGTGCTGTGATTTCCACTGTCCCTGGAATAATGCCCAGTTTTCAGAGGCCACGTACCCTGAACCCGAAAAATTCAGAGGACGTAGTTGACTGGCTTAGACAGGACACCCAATCTTCAACAGCTTCCGCTAAGAACCTTGACGCACCATCCTCCACCAGCTCAGCTTCGGTCACCTGCTCTCAAGTTACCACGCACCCGCCCGTCGCCACCACCACCACTACCACCACAGCCACCACAGCCGCTTCACTTGATCCGTCAGAGGAGTTTTTTACACATCAGTTGGATGCAATTAGTGATGCGCAACCATTATTGCCAGATGATGTAGATTACGGGGATATGTCTCAGTCAGGCAGGATTACACACATGGACGTACAGTGTGATGATGATGATGATGATGTTGTACCCGCTGCTGCTTCCTTTGCTGAGGTGTCAGATACAAGTGAAGCGGTTGATGATGACGATGTGTCCACGGATGCCACGTGGGTGCCTGCTCGAAGAGAAGAAGAGGGGAAAAGTTCTGAAGGGGAGACAGAGAGAATGAGGAGACGAGTTGGAAGCAGGGGAGGTCGTCGCAAGGAGTTAGTGGCACAGTCAGACAGCATGTATCGGCACCTGGGGTCAGCCAGACAGCACGCCAGTCAACGCATGCTGTTGCCACCACTAGAATGCCGTCATTGCAAAGCTCAGCAGTGTGGCATTTTTTTGTGTGTCTGCCTCTGATAAAAGCAATGCCATTTGCAACCTGTGCCAAAAGAAACTGAGTCGTGGGAAGTCCAACACCCACCTTGGTACAACTGCTTTGCGAAGGCACATGATCTCATCACTCACAAACGCCTATGGGATCAACACATGAGTACAAGCAGCACACAAACTCAAAGCCACCATGCTCCTCCTGGTCCAGCATCTTCAGCCACGTCAACCACTGCTGTCCTCCCTGCCCCCTCTCAACCACCCGCCACTCCATCTCTCACCTTCAGCAGTTCCTGCTCATCTGCCCACAGTCAGGTGTCTGTCAAGGACATGTTTGAGCATAAGAAGCCAATGTCACAAAGTCACCCCTTGCCCGGCGACTGACAGCTGGCTTGACGGAACTCTTAGCCCGCCAGCTTTTACCATACCAGCTGGTAGAGTCTGAGGCCTTCAAAAATTTGTCGCTATTGGGACACCACAGTGGAAGGTACCCGGACGAAATTTTTTTTTCAAAAAGGCAATCCCAAACCTCTACCATGTCATTGAAAAGGAAGTCATGGCATCTCTGGCATACAGTGTTGGGGCAAGGGTCCATCTGACCACTGATACCTGGTCTGCAAAGCACGGTCAGGGCAGGTATATCACGTATACTGCGCATTGGGTCAACCTGCTGACGGCTGACAAGCATGGAATGCGTGGCTCCGCAGCGGAGTTGGTGACACCACCACGACTTGCAGGCAGACCTACTGCCACCTCCTCTACTCCTACTCCATCCTCTTCAATATCCTCCTCGGCTGAGTCCTCTTCTGCTGCGGCGTCTGGCTGCACATCAACTGATTCCCCCAGCTCCCCAGGGGCTATTCCACATCCCGGATACGACAGTGTCACGCTATCTTGGGGTTGACTTGCCTGAAAGCAGAGAGCCACACAGGACCAGCACTCCTGTCCGCCCTGAACGCACAGGTGGATCAGTGGCTGACCCCGCACCAACTGGAGATCGGCAAAGTGGTGTGTGACAATGGAAGCAATCTGTTGGCGGCATTAAATTTGGGCAAGTTGTCACATGTGCCGTGCATGGCACATGTGTTGAATCTCATCGTACAACGTTTTGTGTCTAAGTACCCAGGCTTACAGGACGTCCTCAAGCAGGCCAGGAAGGTGTGTGGCCATTTCAGGCGTTCCTACACGGCCATGGCGCACTTTTCCGATATTCAGCGGCGAAACAACATGCCAGTGAGGCGCTTGATATGCGACAGCCCGACACGTTGGAATTCAACACTCCTAATGTTCGACCGCCTGCTCCAACAAGAAAAAGCCGTCAACGAGTATTTGTATGACCGGGGTGCTAGGACAGCCTCTGCGGAGCTGGGAATCTTTTGCCACGTTACTGGACACTCATGCGCAATGCCTGTAGGCTTATGCGTCCTTTTGAGGAGGTGACAAACCTAGTCAGTCGCACCGAAGGCACCATCAGCGACCTCATCCCATTTGTTTTCTTCCTGGAGCGTGCCCTGCGAAGAGTTCTGGATCAGGCTGTAGATGAGCGTGAAGAGGAAGAGGAAGAGTTGTGGTCACCATCACCACCAGAAACAGCCTTGTCATCATCGCTTGCCGGACCTGCAGCAATGCTGGAAGAGGAGTATGAGGAAGAGGAGTCAGAGGAGGAATGTGGCGGCTTTGAGGAGGAGGAAGACCAACCACAGCAGGCACCCCAGGGTGCTCGTTGTTGTCACCTATCTGGGACCCATGGTGTTGTACGTGGCTGGGGGAAGAACAGACCGTCAATGACATCAGTGAGGACGAGGAACGGGAAATGAGTAGCTCTGCATCCAACCTTGTTCAAATGGGGTCTTTCATGCTGTCATGTCTGTTGAGGGACCCACATATAAAAAGGATAAAGGAGAACGATCTGTACTGGGTGACCACGCTACTAGACCCCCGGTATAAGCAGAAAGTGGCAGAAATGTTACCAAATTACCGAAAGTCGGAAAGGATGCAGCAGTTCAAAAACCAAACTAAAAAATATGCTTTACACAGCTTATAAGGGGATGTCACAGCACAACGGGAATCTAACAGGGGAAGAGGTGAGTGTAATCCTCCTCCTACCACGGCGGCAAGGACTGGACGATTTACAGATGTGTTGTTGATGGAGGACATGCGGAGCTTTTTCAGTCCTACATATCGCCACAGCCCTTCGGGATCCAGCCTTAGAGAACGACTCGACCGACAGGTAGCAGACTACCTCGCCTTAACAGCAGATATCGACACTCTGAGGAGCAATGAACCCCTTCACTACTGGGTGTGCAGGCTTGACCTGTGGCCTGAGCTATCCCAGTTCGCGATAGAACTTCTGGCCTGCCCTGCTTCAAGTGTCCTGTCAGAAAGGACCTTCAGTGCAGCAGGAGGCATTGTCACTGACAAGAGAAGTCGCCTCGGTCAAAAAAGTGTTGATTACCTCACCTTCATAAAGATGAATGAGGCATGGATCCCGAAGGGACTGACAGTGGGGATACGTTTGACTAACAAAAGGCCTGATTACATGCCTTGGCCTCAAAATGGTCCCCACGCTGCTGTATTTAATGTCTGCATACCGGATGACTTTCGTGAATTCTCCACCACCAACTAGGGTTCAAGCCGCAATGTTTTAGTCACTTTTCTGCCTGGAAAACATAAATTTTTCCGGCCGCTGCTACAATAGCGGCTGCAACAGTGCCATTATTTTTCAGACATGTGTACATGCCTAATTTTTCTGTCCTATGGTGCAGCACTGTGGTTGCAAAAACAAACCAAAAAAAAAAGGCACATACAAGTGTCAATTCCCCTTCGTGATCGTTACCTTGTTGTGGTGAAGGGGCTTGCGTATCACAATGAAGCAATCATCATCACCTCTATAAGTGTGTTGGCAATGTTGCCACACCCCAGATGATAAGGCCGTTGCTTCATTATGGTCAGACCAAAAGCGATCAGGTGGCCACGCTACTAGACTAGATAAGCAGAAAGTGGCAGAAATGTTACCAAATTACCAAAAGTCGGAAAGGATGCAGCAGTTCAAAACCAAACTAAAAAATATGCTTTACACAGCTTATAAGGGGGATGTCAATGGGATATTCGACAATGGTTAATCAATTCGACCGGATAGGGTCCGTAACAGGGATTAAACTGATAGCAATAGTACTAGTTAAGACACCACTCATATAGGGTGTCACAGCACATTGCTCTGTGCACGCGCAGTGCCCCAATTTGGGAGTAGGAGGACCGACCAAGCTGCTTTTTCCATCTCCCGGTTCCTGAAATCAATTCAGTTTAGTGTATGAGAGTTTGGTCTGTCACTGTGAAGGCAGTCGAAGGTACCCGGCCTAAATTTTTTTTCATAAAAGGCAATTCCTGATATGGGACGTAACAGGGATTAAACTGATGAGAATAATACTACAGAAAATACCACTCATATCGGTGGAGGGAGCCAGCGTTTTTTTAACCATCTCCCCGTTCAAAAAATCTATTTAATAAATGGCCCCCAGATTGGGGAGTCGGGGACGTTAGAGGGATTAAACTGATGAGAATAGTACTACAGAAAATACCACTCATATCGGGTGTGACAGTAAATTGCACAGCGCAGACGCAGTCACCGTGGTTTAAAACAGAGTGGAGGGAGCCAGCGTTTTTTTAACCATCTCCCCGTTCGAAAAATCTATTCAATAAATGGCCCCCAGATTGGGGACGTTAGAGGATTAAACTGATGAGAATAGTACTACAGAAAATACCACTCATATCGGGTGTGACAGTAAATTGCACGGCGCAGACGCAGTCACCGTGGTTTAAAACAGAGTGGAGGGAGCCAGGGTTTTTTAACCATCTCCCGTTCGAAAAATCTATTCAATAAATGGCCCCAGATTGGGGACGTTAGAGGGATTAAACTGATGAGAATAGTACTACAGAAAATACCACTCATATCGGGTGTGACAGTAAATTGCACGGCGCAGACGCAGTCACCGTGGTTTAAAACAGAGTGGAGGGAGCCAGGTTTTTTAACCATCTCCCCGTTCGAAAAATCTATTCAATAAATGGCACCCAGATTGGGGACGTTAGAGGGATTAAACTGATGAGAATAGTACTACAGAAAATACCACTCATATCGGGTGTGACAGTAAATTGCACGGCGCAGACGCAGTCACCGTGGATTAAAACAGAGTGGAGGGAGCCAGCGTTTTTAACCATCTCCCCGTTCGAAAAATCTATTTAATAAATGGCCCCCAGATTGGGAGTCGGGGACGTTAGAGGATTAAACTGATGAGAATAGTACTACAGAAAATACCACTCATATCGGGTGTGACAGTAAATTGCACGGCGCAGACGCAGTGACCGTGGATAAAAACAAAGGGGAGGGAGCCAGCGTTTTTAACCATCTCCCGTTCGAAAAATCTATTCAATTGACCTTTCGGGGACCCTTGGTGTTGTACGTGGCTGGGTGGAGGAAGAAACCTTCAATGACATCACCGGGACGTGGCTAGCTTGGTATCCAACCTTGTGCAAATGGGGAGTTTGCAGTTGTGCAAATGAACTGTTTGCGGTGCATTAAAAGGGAGTTTGGTCTGTCAATGTCTGTGATGCGGGCGTAACCCTTACACTACCTGATCGATACAACATCATACCTGATCGTATACACACACTGGATGTTTTAAAGCACGTTATTCCAAACAATTTAGGAATGTTATTTGATTTATGCCCTTTATGGATTAAAACCCGACTCTGCGTCCACTACGTAATTTTCCATGGGAGTTTTGCCATAGATCCCCCTCCGGCATGCCACAGTCCAGGTGTTAGACCCCTTGAAACAACTTTCTCATCACTATTGTGGCCAGAAAGAGTCCCTGTGGGTTTTAAAATTCGCCTGTCTATTGAAGTCTATGGCGGTTCGCCCGGTTCGCCAGTTCGCGAACATTTGCGGAAGTTCGCGTTCGCTGTTCGCGAACTGAAAATTTTATGTTCGCGACATCACTAACCCTCAAATGCCAGGGCAGTACAAACACCTCACATGTGACCCCATTTTAGAAAGAAGACACCCCAAGGTATTCCGTGAGGGGTATGGTGAGTTCATGTAAAATTTTATTTTTTGTCACAAGTTAGTGGAATATGAGACTTTGTAAAAAAAATATATATATATCAATTTCCGCTAACTTGTGCCAAAAATTTTTTTTTTCTGTGAACTCGCCATGCCCCTCACGGAATACCTTGGGGTGTCTTCTTTCCAAAATGGGGTCACTTGTGGGGTATTTATACTGCCCTGGCATTTTAGGTGCCCTAAAGCGTGAGAATCCAAATGCATAAAAATGCCCTGTGAAATCCTAAAGGTACTCATGGGAATTTGGGCCCCTTTGCGCATCTTGGCTGCAAAAAAGTGGCACAAATGTGGTATCGCCGTACTCAGGAGAAGTAGGGCAATGAGTTTTGGGGTGTATTTTTATATATACCCATACTTTGTGTGAAAAATATCGCTGTAAACGACAACTTTTTAAAAATTTTATACAAAGTTGTCAATTTACAGAGATATTTCTCTTACCCAACATGGGTATATGTAAAAATACACCCCAAAACACATTGCTCTACTTCTCCTGAGTATGACGATACCACATGTGTGACACTTTTTTGCAGCTTGGGTGCGCAAAGGGGCCCAAAATCCAACGAGTACCTTTAGGTTTTACCTGGTTGCTCACAATTTAGCCCCACCCAAAATGCCAGAACAGTACAAACACCCCACAAATGACCCCATTTTGGAAAGAAGAAACCCCAAGGTATCGCTGAGGGGCATAGTGAGTCCATAAAAAAATGAACTTTTTGTCAAAAGTTAGCGGAAAGGGAGACTTTGTGAGAAAAAACAATAAAAAATCAATTTCCGCTAACTTGTGCCAAAAAAAAATCTTCTATGAACTCGCGATGCCCCTAACAGAATACCTTGGGGTGTCTTCTTTCCAAAATGGGGTCACATGTGGGGTATTTATACTGCTCTGGCATTTTAGAGGCCCTAAAGTGTGAGAAGAGAAATGCGTAAAAATGCCATCCTAAAAGGTACTCATTGGAATTTGGGCCCCTTTGCGCATCTTGGCTGCAAAAAAGTGTCACACCTGTGGTATCGCCGTATTCATGAGAAGTAGGGCAATGTGTTTTGGGGTGTATTTTTACATATACTTATGCTGGGTGAGAGAAATATCTCTGTAACCTGACAACTTTGTATAAAAGAAATTAAAAAGTTGTCGTTTACAGTGATATTTTTCACAGAAAGGATGGGTATATGTAAAAATACACCCCAAAACTCATTGCCCTACTTCTCCTGAGTACGGCGATACCACATGAGTGACACTTTTTTGCAGCCAAGATGCGCAAAGGGGCCCTAAAACCAATGAGTACCTTTAGGATTTCACAGGGCATTTTTACGCATTTGGATTCTCACGCTTTAGGGCCCCTAAAATGCCAGGGCAGTATAAATACCCCACAAGTGACCCCATTTTGGAAAGAAGACACCCCAAGGTATTCCGTGAGGGGCATGTCGAGTTCACAGAATATATTTTTTTGGCACAATTTAGCGGAAATTGATATTTTTATTTTTTTATTTTTGTTTTTTACAAAGTCTCATATTCCACTAACTTGTGACAAAAAATAAAATTTTACATGAACTCACCATACCCCTCACGGAATACCTTAGGGTGTCTTCTTTCCAAAATGGAGTCACATGTGGGTATTTATACTGTCCTGGCATTTTAGGGGCCCCTAAAGCATGAGAAGAAGTCTGGAATCCAAATGCGTAAAAATGCCCTGTGAAATCCTAAAGGTACTCATTGGAATTAGGGCCCTTTGCGCACCCAGGCTGCAAAAAGTGTCACACATGTGGTATTGCCGTACTCAGGAGAAGTAGGGCAATGTGTTTTGGGGTGTATTTTATATATACCCATACTTTGTGTGAGAAATATCTCTGTAAGCGACAACTTTTTACATTTTTTTATACAAAGTTGTCAATTTACAGAGATATTTCTCTCACCCAACATGGGTATATGTAAAAATTCACCCCAAAACACATTGCCCTACTTCTCATGAGTACGGCGATACCACATAAGTGACACTTTTTTGCAGCCTTGGTGCGCAAAGGGGCCCAAATTCCAACGAGTACCTTTAGGTTTTACATGGCTGCTCACAATTTAGCCCCGCCCAAAATTCCAGAACAGTAAACACACCCCACAAATGACCCCATTTCGGAAAGTAGACACCCCAAGGTATTCACTGAGGGGCATAGTGAGTCCGTCTGAGATTTTATTTTTTTTTGCCAGAAGTTAGCAGAAATGGAAACTTTATTATTTTTTGTTTTCCTCAGAAAGTGTCATTTTCCGCTAACTTGTGAAAAAAAATGAAATTATACATGAACTCACCATGCCCCTCCGTGTAGACATGTAGAACAATAAATTTAGAGAAATTTCGTTTTTTTCAAAAAAATTTACAACAGAAATTTAAAAATGTCATTTTTTTTGCAAAAATGTCGTTAAATTTTTATTAATAGCAAAAAAGTTAAAATGTCAGCAAGAATGAAATACCACCAAATGAAAGCTCTATTTGTGAGAAGAAAAGGAGGTAAAATTCATTTGGGTGGTAAGTTGCATGACGGAGCAATAAACAGTGAAAGTAGTGTAGTGCAGAATTGTAAAAAATGGCCTGGTCATTAAGGCCTCATGCACACGGCCGTTGTTCGGGTCCGCGTCCGAGCCGCATATTTCGCGGCTCGGCCGCGGACCCATTCATTTCAATGGGGCCGCAAAAGATGCGGACAGCACTCCGTGTGCTGTCCGCATCCGTTGCTCCGTTCCGTGCCCCCGCAAAAAAAATATAGCATGTCCTATTCTTGTCCGTTTTGCGGACAAGAATAGGCATTTCTATAATGGGCCGCGTTCCGTTCCGCAAAATGCGGAACGGAACGCGGAACAGCTTCCGTGTTTTGCGGATCCGCGATTTGCGACGGTCGTGTGCATGTAGCCTAAGGGTGTTTAAGCTAGGGGGGCTGAGGTGGTTAATGATGAGGTTTGGTGTCATTGCAGTCGGGTGTCTGTTGTTTGATGCAGCCACAGCCAGCACCTGCTGTGTATGGGGCATGCTCATTGCCGCAGTCCGCTCCATCCATTGTCTCAGCACTATATATTGAGTGGGGCACAACACTGCCTGGATGGCCCGGCTTATCATAAGCTGGGCCATGCAGGTAGCCGCCTGGGACAGCGGTGAAAACCCAGTGACAGCTCATATTGATTCTTTCTGTACAGGCCCCCTTCTCTCTCTGTAAAGGGAACACTGACAACTGTTGTGGTCCGCATCTTTTGCAGCCCAGTTGAAATAAATGGGTCTACACACATTCTTCAAAATTTTGGAACGGATGCGGACCCAGAATTACGGTCGTGTGACTGGACCCTAAAGGTGGGTCATCAGCGACACTTGGTGGTAACAGCAGCTCTGAGTGACAGTAGCTACTGACAACACCTACTAAGGACACGCTGTAAGGATTTAGCATGGACAAGTACTACTTGTCCATGCTAAATCTTACAGCCTGTCCTAATTATAAGTAAATGGGACATCATGGGAGGAGAGTGGTGCTGGCTGAGACTCACTATTTGGCTAATGGAAAAAGCTCAGTCACTGTGACAAGGCTGAGCCTGAGGGGGTTAAACTTAAAGGGAGTCTTTCACCCCGAAAACCCATTTTTCAAGACTCACATCTTTCTCTGCAAAATTGCCCCCATATAAAAAAGCTTCTTACTCTATTGCTGTACCTCCTACCGACCTCAGAAAATCACTTTAGTTGCAGATGTGAATGACAGTTGAAGTTATGAAGATGAGCGTGCGGCCTGGGCACCGGTCATTATGACGCCACCACTGGGCACCTTCAACTGTCATTCACATCTGCAATTAAAGTGATTTTCTGAAGATCGGTAAGAGGTACAGCAATAGG
Organism: Bufotes viridis; assembly: GCA_033119425.1. Classification (NCBI taxonomy): domain Eukaryota; kingdom Metazoa; phylum Chordata; class Amphibia; order Anura; family Bufonidae; genus Bufotes; species Bufotes viridis. The sequence continues at coordinate 240,407,616 of CM065594.1, read as the reverse complement.
GTAAGAAGCTTTTTAATCTGGGGGCAATTTTGCAGAGAAAGATGTGAGTGTTGAAAAATGGGTTTTCGGGGTGAAAGACTCCCTTTAAACAACTGGACAAGACAGGGAGCAACTCTGCAGTGATGGGAGGAAGGTAGGAGTAGCCACACACTCTTTCTCACTGATTGGTCACATCTGGTGATCACAGAAGAACTTTGGGCATGTCAGGAGCATGGAAGACTACAGAAGGAGGAGGCAATGTTGTTTTCCTGGGACCCGGACCCTCCTTCTGCAAGTCTCTCTCTCTCTCTCTCTCTCAAGGCTCCCGAGCTCTCTTTCCTGGCTGTGTGAGGAGGCGGGGCCAAGGACGCAGCATCGCAGACTGGTACATTGAGTGAGAGGCAGGACCGTGCCTGCATGGCCGAGATTATCCTAAGCCGGGAAATGCAGGCATCCACCCAGGACGGCGGGACAGCGGGCAGCAGTGAAAAACCGGGACTGTCCCACTGGATCTGGGACGGTTGGGACCTATGTAACTGTATTACTAAAATAATGGAGGAACTCTGAATGTTGGTGCACTAGAACGTGATGCACAAAGCTTTACACTCTCCCTGCAGTCTCCCTGCACTTTCCCTCTCCAATATTCTTCTATTAATCGTTTTCAGCAACGCCGTCCCTAGCACATAAGTGCCTGCCATGTCTCTCCCTATGCTCAGCTCACATCCTGGCAGGAAGCAGGACCAGCCCACTCCTACCAAATGGGGAGGATCAGGGTGGCTAGCCCTATTCCTGGTTAACCCTTACATTCCACATCTTCACTGGTAGTAATGCCCACAAAATACATAAAATTACAATATAAAATAATACACAAACATTAAACATTGTATTACCCCCCAGCTCTGGGGAACTACACAAGCTTGCTAGATTTCTTACAAATATCCGATCGCAGTCACTGCAGCTTGTGGTTTACAGCGCTATCTCCTTCACTTTCATTACGTTGCTATGCACAGTACAGTGGCATTAGTAACGCTGCTGTCTTTTGTGGGGAGTCGCTCTGGTAGACAGCGGTGCGGGTGCAGTTTAGAGGCAAAACCAGGAGTCCAGATTGTGCAACAAACAGTGTTTTATTCACACTTGCACACAAAATGAAAAACAGTCTCTTGGTGACAGTTCACACACAACGGAAATAAACGTAGCCAAACAAAACAGTCCAACACAGGTTCAGTCACCTGGGAGGTGTAGGTGCAGGTTCGCACCACGCTGTCGGCCCAGCCGCAGGAGAATCCAGCTTCAGGTAGCCAGGAACAAAATACCTCCTTGCTGAGCTCTTTCCTCCTGGACAGAGAACTCCCAGCCCTGCCAGCAGCTCCAGGATAATCACACTCCTCAGACACAGCTGCTGGCTGCGTTTTTTATATCCAGCCCAAAACATGGACTGGACCGTGGGGAGCAGCCACCCACCCTACTCTTTAGCTGCTCCCAGTAAGAGCCGGCCCGGATTGGCTTTGCAGCCAAACTAACTATAAATGTCAAGCAGCACTAGCTGCTGCTGACACATAAAAATCCGGCTCTTACCTCACCGAGGCCAGGAACCTCGGTGACACGTACCTGCCGTCGACCACAGTACCTTGCACCTTACCACATACCCCCCTTTGTTCAACCCTGAGGGGTGAACACATGTGAGGCAGTGGACGCGGGACAGGGCATCTGCGTTACCCTGCAAGCGGCCTGCCCTGTGTTCCACGGAGAACTTGAAGTTCTGTAGGGATAGGAACCACCTGGTGACCCGAGCATTCCTCTCCTTGGCCTGGCTCATCCACTTGAGAGGGGAATGGTCGGTCACCAGACGGAACCTCCTCCCTAACAGGTAGTAGCGGAGAGATTCAAGTGCCCACTTGATAGCCAGGCACTCCCTCTCCACTATGCTATACCTGGTCTCGGCGGGACTGAGCTTACGGCTCAGGAAGACAACGGGATGTTCTTCCCCGTTGACCTCCTGAGACAGTACCGCACCGAGGCCTACCTCCGAGGCGTCGGTCTGTACGACGAACTCCCTGTTGAAGTCGGGTGTCACCAAAACCGGGGACCCACACAGGGCCGACTTCAACGCGGAGAAAGCCTCCTCCGCCTTCTCACTCCAGCTAACCCTCCCAGACTTTCGCCCCTTCAACAGGTCTGTCAATGGCGCTGCTATTGTGGCAAAGTGGGGCACAAACCTCATGTAGTAACCTACAATCCCCAGGAACGACTTTACCTGCCTGGTGGTGACCGGTCGGGGCCAGTTACGAAGGGCCTCTACCTTAGTTACCTGAGGTTTGATGACTCCCCGCCCAATTACATATCCCAGATATTTGGTCTCCTCTAACCCTATGGAGCACTTCTTTGGGTTAGCGGTCAGTCCGGCTTTCCTCAGGGCATCCACTACCGCCTGCACCTTGGGTAAATGGCTTTCCCAGTCGGTGCTGTGGATGACTACATCATCTAAGTAGGCCGAGGCGTACCGACGATGTGGTCGCAGCACTATGTCCATTAACCTTTGGAAAGTGGCGGGGCGGCATGCAGGCCAAAGGGTAACACCTTGTAGTGATACAGGCCCTGCTGGGTAACAAATGCGGTTTTTCCTTAGCCGACTCCGTTAAGGGTACCTGCCAGTACCCTTTAGTGAGGTCCAGCACAGAAAAATAACGGGCTTGTCCTAAACTTTCAACCAGCTCGTCTACTCGGGGCATGGGATACGCGTCAAACTTGGACACTTCATTTAATTTGTGAAAATCGTTGCAGAACCGCAACGTCCCATCCGGCTTGGGTATCAGGACTATGGGACTGGCCCACTCACTTTTCGACTCCTCAATTACATCGAGCTTCAACATTAATTGCACTTCCTCCGCGATGGCCCGTCGCCGAGCCTCGGGTACCCGGTATGGTTTTAACCGGATCTTGGCCTGAGGCTCAGTGACGATGTCATGTTGGATGAGAGACGTGCGGCCAGGGAGGTCCGAGAACACATCCGTGTTCCGACTGATGAACTCCCTGACTTCCTGAACTTGTTTGGAAGATAGGCTGTCTGCAATTTTTACCGTGGTTACTGCTTCACAGGCCTCGAACTGTGGGGCTGGACCCTTTTCACCTAGAAGCCCTGGCCGGGGCTGTGGTCGTCGGCCGTGTCCCTATCTTTCCACGGCTTAAGTAAATTCACGTGGTACACCTGCTCCGGCTTGCGCCGCCCTGGCTGGTGTACTTTGTAATTTACTTCCCTACCTTCTCGATCACCTCATAGGGGCCCTGCCACCTAGCTAGGAATTTGCTGTCAAGGGTGGGTACCAGAACCAAAACCCGATCTCCCGGATTGAAGTCCCGTGCACCGAGCCTGACGATTGTACACCCTACTCTGGGCTTGTTGCGCTGCCTCCATATGCTCCCGGACCAGCGGCAACACCCTTTCCATCCGTTCCTGCATCTGGGCGACATACTCAATGACACTTTTGTGGGGGACAGGCTGTTGTTCCCACGCTTCCTGGCGATATCCAACAGGCCCCGAGGGTGTCTGCCATAAAGCAGTTCGAAGGGCGAGAACCCAGTAGAGGCCTGGGGCACCTCTCGCACTGCGAACATGAGATAGGGCAGAAGCAGATCCCAGTCCTTCCCATCTCTAGACACCACCCTCTTTAACATATTTTTTAGAGTTTGGTTAAACCTCTCCACAAGACCGTCTGTTTGCGGATGGTAAACGGACGTCCGTAACTGCTTTATACGCAACAATTTACACAGTTCCCTCATTACTTTGGACATAAAAGGGGTCCCTTGGTCTGGCAGAACCTCTTTTGGCAGGCCCACACGGGAAAACATCTCCATTAACTCTTTGGCAATGAGCTTAGCTGAGGTATGTCGCAGAGGCACCGCCTCCGGATACCGAGTGGCATAGTCGAGAATCACCAGGATATGTTGGTGACCCCTAGCAGACTTCGGTACGGGTCCGACCAGATCCATGGCAATGCGCTCGAATGGGACCTCAATTATTGGGAGAGGGACCAGGGGACTTCGGTAATGCGGCTGGGGGCTATTTACCTGACAGGTCGGACAGGACTTACAGAATTCCTCTACTTCCTTAAAGAAACCGGGCCAGTAAAATCGCTGTAGTATGCGGTCCTGCGTTTTCTGCCACCCCATGTGTCCCCCAAGAACATGTTGGTGGGCAAGCTCCATAACAAGCTTGCGATACGCTGTGGGCACCACCAACTGTTCAACTGGCTCACCTCGGACTTGGTTCACCCGATACAACATATCCTGCAGAACAATAAATCGTGGGAACATTAATTCAGCCCCAGGTTTCTGGGGTTTACCATCAATCATTACAACACTTTCCCAGGCCCTGGTTAGGGTTTGGTCCCGGTGTTGTGCGGTCCCAAAATTTTCCCCTGAGACATTGAGGTCTGCCAACTCAGGTCCCGGTGGCAAGTCCTCCGTGTCTCCCACCATTACACTCAGTGGGGTTGTCTCCCCCTCTACCGCTGGAGCAGTGGTCACCCCTACCGCTGGCCCTTCAGACTCGGGCTCCCAGGGTTCTGGCCTTCCAGTGGTATCAGGCCACTCTCCTAGGGTTACCCCTGTCTCGGGTCCATCAGACAGTTTTATCGCCGGCCACAGTGCCGGGAAACCTGGGAAGTCCCTCCCAAGTATCAGTTCATGTGGGAGTTTAGCAGCGACAGCCACCTCGTGGGTCCACTTACCAGCCGCTGTGGACAAAGTCACTAGTGCAGTGGGGTAATCTTTTAGGTCTCCGTGGATGCACAGGACCCCGATTTTACGGCCGGTATACTCCGCAGGCCGTACTAGGGCAGCTCTTACCAGGGAGACTAGACTCCCGGAGTCCAGCAGGGCCACCGCCAGAGACTCTCCCACCTCTACCTGACACAGGTGGTTATGGTCCTGCACCTCACGGGTGCCAGTTGCGCACAGCTTCCGTGCATACAGGGAGTGGCGACCCCCGTAGTTCACAACCATCGGCTCACCCCGATGCGGACAGTCGGCCCTGATGTGGCCTGGCTCCTGACACCTCCAGCATACCCCGGGAGGCGGATCCGCAGGGGGTACATTCCGGGCAGGCCTCTCTGTCGCCGAACGTCGGAACTGGGGCGGAGGCCTCCGGGGTTTGACTGACCCCTTCCCAGCAAGACTCCCCTGCAGGTTTCTGGTGGCCTCGTAACGCTCCACCAGGTCGACCATCTCCAGGGCATTAGTGGGGGATACCTGGCCAATCCAGTGCTGAAGGGGGTAAGGCAGGGCCCTCCAGAACATGTCGGCCAGCAGACGGTCCAGCATAGCAGTCGGACTTAGAACATCAGGCTGCAGCCACTTTTGCAACCGATGCAGCAACTCATAGTACTGCGGCCTGGCGGGTTCAGCCGCTTTATAGTCCCACTGGTGGACCCGCTGAGCCCGGACCAACACGTTTACCCCCAATCTGGCCAGGATCTCCCCTTCACCGTGGGGTAATCAGCAGCCTGGGCATCTGCCAAGTCAAAAAACTTGCTGGGGCCCGGATGCCAGGAACGGAGCGACCACCTCGGCCCACTGGTCACGGGGTAACTTTTCCCTCACGGCTACCTTCTCAAAGACCGCCAGATATGTCTCAACGTTGTCCGAGGGGGTCATCTTTGGGATCGCCGCACGGACCGCTTCCGGGCATCATGGTCGTGGTGGGACGCTCCTGCAGCTTGTAACGCCATTACGTGCTGTAACAGTAGCTGGTTGGTCTCCCGCTGCTGCACGTTAGCCTCTATGAGAGCTTTCACAGCCGCCTCCATGTTGCCAGTAATTCCTACTTGTAGCTTTGCTGGCTTAATATATGCCATGCACTTGTGCCCAGCAAAACAAACAAACTTCGGCGGTCACGCCAGCCTCACTGCGCATGCCCGCATCCGACACCAAATGTGGGGAGTCGCTCTGGTAGACAGCGGTGCGGGTGCAGTTTAGAGGCAAAACCAGGAGTCCAGATTGTGCAACAAACAGTGTTTTATTCACACTTGCACACAAAATGAAAAACAGTCTCTTGGTGACAGTTCACACACAACGGAAATAAACGTAGCCAAACAAAACAGTCCAACACAGGTTCAGTCACCTGGGAGGTGTAGGTGCAGGTTCGCACCACGCTGTCGGCCCAGCCGCAGGAGAATCCAGCTTCAGGTAGCCAGGAACAAAATACCTCCTTGCTGAGCTCTTTCCTCCTGGACAGAGAACTCCCAGCCCTGCCAGCAGCTCCAGGATAATCACACTCCTCAGACACAGCTGCTGGCTGCGTTTTTTATATCCAGCCCAAAACATGGACTGGACCGTGGGGAGCAGCCACCCACCCTACTCTTTAGCTGCTCCCAGTAAGAGCCGGCCCGGATTGGCTTTGCAGCCAAACTAACTATAAATGTCAAGCAGCACTAGCTGCTGCTGACACATAAAAAATCCGGCTCTTACCTCACCGAGGCCAGGAACCTCGGTGACACGTACCTGCCGTCGACCACAGTACCTTGCACCTTACCACACTTTGAACATGCAATTTGTCATCATTGCTACATACCCGTAAATAAACTCTTCCTGCTGTGATGTATTTTGCATGTACATTTTAGCATGGTGTTATCCGAGCATGTACTGTATATATGGGAATGTTCTTACTGACAGACTGTGGACCCTTCTCTTGAACTGTACAAACATTTGTATTACATTTCCTTATTTGTTCTAGTAAATTGGATGTCTGTAGAATTTTCCTTCTGTGTAAATGATGAATTATCTTAGCACGTGCTTCCGTGCTCACAACACTCCGTAACTGAATAATTGCTATAATACTTTTCATGTGGTATATGCTGAAAGGTTTTTCAAAAATATATATGCAGGTAAATGCATACATTATATCTACAGTGTGCCCAGTTCACACTAGTTATGCCCACAATGGGCCCCCTTATAGTAGTTATGCCCACATTCGAAAAAAGACATAAGTCCATCAAGTTCAACCAAGGGATAGGTGGGGGCGCAAATCCCAGAAGAAAGGGAGACTCAGGTTTCTACACATTTTTACAAGCATTAATGTTGTTTACTTTTACGAATTCATGTAAACCCTTTTTAACCACTTAAGGACCACAGGTTAGTGACCAGGCCCTTTTTTACAAATCGGCACTTCACAACTTTAACGGTTTATTGCTTGGTCATGCAACTTGGCACCCAAATGAATTTTACCGCCTTTTCCTCTCACAAATACAGCTTTCTTTTGGTGGTATTTGATTGCTGCTGAGATTTTTAGTTTTTCTGATATTAATCAAAAAAGACCGCAATTTTCTCAAAAAAAAGTGTATTTTTAACTTTTTCTGGTAAAATTGTTCATAAATAATTACATTTCTATACAAGTTTGTGTCAGAATTTATTGTGCTACATGTCTTTGATAAAAACAAAATCCAATAAGTGTATATTTATTAGTTTGCGCAAAAGTTATAGCGTTTACAAACTATGGTACAAAAAAGTGAATTTCCGCATCACAAGTTAGTGGAATATGAGACTTTGTAAGAAAAAAAAAATATCTATTTCCGCTAACTTGTGCCAAAAAAAAAAAAACTTCTATGAACTCGCCATGCCCCTCACGGAATACCTTGGGGTGTCTTCTTTCCAAAATGGGGTCACATGTGGGGTATTTATACTGTCCTGGCATTTTAGGGGCCCTAAAGCATGAGAAGTAGTTTGGAATCCAAATGCGTAAAAATACCCTCTAAAATCCTAAAGGTACTCATTGGAATTTGGGCCCCTTTGCGCACCTAGGCTGCAAAAAAGTGTCATTCATGTGGTATCGTCGTACTCAGGAGAAGTAGGGCAATGTGTTTTGGGGTGTATTTTTACCCATGCTGGGTGAGAGAAATATCTCTGTAAATTAACAACTTTGTATAAAAAAATGGAAAAAGTTGTCATTTACAGAGATATTTCTCACACACAGTATGGGTATATGTAAAAATACACCCCGAAACACATTGCCCTACTTCTCCTGAGTACGGCGATACCACATGTGACATTTGATCAGACTTCTTGCAGCCTAGGTGCGCCTAAAATGCCAGGGCAGTATAAATACCCCACAAGTGACCCCATTTTAGAAAGAAGACACCCTAAGGTATTCCGTGAGGGGCATGGCGAGTTCATAGAAGATTTTTTTGGCACAAGTTAGCGGAAATTGATTATTATTTTTTTTTTCACAAAGTCTCCCTTTCCGCTAACTTGTGACAAAAAGTTTAATCTTTCATGGACTCAATATGCCCCTCAGCAAATACCTTGGGGTGTCCTCTTTCCAAAATGGGGTCATTTGTGGGGTGTTTGTACTGCCCTGGCATTTGAGGGTCTCCGCAATCATTACATGTATGGCCAGCATTAGGAGTTTCTGCTATTCTCCTTATATGGAGCATACGGGTAATGAGATTTTTTTTTCCGTTCAGCCTCTGGGCTGAAAGAAAAAATGAACGGCACAGATTTCTTCATTCGCATCGATCAATGTGGATGAAAAAAAGGGGGGAAAGGACATAGGAGTGCTTGCGAAGTAAGGCCTCATTCACACGTCCGCAAAAATGTCCGCATCTATTCCGCAAATCTGCGGAATAGATGCGGACCCATTAAGTGTGAATGGGGCTGGCGGTGATGCGGAGAGCACAAAAGATAGAGCATGTCCTATTCTTGTCCACAGCCTGCGAGTATGGAGAGTGCCGGCATGGTGTGCTGCGGATCCGCAATTTGCGGGTCCGCAGCACACCACGGACGTGTGAATGGACCCTAAAGCTGCGATCACTAATAAAGATCCAAAAAGATAAAAAGTGATCTTTATAGCGCCCCAGCGATTTTACGGTGTTTTTGCAGTGATCAGAAAAAAAAAATTCTGTCACTGCGGTGGGGCGGACTGAACGCAAGTGTGGGCACAAGATCAGGCCTGATCGGGCGAACACTGCGTTTTTTTGTAGAGCCTAAGGTGACCCTAATGTACTGATATAGATCTGATTGTGATCAGTCTTGATCACTTACAGATACTATATAGTACAAGTGCTGATTAGCGACAGCGATGACGCTAATCAGCGACTAATCAGTGACTGCGATGCGGTGGGCTGGGCGCTAGCTTCCTAACAAGTAGCTAACTAACTGGCGGTGATAAGGGACCCTTAGGCCCCATTCACACGTCTGCAATTCTGTTCCGCATTTTGCGGAACGGAATTGCGGACCCATTCATTTCTATGGGGACAGACTTTGTCCCGCTCGGATCGAATTGCGGATCCGCACTTCCGAGTCCGTCAAAAATATAGAACATGTCCTATTCTTGTCGCAGTGCGGACAAAAAAGCATTTCTATATAGTTCTGGCAATGTGCGGATCCGCAAAATGTGGAAAGCACATTGCCGGTGTCCGTGTTTTGCGGATCCGCAAAATACGTACGGACGTCTGAATGGAGCCTTACAGGGGGGTGATCAATGACAGGGGGGTGACAGGGTGATCAGGGAATTAATATGGGGTTATCAGGGGTTAAAAATGGGTTAATAAGTGACAAGGGGGGGGTGTAGTGTAGTGTGGTGCTTGGTGCTACTTACAGAGCTGCCTGTGTCCTCTGGTGGTCGATCCAAGCAAAAGGGACCACCAGAGGACCAGGTAGCAGGTATATCAGACGCTATATAAAAAATAGCATCTGATATACCTATTTGATTTTTTTTTTTTTAACATCTACAGCCTGCCAGCGAATGATCAGCACTGGCAGGCTGTAGTTAAACTTGTTCGCGTTACTCTGCTGTGCACGCGAAATCTCGGGTCTCACGAGATGATGCCAATAGGCGTCGCTGAGACCTGAGAGCGCTGCCGTCCGGACGCCTATCGTCGTTAGCGTGACGGCAGCTGGTTAAAACTGTCCACTGTTCCTGCTGCGACTACGTCCTGAGGAAGTCTATTCCACAGCTTTACAGTTCTTACAGTAAAGAATCTTTGCTGCTTCTGGAGACTGAACTTTGAGGCAGTTCCCCCTTCTCTTTTGAGGGCATTTTACATGGAACAGTTTTTCACCATATTTTTTGTTTGGCCCATTTATATATTTGTATAGGTTAATCATGTCCCCCCTTAGACGTCTCTTTTAAAGACTAAATAAATGTAATTATTTTAATTGTTCTTAATAACGAAGACCCTCCATGCCCCTTATCAGTTTAGTCGCTCTTCTCTGTACTTTTTCCACCTGCAGAGCGTCCTTTCTATGGACTGGTGCCCAGAACTGAACTGCATGTTCCAGATGAGGCCACACCAACTCTTTGTAAAGTGGTAATATTACTTCACTGCCCCGCGAGTCCATGCCTCGTTTAATGCATGACAATATCGTGGTGGCCTTAGAAGCAGCTGATTGACATTGTATGCTGTTATTCAAATCCTTCCCTATAAGTGACTCCCCCACTGTTAATTCCCTTAGGACATATGAAGCTTAGAGATTATTACTACCAAGATGCATAACTTTACATTTATCCACATTGAACCTCATTTGCCAAGTTGATACCCAATCACTTAGAGTTTTCAAGTCAGTTTGTAGTTTATGGACATCCTCAATAGACTGTACTGTACAGTACTACATAGCTTAGTGTCATCTGCAAAAATAGAAATGGTGCTATTAATCCTGTCTTCTATCATTAATAAGTAAATTAAATAACAGAGGGCCCAGCACTGAACCTTGGGGTACACCACTTATAACCCCGGACCATTCTGAATAGGAATCATTGACAACTACTATCTGGACATGGTCCTTCAGCCAGTTTTCAATACAATTTCAAACTATACTTTCCAAGCCTATAAGTCTATAATTACCTGTGGAGGACCTACAGCCCTTTTTGAATATGGACACTATATTTGCCTTGCTGGCAAATCCCAGCGCTCAGCTCATATCCTGAATATGAGCTGAGCGCTGCGATTGGCCAGTGCTCCAGCCCTGGGAGAAGGAGACGCCCAGGGCAGAAGAAGAAGTCTCCGCCCCAGGCAAAATTACAGCAGCAGGAGCGCCGGTACCGGGGGCTACAGAGGACGAACGGAGCGGCACCCAGGGATACAAGTAAGTGCAGGGACATCCCTGGGTGCCGCTCTCAATGTACATACCTTTAACTGATAAACAGTGGACCAGTGAAAGGTCCTCTTTAAGCACTCTTGGGTGTAATCCATCTGGACCCGGCGCCTTGTTCACATGTACCTTATTTTACTTATCTTGGACCATATCTACAGTTAGCCAATTGAGTATATTACTGGATGTACTAACAGCCCCAGCACCACAGATATCATCTCCTTTCTCTAAAAAAAACATTTAGTACTGTAACTCTGCCTTTTCCTTATCTTCAGTGACTAACCCCCCTTTACCATTATCTAGGAGCCCTACCTGCTCAGACCTTGGTTTTTTAGCACGTATATATTTGTTTTGTTTTGCTCTCTTTTGCCACCTGCTGTTCTTTTGTATTTTTGCTAATTTTATCTCCTTTTTACAGATTTTATTAAGCCCTTTGTAAACTTCAAATGCTACAGCTGACCCCTCAGATTTGTATTTTTTAATGCCCTTTTTTGTCCTTTATTGCCCTTTTACAGTAGCTGTAAGCCATCAGGAGTTTAATTTTAGGCGTTTACACTTGTTACCTAAATAAATTTTTTAGTTCAATTACTCAATGTGGATTTTAAGCTCTCCTATTTACTCTCAGTATTATTATGTGACAGTAGCTGCTCCCAGTCTATGCCCTGAAATGCTGCCTTCAACCCAGGGAAATTGGCCTTTTTAAAATTTAGTGTCTTTGCTCTGCCTGACAGAGTTTACTTCTTATAGTTTAGGGGGAATATAATTATATTATGGTCACTATTACCAAGTGTTTCTCAAACAGTAACATTTCCAACAAGCCCTGAATCATTAGAAATTACCAGATCTAACAGAGCATTGCCCCTAGTGGGAGCTTCTACAAACTGGCCCATAATGTGGTCCTGCAGCAAGTTGAGGAATCTTCTCCCCTTTGTGGTTGAGGCAGAACCATGACCCCAGTCAATGTCTGGGAAGTTAAAATGTCCTATTATGACCACTGTGCCAGCCTGTGCAGCCCGCTCTATTTGGTTATACAGTTGTGGTTCTATCTCCTCTGTGATGTTAAGGGGTCTATAGATTACACCAAGTATTATTTTTTCATGTTTATACCCCTTTGAAATTCTAACTATAAGGTTTCAACATCCTCACCATCCACACGCAGAATTGCTTCTTTCACACTTGTCTTCATATCACTCCTCACATACAGGCACATGCCACCCCTTTTCTATTTAATAGCGATGAAGAGATCCCAGCACACAATCTTTGCTTCTCAATCAGTGTTTCTTGTTTATTATTATATTGCATATGGCTTCTGGTATAACGCGTTTCGGCGATCAGCCTTTGTCATACCTTATGACAAAGGCTGATCGTCGAAACGCGTTATACCAGAAGCCATATGCAATATAATAATAAACAAAAAACACTGATTGAGAAGCAAAGATTGTGTGCTGGGATCTCTTCATCACTATTACGTGGAGTTACGCTCCTTCCCGCAGCACCGCATCATTGGCAAGCACTGGCTGACCTCATTTCCTGTGTACCCCTTTTCTATTGACCTTGTCTTTCCTAAATGGTGTAAAACCTTCAATATTTACAGCCGAGTCATGCGAAGAGTCCAACCATGTCTCAGCCACACTAACTATATCTATGTGTTCTTCTAGTACCATAGCCTCCAGCTCCCCCATTTGGCTAGCTAGACTTCTGGCATTTGTGAAAATACATTTTTGATTACTATTACCTGTAAAGTGAATATCTGGGATTTTTGAGTTACCTTGGTTGATGTTTTTATGCAACGGGTTCTTGTTACCAGCAGTTCTATTTTTCATCGGTGTATAGTTATGCCCAGTCTTCTCCCTACTTTCCTCACTAACCCCAGCCCCCACTAAATCCCCACTGTCCCCTCCTATATCCCACTCTTTATCTACACTATCTACCCCCTTATTAGTATGACACAGCCCACCATCCCCTAGATCCTAGTTTAAAAGCATCTCCAGCCATCTAACCATTTTTCCCCCACAGCAGTTGCACCCTCCCCATTAAGGTTCAGCCAGTCCCTACTGTAGAGCCTGTCACCGACCGAGAAGTCGGCCCAGTTCTCCATGAACCCAAACCCCTTCTTCCTGCACTAGCTTCTGAGCCACTTATTAAACTGCCTAAGCTCCTGTTGTCTCTCTAGTGATGCTCATGGCACTAGTAGTATTTCTGAAAACACTACCTTGGAGGTCCTAGACTTGAGCTTCTCTCCTAGTTCCCTAAAATCATTTTTAAGGACCTTCCTTCTACCCCTGACTTTGTCATTGGTGCCAATGTGAACCATGACTACCGGGTGTTCCCCAGCCCCACCCAGCAATCTGTCAATCCGATCCGCAATATGCCGAACCCGAGCACCCGGAAGACAACACACTGTTCGGCATTTACGGTCTCGGCGACAGATGACCCTGTCTGTCCTCCTAATAATAGAGCCCCTACCACCAGCATCTGTCTGACCTTTGCTACACTCCTTTTCCCATAATTCCTGCAGCGGTCATCCTCCTGGTTGCTAGAAGAAACGCCCTGCTGCAGTGTTGCTGGCTCTGGGCTTTTATTCTAAAATCAGCCAAACAGGCATATTTACTAGGGCATTCCAGCTCAGTACTAGCCTACCTGGCACTTTTCCCTTTACCCCTTCTTCCTACATTAACCCAACTGCTGACCTGATGGTCCTGATCTTACCCTCCTCCTCCCACCTCCATTTCACTGACCCCAGTCAGTGCCTGCACAGTGAGGTCTAAGCATCTCTACAGTTTTGCAAAGCACCTAAGTATTTCAAGCTGCTTATATAGATCCAAGATCTGGGCTTCCAAATATGCAACGTGATTGCATCTAGTGCAAATGTATTCACCCTCGAATGGCTCTTCAAAGCATGCATACATTGTACAGGACATATGTAACGCCCCAGAGTGGCATTACCACTTCTGCACCCTGCTACTATCTCTAATGGGCTAACAAAATGTCATCTTATGTATTATGTTCCAGGTCGTCCAAACTTTGCATTTCTAATGTTGGTAACTGTTAACATGTAATGTGTCTGGTTCACCAGAAGGTGGCAAGAATCATGGCAGAGCTACAGTTACATAGAATGGAGCTTTCCATTCCATTCTCTGTGGAGAAGTGGGCGAGTCCCATTTCCTGCAGGAAGGGTGGGGACCAGTTCTAGTTAGTGTATCTTACCCCCAGCTAGGGGAAGCAAGTGCAGGGCACGTCTCTGCTAGACAGTCAGAGCACCCTCAGCTCTGCTGGCCATAAAGGCAGAACTCTTAAAACCTCAGGAGGCAGGAGAAAAGTTCCCTGGCATAATCTAGAGACTACAAAGAAAGAATTGCAGCATACAGCAGAAGCAAAGTCATACAGTCAGCCTGTCAGTACAGCAGAGCCAAAGAGAGAAGCAGATGTAGCAGAGACGAGTTTGGCTGCCAGTTTTAATGCTAAAGCCTCCTGGACCAAAATAAAGTTTGAAGATTGTTTCTGATGAACATTTATTCAAGTAAAGCTGCTGTTCAAGTATATACAAGGTCTGGACTCAATCTTTCTTTCAGTTCCCTAAATAATTCCTCCTATTTATTGCTTCGGAGCCAAAGCCTGGGGTCCAGCCGAATTCTGGTAGGAGCACCGTGACACACATCAAGAGACATTATAGGCCGCACTATACCACTCGGCATCTCCTACATCTGGGTGGCGACATAGAGGGCCCTGGGAGGAGGCGCCCGTTGCAATTGGCGTCATGAACAGGATTTACTTGTGTGTCTTTATACTACAAGGCCTACAGATTTGTCAGAATACCTACTAAAAATGACTTTATTATGTTTACTGCGGAGCGACAGGTGCAGGAAAGTGCACGTCGGCATCTGAGGGGTTATTCCGCCATCTTTGCCTGTGATGGCGTATGTTCTTCTTGTACCTCATGAGCGGGAAAACGCCCAGCTGAGGAGCGGGAAACACCACCCCTAAAGCTCCTCCCCTCTCACCAGTTCATTTTGGCAAAAGAGGAAGCAAGATGGCGTGTCCTCTGCGGCCTAATTGGAGTGAGATGCTGCGTGGCGAGGAGACTGTAAAGGAGGTGGCTCTGCCAGAAATACTGGTATCAAAACAACTGCGACACCCCAAGAAAATGTTCGAGGCTTCCGCCGCGCCAGCTGGTGCGGTGGAGGCAGCCGGAGTATCCACTCCGCTGCCCAGGAAGAGTGGTACCTTTGTTGGTCTAAATCCAATCGTCCCTAAAGATGTGACAGCCCACGCTTATACTATGTGGGAACATAAGCGGGCCATTGAAGACTGGGCCATTCGCGTTATGGATCGACCACAGCCAGGGGACCCGAATTTGGAAAGGTGCAGAGGAACCGATGTCTGATTCTCAGTGGAAAGGGGAAGTGGCTTTCTGTCAGACGACGGACTGGTGAGGACCTTTTTGTGGGTCGTCGATCTGTCAAGCGCCCCTACCTGCCCCAGGCCCAACACAGCTTCTACACGGGGGATAATGTGGAATATACCCCCATGGAGTCCCTCAAGGGACCTTTCGCCACCGCGGTGACTCTCTTAGCCAAGCCCCTGGTCCCGTTGCCGGCCCCGGAGTGCTGGCAGGAAGATCCAGCTTCCTTGGGTAGAGTATGCTGCCTGCAGGAAACCGCGGGGAGAGTACTCCACTTTTGTGAGAAGCCGCAGCCAAAGCCAGAGCTTCACATTCCAGGTCTGCCCCCACCACCAACCTACCAATTGGGATGCGCAGCCACTACGATGTTCATGTAATGCCCGACGGTAGTGAACTACCAACTACCTTGGAAGATGGCGTCGGCGCCAGAGAGAGCTTCCCAGGAGTCATCACCGAGACCGGAGGATTGTCTACCACCACCTCTACAGCCGGAGGTTCTGAATCTATTTCCACCGGCAGGAGGTCCCAGTCCAGTAAGGCAAAAAGTTGCTGCAGCGATGGCGAGTGTCACCATCAGGTCACTACCAAGAACATCCACAAGAAGTCGCCAGAGCACTACGGTAGCAGCCAACCTGGCATACAAGAGGCAGGAGCGACCTCTGATGACTTTTAGCAGCAATAGCAGCGAAGAAGATTTCAAGAACCTCCTCTAAGGAGCTTCTTCACCAGCCTGCTCAAAAAAGAAAAGAGAACCATGAACTAATGGGAGCCAGTTAATGGACTGGACTTGACGGGTGAGGACGTGTTGGCTTTTTTTTGTTTCTTGTTGCCCCGTTTTGTCCTCACCCAGATGGCCATGCTCGTTAGGACTCTCCCCATCTTCAGGAACGTTCCCAGTTGCGCACCATTCCTTTTCCCCCCTTCTTAGGTTAATTGGGAGCCCCCTTTGCTTAAAAAGGTTCTCATTACCATTGCTGCTACTTTATATTTTATATTACTCCCCCATGTGGATTACAAATGACATTATTACTAGGGATGAGCGAATCGACTTTGGATGAAACATCCAAAGTCGATTTGCAAAAAATTTTGTTTCAATACTGTACGGAGCGAGCTCTCCGTACAGTATTAGAATGTATTGGCTCTTTCACCCAAAGTTATTACTTTGCGAAGTCTCGCGAGACTTCACATAAAAACTTCAGAAATTGACTTATACTGTAAAAAACCATTTCCCAATATCGGGTTCGGTTCCAACAGCATCCCTAATTATTACCTCATATGGATTACCAATAATGACGTTGTTATTTCCCGTGGATTACAAAGGACATTTTGCACTAAAGGTTCCAGTTTGGTGCACTTGATTCGCCAGCACTGAAGAAAAGGACTCTAATTTAAATTTATTGCACTACGCTTTTGCCTTATAGAATTGCATTGTGTTTGCACTAAGCTTTTGAGTTTCAGCAACGTTTAAGTATTTTGCCCATTGTCTGTACTCTTTTATAGGTACCGCAATGTGATCTTATGTACTTTAATTGGACTCTGCACTTTATATAGTTAGCTAGCACCTTACTCTCTAGCTCATATGGACTGCCTCTGAGGACGTTAATACTAATGGTTCTTATGTTACATTATGTCAGTTTAGAAAGCTTAGGCATTGTATTGTATTATTGCTACACAAGAGGAACCAAGTGATAAGTCACAAGCAGATCTAACACCGTCAAGAGTAACCCCGCTGCTGATAAATGTGTATTTGTCTATGTCCTACGGCCTTGTGCACCTCCTTAATAGTGTTGAGCGGGAGGTGCCATATTCGATTTCGCGATATTTCGCAAATATTCGATTGAATATTCGTCAAATATTCGTCGAAATCGAATATTCGTCATTATTCTATTTATCGTGAATAATATGCGATTTAATTATTCATGTATTGCGAATTGAACTTTGAACGGGGTATAAAGGCAACTTTCCTATTGGGTTGGCTATCTAGAATTAACGAAGATAACGAATATAGCGCTATATTCTCTATCTTCGTTAATTCTAGCAAGTCAACCAATAGGAAAGTTATACCCCGTTCAAAGTTTAATTCCCCCTTATGCGAATATTACATAAGTTAATATTCGCGTACTGCGAATGAAACTTTGAACGTCGTATAACTTTCCTATTGGTTGGCTTGCTAGAATTAACGAAGATAGAGAACATAGCGCTATATTCTCTACCTTCGTTAATGGTATCTTGGGTTCAGATTTAAAAAAAAAAAAATTGCTATTCGAATATTCGCACTCTACACTACTCCTTAAGGAAAATTTTGAAACTACCTGTTTAGTCATCAAGGTGACCGTGCGAAAAGCTATTTATAGAACTTGGTGCTTGGAAGGGAATACAGGATGAAGCCACCCTTCTATTTGCAGGCATCTCATAGCATCGTGGAGGGCATGCAGTACCTGACACCCCCACGCTCCATATACGACTATTGTCAGGTCGTGAAGTATTGAGCGCTTACTGCAGTCTTTTTTGGTTCACAGGTTATTACCGAGAGGGCAAACTGTGAATAGACACCCTACTCATACAGGCAGAAAGCTAGTGGTAGCTGTTTCTATGTCGGTCTATTTATGTATGTAATAGTCTACATTCTTATGCAGCACTTTTGCTTTTCTTTGGTACCCTTAGAGCACATTCTAAGGCTCCATTCACACGTCCGCAAATCTGTTCTGCATTTTGCGGAACGGAATTGCGGACCCATTTATTTCTATGGGGACACACTATTTCCCGCCCGGATCCGGAATTGCGGATCCGCACTTCCGGGTCCGCACTTCTGTTCCGCAAATAATAGAACATGTCCTATGCTTGTCCGCAACTGCGGACAAGAAAAGGCATTTTTATATGAAAGTGCTGCCAATGTGCGGTCCGCAAAATACGGAACGCACATTGCCGGTGTCCGTGTTTTGCGGATCCGCAAAACCCACACGGATGTGTGATTGGACCCTCAGCAGCAGGCTAGGATGGCTTGCTTTTAAGTAAGGAAGAATGTAACTCCCCAGAGTGGCATTACCACTTCTGCACCCTGCTACTATCTCTAATGGGCTAACAAAATGTCATCTTATGTATTATATTCCAAGTCCTCCACACTGCATTTCTAATGTTGGTAACTGTTATGTTAACATGTAATGTGCCTGGTTCTCCAGCAGGTGGTAGAAAATATGGCAGAGCAACAGTTACATAGAATGGAGCTTTCCATTCCATTCTAACCCCCCCTCTGCGGAGAAGTGACCAGTTCTAGTTAGTCTAGCTTACCCCCAGCTAGGGGAAGCAAGTGCAGGGCATGTCTCTGCTGGACGTTCCCAAGCCAGCCAGAGCACCCTCAGCTCTGCTGGCCATGGAGGCAGAACTCTTAAAGCCTCAAGAGCCAGAAGGAAAGTTCCCTGGCCTAATCTAGAGACAGACTACAAAGAAAAAAGTGCAGCATACAGCAGAAGAGAAGTCTTAAAGTCAGTCTGTCAGTACAGCAGAGCCAAAGAGAGAAGCAGATGTAGCAGGGACGAGTTAGACTGCCACTTTTAATGCTAAAGCCTCCTGGGACAAAGATAAAGTTTGAAGATTGTTTCTGATGAACATTTATTCAAGTAAAGCTGCTGTTCAACTATATCAGGGTTTCTCAACTCCGGTCCTCGGAACCCACCTACTAGTCATGTTTTCAGGATTTCCTTAGTATTGAGCAGGTGATATAATTAGTGTCCATGCATCAGGGCTTACCACAGGTATTCAATCTATGGGATATTCTCAAATCCTGACTGGTAGGTGGGTCCGAGGACCGGAGTTGAGAAACCCTGCACTATATACAAGGTCTGAACTAAATCTTTCTTTTAAATCCCTCAATTATTCCCCCTATTTATTGCTTTGGAGCCAAAGCCTGGGGTCCAGCCGAATCCAGGTAGGATCACCGTCACGGTGTGTGTCACACACATAAAAAGACATTATAGGCCGCACTATACCACTCGCTATTTCCTACGTCTGGGTCGCAACATAGAAGGCCCTGGGGGGAGGCACCCGTTGCACACACACTTGGCAGCATTGTCCATGGAGCACATGTTTAGATGGGGATGAACAGTAAAGGAGGAAAACAGTAAATATTTATTAAGGTTTAGACCCCGTCTGCTGCAGTTGGAGAACTAGCTAGAATCAAGCCAACAATGCACAAGGAAAATTTAGCAAACCTTAGTTTCTTGCTCCTTGTCTTAATCTCCGGGTTCTTTAAACTCCACTTTTTCAGAAGCCCATTTAGTACAGCAAGCCCAGTGAGAGCGAGCTCCGGATGAGTTCAGTGGGGCAATTAATAGCACCTGGGAGCACAAACCACCCCCCTTAACCAGGTGCACAGCAGAGAAAAAAAAATGGGTTTAAATGTCAGTACCAAAATGCAAGCACTTAACTCACAAGGTCCTTTGCTATTAACTATATGCAGCTATTTGCAATCACTCCCACAAAATCACACTCAGCACCTGCACTCCGGTTCTTTAACCCCTTAAGGACCCTGCCATTTTTCACTTTAAGGACCAGGCCATTTTTTGCAAATCTGACATGTCACTTTATGTGGTGATAACTTTAAAACGCTTTTACTTATCCAAGCCATTCTGAGATTATTTTCTTGTCACATTTTGTACTTTATGACTGTGGTGAATTTGAGTCAAAATATATCATTTTTATTTATAAAACAATACCAAATTTACCAAAAATTTGGAAAAATTAGCAATTTTTGAAATTTTTCTAAATAGTTTTTAAAACAGATAGTGATACCTCCTAAAATAGTTATTACTTTACATTTCCGATATGTCTACTTCATGTTTGGATCATATTGTAAATTACATTCTCTTTTTTTGGGACGTTAGAAGGCTTAGAAGTTTAGAAGCAAATCTTGAAATTTTTCTGAAAATTTCAAAAAGCCGCTTTTTAAGGACCAGTTCAGGTCTGAAGTCACTTTGTGAGGCTTACATAATAGAAACCACCCAAAAATGACCCCATTTTAGAAACGACACCACCTCAAGGTATTCAAAACTGATTTTACAAACTGTATTAACCCTTTAGGTGTTCCACAAGAATTAAAGGGAAATCAGAATTTCACTTTTTTGTCAGATTTTAAATTTTTATCAATTTTTTCCAGTAACAAATCAAGGGTTAACAGCCAAACAAAACTCATTATGTATTGCCCTGATTTTGTAATTTACAGAAAACACTCCATATGTGGTCGTTAACTGCTGTACGGGCACACGGCTGGGCTATTCACTTGGATTTGTGGTCGGAAAGAGAGGGCAGAATCCAAAGTCACTCCAAGGCAGCAGACTTGGTTGACTGGGGAGAGTGTGCAGCCATTGATTGTGATGGATAGGTCTGTTGGGGGAGGGGGTGGGGGTCCAGCAAGATGGGGGAAAGATGAAAACCCATGGAATAAAATCAGAATTTGAGTTATACTTTACAATAAATGGCATTAAGAATAATATAACAATAATGGGGGAATTGATGTACTGTATTTTCTCCCTCCTCCCCAGAAATATAAATAAAAGTTATTAAAAGTTACCCAAAATTATACAAGCTTAGTACAAGCTTAGTACATCACCTCTCACATGGAATAGTCTGACTTCTCGTATTCCTCTTGCTGGACAAAAAGTTGTCTGGTTCTTTCATCCAATATATACCCAGGGAAAAAAATGGAAACTAGTGTTCATTGAAGTTTAGGTAATCTCAAGACATGGTTATCTTTAAGAGCACTGATGTTCTTCCAAGAACGAAGATTAGTAAATGTCATATTTATCTCCTTTAATTTGTGTTTACTTGTGTAATAGGCAAATACAGACTTCCTTTCAGATGTGATACCGTAGTCAAAAAATGAAATGTCTTTCGTGACCCTTTAAGCTAGGAACACATGATGGCGACATGTCACATAGCAGCAAGTCTCAAAAAAGTCGAGCGACAAAAGACTTTGGGCAACTCGCTGTCACACGTGAGATGGTTGTAAGAACACAACCAAATAGCAAAAAATAAATAAACAAATAAAAATAACTCCAGGCAAATCTCATGCCACTCTCATTGTAGTCCATGATAGTAAAATCTTATCCAACTTGCATCATGCAACCACAAATCTAATAGTGTTGGATTTTCTGTAATTGTCGGATTTCAGTCATAATATGTGCTGCGAGCCCCAGAGGAGCTAGTGTAGAGGATAGGAGTGGTAGTAGCCCTGATGAAGTGTTGTGTCACAGTGTACTCCCTCAGGCAGTTGTTGTCTGGAGAGCGGCGCAGTGGAAATACAGGGGGTCATTTATTATCTAGAAATACGCCTATATTAGGCGTATTTCTGGCGCAGCAATCTGCAAGTTTTTTGCCCGTAAAAGGCCAGGTCTAAAAAAGTGCGCATGGCGTGGGGAAGGGGACGGGCTGAGAGCATTCATCATTTTCTACACCTGTTTTAGACATAGAAAATGGTCTAAATGTAAGACAGCATTAAAGCTGTCTGACAATTAGAACTGGTGATGGATGCGCCAAGGGTATGTAGAGGCTGGCGCCTCTACATAACTTTGGCGGATCCACCACCAGGTATAGGGGTTATTAAGACTGGTGTCTAAAAAGCTGGTCTTAATAAATGACCCCCATAGTGCTAAAGTATGAGGCTAGAGTTAAACATAACAAAGTCTTTTTTTACTAAGTACAATGCTTCTGCAATCTGCTTTCTCTCCTCTCTGTCTCTGAACAGGAACTCCCCCTAACCAATTACAACAACACAGCACAATAAACTGCTCCATCAGAACCAAATACCACAGTATGTAAAGCCCCAGAGTGGCATTACCACTTCTGCACCCTTCTACTATCTCTAAAGGGCTAATATAACGTAATATTATGTATTTTGTTCAGGTCCTATACACTGTGCATTTCCAATGTTTTCAACTGTTATGTTTACATGTAATATGCCTGGTTCACCAGCAGGTGGAAGAAAACACAGCAGATCTACAGTTAGGTAGAATGGAGCTTTCAGTTCCATTCTAACCCCCCTCTGTGGAGGAGTGGGTGAGTCCCACTTCCTGCAGGAAGGGTGGGGACCAGTTCTAGTCAGTTCCAGCTCAGCCCCTGCTGTTGATAATTACTGCCAGTAATATGGGGGCGTGTTATGCTGTTCTATTGGTGCGATATCCATCACATGGGGTATGTGATGTCATACCCCTTCCCCATTTAAACTGGGACGCCGGGTCATTTTAATATCGCCCCTTGAGAAAGCTGACGGCGCAACACCACTGAGATATACTTCTGGTTGGTACATTTATTATGTAATCATTTTTGTTTGAATACTTTTGGAGTCATTTAGTTCTCTTTATCTATCCAGTCCCAGATTCTTACACTTGTTCACTTTGGGGATACATACTTTTTATGCACATTTGTGTGTAATCTGGGTTGGATACAGAGAGCTTGGAATCTTGTATTACTCTTGATCTCCAATGTAGTGTTATTCAAATACGGTTATTTATTTGGTTTATGTCCCATACCAGGTCCCATCACTTGTACTTACCTTGATGGATGACATTATTTGTGGTGTATCGCATTGTGTGTATTGTTTTTACTTGATTTTAAACGTCTGTACCAATCATGTTTTCTAATTTGAATAATAAAAATGTATTGCTTTTTGTAAAACATTTTAGTTCATTCTTTGACTCCAATATTATTTAATTGGGATATTAAAGCCTCAGGTGCCAGGAGCATAGTTCCCTGGCATAATTTAAGAGTCAGACTACAGAAAGAAAGTGCAGCACACAGAAGAAGCTGAGTTATACAGCCAGCCTGTCAATACAGCAGAGCCAGAGAGAAACAGATGTAGCGGACAGGAGTTTGCCTGCCAGTTCTATGCTAAAGCCTGCTGGGACCAAGACAAAGCCTGTAAACAGTTTGGAGAAACGTTTACCAAAGTAAAGCTGCTGTTCAACTTCATCACAAGGTCTGGACTCAATTATTTCTACAAGTCTCTCAATTATTCCCCCCATTTATTGCTTCATAGCCAAAGCCTGGGGTCCAGTCGAATCCAGGTGGGAGCACCGTGGCACACATAAAGAGACATTTTAGGCCGCACTGTACCAGTCGGCATTTCCTACACCTGGGTCGCATTGTGGAGGGCCCTAGGGGGAGGCACCCGTTGCACAGTGCAGCATATTATACTGCCCCAGCATAGCCAAATACCACAATACAGCACAATATAATGCCCAGCAGAACTAAATACCACAGTGCAGCACAATATACTGCCCCAGCTGAACTAAATACCACAA
The DNA here is from genome assembly GCA_033119425.1 of Bufotes viridis. Taxonomy (NCBI): domain Eukaryota; kingdom Metazoa; phylum Chordata; class Amphibia; order Anura; family Bufonidae; genus Bufotes; species Bufotes viridis. The sequence goes on along the minus strand of CM065594.1, from coordinate 240,383,859 downwards.
TGCAGCACAAAATACTGCCACACCAGAGCCAGATACCACAGTGCAGCACATTATACTGACCAAGCTGAACCAAATACCACATGCAGCACAATATACTGCCCCAGCTGAACCAAATACCGCAGTGCAGGTACAATATACTGCCCTAGCTGAACAAAATACCACAGTACTGCACCATATACTGCCCCAGCTGAACCAAATACCACAGTGCAGCACAATATACTGTCCCAGCTGAACCAAATACCACCATGAAGCACAATATACTTCCTCAGCTGAACCAAATACCACAATACAGCACCATATACTGCCCCAGCTAAACCTAATACCACAGTGCAGCACAATATACTGCCCCAGCACAACCAAATACCATAGTGCAGCAAAATATTCGGCCTCACCAGAACCAAATACCACAGTGCAACATAATATACTGCCCTAGCAGAAGCGAATACCACAGTGCAGCACAATATACTGCCCCAGCAGAACCAAATACCACAGTGCAGCACAATATACTGCCTCACCAGAACAAAATACCACAGTGCAGGACAATATACGTACTGCCCCAGCAGAACCAAATACCACAGTGCAGCACAATATACTGCCCGAGCAGAAGCGAATACCACAGTACAGCACAATATACTGCCCCAGCAGAACTAAACACCACAGTGCAGCACAATATACTGCCCCAGCTGAACCAAATACCACAGTGCAGCACAATATACTGACTCACCAGAACCAAATACTACAGTGCAGCATAATATGTTGCCCCAGCAGCACAAAATACCTCCTCAGAAACTGTCCCTCTGTGGTGGCCATTATCAGCTGTCACATTCTGTCTTCAACCTTTTTTTTAAATATGAAACTTAGGTACGATGAGGGAGGTTGTGTGCAACAAGAGCAATGGTGACGCCCTAATTGTACAAAAACACTTAATATGCACATTAAAGGGGTTTTCCGGGAAAGATAAAAATGAAAATACTAAACTAGCATGCTATTATTAAGAAACTCTTAAATGCCTTTATTTCTAAGGGCTCATTTGTCTAGGGAACAATTAGTGAAGGAGTTAAAATGGCATCTCTCAGATTTATGAGCATAAAAACCGTCCTGCTTGAGACATGGCAGAAAGGCCTGTGTGAGAATGCAGAGCACAGAGCCTTATATACACTCCGGTCTCTGCCAGTATCAGCACGGTGAAGCTCTATATTATGTGCAGAGGACAGCAGAGATAACTGCACTGCTGTGTCCCAGGAGTTTACCTCATCCCGTACTTGCAAGCTGAAGGTAGGAATGAGGAGTAGACGCGCTGCTGTGGGAGAGGAGCGTCACTAGAAAACACTTCAGCTTGTTAGTACAGGTTGAGATAATCTCCTTTCCAAAGCACAGCTATGTGTCTATAGAAATGGTTTATTAGGGAAGTCGCTGGTGATAGATTCCCTTTAAGTTGCATAACTTGAACTAAACATTTAATGATATGTGCGATATAGTAGCAGTATGCAGAACAAAATAACTCACAATTGCTGTGCCAAATTCATTCCTTTGACCAGTGTCTATTACTCATTTCAGGTCAGGTTGATCTGGACAACGCTGACACCATTTCTGGTGGGTGAAGTTTCTACTTGCCATTCTTTTTTTTTTTTACTGTATAAGGTCAAGGTCTGTTTGTCCAGCCTGTTTGAGAACAGCCAGTGTGATGTCTTGAGGCTATATGAATACGTTCTATGTTGTTAATTAGTGATGATGAACGAAGTATGAAAAATTTTGATTTGACTGCTTCGCCGAATTTTACAGAAAAAGTTGCTTTGTGGCGAATTACTTAGTCACGGAGTGCATTTCTGTAAGAAGTGAGTGCAATGACAGTGAGTGGCGATTGCACCACTCCCCATCATTGTACCCTCAGATGCCGTGTTCATAGCTGATTGTGGCATCTGACAGCAATAATACAGTGCAAAATGAAAACATTTCTAATATCATACTTGCGTCATCCATTTGATAGCGAAGAGCCGGCTGCCACCATCTTGATTGAAGATTTAGCATGAAATCTTGTGCGACCCGTGATGACGTCATCACGTTAGTCGGTGTGGTAACATCATGCGTCACCATGTACAGGATTTTATGCGAGATCCTCAATCAAGATGGTGGCAGACGGCTCTTCACGCTCAAACTAATGAAGTAAGTATGTTTTTTTATTTTTTACCGCCATTCAGGGAAAAATCGATTTGCCACCACGATGCACGAGGAAATTCGTCTTCCTGTCTAATCAAATTTTTCCTGAAATTCGTATCGGATTCCACCTTGTGGAGTTTAATTTGCTCAACACTTTTGTTGATTGTTGTATTGTTGGGTACTAACTTTCTAAGGTAACTATTTAGTCATGTTTTTATCTTTCCTGTATTTCTTAAGTGTCTTAATAAAGTTATCTTTTCCCACATGCCCTCTGCAGGTTCTGGTGATGCATCTCCAAGTGCAGGCATCTGAGCTTCAGAGACAGAGACATTCCTCTCCTGGAAAACTAAAATAGTTAATACAAGATGTTCACAGTGCCTGCCCAGAATTCAGCAGAAGAAATGTCACTACATCAGGATTTAATAATCTGGGCTAAAGATTATCTATGGTCTATGAGCTCTATACAGTCTGATCTTCACTCCCAGCAGGCTCACTTCTCTGTGGAGGGAGAAGAAGAAAAGGAAGTAGGAAAGACTTATTTCTCTGTAGAGAAAATCCAAAAGCTACTGAAACCCATCCAATCAAGGAGCCAGAATGGTAATTAAGGGGAAGATTCAAAATCTACCGCTTGGATCTTTAAAGTAGATGATACATTTGAAAAAGCAGTGCAGGTGGAGTGGAAATATTTGGAGTTCCAGTTCAGGAGACATTTTGGACATTAGGCAAGACCAGTTTAACAGCTGGGGTTCCCTCAAGATTGGCATGGCCATAGCCAAATTGCCCCAAAGCACTAGGATTCCAGCTGATTATGGCTCAATTCTTCAGGACCCCATGGACAGATATGCCAACTGTTCTGTTCTGCACCATGCTCTGTTGCTGTAGCCTCCAACAAAGTTGGCAAGTTCCCCAGGAAGGATATCTTGCAGAGGGATAATGACTCCAAATATGCCCAGAGAAAATTTCCTGGTCTCTTTTACATTAACTTTGCTATGCCATTTCTCAGTCTAAATTTGGGCCAAAGTTATGGTCCTCTTGACTACAGCTAGATAAACTTAATAGCTAAAGTGCTGGTTATTTGATAATATCTCTAAATATAATCTTTGTAGGCTCTACTATTAGCCGGGGAGGTTCTTTGGGTCTGCGGTTGATAAGCACTGTATTTTGTCCCAATTTATCCCCTGATAACGAGCATAAACTCCATTCCGAATGTACCTGGACATGTCTTGTGAGATCAGGAAGCTGGTTAATATTTTGATTATCTTTTTTTTAAATAAAAATAAGTGCCTCCAAAGCTTTGGGAACTTTTTTAAGCTGGAAGATCAATGAGACTATTAAACTTTCTTTTGTGCCCCAAATGTTGGACCCACTATGTTTGCTGAAGCCCATTCTATTTCTGCTGTCTCAAATTCAAGAGCAGAGAGGTGTCTCATTGAATCATATTTGTAGATCAGCCTTTGGAGCTCAGTGTGTCTCGATTATAAGTTGAATGCCTGTATTTCAGAAAGCAAGACCTATGGGCAATCTATCCTAAATTCTGTTCTGCAAGAGGTTTCTGCCTATTATTGGTATATTACATATTTGGGCCTGATATTCGGAATAAAGCTTCATCTCTGGAAAAGAATTGAGGATTGCTGCCATCACAATTTATTATTTTTCATCATCATCATGAGGTTTCTTCTTGCTAGATCCCTATCATTGTGATGCTGGTTAGGATGTAGGGGAAGCATTGATTTCTAACGTACATCTGTTTTTCGTTTCTCTTGGCAGCAGTTTCCCACCTTATTAGATAGTGTTTAAAAGGATTTTGCAAGATTATTTAACTGATGAATAGTGTTGAGCAGACCTGTAGAATACAAAAAAAAAGAAAAAAATAATCTTGAACTAGGAGGCGGAGGTCAAAGTGGAGTAGGAGGTTGAGGAGGAGGTAGATTTGGTAGTGTAGGTGGAATTGGCGGTACTCAGCACAAGGTACGGACAAGTCCTGTGGGATCCATGCCTGGTTCATTTTAATGAATGTAAGATTGTCCATGTTGGCTGTGGACAGATGGATGCACTTGTCTATGATCATCCCCCCTGCCGTGCTAACCACATGTTCGGACAATACACCCATCACAGGGCAGGCCAGCACCTCCAAGGTATAATGGGCAAGCTCAGGCCATGTGCCCAATTTGGAGACCCAGAAGTAAAATGGGGCAGACCCATCAGTCAGTACGTGCAGGCATGTACACATATACTGTTCCTCCATGTGGCTAAAATGCTGCCTCCTACTAAAATGTTCCATATAAGCCGGTGCTGCTGGTTGTTGTTGCGTGCTGACAAAGCTTTTACACATTTCGGCCATGTTAACCCTCCCTTCTGAGGTGCTGGCAGTGCCCCAGCTGCATTGGTGACCTCCTCCTCCTCTGCCTTCACCCTGTGCTTCCACTGAACCCCCACTGTCGCAGTGAGAGCGCCATCAGTAACGCATCTGCCAGTGTGCGCTTGTACTCGCGCATCTTCCAATCATGAAACAGTGACGAAAATTAAGTATGGCACTTTGTCCTTGTAACGGGGATCCAGCAGGATGGCCACCCAGTAATCAGCACTGGTTAGAATGTGGGCAACTCGGCGGTCGTTGCGCAGGCACTGCAGCATGTAGTTACTCGTGTGCCAGGCTGCTCACAGACAACGACAAGCTGTCCTCTGTGGGAGGTGTATTGTATGTGTCCTCTGTATCCCCCAGCCACGCTCCAGTGATACCCATAAGCTGCTTTGGGTGCCACCCTGCTGTGAACACGGTTCCTCCTCCTCATCATCATCTTCCTCATCCCCCAAAACTGTGCCCTGGCTGGACAGTTGTGTACCTGGCCGCAGTTAGTGCAGGAACCCACCCTCTGAGCCACTTGTGAATAACTTGCCTGATAACCGTGGGAATGATCCCACCTTCTCCTCCTCTTCCTCCTGTGCTACATCCTCTTCCATTATCGCCCAAAGTGTTTTTTTCAAGGAGACATAGAAGTGGGATAGTAATGCTGTGGACAGTGTCATCGGCACTGGACATGTTGGTGGCGTACGCGAAACAGAGCAACACGGCACACACGTCCTCCATAGCAGCCCATTCATTAATGGTGAAGTGTTGCTGTTCTGCAGAGCAACTCACCCGTGCGTGCTGCAGCTGAAACTTCACTATTGCCTGCAGCTCGCACTGTATATCCAACATGTGCAAGGTGGAGTTCGCATATGAGGTGGTGAGCGGGAAAGCCGAAATAACGCTGCAACGCAGACAGGCGAGCAGGGCAAGAATGCCGAAAGCGGTCCCAGACAGCCCACACTTTCTGCAGCAGCTCTGACATATCGGGTTAATTTTTCAGGAACCTCTGCACCACCAAATTCAGCACATGCGCCAGGCAAGGGATGTGTGTCAAACCGGCTAGGTCCAGAGCTGCAACAAGATTTTGCCCGTTATCGCACACCACCAGGCTGGGCTTGAGGTTCAGTAGCACCAACCACTCATCAGTCTGTTTTTCAATGCTGTCCAAAGCTCCTGCGTGGTGTGGGGTTTGTCCCTCAAACAGACGAGTTTCAGAACAGCCTGCTTTCGTTTCCGCCTGGCTGTACTGAAGTTGGTTGTGCAGGTGTTACACTGACCGGATAAGGAGGCGGTAGAGGAGGAAGCGGAGTAGGAAGAAGAGGCAACGAGAAACGTCCAGCAATCCTCGGTGGTGGTAGGACATGTACCAAACTGCTTTCCGCCTCAGGCCCAGTCACCACTGCATTTACCCAGTGTGCAGTTAGAGAGATATAATGTTCCTGCCTGTGCTTACTGGTCCACGTATCGGTGGTTATGTGGACCTTTCCACTGATGGCATTGCGCAGTGCACACCTGATTTTGTCCGCCACTTGGTTGTGCATAGCAGGGATGGCCCGCCTGGAAAAGTAGTGGCGGCTGGGAACCACGTACTGTGGAACAGCCACCGCCATAACAATTTTAAAAGTCTCTGTCTCCACCAGATGGCCAGATATTTTGAAATGCTGGCATTCAGAGCTAGGGATGGTGGGTGGGTAGGAGGGTACTTCCTCTTTCTCTCCAGTGTTTCGGGGATGGACAAGTGAACGCTTCCATGGGACAGTGTGGAGATGCTCAGTGAAACTGCTGGTGGTGGTGTTGCTGTCATATCCTCTGTGTGCAGGGAACAAGGTGGCCCTGTTGCTCAAGAAGGGGAGGAAGAGGCCGAGACAACAGCAGACGAGGGAGCAGGAGGAGCCTGAGATCTTTCGTTGTTTTTCAGGTGTGTACTCCACTGCAGCTTGTGTTTTGCATTTAGATTCCTGGTCATGCAGGTGGTGCTCAGGTTTAGAACATTTATGCGCTTCAGGCTCTGGCTGCACAGCATGCAAACCACTTGCTTTTGCACCCTGCTCCCTCTTTTGCTGTGCGGCTGGCACTGCGTGACCACCCCCTATTCCTCCTAACTGCACACCTTACTTTTATGACCTCGATTCCATGTGGGGACTAGGATCTCATCATCCTCCACATCATCTTCTACCCACTCCTCACCCTGCCCTCCTTACTGGTCTGCACACTTCAGAATTCAACAGCAGTTGGCACCTATGTTTCGTCATCATCATCAGAGACGTGCTGTGGTGGTCCTCCCACTTCCACATCCTCAAACATAAGTGGTTGGGCATCAGTGCACTCAATCTCTTCCACTTCTGGGGCTGGGCTATGTGGATGACCAACGGAAACCCTGCCAGAAGAGTCATCAAAAGGCATAAGTGACTGCTGCCTGACTTGGGGCTCAGACTGCTTGGCTGATTTTCAAGGGGGTGAGGAACCAACTCTGCGCTTTCAGAAGAGGACCGGGTAGGAGACAATGTGAAGGAATTGGAGCCACTGTCAGCCATCCAATCTACTACTTGTTCTGGCCTCGCCATTCGTACCCCTGGCCTCACCATTCGGGCCTACAAAATGATGCAGAACACATACGTGCACCTGAAGAAGGTGTTTTATTTGGGTGTGTAGCTGGCACAGATTGTCCACGTCCTCTCCCTGCAGCAGGAGCTCCACTAACACCAACAGCACCATGACCAGGGCCATGTCCCTTATTTGATGCAATGCAAGTGTATCTAACACCAAAATGGGTTTATTTCACCCACCGAACTAACAGGCAAATTAACTATTATATTTCTGTGTCAGGGGTGCAAAGCTGGTGTATTGCACCCACAAAAAAACACTATGTCATCCACAGAATTAATAGCCAGTTCAGCTGCATGCTTCCTGTCCCTGCACTATCCAGAGCTGATAGGGGGTGGTACACGTGATCCAGCATGTATACAAGCTGGGTCACATGATGTACTGGCCAATCACAGCCATGCCAATACTAGGCATGGCTATGATGGCTTCTAAGTGCCCACATCGTAAAAGCTTGTTGACTGGCTGCTCGTTAATAACAAGCTTTATTAAAAACTCCAAACACAGAACCTGAACCCGAACTTTTGCGGCAAAGGTTCGCTCAACACTACTGATGAACTATCCTCTAAATAGGTCATTAGTATCTTATCGGTGGGGGTCTGACATTTAAGACCCCTGCAGATCAGCTATTTGAGAAGGCAACTGCATTCCTTCTTTCAGCTTAGCCTAGACCATGTGACGTCAAGTGAGAGGGCCGAGCTGCAATACCAAGTACAGCCACTGTACGATGTATGGCACTGTACTTGGTAAGCTGCCTTCTCAAACAGCTGATCGGTAGAGGTCTCAGGTCTCGGACCCCTACTGATCAGATACTGGCTACCTATCCAGAGGATAGGTCATTAGTAAAATAAAAATAAAAGTCTTGGAAAACTCCTTTAAGTTATTTATATAATCAACCTCAGCGTAAATTGGTACAAGAAGGGGAGATGGTTAATTAATTCATTTTTTGAAAATTCCATCTGTCACATGAGTACACCGGGACAGAAATAGCCCATTATTGTGCTACCATTAGAAATAAGGCTGGGTTTACACAGGCCATTTTTGGCACATTTACAGTATGTTGTGTTTTTGAGACATTGGAAAAACAGCATAGGAAAATCCATACCATGTAAGGATTTTAAAATATACATGCGTTTTTACAGCTCTGTTACCAGCCTCAGATTTCTGCACAGGACGACTTGCTGAGCGGTTTCATCTCAGCAAGTCGTCAGCTGGTAACGCAATAGTAAATCTGCATGCATTTTTTCCAATCCGGAATAGGACCAAAACACAGTACCTGTGCAATTATTTCCTTTATACGTTATCTTGGTGAAAGATTCACGCCTGTTTTTGGATGCAAAACACTGACTGCTTTTAATACAAACAGCTCAACACAATCAGAAGGGGGTACAATCTAAAATCTACTTGGGGAAGATCAGTACTACAGATGAGTGAAGTTTAGAAAAATTCGATTTGGCAACGTCGCTGAAGTCTACCAAGAAATGTGATTAATTACGAATTAATTGTCACAAATTGCTATAAATCAGGTATAGCCAGGCCCCTCTGCCTTAGGGTACGGCCACACGGAGGAGCCATGCTGCAGGTGCGTTGCGGCCATGCTGCCATGAAGAACTATGTGGTAAATTTAGTCTGCAACAGTCTTTCATTTAATAATGAAGACTGCACTGTATATTCGGTCTTCATTGTTAATGGCCACGTGGTACCTTTAATGCACCTTTAAACAGGGGCTGTACACATTTCTCAAACTCCAGCACTCTCGTGCCCTGCAGGTGGGAGCCTTTCTTCTGCCATTTCCTTTTTCTCCTTTTCCACATCATATAATATCGATGAGAATATGTCTTCAGGTACATCCAGCAACTCCTCTCTCTGCATCTTGCTGATTTTTCTAGGACATTTTCAGTGTGATTCACTGTGACACGGGTTGCCATGTTGCCCACGTTTGTGCTCTGGCGTACTGGCTACTGTGGATTCAGTGTAGGCTGGTTGCCGGGGCGATGTGTAGTAACAGCAACCTGTGTGTATTCTGTCTCTTTCTTACTTTCCCCTCCCTGTCTCCTGGTTTGTGTGGGGTTAATGGTCTGGTCTGGGTGTGGTCATTAGGTGCTTATATTCATGTGAGCTATGGTTTGCGGGACAGTCTGGGTGCAGGAGCTATGCATGCTGCATGATTTTGATGCACAAGTGTAGAAAGCACGTTCCTTGGGCTTTCAAAAGAAATATGCACCTGACCTGGGGTTATTCCATCTGCCCTGTCTGTGTGGCCACCAAGTAAGACATCAATTCTCCGTGCAGCTCTGCCTGTGACCGCCATGTGTCATTCTGCATGGGGTCCAGGCATCTGCTTGTCTACCTGTTTGAACAGCTCTGCCTGAGACCACTATGTGTTGTTCCGCATAGGGTTCAGGCATCTGCGTGTCTGCCTGTTAAGGCAGCTCTGCCTGAGATCACCAATTCGCCATACATCAATTCCCTATGGGGTCCAGTCAGCTGCTTGTGTACTGGTTCCATTTGTCTAGTCTGTACTGTGTCCTGTGCAGTTTGTTCAGGTTCCAGTACGTGTGCCATAGTTCCAGTCCTTGTTTGTATGGACTGCTGGTGCTTGCACCATCAGTCTCTGCAGGTAATTGGCCAAGTGCAGCGGGACCATCCTTGAGGTGCGACCAGTGAGCCCTCGGCTAAGTTCATACCCACAATCTTAGCCTCTGTGTAGAACGGGGCTGACTGAGTCTCTGCCCTCTGGGTTTAGCCCCAAGTAATACCAGTGCACTTGGTCCAGTGGTATTTCCTGCCACTGGTCCCTTACCTGCTGATCCAGTTTTCTGCCGTGTCTGTATCTTGTTTTTAAAGTATTCGGTTTTGGTCCTTGCTTGTCTGTCTGATTGCTTGCCTTGTGTTTGTTTGTTTGCTTGAGATGTTCAAGTGGTCGGTAAGACCTTCGCTAGAACATGACAGACATTGAGACTTTGAAGGATGATTTGGAAGAAGTAAAGCCAGCAAAATATGAGGATGGTTATCATTAAGACCTGGCCCCCCCTAAGAGGTGCAGACTGGCTGGTATTGGTTGGCACAATGGCAGTGGGGTAATAAAGACTTCCATCTTTTTCTTATTGATTTATATAACTTAATTTACAGCTGATGTAGATGTAAGTAAATGTAGGAATAAATAAATAAAACTAAAAATGAATAAAAATAGGGCTGTGACATCACAGGGAATGGGTATCGGCAGATTGGCTATCCACACGGCATTATGGGTGATCTTGCATTCCGATGGATTGTCTTCTCTACACCTAGTTTTGCTGTGTAAAATGTGCAGCCGCCATTTTAGGAAAACTTGATTGGTTATCACAAAGGACAAGGAAATTCTGATTCTTTTAGAATCAAAGTTTTTCTAAACTTTGTACCGAATTCTGCTTTGAATGCGTCGCTTTGCTCAACACTAACCAAAACCAATACCAGGAAATATTTTTACACTGAGTAAGTAGTTCAGGCTAGGAACATACTCCCAGCCTATATGGTTTGGAAGTCTACAGTAAGTGAATTTTACCTTGCCTAAAAAACATTCTGGTATATTTAGTTAGCCATCAAAAGGTATCAGACCGGCAAGGCTCTCGTTTTGTTTCTCTTAATGAGAGCACTAAACTAGTTTTCTACTGGCTAACATGGTACCAGCCTTTTTCCTTATAAGGGCAGAATAGATGGACCATGTGGTCTTTTTCTTCTGCTAATCTACTATGTTTTTATGGTTCTAATGTGTTAGTGAAGACTAATGGAAAACAGATTAATGTGAAGTGCACACTTACTAAGTGAAAACTGATTCATTAGGAATCAAAAGTCTATGTTGTTTAAACAGCTTTTGGATATCTGTGACACATTGTAGTATTTTCCAGAGTATAAGACGACTGGGCATATAAGATGACCCCCTACTTTTCCTGTTAAAATATGGGGTTTGGGCTATACTCGCCGTATAAGACAACCCCTTTTCCAACGCACAACAAATAAAAATTAAACAGACGATCCGAGCATGAGAAAACCACTGAGAGCAGGGAGAGGGGGCTGCTTCAGGAGCGACTGGCCGAGATGCAGCGCACGGTGGCTCAGCTAGAGGGCGCCTCCGGCTTGGAAGTAAAGAGGACCTTTTACTGGTCCAACAATTGTTAGATAATAATATATACCGTATTTGTGGAGCGGTGCCTAGGGATAATAGTAAGTGCAGGGAGATCTCTGGGCCCCGCTCTACACATACATATCATTATCTAACAATTGTTGGACCAGTGGTCCTCTTAAGTTTCAGCACCCAGTATACCGGCATATAAGACGACCCCCGACTTTTGAGAAGATTTTCATGTGTTAAAAAGTAGTCTTTTATGCCAGAAAATACAGTAATTACTTCCTTTAATAAAAACATTGGAAATTAGGTCAGTGACCGAAAAAACTGGCAAAATATCAAGTGCTGATCTTATCAGTAAGCTAAAGAGTGATTTACTGAGACATGGGTAAAAAAGCAAATATGACAACTAAAGTTCAGTGACTTTATTTGTTTGACTTTTTGTTAGCTGCGGAAATTGATGGCTGAAGAAAGAAGGTATTCTACTTCAACCTGTTCCAACTTCTAGCAGAGAAAAAGTATATAAAACATATAAAACATAATACTTAAATTGCATGTCTCATTAGTTGATCCTTCACAGTACACCACTGTGTCTCAATTCTGACTATCTAACCCCTTCAGGACACAAGCATTTTTCACTTTAAGGCTAGGGCTACACGACGACATGTGTCGAGCGACAATAAGTCACGTGACACATAGGGCACAACTACACTGCAACATGTGTCGCGCAACATTGATATCGCACGACAATTTTTATAATGATAGTCTATGGTGTCGCACTGCGACATGCTGCGACACGACGTCTTGGATGGATTTTTTGCAACTGTTGTGTTGCTGTTGCAGCATGTCACATTTTGCAGTGCGACACCATAGAATATCAATATAAAAATTTTCGCATGACATTGGTGCGACAAAATGTGGCGCCACACATGTCGTCGAAATCAGATCTGTGTCACGTTATTTTTTAATAACTTTGGACAGGGTTATGGACTAGGAGTTGTGGAGTCGGAGCTAGTTTTCATTGGAGTCAGAGTCTGTAGAAATTTACCGACTACAGCTTTAAGAAAATCTCTTATTAATATTTCATAACTGAACTTTAATATGAATTTTTATAAATATTACTTATAAATATATTTATATATGTTCTATCAATCTAAGGCCCTTATTTATTTAAAAAAAAAAATGTGATAAGCAGGGTGTTCTACTGGTGATAGAGCAGGGCTTTTTTTCTCAGAGAAAAGGTGGTGGAACTTACCCCCCCCCCTCACCCTGGCCACGCCCCTACCCACCCCTAGGACCGCCCCCCCCAAACCGCCCCTTTAGAGAACAGGGATGCAAGTAAAATTTGGGGAGGCTATAAAAGTCCAGCCCAGCAAAGAAACCCCCCAGATGGGGATGGCACTGTTGTAGCATCCCCAAGTCAGAGCAATGTGTGGGACTAACCTGGGGAATGCCAGTGATGGAGAGGTCGGCACGCTATTCCTCTGGGGCACTCTCTGGGTTCTGGAGGGACACAGCCAGGTGCAATGTGAGATGCCCTTGGTGTTGTAGATTAACGTGCCTATGGCTAAGTCCCTGATGTTTCGTGACGCCAGTGCCAGTAAACGGTGGCACACCGTATTTACAGTGGGAATAATGGAGGTGCAGACTTGTATCTTGAAACAGAATTCCAACTTTACTGAAACAGTGGTAATACAGAAGGCACTCTCTTAAACAGTTCTTTTGCAGACAATTGGCTTTGGTACGATCTCAATTACAGCAGGCTTATATCCAGCAAGGTAAACAGAGGGTTAAATAACAGGACTTTTAAATTGCAGGCGAACCTTACTTTCTTCCTGGCTTGTCCTGACTGGCAATTATACTTCAAGGCCCCAATGCCCCACTTCTGGCTTATATCCTTGAATCTCCAGTTTGCTGCGTACCTCCTCTGACATTACAGTACCTCTTGCTCTAAGGATTGCCTCAGCTTGACTCCTGCTGACTTGCCTAGGCCCGTGACATGTGGCCTTCACAGACTCCAGGGTCTGCACTCCTTCACAGGCCCATGGCCTGGAGTGGACTTCACAGGCTCATGGCCTGCACTTGTCTTAGACACCGTCTAAACTGAATTTCCCTTCCCTGCCTGGGCCTTATATAAACTAGGGCTCCCTAGCTCCCTCTAGTGACTAGAGCTGGAATGAAATCCCTAGCAGGCCTGAATATAGCAATAACACAGTAACAGGGAATTACATAGCATTACATTACATTGCATTTTATAAAGAGGACTTATACCAGCTTCCCCAACTCCTGAGGGGAACAACAATACACAAGTGACCCTTCTGTAGTGACGGGCATTACAACTCCCGTACACTACACTGTTAATGGGGGATCTGGGGATGGCACTGTTATGGGGGGGGGGGGATCTGTGGATGACACTGTTATGGGGGATCTGTGGATGACACACTGGCATGGGGGATCTGTGGATTAAACTGTTATGGGGGATCTGTGGAGGACACTGTTATGGGGGATCTGTGGATGTCACTGTTATGGGGGATCTGTGGATGACGCACTGTTATGGGGGACCTGTGGATGACGCACTGTTATGGGGGACCTGTGGATGACGCACTGTTATGGGGGACCTGTGGATGACGCACTGTTATGGGGGACCTGTGGATGACGCACTGTTATGGGGGACCTGTGGATGACGCACTGTTATGGGGGATCTGTGGATGACGCACTGTTATGGGGAATCTGTGGATGACGCACTGTTATGGGGGATCTGTGGATGACGCACTGTTATGGAGGATCTGTGGATGACACACTGTTATGGAGGATCTGTGGATGACACGCTGTTATGGGGAATCTGTGGATGACGCACTGTTATGGGGAATCTGTGGATGACACAATGGTATGGGTGATCTGTGGGTGAAACTTGTTTGATTATTACCCCCATCATTCTAAAGAATACACTGTGGAGTATTCTCAAGGATGATGGGTGTCATAGTCAGATTAAATATAAACACTATCCAGGGACTGTTCTGTAATTGGCATGTGCTTATATTAAATATGACTATAACCCCCCTCATCCATAGGAATCCACTCATATACTGCAATATATGGGTGGTGTATGAGCAGAGGGTAGCAGGGCTGGCAGGCATAATGACAGAGGAGCTGGAGCGCACAGTGTGCACATAGAAAGAGAAGTGGACACAAGGACCCTGGAGCTCAGGTCAGTTCTGGGGCAGCAGCAGGAGGAACGGTCAGGGGGGAAGAAGTGTTCACTCACTGTAGCTGCAGGCTCCGGTCCCGGTGCACACTGGACAAGCACCCGGCAGCAGGAGGAGGGGTCAGGGTGGGAGAACTTGAAGTGTAAGTCACTGAGCTGCATGCTGGCTGGCGGCAAAAAAGTAGGAGGAGGAAGCGTGTGACGATCTTAGTGACGTCACGTGATCGCTGCAGCTGCAGTCAGCTGCGCTACGCCCGCTACACAATAACTTACTTAACCACTGGGGGCCCGGGCCCTGCGAGGGAGGCCTCCGCTGGCGCTGACCGCTCCATCCTCTGTGTGACACAGTGTGTGTTGTGCCGCGCGTATCTGTACTAATCTCTTGTGAGTGTCCCTCCCTGCTGATACATCGCAGCCTGCAGGCTGCGATGTCAAAATGTCAGCATGAAAGGTGGCGGAACGCCGTTTCGGTGCGTTCTGCCAGAAAAAAAGCCCTGTGATACAGACTAATTTCTCACCTCTTGTGTGTTCTCCTCTGTCCCCTGTATACTAGGTAACTTCATGCTGCCCCAAAGCCCCTACTTATAATGTCTGAAACTGTGCAGCACATTCTTCCTGTAAAGACTAGAGGTTCACTGGGCAACTAGAAGAAGAACATTCTGGGTTCAGAGAAACAGAAATGTTTGAAACAGAGGTATCACAGTATTGTAACTACAGAGCAAACTGAAGTTGCTTCAGAGCAACAGCAACATGCTAGCTTAGATGATCTTGTTGAAGCTGTATTTGTGTCAATGCTTTCTCATTCATCACATGTGCTGTGTTGTGCATACACTGCAGCTGTCAATAAGACAGACTGCTCCACTGATTGTCAAGGTTAGAAAATTGTCCACTGCTGCCAGAACCCCCAAAGTTGACTCAATGTTAAAGAGATGTACTGGAAAAGGGGCAATTATAGGTCAAACCACACAATGGAGCAGTACCTATTTAATGATTCAGTGCTTGGTTGAACTGAAACCCTTTCTTGTAGACACGGCTAACCCTCAATTGACACTGAATGAAAGTCGGTGGAAACAGGTGTATGAACTGGAAGAATTGTTACAGCAGCCATTTACAGTGACTAAAACATTACAAGCAGAGGACTTAACTCCAGGCATTTTCTTAAAGGACCGGAAGAACCTGATGTTTCGCCTGTCCCAAATAGGAGGGTTAATTGGGAAGTGGCATTACTGCTTCAATAAAAAGGAAAAGAAGATTCTTTTGGTAGCTGTTTATGTAGACCCAATGCATCTGATTCTTCTAGATGATTTGAAGTAGCAGTAAGGATGAATGGGTTGCAGAACTGTCAGGAACAAGAAGAATTTGGTCTTGTTACCATATCTTCACCCTCATCAACTGATGATGAATTAGATTTTTAAAAATATTTCGATCACAAGGACCGTGCAAAGCGTTCCCACATAGAAAAAGAGTTATCCACATCAGAGAAGACAGCGAGTAAATTTCAGCACAATTTTTCACGTGCACTAAAAGAATTGGACTGTTTGTCAAAACTAATAGTGCAGCAAGCGATTTCTATGTATCCTGAAATTGTCAGAGATGTTGCCCCAGTCGTTACTGATTTGCCACCAACCCAAGTTAGTGTAGAGAGACTGTTCTCTGCCCTCAAAATAATTAGGTCAGATTTGAGGGCATCCATGAAGGAGGATCTGATGGAGTCAATACTTTTTCTGAGGACAAATTCCTAGACTTCTCATTAACTGCATACCAGTGTTTATTGCATATTTACTTACAAGAGTGTAGAAAAGTTATCTATTCATAAATTGGATTCTAATAAATATGGTTTATGCTCTAAATGGTCTGATTACTTATATGATAGTGAGAAAAAGCCTGATGTTAATACTTTACTACAGTAAATTTGTTGTTACCGAGTCTCCACTTTAGAACACTTTTACTTATCCAGGCCATTCTGAGATTGTTTGTTCATGAAACATTGTACTTCATGATAGTGGTAAATTTGAGTTTATATGCTCCCCCTTTATTTATTCAAAAAATTCGCTATTTTTTAAAATTTGAATTCCTCTGCTTTTAAGCTAGATTGTGATACCTTATAAAATAGTTCTTATTCAAAATTTAAAAAATAAAAATAAAAAAAATTATTAAAATAATTATTATTTTACATTTGCCATGTGTCATTTGCCATATTATTTTTGCATTTTTTGTAAATGTCATATTTTTTTTACTACGTTCGAAAGCTTAGATGTTTAGAAGCAAATTTTAAAATTTTTAACAAAGCTTCCAAAACCAACTTTTTAAGGACAAGTTCAGTTATGAAGTCACTTTGTGGGGCTTACTTGACAGAAACCAAAAGTAAGCCCATTTTAAAAACTAAATGCTTCAAGGTATTCAGAACTGTTTTTGCAAACTTTGTTAACCCTTTAGGCAGCGCTCCAGATGGCGACTAAAATGGTCGCCAATGCGACTTAGAATTGCAAATTGGCGACAAGACTTTGTAGTCTTGTCGCCATTTGCTCCCAGACCCTCCACTGCTCTGCCTCTTTAAGAAATATCACCCAGCAGAGTCAGACATGCGCTGCTATGTGAAGATCCTCCCTCCTCCCCTCCTCACACTATCGGCATGTAGGGTGGGCGGGGCTTGGGTCCCTGCATCTTGTGCTCCCGCTTCAAGCAGTTTCTAGCTTCTCGGCAATCGCTCCTGCAGTCGCTACCTCTTCAAGCATATTCACTACTGCACAAACAACACTCTCTCTTCTATTGGACGGTTGTGTGTCTCCTTCTGTGTCCTGCTTGCTCATTGGTTTGTGAGTGTGGTGGGCGGAACAAGCGTGGCCTGTGTGTTGTCCCTGCCGGCGTGTACATAGATCCAGAGAAGGGAACCGGCCATGTTATGTGCTGGGTGAGTGTAAAGTTACAGATTCTTTTAAAGGGACGTGCTTGTAGTGGCCTCAACTGTGTATTCTGACACTGACCAGTACAGACAAACCTTTATCTTCAAAATGGACCCCCCTCCCCCCCCCCCCACTGTCCTCTTGCCACACTGCCTCAAATTGAATATGTCTGCTTGCTGTCAGTGAATGCAGATGCTCATGCTTAAATTCAAAACCTGCAATCCAGTAGTAAATGCCATGATTTAGCTACACTGATACATTGTAATGGAACCTCAGCTGTAATAAGTACAAGATTAAGGTGGATTTCAGTGTCCTAGTGGCTGACTGCAAGCAGAGAGTTTGAAAATAGTGAGGTAGTAACACAAAGTGAATAAATGCATATGTACAGAGGCTGAAAACACACCCTGGTGACAGAGCTGTGGGTTTGTAACAATGTGTCAGTGTATAGCACAAAAAGTAAGTACCGGTATATACTCTTGTGTTATATCAGTCCAATAGCAGCCCAATATATCACAGTACAATCATATCACAATACCATACCAGCTGGTATGGTGTTTAGTCTTCCGTTATGCATGCCATCTATAGAAAAAATATATACGTCTTAGGCTACATTCACACAACCGTAGTGTATTGCGGATCCGCAATACATCCAGCCGGCACCCCCATAGAGATGCCTATTCTTGTCTGCGGCTGCGGACAAGAATAGCACATGCTCTATCTTTTGCGGAGCCGCGGCCAGATGATTGGGGGCCAAAACCTGGAAGTTCGCGGCCGCGGCTCCGCAAATACTGATGCGGAGAGCACATAGTGCTCTCCATTCTGTGCGGCATCCATTCCGCAGAATTGCGGAATGGATGCGGAGACATTCACGGTCGTGTGAATGTAGCCTTTAACTGCCTGCCCACTTTGCCTGCCTGGGTGTTTTGTCCCATACATCTCAGCTATATTATATTTATTTTAAATTTGGCGACTAAAAATTTAATTTGGCTCCTAAATTTTTCAGGTTAGGAGCCAATGGCTCCTTGATATTTTTTTTAGTCTGGAGCACTGCCTTTAGGTGTTTCACAGGAATGAATGCGAAATGGAGGTGAAATTTAGAAATGTCACTTTTTTTTTGCAAATTTCTCATTTTAATAATTTTTTCCAGTAAAACAGCAAGTGTTAACAGGAAAATAAACCCTTTAAAATTATCACCCTACTTCTACAGTTTCCAAAAACACTCCATACTCCATTTCCATGTACACATGTTGGGCGCAGGGCTGAGAAGACAAGGAGAGCTCTATGGCTTTTGGAGTGCAGATTTTGCTGGAATGGTTTTTGGGAGCAAAAACCATTCAAAATGAATATACCCTGAGGTACCCCTACAGATCTCTCCCATCATCTATTTATCCCCAGGACTGTGACTGTGACGAGGGGACATCCTCTGCGTCTGGAGGAAAGAAGGTTTGTACACAAACATAGAAAAGGGTTCTTCACGGTAAGAGCAGTAAGACTATGGAACTCTCTGCCTGAGGAGGTGGTGATGGTGAGTACAATAAAGGAATTCAAGAGGGGCCTGGATGTATTTCTGGAGCGTAATAATATTTCAGGCTATAGCTACTAAAGATGGGTCGTTGATCCAGGGAGTTATTCTGACTGCCTGATTGGAGTCGGGAAGGAATTTTTTCCCCTTAAGTGGGGAAAATTGGCTCTACCTCACAGGGGTTTTTTGCCTTCCTCTGGATCAACTTGCAGGAAACAGGTCGAACTGGATGGACAAATGTCTTTTTTCGGCCTTATATACTATGTTACTATGTTACTATGTTACTATGTTACAGTAGAAACACCCCAAAAAGTAACCCGATTTTGGAAACTACACCCCTCAAGGAATCTTTCAAGGTGTGGATTGAGCAATTTGACCCCAAAGGTGTTTCATAGAATAAGGAAAATGAAAAAAATTCCTTTTTTTTTTTTTTTACAAGAAAAAGTCGTTTTAGGCCTTAAACGGAGAAAATTCACAACACATTTTGTTACCCATTTTCCCATTAATACAGCAACACCCAATATGTAGACAAAAACTGATATATCGGTGCATGGCAGGGTTCAGAAGGGAAGGAGAGCCATATGGCTTTTGGAGGGAAGATTTTGCTGGAATGGTTTTTGGGAACTATGTCGCATATGAAGACTCCTTGAGGTACCCCAACAGTGAAAACCACCCAAAAGTGACCCTATTTTGGAAACTACACCCCTCAAGGAATCTTTCAAGCTGTGTTGTGAACAATTTGACCCAAAGGAGTTTCACCAAATTGGCTGTGAAAAATTACATATAAAAAAAAAGGCGCTTAAGGCACACATTTTTCATTTTCACATGGGGCAACAAGTATGTTACCCAATTTCTCCCCATCTTGGTAACCACCCCAGTTGGGCTTGTAGCCTGCTGTATGGGCGCACAGCAGGCAACCTGCAAAATATGGATTTTGCAGGCCTGAATTAGCAGACATGGGTACAAGGTGCCATGTCGCATGTAAAAAATTCCTGAGGTCCCCAGAAATGGAAAACCCCAAGAAGTGACCCCATTTTGGAAATTGCACCCTTGTATAAACATTTTAAGGGGTGGAAAGAGCACCTTTGACAAAAAAGGTGTTTCACAGAAATAAATATGTAGTGGTTGGTGAAAATTGGATATGTAAGCTATGACTAAATCAGAGATATAAGGTGGTAAAACTACAAGGTACATAAAAGATGATATTAATACTCCATGGGTGAGTGTTACATTCTGAAACAATCCTGCATGCACAGGCCAGGTTTTTCAGGGCACGTTTAACAATAGTAAATAGTGTCTTTCCTTATCCCCCTTTTGGAACACACCCTGCAATTTTGTGGGTCCTTCTCTTCCTTGCTATCTGGGGAACTTGACCTGGAAAATGTTACCCTGGTAGAACACAGGCACCATGACTTCCTGAAGTACTGGGGCCCTTCCCAGCCTAACTTTGACAAATTAGGGCCTTGATTACTACCTCTTGTAACTGAAGGAATGTTGCTGGGTGGCCTGTAGATTGAAATAGCATGTATCCATTGTACCTTGCTGCCTGTACAAAATACATGGACAGCTTTTTGTACCAAACTTTCATTTTCCCGTAGGGCTTCAGAACTTGATCTGGAAAACCAACCCCTCTCATGTGCCTGTTGTAATCCAGAATGCAGTCTGGCTTGTTGAAAGTGGTAGTGGTCAGTCGTACAGGGGCAGGGGAACTGGTGGCACTGGGAATGGTGGTCAGTAAAAGGACATCCCTCTTGTCCTTGTACTTAACCACCAACATATTCTCTTGGAGTAGAGTCCTGCTCTCGCCCTTTCTGAGTTGATGCCCTACCAGGGATCTAGGGAGAATTCTCTGATTATTGCGTACTGTGCCGCAAGCCACAGTACCTCTGGCAGTTAGGAACATGAATAGTGGGATGCTGGTATAATAGTTATCCACATAGAAGTAACTCTTATCCAGTAGTGGGTACAGTAAGCCCCACACTATTTTTCCAACTCCTAGATGGGGGGGGGGGGAGCTGCATTCTGGGGGTTCAATCTAGGAATCTTTTCCTTCAAAAACATGGAACTTGTGGGAGTACCCACACCTACTCTCACAGAGTTTTTAAATATTAATGCCACACCTTGCCCGCTTAGTGGAATCTATCCTTCCCTTTGAAAAGTAATAGGGACTTATCTACATACATCTAGAGTTTTATCAGAAGTATACACCTCAGCAAACCTGGTGTTAATGTGGCAGAGGACAGGCTTAACCTTGAACACATGGTCAAATGTTGGGTTGTTATGGGGTGGGCACTGTGCGTTGTTGTGGTAGAAAATGTTCGAACTCCAATATTGTCTAACGTTTCGCTTTTTAACATAGACCCATTTTTTAGACCCATCTGCAGCATGAGCCCCCAATGGCTCATCATCTCATCTACATTTCCTGGGGTCCAACCAAGGTGTCTAGCATATGGTGATTGGTTTGGGCCAGAATTAAATGTACAAAATCTTCAGAGAGGAATATTTTGAAAAAATCTATTTCAGTAAAGCCCGCACAATCATTCTGTATTCCAGATCTGCTCTCAAAATCCAAAATTTGGGGCTAGCAATCCTCAGGGGGTAGGGTCCATAAGGGTTTACTCTGGGGGGTTGCCTCTGCTGCTACCCTGGAGGGTCCACTTGATGAGGGGGTAGAAGAGGAGTAGAGGAATGTGGCATCCTCTTCTCCCTCACTAGCAGACTCAGTATCAGGGGCAAGATACGTACATGCCTCTTCAGCTGAGGCTGAGACAGACAGGCCATTTTTATTTTGTTGGGGTGTGAAGTGTGAAATGTGTAAGCCTGTATTTATTGAGAGGGGTGTGTATGTTGTGTTTTCATACATCTAACTATCTAGCACTGATTGATTTTTTTTACACCAAAAAAAAGTCAATCCTCAGTAGGTGTAAGACTCCCTCCCGCACACAGATGTTGCATGCATGCAAAAATGAGAGAGAGAGAGAGAGAGAGAGAATTATATATATATAGATATATCTATCTAGCACTGAGCAGACTGATCAGTAAAATGGACATTATTAAACAGCGCTTAGGTGGTGCAAAAAATCTACTCTCACTACCTGAAATGGAATGATATATATAGAGAGGGACTGGGACATGTATTAGGGCTTGTGAAGGAGGGGGGCGGATTTGGGACCTGGAACTACAGCAGATTCAGATATTTTTCTTTTCACAGAAAAGCAGTAGATTGTCCAAACAAGTCGATTTTCAGCACAGGGGGGCACAGATCCTCTCTGTATGCAGTTGCCAGATAGAATGGCGGCATGCAGAGGGTTTGCCTACCTTCATGTTCCGTACCATGTGGCTTCTGCTGCCACCATCATGCCACTGCTGCTGTCTGCCTACAATCATGTTCCATACTGTATGGCTGCTTTAGCTGCCATCATGCCACTGTCACCACATGCCTACCATTATGTTCCATACTGTATTACTGCTGCTGCCTTCATCATGCTACTGCCGCTGTTTGCCTGCGTACCATCATGTTCCATACTGTTTGGTTGCTGCTTCCACCACTATAACTACCACTAAAATCCCCCTACTGCCACTTTCATTACCCCTATTGCCACTACAATTATTGCTACACAGCTGCCACTACTGCTACCCCTGTAGAGTCACACACAAAACTATTGCCTTGTCTGTTCCATGCTGAGCTACTATAGTTCTTGCTACTGTTTTGGCGACATGTCACTATTACCCTTTTCAAATCCGCACTGTACTGCTGCTGCTGCTCCAAATTAAAAGAGGGAATTTTTCCAGGCTCATTTAGAACAAGCCACTCTTTCTTTTGAAAACTAACACTTGTGTGTCTAAGTATGAGCAGGCATTCTGCCCCTCATATTTGGACGCTTGTGCAGAACAAGCTACTATTTCTTATTATTAACATGACGATCATATCTTTATGTACAATATGTAACTATAACAATAATGCAGTTCAGAATAATTCACGTTTTCAGTGTTCATATATTCTTTCCACATGGAGCAGTGCGATAGATAGATAGATAGATAGATAGATAGCTTTGTCAAACTGCCCAAATTTTCAGCGACTGTACCTAATTTCAGACAGTCTGGGCAAATTTGGACTGAGCCAGTCAAACTTAGGTGGGGCTTAACTGAGTCCCGTCCAAAAGTGCGTGCTGCTGGTTGGGTTACAACATCCCTTGGGTGGGGATTAAATGTCCAACCACTGAAAAATTATGCATTTCACAAGTCCACCTAAATGAATCAATTGTAGGGAATCTCTTTAACTGCATTCTGGTGCAATTTGAGTACTTTATGCTGGTGATGAGATTTTAATCCAGGACTTGTTTGCAGAAAATAATTAGGATCCTTTTCTATGAAAATAGGTTGAAATTGATGGACCTTTGTGTTTTTCCATAACCACTGTTAATGTTGTACTGCATGTGACTAAAGCTGGCCCTACACTTTAAATAAAATGTTGAGGATAGGAGCCTCCTTTAACGCCAGATGTCGGGGAGATAAGGATTGGGCTGTTGGATTTCAACTGCCTCATTAATTTGTTCTCTAGAAGATAAGCCACTGCCAGAGCAATGTGGAATGTGCTGGAAAACAAGCCTAAACCACAGAGCCCCACGGAGGTCTTGTGGAGTCCATGTCTGGATAGACGTTGATAGGCAGGTGGGTGATGTTATGGCTGATCAGTGTGTAATATATACCTGTAGGTTATAACAGTGTGTTTAATAGATATTATCAAAAATACTGTATGCCCATTATTATCACTCAGTTCAAGAGTGCTTTTGGTTTATTAAAAAAAATATTTCTTGGGAGACACACTTCTGAGACTGTAAGCCTTTATTGATGGAATAGTTAGGCAGTCTTTGTTCTTCCATCCGTCGGACAAATCAGAATAGGCTGCTTGCTGGATCTGAAAGGCCCTTATTGGTTTGTACAAGGACACATGGTTTATTTGTACATAATTATAATTCACCTTGTTAACATTACCAAAATTTTATATCTGAAAGAAAAACAAAAAAGGAAGGAATGAATCAGTAGTGAGCAGCATTTGAGACAGAATTTCTTTAGAAAACCATTTAGGGTGTTTCCATACTTTTTGGAGCAATTTTATTGGTTTTTATTGGGACCTTTTGTTCCGAATTTTCAGTATATGGGAAAATACCTGAAGAAAATGCCACAACCAGAGTATGTTGTGACTTGATTAAACACAAAGGGACAAAAACTGTCTTAAAACCAGTGTCCAGCCACTAGAGATGTCCCTAACTATTCGCTGGTGAACATAGCTTGTTCGCGTCCGCCGCGGCGGGCGAACATATGCGGGGTTTGCGTTCGCCCCTATACATCATTATTGAGCAAACTTTGACCCTGTACCTCACAGTCAGCAGACACATTCCAGCCAATCAGCATACCCTCCCTCCCAGACCCTCACACCTCCTATCTAAACGCAAGGACAGCATCCACCTTAGATTCATTCTGAAGCTGCAGTGTTAGTAATTGTAAATCGCAATGCGATTAATATAACCTGTATTATTCGCATTGCGATTACAACTTAGTTCTGAGTTCCTAATGGTTGTATTGCTAGAATATAACGAAGATAACGAATATAGCACTATATTCTCAATCTTCATTATATTCTAGCAATACAACCATTAGGAATTCAGATCTAAATTTAATTCGCAATGCGATTAATATAACCTGTATTATTCGCATTGCGATTACAACTTAGATCTGAGTTACTAATGGTTGTATTGCTAGAATATAACGAAGATTGAGAATATAGTGCTATATTCGTAATATTCGTTATATTCTAGCAATTTGCTATCATTACTCTGCCCAAATCTATATTCAGCTACATGGCTTAGAAAATATGCTGTCAAACAATGATCCTAGGTTTTGGTATAGACACATGATCTAGACTACCATATTTGCCTATACCAAATGTAAATATGCAACCAAATGTGTCAAAATACACAAAAAAATAAAAAATTAAAAAATTATAAAAACGCAGATGCGTTTTTGATGGTTTTCTATCAAAAACGCCCAAATAGCCCCTGGGGCGTTCAGATATCTTGCCTTGGAGGCAGCAGAACGTTGGTGGTAGTCATAGTCAACCGTCATATACAATCAAATAGAGGCATCAAATGGATTCGCAAAGCGATTAATAATTGTAAGTATTATCGCTTTGAGATTACAACTTTGGCGAGTTTGCTAATGGTGGGATAGGAAGAAGTAACGAATACAGTGCTATATCTATGAATAGTGCATTATAGAAGTTGGATTCGCAATGCGATTAATATAACCTGTATTATTCACATTGCGATTACAACTTAGAGCTGAGTTCCTAATGGTTGTATTGCTAGAATATAACGAAGATTGAGAATTCAATCTTCGTTATATTCTAGCAATACAACCATTAGGAACTCAGCTCTAAGTTGAATTCGCAATGCGATCAATGCAGGTTATATTAATCGCATTGCGAATTCAACTTGCCACACTCTGCGTCCACTACGTAATTTTCCATGGGAGTTTTGCCATGGATCCCCCTTCCGGCATGCCACAGTCCAGGTGTTAGTCCCCTTGAAACAACTTTTCCATCACTATTGTGGCCAGAAGGAGTCCCTGTGGGTTTAAAAATTCGCCTGTCTATTGAAGTCTATGGCGGTTCGCCCTGTTCGCACGTTCGCGAACATTTGAGAAAATTCGCGTTCGCCGTTCGCGAACGGAAAATTTTATGTTCGCGACATCTCTACCAGCCACCCTCAAAGGAGTTATGCCACTATTTAATGTTATTTTAATATAATTCAGTATGGAAAAACCAGTTGCTTTTGTAATTTACAGGTCATTTAATAATTTGTTGTATTACTATAATGTGATTTTGTTGTGGTAATGCGTTAAGCCAGCCAAAATATCATTGGCTACATCCATACGTTCTGTTACAAAAATGCTCAGTTGTGAGTTATTCCCATTACTTCATAATGGTATAATGGTGCACCCTAGTGTTTAATCCATATACTGTAGTAATGTGCACGTCCACCTACTGAGGTGACTGCTCGTGCTCTGTTCCATCCTTCAACTACCACCAGCCCTATCTACTGTTTGCTGTTACTGTTAGCTGTGACAGGGAAAAAGCTATAGCAGAAAGAACATACCCCTGAGAAAGGACATTCCCCCTTAACTGCAACAGGGAAAGAGCTGCAGCAAAAAATACATGCCCCCCTGAGAAAGGGCACGTCTTCTGAGCTGCAAGCCTGAGGAGAATCTACAGAGCGATGAATGAGGAGATCTCTGGATCCATGTGAGGTACAGAGCTGGCTCTAACTTTGTTAGAAAGTGATTTTCATGTACTATATGATGTCTGATTTTCATTTTTTACTTTGATCATGTTAAAATCCCTTTAAACAAGTATTTTCATATGGGTCAAAAGGATATATCATTATTTTCTGAAAGGTGTTGGCAGGGGCATAGCTAAAGGCTCATGGGCCCTGGTGCAAGTCAGAGGCAGGGGAGCACATAGCCTTCGTGCTGGTGCTGCCTGAGGCAAAAATTGAAACGCCCCCCGATGCCAAATTCTTGACCTAACTCTTTCCCTCCAGCTCGAGGTATAACCTGCATGCACTCTTTCTATAATACCAGTGTCTTCTTATGTTGCCCAAGGGTCTTTAGGCTCCCAACTGCTACCTCTGCACCCCCTATAGCTAGGCCCCTGGTTGTGGGTCCCTCCTTTGGGATCTGCTTCTATGTCCAGTGCTCCAGACTAAAAAAAGTAAACAAGAGCCATTGGCTCCTAAACTAAAAAGTTTAGGAGCCAAATTAAATTTTAGTCGCCAAATTGAAAATATATATAATTATAATAATAAAAAAAAAGATTTGGAGAAGATGAGACGCAGGTCACAGTAATGAGCCAGCACTACATATTAGGGGTGTCACGATACCAAAATTTTGATTTGGTTTCGATACCATAAAAAAGTATTGCGATACTCGATACCACGCAAAAAAAAAAATCTGCATTTTATGGGACGTCCGGCAAGGTGACACTGTTTTTTTTTATTATTATTTTACGATGTTTACTGCATAGGGGATATTTTTTAATATTTTAATAGTTTGGACTTTTCGGACATGTCGATATGTAATATGTTTATTTGTTGTTTATATATTTTATAAGTAAAATTGGGAAAGCGGGCAATTTATTATTAATATTTTGGTGTTTGTGTTTAAAAAAAAAAATTTTTTTACACTTTTTATTTACTAACTATTAGCCCCATTAGGGGCTACAACCCTTGTCCTATTCACCCTAATAGAGTTCTATTAGGGTGAATAGGACTTTACACTCTCTCTGCTGCCCTGGGCTTTGTGCACACGGCAGCAGGGAGCTTACCATGGCACCCAGGGTTTCAGTAGCATCCTGGCTACAATGGTAACTGACTGGAGCCCCAGGATTACAGTGCTGGGGCTCAATGGGAACTGCCAGTGAGGAGGAGGGGAGGGACCCTGTGGCCACTGCCTCACCAAAGACTTCAATACTAAAGGGCCGGGGGGGAGGGTGCACTGCCCCACCAATGTTTTTAATACTGGGATTTGAGGTGGGGGGAGCACTCCACCACCAATGTTTTTAATACTGGGGGGAAGGGGGGGGGGTCGAACTGTGCCACCAATGATGTTAACTCACCCATTAATTCAAATACAGGAGTGCGGCACCTGAGGGGTTAACTGTCGCGGATCTCAGCTACTTCTCATAGAGGTCGGGTGCCGGCTACATGATTATGCAGCCAGTACCTGCCTCCTATATTTGAATTAATGAGTGAGTTAACTTCATTTGTGGCTCAGTGGCCACAGCCTCTCCCCTCCTCTTCCCCTCTCTCCTCTCATCGGTGGCAGTGGCAGCAGCGGCACAGGGGAGAGGGAGAGACTGCTGCCTTCTCCTCTGTGCTGCTGAGTAAACGCCTGCGCTGGGGCGGCGGGGCAAGGAATTATTGGCTCCCATGCCCTGCCGCAATATTCAGCTACAGCGCGGCAGCCCTGTTCCAAATGGCGACAAGGCTAAAAAGTCTTGTCGCCATCTGCACATTTTAAGGCGCATTGGCGACCATTTTGATCGCCATCTGGAGCGCTGTATGTCCAGAACTGATCCAGAAGTGAACGGAGAGCACACCATGCATGTGTGGCCACCATCCATTTACCCTATGGCACTGAAGCTGTACACATGGCATTTTATGGAAGGACTGCTTCCTTTTAAAATGCGTGATGTTTGTCTAATGCTAAATTTGGCATAACAATGATCTATGGTTGGTTTACGCTGTTTGGGCTGGGTACTTCTAGTCCTGTACAGTACATAACAATGATTGTCCCAGATGGGAAAACCCCTTTTAAAAAAGATGAGTGTTTTATATATGGGCTCATCTAAAGTGATCAATCATGCTTGACTTTCTGAAAATCAGGCAGACAAACTTAGCTTCGTAGTTAGTGCAAAATGCTTCCTATTAAAATACATGATGCCTAATGTAAAATTTGGTAGAGGGATAGTAATGATCTAGAGCTGAGTTACGTTGTTTGGGCTGGGTACCATAACTTCAGTCAGGTACATGATTAGTAATTATGGGGCACCATAGCAAAATGGAGCATCAAAGCTTATAAATATTTTGGTTTACCTAATGCACTTGAGTAACGCACACAGTCATATCACACAGTGGCGTGCCTAGGATGTTTGGCACCCAGGAAGGGTCCTTTCTCTGGCATCCCCCCCCCCAATACGTTAAAATAATTGTACCCCCTTACAGTAGTATTGCCCTCATTGTACAACCTTCATAGTCGTTTTGTACAGATGTGTGCCCCCTCACAGTAATTATGCCCACATTGTGCCCCCTCACAATAGTTATACCCTCTCTGTGTCCCTTTCACATTTGTAATGCCCTCTTTGTACCCCCTTCACAGCAATAATCCCCATTGTGCCCCCTTCACAGTAATAATCTCCATTGTGCCCCCTTCATAGTAATAATTCCCATTGTGTCCCCTTCATAGTAATAATACCCATTGTGCCCCCTTTATAGTACTAATGACCACTGTACTCCCTTCATAGTAATAATTCCCATTGTTCCCCCTTTATAGTAATAATGACCACTGTACTCCCTTCATAGTAAGAATGCCCATTGTGCCCCCTTCACAGTAATAATGCCCATTTTGCCCCCTTAATAATAGAAATGCCCACTGTGCTAGTAATGACCTCTGTTCCCCCTCCATAGTAGAAATCCCAACTGTGCCCCCTTCACAGTAATAATGCCCACTGTGCCCCCTTCACAGTAATAATGCCTTCTGTGCCCCCTTCATTGTAGTAATGCCCTCTGGCTCTGTGCCCCCTCCATAGTAGAAATGCCCATTTTGCCCCCTTCACATTAGTAATGCACCCTGCGCCCCCTCCATAGTAGTTAAGCCCTCTGTGCCCCCTCCATAGTAATAAAGTCCTCTGTGCCCCCTCCATAGTAATAAAGCCCTCTGTGCCCCCTCCATAGTAATAAAGCCCTCTGTGCCCCCTCCATAGTAATAAAGTCCTCTGTGCCCCCTTCATAGTAATAAAGCCCTCTGTGCCCCTCCATAGTAATAAAGCCCTCTGTGCCCCCTCTGTATTACAAAAACAAAAAAAACACAGTAACTACTCACCTTGTCCCGTTCCTGAAGCTCACATACCTCTCTTCCCTGCAGGCACAGATGGCTCTGCAGCACTGTGTGGCCGGAGCTTATGCCGATTTCTGGGCTGCAGGCTCCGCCCACACAAGCCGGCAGCGCGATCTGTGTCTGCAGGCTGAATGGTGGAGCAGGGAGAAGTCTTCCTCCTTCACCATTCTGTGTGCCACCGGCCTGAAGGAGGGAAGGAGCTCGGGGAGCTG
Organism: Bufotes viridis; assembly: GCA_033119425.1. Lineage (NCBI taxonomy): Eukaryota > Metazoa > Chordata > Amphibia > Anura > Bufonidae > Bufotes > Bufotes viridis. The sequence goes on along the minus strand of CM065594.1, from coordinate 240,354,130 downwards.
AGCGGTGAGTGACAGGAACGCAGCTCCCAGCGCTCCAGCAATGAATGCTTTCATCTGTATAGATGGAAGCACTCATTGCTTCTGGCACCCCCCTGAGAGCCGGCACCCGGGGCGGACCGCCCCCGCCCCCCGCTTAGTACGCCACTGATGTCACAATACATGTAGTGGGATAATGTGTAGAGTGATGTCACAGTGCAGTTACAGTACAGGAATAACACAATGAAGTCACACTACGGGAATAATGCAAAGCATGACACAATAACACAAAAAAAAGGTCAACATGTACTCTGTGACATCAGAGGAAAGTGATATCACCATGCACAGGTATAGAAAAGAAATGATGTCACAGTACAGGATTAGCACAGTGATTACAACACAGAAATAATGCAAAAAGTGACGACCCTTCGATTGCCCATAATAATTGGGTAATTTTTTATCTTACCTTTTTTCACTTTTTTATGCGTTTAATACAACAAGATCCTGAGAATAAAAGCAGAAAAAAGTTACATGTTGCACTAAGCCTTCAGCAATTAAATTACACATAATCGTGATTTTGGGGGTCTGAGTTATTAATTGTTACTATGGAAAATATCTCAAGTTAGCAAAAGCATTGTAAAGCATACTAAAACAGAGAGGTCAGAAGTGACACATAATACAACCAATTAATGTGTAATACTTACATCCAGGATATCAATGTCGGCATCATTAAAGTCTATGCCCATCAGCTTAGGCAAAGGTATTCCGCTCCCTAAAACCGCTAAAATGTAGGAAAAACACAAAGATTTAGGTTAACATCACACTATACATGATTAGTACAAGGTGCCTGCCAGGACCAAGACAAAGTTTGAAGACTGTTTCTGTTGAAAGTTTATTCAAGTAAAGCTGCTATTCAACTACATACAAGGTCTGGACTCAATTTTCTTTCAAATTCCTCAATTGTTCCCCCTATTTATTGCTTCGGAGCCAAACCTGGAGTCCAGCCGTATCCAGGTAAGAGCACAGTGAAACACATAAAAGGACATTTTAGGCCACACTATACCACTCGGCATTCCTATACCTGGGTCACATTACACAGAGGGCCCTAGGGGGAGGCGCCCATTGTAGAGGCAGCATGAGGAGACCACAGAGTGGCCCAATTACAGAGTCTGGAGGTGGCAGCAGCATCAGGATGAGGCCACAGAGTGACATAATGACAATGTGGAGATGGTAGCGGCATCAGGAGACCACAGAGTGGCACAATGACAGTGTGGAGGTGGCGGCAGCAGCAGCATCAAGTGGAGGCCACAGGGTGGCACAATGACAGTGTGGAGGTTGCAGCAGCAGCATCAGGAGACCACAGAGTGGCAAGGTGACTTAGTGTGGAGGCCTCAGCAGCATCAGGAGACCACAGAGTGGCAAGGAGACATAGTGTGGAGGTAGCAGCAGCATCAGGAGACCACAGAGTAACCCGGTACAGAGTGGGGAGGTGGGTGGAAATACCAGTACCAGCTGAAGATGGTGGGTAAAAGAAGGAGCACTTGGCATCAGGCGGGTGGCAGCATCAGAATAGTAGCTGAGGCAGGTAGCCAGAAGAAACCGGTCTCTTTTGTCAAAGTGTTGGTGTGGCACCATGGATGATCTAGTCTGATCCATTAGGCACTGGTGGGTGGAAATCCTGGCTGATCCACACCTGATTCATCTTGACAAAGGTCAGTCTCTCCACATTTTGGGTGGACAGGCAAGTTCTTCTAAGGGTTTAGTGCAGCCCCCGCTGCACTAAACACCCGACCGGATGCCACACTACTGGTCGGGCAGGACAGCTTTTCCAGGGCAAACTCTGCCAGTTGCAGCCAAAAATCCAGTTTGGCTGCCCAGTAGTCCATCGGATCTTTAATGTGGGGTGGCAGGGTACTGTCCAAGTATGCCACCACCTGCTGGTTCAGGTCTGCTCCAGGTCTAGCTGCTGCTGCTGGTGAGTAGTTTTTTCACTAGGCGTGTGAAGAAAGCTGCTCATCAGCAACTCTATACTCAAGTTGCTGCTGATAGAACTGGAACTACTCCTACCCCCCACCCTGCTACAGCAGCAGTGGCAGAGGAACGTGAGTGCAGAGGGTCCCCCCGGAGACAGAGTGGAGAGGGTGTCAGCAGTAAGTTTGTGTTGACGTCACTGATTATTTTGCCCTTCCTCTGATCCGTCAGGACAATAACCCCCAAAAAACGGATCCTGTCTGTGGAGCATCCACCTGTACTCGGTCAGCATTTGGTCAGTAATTCATCATTATTGCTAAATTCCCCAAAAAAACAGGAGTGGATCCAAAACTGAGATGACACGTGAATGGAATATTTGCATGTCTTTTGTGTTTTGTACCCACTCCTGCTTTTGGCTACCAAATCATAAGACAATTCTGATGGAACCATACAGGCCTTACAACTGCTACACAGACAGGATCCGTTGCGCGTCTCATTTTTTCTTCCTTCTGACAGATCAGAAGAAGGGTCAAATAAATGGTCGTGTCAGCCAGGCCGAAGGGAAAAATAGTGGTCCAGTCATGAAGTGTGGAGGCTGGGAACAGCATAAAAAGTCTACAGAGTGGCCTTGTGGCATAGTGGTGAGGTGGACATGTAACACCCCAGAGTGGTGTTACCCCTTCTGCTCCTTGCTACTGTCTTTATTGGGCTAACCTCATGTCATCTTATGCATTTATTCCAGGTCCTCCACAATGAGCATTTCTAATTTGTTTGCAACTGTTTGTGTTCACATATAATGTGCCTGGCTCACCAGCAGGTGGCAGCAAACACAGCAGAGCTGTAATTATGTAGAATTGAGCTTGCCGTTCCATTCTAACCTCCCTCTGTGGAGAGGTGGGCGAGTCCCACTTCCAACGGGAAGGGTGGGGGCCAGTTCTAGTTAGTCTAGCTTACCCCTTGCTTGGGGAAGATGTGCAGGGCTTGCTTCTGCTGGATGAGCCCAATCCAGCCAGAGCCCCCTCAGCACTGCTGGCCATGGTGGCCAAAGTTTAGAGCCTTATGAGCCAGGAGGAAAGTTCCCTGGCCTAATCTGTATACAGACCTTAGAAGGAAAGTGCAGCATACAGCAGAAGCAAAGTCATACAGTCAGCCTGTCAGTACAGCAGAGCCAGGGAGAAACAGATGTAGCAAAGTCAAGTTTGCCTGCCAGTTTTAATGCTAAAGCCTGCCAGGACCAAGAAAAAGTTTGAAGACTGTTTCTGTTCTGTTTCTCCCTGCCTCCATCTCCACTGCATACTGCCACAGTGTGTCTGGGTCCTCTGCCTCGTCTTCCTCATTGCCCAGTAGCTCCTCTGGCTGCTCCTACTCCTCCTCTCCTGTCACCTGTGTATAAAAAGCAGCCATTTCACTACACATTGTTTGTACTCCAATATCTCCTCCTCCTCCTCCAGTTCAGCCCCTACAGGGCTTATGTGGCCGTGAGATCTAGGCGCCACGTCTCCAGTTCCCTTACCAGCCAGATTTACCAGCATCTGTTCCAGGACATGAAGCAGTGGAATGACGTTGTTTATCCCATAGTCCTGGCGACTGACAAATAACGTGGCCTCCTCAAAGGGCCTGAGCAAACGGCAGGTGTCACGCATGAGTTGCCACTGGCTGACATTGAAGTTACACAGGGGAGTACTCCTCTCTAGTGTTGAGCGAACAGTTCGAGAATCGTTCGGGTCCGTACCGAATTTTGGGGTGTCCGTGACACGGACCCGAACCCGGACATTTTCAAAAAAGTTCGGGTTCGGGTCCGGTGTTCGTCAATTACTTCCCGCTTTCTGAAGGGCTGCACAGCAGCCAATCAGCTAGCGTTTTACTTCTTGCCCTAAGAGCCCATCACAGCCAGGCCTACTAATGGCATGGCTGTGATTGGCCAAGTGCAGCATGTGACCCAGCCTCTATTTAAGCTGGAGTCACGTAGCGCCGCACGTCACACTGCTCTGATTAGTGTAGGGAGAGGACGCAGCTTCTGTGAGGGCGAGATAGGCAGGGATAAAGAAGTGATTGAATGATCTACCTTACTACACCTGTGCATCAGAACAACTCAGCTGAGCTGTTCACTGAAAGTCACTATTTTGTTGAGACTGGCCAGAGCTATTTTTACTGGCACATGTAACTGGGCTGACCGGCGGTGGCCATTTTGGGACTTGTGGTGCGCCAGCACAAGCTGCCACAGAGTCTAAACCAAAGCTCCAAAGAAGTGAAAAATCTACACCTGTGAATCAGAACAACAGCGATTCAGCTGCTCAGTCAAAGTCTATTTTTTTTCTGGCTGGGCAGAACGTTTTCTGGCACATGTTACTGGGCTGATAGGCGGCGGCCATTTTGGGACTTGTGGTGCTACAGCAAAAGCTGCCACAACGTCCATTAATCTCATGTAATAGTCAATTTTTTCATAGATATACTACATCAGGGGTTTGGCTGTGCTTGTGTCACCCATACTAACTGCAAAGATATTTAATATATCAGTGGTGAAACTGAAAGTAACCCACTTGGATAGCAAATCCCATGAATGTGCTGTTCCAGCTAGGCTAGCCAGTGCCACTACAGCCAAGTCCAATACTGTCAGCCAGAAATATATATTTTTTTTATGTGCCAGAAATATAAATTAAAAAAAGCTTTCACCGTAATAATAAAATTATTCTGGTGTTAGACCAGAAGAAGCACTCCTGTTGTAATTAATACTGTAAAAAGGCTTAGGCAATATTTCTCCCAGTGTGGGAAATTTATCTAGCAAAACTAGCATTTTAAAAATTCCGGTGTTCTGAAATACCAGCAGTCCTCTTGTAATTAATACCGCAAAAAGGCATTATATCGTCCAGTGTTGTAATTTTGGTGAAAAAAAGGCCAATTTAATCAATCTGGTGTTAGTTACACCAGAAACAGTAGGCCGCACGTTTTAACTCCTGTAAAAAGGAATTAATACCTGAAAAAGGCATTACATTGTCCAGTGTTGTAAATTTGTTGAAAAAAAGGCCAATTTAATCAATCTGGTGTTAGTTAGACCAGAAACAGTAGGCCGCACGTTTTTACTCCTGTAAAAAGGAATTATATCTCCACGTGTGGGAATCTATGTACCAAAACTAGCATTTTAAAAATTCTGGTGTCCAATTTGCAGCAGTTTTCTTGTAATTAATACCGGAAAAAGGAATTATATCTTCCAGTGTGGGAATTTATGTACACAAACTAGCATTTTAAAAATTCTGGTGTCCAATTAGCAGCAGTCTTCTTGTAATTAATACCTGAAAAAGGCATTCCATTGTCCAGTGTTGTAATTTTGGTGAAAAAAAGGCCAATTTAATCAATCTGGTGTTAGGTACACCAGAAACAGTAGGCCTCACGTTTTTACTCCTGTAAAAAGGAATTAATACCGGAAAAAGGCATTACATTGTCCAGTGTTGTAATTTTGGTGAAAAAAAGGCCAATTTAATCAATCTGGTGTTAGTTACACCAGAAACAGTAGGCCGCACGTTTTTACTCCTGTAAAAAGGAATTATATCTCCCCGTGTGGGAATCTATGTACCAAAACTAGCATATTAAAAATTCTGGTGTCCAATTTGCAGCAGTTTTCTTGTAATTAATACCGGAAAAAGGAATTATATCTTCCAGTGTGGGAATTTTGTGGCTAAAAAATAATATATTTTATTGTGGTGCGAGCTGAATCGCAACAATGAGGAAACATTCTATTAAGGGACGAGGACGCGGTCGTGGTGGTGTCCGTGGAGCCTCTGTTGCTGGCAGAGGACGTGGCCGTTCGGCCTCAGGCGCACAAAGTAGTGAACCAACTCCCTTAAGTAGCCGGCAGAATTTACAGCGATATTTGGTGGGGCCCAATGCCGTTATGAGGATGGTAAGGCCTGAGCAGGTACAGGCTTTAGTCGATTGGGTGGCCGACAGTGCTTCCAGCACGTTCACCACATTGTCTTCCGCCCAGTCTTCTGCGGAAAGCGCACAGGTGGCACCTGAAAACCATGCCCATCAGTCTGTCACATCACCCCCATGCATATCAGGGAAACTTTCTGAGCCTCAAGTTATGCAGCAGTCTCTTATTCTGTTTGAAGACTCTGCTCCCACGGTTTTCCAGGGCGTCCACCTAGCCCTTCCCCAGCGGTGGAAGACATTCCATGCACTGGCGCACAACCACTTATGTATCCAGATGATGAGGACATGGGAATACCACCACAGCAGAGTGACCGAGTCTCTGATGATGACGAAACACTGGTGCCCACTGCCGCGTCTTATTGCAGTGTGCAGACTGAACAGGAGGAGGTCAGGGAGGAAGACTGGGTGGAAGACGATGCAGAGGACGATGAGGTCTTAAACCCCACATGGACTGAAGGTCGTGCCGCTGACTTAAATAGTTCAGAGGAAGAGGCAGTGGTGAGACCGAGACAACAGCGAAGCCAAAGAGGGAGCAGGGGTCAAAAGCAGAACAGCCGCCGTCCAGAGAGTTCGCCTGCTATTGGCCAGCGCCAACAGGGACCCAGCACCCCAAAGGCATCTTCAAGGAGTTCCCTGGCATGGCACTTCTTCAAACAATGTGCTGATGACAAGACCAGAGTGGTTTGCACGCTGTGCCATCAGACCCTGAGGCGAGGCTTTAACGTTCTTAACCTGAGAACCACCTGCATGATCAGGCATCTACATGCAAAGCATGAACTGCAGTGGAGTACACACCTTAAAAACAAGGAACCCGCTCAGGCTCCCCCTGCTCCCTCTACCGCTGCTGCCTCGGCTTCCGGCTCGAGAGGAATGTTGCCACCTGCCGAGCAGCAAACAGAGGATGTGCCACCGACACCACCACCACCACCGTCACCTAGCGTATCCACTATTTCACACAGCAGCGTTCAGCTCTCCATCTCTCAAACCTTTGAGAGGAAGCGCAAATTCCCACCTAGTCACCCTCGAGCCCTTGGCCTGAATGCCAGCATTTCTAAACTACTGGCCTTTGAAATGCTGTCATTCCGGCTGGTGGACACAGACAGCTTCAAACAGCTTCCCTGCACATGCAAGTGTCCGATAAAATCAAGTGTGCACTGCGCAACGCCATTTGTGGCAAGGCCCACCTAACCACAGATACGTGGACCAGTAAGCACGGCCAGGGACGCTATATCTCCCTAACTGCACACTGGGTAAATGTAGTGGCGGTTGGGCCCCAGGCGGAGAGTTCCTTGGCGCATGTCCTTCCGCCGCCAAGGATCACAGGGCATCATTCTTTGCCTCCTGTAGCCTCCTCCTCCTACTCGGCTTCCTCCTCCTCCTCCTCTGCTTCCGCCAGCTCATCCAGTCAGCCACACACCTTCACCACCAACTTCAGCACAGCCCGGGGTAAACGTCAGCAGGCCATTCTGAAACTCATATGTTTGGGGGACAGGCCCCACACCGCGCAGGAGTTGTGGCGGGGTATTGAACAACAGACCGACCAGTGGTTGCTGCCGGTGGGCCTCAAGCCCAGCCTGGTGGTGTGCGATAATGGGCGAAATCTCGTGGCAGCTCTGGGACTAGCCGGTTTGACGCACATCCCTTGCCTGGCGCATGTGCTGAATTTGGTGGTGCAACAGTTCATTCACAACTACCCAGACATGTCAGAGCTGCTGCATAAAGTGCGGGCCGTCTGTGCGCGCTTCCGGCGTTCACATCCTGCCTCTGCTCGCCTGTCAGTGCTACAGTGGAACTTCGGCCTTCCCGCTCACCGCCTAATATGCGACTTGCCCACCCGGTGGAACTCCACCTTGCACATGCTGGAGAGACTGTGCAAGCAGCAGCAGGCCATAGTGGAGTTTCAGCTGCAGCACGCACGGGTCAGTCGCACTGCGGAACAGCACCACTTCACCACCAATGATTGGGCCTCCATGCGAGACCTGTGTGCCCTGTTGCGCTGTTTAGAGTACGCCACCAACATGGCCAGTGGCGATGCCACTGTTATCAGCGTGACGATACCAATTCTATGTCTCCTAGAGAAAACGCTTAAGGTGATGATGGAAGAGGAGGTGGGCCAGGGCCAGGAGGAGGAGGAGGAGGATGACGGGTCGTTTTTAGCACTTTCAGGCCAGTCTGTTAGAAGTGGCTCAGAGGGAGTTTTTTTGCAGAGGGCAGGTACAAATGTGGCCAGCCAGGGACCTCTACTGGAGGACGAGGAGGATGAGGAGGAGGTGGAGGAGGATGAGGATGAAGCAGGTTCACAGCGGGGTGGCACCCAGCACAGCGCAGGCACATCCCTGGTGCGTGGCTGGGGGGATACAGAGGATGATGATGATACGCCTCCCACAGAGGACAGCTTGTCCTTACCTCTGGGGAGCCTGGCACACATGAGCGATTACATGCTGCAGTGCCTGCGCAACGACAGCAGAGTTGCCCACATTTTAACGTGTGCCACCCTGCTGGATCCACGGTACAAAGACAATGTGCCCACTTTACTTCCTGCACTGGAGCGTGATAGGAAGATGCGCGAGTACAAGCGCACGCTGGTAGACGCGCTCCTGAGAGCATTCCCAACTGTCACAGGGGAACAGGTGGAAGGCCAAGGCCAAGGCAGAGGAGGAGCTAGAGGTCGCCCACGCAGCAGTGTCACGGCCAGCTCCTCTGAGTGCAGGGTTAGCATGGCAGAAATGTGGAAAAGTTTTGTCTCCACGCCACAGCTAACTGCCCCACCACCTGATACGGAACGACAGTGGCCTTGTCATGTGCTGGGTGATATAAATGTTATACTTGTGCCATCTGACATGGTTGCCGGGGTCCCATTAAATGATGGCCTACTCCTGTGGTGGGTGATCTAAATGCCTGATTCTCTGCTGTGAAACCTCTCTCCTCCGTCTGGGTGCAGGGGTCAAAGTCTCTCAAAGTCGCCTTCTCCTGTGCTGGGTGATGTAAAACTGATGCTTGTGCCATCTGACATGGTTGCCGGGGTCCCATTAAATGATGGCCTACTCCTGTGGTGGGTGATCTAAATGCCTGATTCTCTGCTGTGAAACCTCTCTCCTCCATCTGGGTGCAGGGGTCAAAGTCTCTCAAAGTCGCCTTCTCCTGTGCTGGGTGATGTAAAACTGATGCTTGTGCCATCTGACATGGTTGCCAGGGTCCCATTAAATGATGGCCTACTCCTGTGGTGGGTGATCTAAATGCCTGATTCTCTGCTGTGAAACCTCTCTCCTCCGTCTGGGTGCAGGGGTCAAAGTCTCTCAAAGTCGCCTTCTCCTGTGCTGGGTGATATAAATGTTATACTTGTGCCATCTGACATGGTTGCCAGGGTCCCATTAAATGATGGCCTACTCCTGTGGTGGGTGATCTAAATGCCTGATTCTCTGCTGTGAAACCTCTCTCCTCCGTCTGGGTGCAGGGGTCAAAGTCTCTCAAAGTCGCCTTCTCCTGTGCTGGGTGATGTAAAACTGATGCTTGTGCCATCTGACATGGTTGCCGGGGTCCCATTAAATGATGGCCTACTCCTGTGGTGGGTGATCTAAATGCCTGATTCTCTGCTGTGAAACCTCTCTCCTCCGTCTGGGTGCAGGGGTCAAAGTCTCTAAAAGTGGCCTTCTCTTGTGCTGGGTGATGTAAAACTGATGCTTGTACCATCTGACATGGGTGCAGGGGTCAAAGTAACTAAAAGTGGCCTTCTCCTGTGCTGGATGGTATAAATGTAATACTTGTGCTATCTGACATGTCTCCTCTGTCTGGGTGCTAAGGCCTAAGTCACTGAAAGTGGCCTTCTCCTGTGGTGGTTGATATGATGCCAGATTCTCTGCTGTGGGACCTCTCTCCTTTGTCTGGATGCTGGGGTCAAAATAATAGTAAGCGACCTTCTCCATTGGTGGGTGATTTGAAGCCTGATTCTGTGCTATGGGACCTAACTCCAATTTATATTGGTTAATTTTATTTTATTTTATGTTAAGTCATCATTTCCCTATCTACATTTGTTTGCAGGGGATTTACCTACATTTTGCTGCCTTTTGCAGCCCTCTAGCCCTTTCCGGGAGTCTTTTACAGCCTTTTTAGTGCCCAAAAGTTCGGGTCCCCATTGACTTCTATGGGGTTCGGGTTCGGGATGAAGTTCGGGTTGAGTTCGGATCACGAACCCGGACATTTTCCGGAAGTTCGGCCGAACCTCTCGAACCCGAACATCCAGGTGTTCGCTCAACTCTACTCCTCTCTACTTGGATCATGAAGAAATCATTGATGGCCTTTCTCTGTTCGTATAGTCGGTCCAACATATGAAGGGTGGAATTTCAACAGGTGGAAACTTCGCATATCATGTTGGGGGAGCCGTTCTGCCGCTGCAGCTCAAGGAGTGTGTGCTTTGCAGTGTACGAGTGGCTGAAGTGCATGCAAAGTTTCCTGGCCATTTTTAGGATGTCTTTGTAAGATCCTTACCTGTCTCGCACTCTGGTGTGACCAAAAAGGGTCCTCATGGAGTTGCGGGACAGGTTACGCATGTCTCCACTGATACACCAACTCCGACCGCTTTGCGAACCAACACGGGGATGCGGTTGCATGTGCGCCGGAGGGGAAGACCACATGGGTTTCAGGAAAAAACTGGGCCGGGCTAGTGGCACTATGCCGCGGCCTAGCTTATCTCCGGTGCCTATTGCGGATTCTATTCCGGTGTCCATGTCGACGCGCTCGCATACTCCCGCAGAGCCTGTTGTGCATCCGCGTGTACGTTCAAAAGCGGGTTCGCAAGGGGATACGCGGTTACGCATATGTGCTTCTTATGCGCTTCGCCGACCAACAAAGGGAATAGCACCTGGCCCCAAGTGCAAAGTAGATTAGGGGGCCAGCATTGGTCTAATTGACTAATGTCTGACCAAGCCTTTTACACAGGTGTAGGCAGGATCATGACCTATGGGGAGTGGACACTTGGCGCCCTGGGATTTGTTAGCACATAAAAAGTGGCCTCCCAGGTCGGTCAGTGCCCACTGTTATTTTTCCTATCCAGGTGCAGGTCAGTACTGCTTACTTCTGAGAGAAGATTGCTTGGACTCTGTCCGCTCCAGTGGGACACAGGACCCGGAATTTTCCGTGAAGCTTTCCTTCACCTGGCAACCAGCTCAGGGACTAATGCACGGTTTGGGACTTCTCCTGGCTTTCCCACAGTTTTGTGTACCTGTTATTTTGCTCGAGCAAGTTACCTGGACTTTTAAATCGTTTTTTTGAATAAAGACCTTTGATTTGAACTTCACTGGTCTGTTTGTTGGTGTCTTGCATTACAGTCTTGTAGATGGGTGGAAAACTTGACAACTTGACATCCGCTTGACAACCAGATTGAACATGTGTGCCATGCAGGGCACATAGCTCAGCCCTCCTTGACGCAGTGCCAACACGATGTTCTTTTTGTTGTCGGTCACCATGGTTCCGATTTTGAGTTGTCGCGGAGAAAGCCAGGATTTGATTTCTTGAGGACAGACATGGAGGAGTTCCTCCCTGTGTAACCCCGTTCACCCAGGCAAACGAGGTGCAGAACAGCGTGGCACCACCGTGCTGTGCACATGTGGTATGCTAGAGGGGCACAGTGAATTGTCCCTGCAGTGGAGGCTGAGGACAAGGTGGAGGATGAGGAGGCAGAGGTGGACATTGTCGCAGGACCCACAGTGTGAGAACGTGGAGGCGGAAGAGGCAATACTTGGCCAAGTTGCTGGTGTGGCTGTGCAGCAACCACAATTACCCAGTGGGCCGTAAAGGACATGTATTGTCCCTGACCCTAGTTACAGCTCCACACGTTGGCGCTGCCATGCACTTTGGCAGACACCGACAGACTCAAGGACTGGCCCAGCTTCTGTTCCATATACGTGTGCAGGGTTGGTACTGCCTTTTTGGCAAAGAAATGACAGCTTGGGACCCTCCATCTCGGCTCGGCACAAGGCATCAGTTCTCTGAAAGGTGCAGAGTCCACCACTTGGAAAGGGATGGACTGCAGCACCAGCAACATGGCCAGGAGCACATTCAGCTTCCGAGCCGTTAGATGAGTGCACGCATACTGTTGTCTCTTGGCCATCGCTTTGGTGATCGATTGCTGACGGAATGACTGACAAGGAGTAGGAGGAGTATCAGGAGCATCAGGACCAGCAGATGATGGGAAGGACAGACAGCTCCCTTTGGCTGAGGTGGTGGAGCCTTGACTGCCTGAAATCAGGTGCGTGCCACTGGGTGATGCAGCAGTTGTTGTGGCAGGCTGGACCACCACATCAGAGCCACAGTTCTTCCAGGCCACTTTATGGTGACGCTGCATATGTTGACGAAGGGCCATGGTGCCAACATTGGCACCCTGCCAATGCTTCACCTTCTGCCCACATATTCTACAAATGGCCATGTTTACCTCATCTGGCGGCTTAAAAAACTGCCACACTGCCGAGTAGGTGATTTTATCTCCAACACTCCGCACTGACTGACTGCTACCGCCGCTGCTTCCGTGAACCCCTAAACCACTACTTACTGGGCAGGTAGGCTCCTGCGAAGCGGGTAACCTACCCGGGGCACGTTTGGCTCCCAACCTCCCACTGCTGCCACCTTGCTGACTCTCGGCCACACTAGCAACTTGCTGGCCCCGCCGCTGCCACACGGGCAAGCTGCCACCCTCATTTCCCGATGAAGATGATGCCCCTAATTCACCCGTCTCCCAAGTGCGATCAGCTACATCATCATCATCGAGTGCTGTCTGCATGTCACTGATGTCCTTCTCAACGGTCTCTGACAGCTCGCAATACCAGCCAGGCCACTCTCCTCATCACTACTTGCCCGCCTACTGGAGGAAGCAGTGGATGTCTCCTCCACATCTTGACTGGCCAGTAGCTGCTGACTGTCCTCTAGTAGCTCGTCCTCGCTGTATAGTGATGCTGAACCCACAGCATATAATACTTGTGTGGCTGAGGGAACAGAAAAGGACAGAGGCGGGTTGAGGATAGGTGAGGGCACAGGGCCTGCTCCCGGGCCATGCCGACTAAGGGTTGTGTCTGTTGCGACCTGTGCCTGCGCCAGAAACATTTAGGGCCTCTGCCACTCCCCTGTGCAGGGCCTGGCACTTCTCTGTCTGACATACTGTTAGATCAAATAAATAAATAAAAAGCAAATTAAAACACCCAAAAAAAGTCTGTAATTTTCTCACTTCACCAGACAACGGCTAATAAGCCCTTTTTTCCACTAATACACTCCAAAGAAGGCTTTAGAACATGTTACTGCACCGCTGAATGGCAAATAGGCCCTTATTTTTTCCACTTATACACGCCACAAAAGGCTTTAGAACATATAACTACACAGTTGAACGGCAAATAATATATATTTTTTTGCCACTAATACGCGCCAAAAAAGGCTTTAGAACATATAACTGCACCGCTAAACGGCAAATATATTTTTTTTTGCCACTAGAGTTGAGCGAACACCTGGATGTTCGGGTTCGAGAAGTTCGGCCGAACTTCCCGAAAATGTTCGGGTTCGGGATCCAAACTTCATCCCAAACCCCATTGAAGTCAATGGGGACCCGAACTTTTGGGCACTAAAAAGGCTGTAAAATAGCCCAGGAAAGGGCTAGAGGGCTGCAAAAGGCAGCAAAATGTAGGTAAATCCCCTGCAAACAAATGACTTAAAATAACATAAAATAGAGAAAAATAATAAATAAACATTCTAAACTTGAGCCCAAGTGAGTGACAGTGGCACCTGTCACCCAGCAAACAGAGGATGTGGCAGCAACGCCACCACATCGGTCATCGTCACCAAGCATCTCCACCAAATCCCATGAAAGTGTTCAGCTATCAGCTGTCCATCTCCCAAACACTGGAAAGAAAAAGAAATAGAAAGAGGAAGTACCCCCCTACCAATGGCTCTTAATGCCTTATTTCAAACTTCCTGGTCCTTTGAAATGCTGTCATTCTGTCTGGTGGACAGTTTTAAAAACCTAATGGCGGTGGCTGTCCCACAGTACGTTTATCCCAGCCGCCGCTACTTTTGCAAGCGAGCCATCCCTTCCCTGCACAACCAAGTGGCTGACAAAATTAGGTGTGCACTGCGCAACGCTATCTATGGCAACGTCCACATAACCAACAACACAGTGGGTAAATGTAGCGGCTGGCCCAGAGGCGGATAGCATTTTTGCAAATGTCCTTCCGCCCCCGAGGATTGCTTGGCATTTCTCTTTGTATCCTGTTACCTCCTCCTCCTCCTCCTACTCGGCTTCCTCCTCCTCTACCTCCTCCTCATCCACTCAGCGTAACACCTTCACCACCCACAGCAGCACAGCCAGGGGAAATGACAACAGTCTGTTTTAAAATCTGTATGTTTGTGGGAAAAACCCCACAACGCGCAGGAGCTGTGGACAGGCATGGAACAACAGACGGATCATTGGTTGGTGCCATTGAGCCTTCAGCCCGGCCTAGTGTTGTGCGCTAATGGGGCAAAATGTAATAGCAGGTCTGAGCCTAGCCGGTTTGACGCACATTCCCTGCCTGCCACATGTGCTGAATTTGGGGTGCAGAAATTCCTAAACACCAGACAGTGAAAATCAATTCAGTTAATCGAACACACACAACACCCCCCCCCCCCCTTTCACTCAAACTATTAACAAACTATTTACAAATTTACTTAAAAACATATTAAAATAACTATAATGCAGCTAAACTAACCATACAAACAAACAAAACTATATACACGCCTTATCCTTAACTTAAGGCCAGCCAATTACAAGTGGCTCGGAGGGTGGGTTCCTGCACCAACATAGGCCCTGGCCTGGAACACAAATGTCCAGGCAGGGCACAGTTCTGGAGGATGAGGAGGAGTAGGAGGAACGCTGTGGGATACAGGGGACACAGACGATATACCTCCCTCAAAGAGGATAGCTTGTCCTTGCCTCTGGGCAGCCTGGCAGACATGAGCAACAACATGCTGCAGTGCCTGCGCAACGACCGCCCAGTTACTGCCACATTCTAACTTGTGCTGCTTACTGGGTGGCCACCCTGCTGCATCCCTCATTACAAGGACAACATGCCGTCCTTAATTCCCTCACTGGAGTGTAAAAGGAAGATGAGCCCGCTAGTAGACACGCTGCTGATGGCATTTACACCTGACACCGTGGACTCAGTGGAAGCACAAGGTGAAGGCAGAGGAGGAGGAGGAAGAATTTGCCAATGCAGCTGGGTCACCACCAACACCTCAGAAGGCAGGTTTATCATTGGCAAAATGTGGAAAAGCTTTGTCATCACGCCACAACAACTTGCACCACCAGCAGATCTGGAACATCTTAGCAGGAGGCAGCATTTCAGCAACATGTTGGAACAGTACATGTACTGACTGATGGGTCTGCCTAGGGGAATAGCTACAGGGGAAGCTGGGGAAGGAACTGCTTTGGGGCCGTGACCTAGAAAGGGCCCATCCAGGAGGAGGAGGAGGAGGAGTAAAGGACTTTGTCAGGGCCCCCTCAACAGTATTATACAATGAAATTATATACAGTGGCAGTATAGACAGTGTAGAAAGCGAATGGAACAGCTGCTGGGCCTAGTCTGAGAGAGCGATCTTTAGTAGCCACAGGCATGGCGGCATGAAAGGAAGGGGTTGCGCAAAAATTACTGGGGGAGGGGAGCCCCATTTAAAAATTTGATGTGGTGCCCAATCATTTCTAGCTACGCCACTGGGTCTGGCCCATTCAACTTCTGGGTCTTCAAATTGGGCACATGTCCTGAGGTTGCCCTTCACGCCTTGGAGGTGCTGGCCTACCCTGCAGCCACTGCATTGTCTGAACGTGTGTTTAGCATGGCTGGGGGCATTATCACAGACAAGCGCAGCTGCCTGTCCGCAGACAATGTTGGCAACTAAGCTTTCGTTTATTAAAAAGAACCAGACATGGATCCCACAGGACTTTATTGAACCTTATGCAGAATAGACATGTATACCGGCCTCACCCAACCATTGTTGTAAAATGAAAAATAATAAAACAGTTATTGGAGACTACCTTTGGCTTCACAGCCCAAAAAGGCTTCATTTCATGCAAGAATGTAACCGCCAATTGTAAGTTTCCTGTCAGTTATGCAGTGCAGGGGATTGTACCTGGCAAAAATGGTAATATTTCACCCAACAATTTAAAATATATCCTTTGCCGGACAGTATTAAACTTGTCCAGCCACAGCTGAAACCCCAGATTTACTGTATTTCTATTTTTGCAACTGTATTTCACCCCAGAAAATAATATATAATTTGACGGACACTAGGGAAATTGTCCAGTCACAGCTGGAACACCAGATTCAGGGTATTGCTATTTTGGCAATTAAATTTCACCCCATAAAAAAATATACCCTTTTACAGACAGATTTAAACTAGGCCTGCAACAGCTGGAACACCAGATTTCCTGTTTTTCTATTTTTGCAACTGTATTTCACCCCAGAAAATAATATATCATTTGATGGACACTAGGGAAATTGTCCAGTCACAGCTGGAACACCAGATTCAGGGTATTGCTATTTTGGCAATTAAATTTCACCCCAGAAAAAAATATATCCTTTTACAGACAGATTTAAACTATGCCTGCAACAGCTGGAACACCAGATTTACTGTATTTCTATTTTTGCAACTGTATTTCACCCCAGAAAATAATATATCCTTTGACGGACACTAGGGAAATAGTCCAGTCACAGCTGGAACACCAGATTCAGGGTATTGCTATTTTGGCAATTAAATTTCACCCCAGAACAAAATCTATCCTTCGACGGATACTATTAAACTTGTCCAGTCACAGCTGGAACACCAGATTTACTGTATTTCTATTTTAGCAACTGAATTTCACCGCAGAAAATAATAAATCCTTTGACGGACACTATTAAACCTGTCCAGCCACTGCTGGGACACCAGATTTTATGGTATTGCTATTTTGGCAATTGAATTTCACCCCAGAAAAAAATATATCATTTGCCGGACACTATTAAACTTGGCCAGCCACAGCTGAAACCACTGATGTATGGTATTGCTATTTTGGCAATTGAATTTCACCCCAGAACAAAATATATCCTTTGCGGGACACTATTAAACTTGGCCAGCCACTGCTGGGACACCAGATTTACGGTATTGCTATTTTGGCAATTGAATTTCACCCCAGAACAAAATATATCCTTTGCCGGACACTATTAAACTTGGCCAGCCACTGCTGGGACACCAGATTTAGGGGATTGGTATTTTGGCAATTGAATTTCGCCACAGAAAAAAATCTATCCTTTGCCAGACAGCAGACAGTATTACACTTGGCTAGCCACAGGTGGAACACCAGATTTAGGGGATTGCTATTTTGGCAATTGACTTTAACCCCTTAATAAAATATAGAAATTTCTGTCCTGAGTTTCTAGGGGTGACAATAAGCACAGCCAAGCCCCTGATGTAGGATATAGCAAAAAAAAACTAGTATTGATGGATTGATGGACTTGTTGGCAGCTTGTGCTGGTGCACCACAAGACACAAAATGGCCGCCGATCAAAGTGACAGAAAAACGCTCTGTGCAGCCTAAAAACCAGTGAGCAATTAACTAGCAGAATTTGAATAATTCACAGCTGTAGATCGATCACTTCATTAGGTGTTTTTGCTGACTTTTCCCTGCCTAATCTCGCCCTCACAGAAGCTGCGACCTCTCCCTACACTAATCAGAGCAGTGTGATGTGCGGCGCTACGTGACTCCAGCTTAAATAGAGGCTGGGTCACATGCTGCACTTGGCCAATCACAGCCATGCCATTAGTAGGCATGGCTGTGATGGCTTCTTAGGGCAAGCAGTAAAACGCTAGCTGATTGTCTGCTGTGCAGCCCTTTAGAAAGCGGGAAGAAATCGCCGAACAACGGACTCGAACCCGAACCTTTTTGAAAATGTTCGGGTCCTTGTCCTGAACACCCCAAAATTCGGTACGAACCCGAACTATGCTCGCACTGTTCACTCAACCCTATTTGCCACTAATACATGCCAAAAAGGGCTGTTATTTTCAAACTTCACCACACAACAGCAAAGGCTTTTTTTTGCGTCACTAATACACTCCAAAAAGGGCTTTAGAACATATAACTTCACAGCTGAACGACAAATAATATTGTTTTTTTGCCACTAAAACACGCCAAAAAGGGCTTTAGAACATATAACTGCACTGCTGAACGGCAAATAGGCCCCTATTTTTTTCACTTATACACGCCACAACAAACAGGCTTTAGAACATACAACTGCACCGCTGAACGGCAAATAATATATATTTTTCTGCCACTAATACATGCCAAAAAGGGCCTTAGAACATATGACTGCATCGCTGAATTGCAAATAATATAGAATTGTTTTGCCACTAGTACATGACAAAAAGGGCTTTAGAAAATATAACTGCAACGCTGAAAGGCAAATAATATATATTTTTGTGCCACTAATACACGCCAAAAGGGGCTTTAGAACATATAACTGCACCGCTGAACGGCAAATAATCTATATTTTTTGTCACTAATACACGAGAAAAAGGGTTTTAGAACATATAACTGTACCTCTGAACAGCAAATATATATTTTTTTGCCACTAATACACGCCAAAAGGGCTGTAATTTTCTCACGTTACCACACAACGGCAAATACTTTTTTTCTGCCACTAATACACGCCAAAAAGGGCTTTGGAACATATAACTGCACCGCTGAACGACAAATAATATATATTTTTGCGCCACTAATACACGCCAAAAGGGGCTTTAGAACATATAATTGCACCGCTGAATGACAAATAATATATATTTTTGTGCCACTAATACATGCCAAAAAGGGTTTTAGAACATACATAGAACTGCACCGCTGAACGGCAAATATTATATATTTTTTGCCACTAATACACGCCAAAAAGGGCTGTAATTTTCTCACTTCACCACACAACGGCTAATAAGCCCGTTTTTCCCCACTAATACAAGCCAAAAAATGCTTTAGAACATATAACTGCACCGCACAAGGGCAAATTAGACATAGAAATATTTACTTGTAATAAACCCTGTTAATGCCTGTATCAAACAGCACTTGCACCCCAGTAACAAGAACGGTTTTCTGGAATTACAGAGCTGTATAATAGCAATTTGGGTCCCCAGTCAGTTCTGCTTCAATACTGTGAAATGATTCCTCCCTATCCTTTCCCAGCAAAATAAAAGTTTTAAAGTATTTTCTACCACTGTCCCTTAGTGCCTGCTGATGTCTCTCCCTCCACTAAGTACACTGGAAAATGACTAAATCCAAGATGTCTGAGGACATTTATAGGGCTGTGACATCACAGGGCTGGCTGGCTGCTGATTGGCTGTATGCATGGCATTATGGGTGATCCCTCGTTCCGAGAGTTCTTTGCTCCATGTCCTAACACGTGCAGCAGCCATTTTAGAAAAAATGCTATTCGTTACTACGAAACGCGAGGAAATTCGGATTCGGTGCGAATCGAATTTTTCCAGAAATTTGTATCGAATTCCACTTTGTCAACTTCGATTCGCTTATCTCTCTTCTCTACGTGTTATGAAGTATGAAACAGTCTATGAAACACACATTATAGGGAAGAATGTGACATATTGAATCCTTACTGTTTATCGATGGCAGGAATGCAAGGTTGAATAGGTTACCAACCAATCCTTCTAGTATAGAGACCTGGAGAAGAGAAGTGAAAACATCTATTCCATAAGTCGTTGCTACACTTCTACAGGTCTTCTTTCAATGCGTATAGTTCTTTACTATACTCAAGATATCTGCTTGTTGCCATAAACTGGAAACATCCTTGTCTGAAAACCTGTCCTGATCATTTTCAGCTGATGCAGGTGCACTCCTTAACAAAGTGGTATTCTCATCTGAGGCATTTATGGTATATCCCATGGCTTTGCCATAAATGTCTAAGAAGAGTGTACCCCTTTTTAGTGCATCTGAGCATCCTCTGAATGTAAACAAGTATGTTTCTATTTACTGACAGGGAGCAGATATATAACTTTTCAATGCACATAGAATACACTTAATGTTCTACATTCTATTTATATATTTTTTAAAAATAAAAAATGATACTTACATCAAATTTTCCAACTGACGTTGAGACTATAGAAAGATGCGTGCTAGAAGAATAAGAAGGACAATGTTATATGGCTATAGTACATTATTCCATTATGTGAGTTAAAGACTCTGGACACTTTTGCAATGTTTTTTACATTTTTTTTTTCATTTGCTTTCTAAATTCAAACTTAAGTAACTTTCTAAAAAATCTTTACTATATATTTACTACCTTTTTACTTCTCTAGGGTGTGTATAAATCCTTCACATAGCTGGTGGTGCTGCTGAATATGACACGAATGCATCAAAGCACTGCTCCAGTTTCTGGCAGGGCTCCCTGCTCTCTCTTTTCTCACTGCTAGAGATAGCAGAGAGGGAGGGAGGTTGTACACAGTAGATCGGAAAGTGTAAAGCATGAAAGCATCCAAGGAAAGCAGCTCATGCAGGCTGTAGACAGGGAGGAAAGTGTGCAGGGGAAGACAGCAGCATCCTGGACACACAGATTACTACCATTTTGCTTCTGCAGAGTGTGTGTAAATCCTTCACTTAGCAGGTTGTGCTGCCTAATTTGATACAAATCCATCAAAGCACTGTTCCAGTCTCTGACAGGGCCCTCTGCTGTACCCTACCTTATATCAGTGTTAGAGACAGCATAGAGGAAAAGAGATTGTACACGGTAGATCAGAAAATGTTGAGGAGGAAAAGCATCCAAGAAGAGCTACTCATGCAGGCTATAGATGGGGGGAAAGCATACCCAAGACAGTTTGCAGGTGAAGACAGCAGCATCCTGGACAGATAGATCCAGCATGTATCACTGGGAGGTATACCCAGTGTCGGAGTGGGGTTCCTAAGGCTCACCAGTAAAATTAATTCTGGGGCCCACTGTACAGCTGCATGCAAATGCCACCTATTCACGCAGTGGCAGGCAGCAGAAACATGCTCAAAATAATTGATTATGGCTGTCCTTGCAGCAATTTTGAGAAAGCAAGTCATAGAGAAAGAGGATACTGGCTGGCCTGCTTCTGTGCCTAGGAGTATTCTCAGCCACTAGATGCATCTATAATATTAAACTGTCTATCTATATGTAGTGCAGTCTGTCTACTGTGCAGGGAGTGGGGACTAGGGGCCCAATTTGCTTAGTGGCCCACTGTGGGATTCACCTGTCCCCTGTGGGCCAGTCCAAGCCTGGGTATAATTCACATGTGAAAGAAAGTCTAGGAGTAAAGACAATCGGAGAAGGCTGCAAACTTGATATCAGGGGGGTCTGAAAATGAATAAAGGAATGAAGATTGTACAAACCGGATTCCAAAAAAGTTGGGACACTAAACAAATTGTGAATAAAAACTGAATGCATTGATGTGGAGATGGCAAATGTCAATATTTTATTTGTAATAGAACGTAGATGACAGATCAAACGTTTAATCCGAGTAAATGTATTATTTTAAAGGAAAAATATGTTGATTCAAAATTTCACAGTGTCAACAAATCCCAAAAAAGTTGGGACAAGTAGCAATAAGAGGCTGGAAAAAGTAAATTTGAGCATAACGAAGAGCTGGAAGACCAATTAACACTAATTAGGTCAATTGGCAACATGATTGGGTATAAAAAGAGCTTCTCAGAGTGGCAGTGTCTCTCAAAAGCCAGGATGAGTAGAGGATCACCAATTCCCACAATGTTGCGCAGAAAGATAGTGGAGCAATATCAGAAAGGTGTTACCCAGCGAAAAATTGCAAAGACTTTGCATCTATTATCATCAACTGTGCATATCATCATCCGAAGATTCAGAGAATCTGGAACAATCTCTGTGCGTAAGGGTCAAGGCCGTAAAATCATACTGGATGCCCGTGATCTCCGGGCCCTTAACCGACACTGCACCACAAACAGGAATGCTACTGTAAAGGAAATCACAGAATGGGCTCAGGAATACTTCCAGAAACCATTGTCAGTGAACACAATCCACCGTGCCATCCGCCGTTGCCAGCTGAAACTCTACAGTGCAAAGAAGAAGCCATTTCTAAGCAAGATCCACAAGCTCAGGCGTTTTCACTGGGCCAGGGATCATTTAAAATGGAGTGTGGCAAAATGGAAGACTGTTCTGTGGTCAGACGAGTCACGATTCAAAGTTCTTTTTGGAAATCTGGGACGCCATGTCATCCGGACCAAAGTGGACAAGGACAACCCAAGTTGTTATCAACTCTCAGTTCAGAAGCCTGCATCTCTGATGGTATGGGGTTGCATGAGTGCGTGTGGCATGGGCAGCTTGCATGTCTGGAAAGGCACCATCAATGCAGAAAAATATATTCAGATTCTAGAACATATGCTCCCATCCAGACGTCATCTCTTTCAGGGAAGACCCTGCATTTTTCAACAAGATAATGCCAGACCACATTCTGCATCAATCACAACATCATGGCTGCGTAGGAGAAGGATCCGGGTACTGAAATGGCCAGTCTGCAGTCCAGATCTTTCACCTATAGAGAACATTTGGCGCATCATAAAGAGGAAGGTGCAACAAAGAAGGCCCAAGACGATTGAACAGTTAGAGGCCTGTATTAGACAAGAATGGGAGAGCATTCCTATTTCTAAACTTGAGAAACTGGTCTCCTCGGTCCCCAGACGTCTGTTGAGTGTTGTAAGAAGAAGGGGAGATGCCACACAGTGGTGAAAATGGCCTTGTCCCAACTTTTTTGGGATTTGTTGACACCATGAAATTCTGAATCAACATATTTTTCCCATAAAATGGTATATTTTCTCAGTTTAAACTTTTGTTCCGTGATTTATGTTCTATTCTGAATAAAATATTAGAAGTTGGCACCTCCACATCATTGCATTCAGTTTTTATTCACGATTTGTATAGTGTCCCAACTTTTTTGGAATCCGGTTTGTAGACTTAATCTTAGTGCAACTTTTTTTTCCCATTATGGTTAAGGAATACCATGTAAAAATTATTCTTCTCATGTTAAAGGAAACTCTGGAGACGAGAAACAATGTCCCTTAATATTTCCTCTAATCAGTAAATGCCTAGATGTGAGATTCATAGTAAACCTGCGCAATAACATTACAGGCAGGTATCAGATATCTCATCTACAGTAGGTTACTACAGCTGTGGTTGCACTGACACCAAGTGTTTACAGTAGATAATAGGTGTTTTGTTTTGTTTTTTTGCTGCAGTGGATATTGTACTTATCGAGAGATTACATTGAGTTACTGTGATCCAGAATCTGACATGACTGTGTTGCATTCTCATACTGAGAGGCTGTAATTGCAATGTCTCTTATCCTTGTGCATGTTGCAAATTTATTTACCTGAACAGGATTGGATTCCATTGGGAAAAAGCAGAAACAAAAGATTTTTTTCTCCAAAGATTTTATGTGACCTTGTTCAGTGGCACAAAGTATCCCCACATGTCCATATTACAAATTCATAGACATGCGGTGTGCTACCATATGGTGCCATCATAGTCACCATTAAAAGCAATGCTTCTAGGGGAGAATACTTCCACAAAATGGCATTTATTGGAACATGTCTGATAGATTAATTTAGATAAATAAAAATATTTGTTTCTCTCTGAGGTACAGTAGGGGCTCATAGCAGTCTTTGCAATCCATAATAAGGCCATTTTTGTCACTAAATTACTTTGACTAAAACCAGAGGTGTGAGGGGAAGGTGGGGTGTGCTTTATTTTCTCTCAAGACAATGCTTAAACAATCATTATACCATCAAAAACCTTGAGTAAAATGTTTCAAGACATGAGGACCTGTCAGTTTGTTTCACATCTGTCTTACTAAATACTTGTATCCACACACACTATAGACAAAGGGAATGGAAATGTTTAATTTATTCATACATTTGCAGGCGGAATAACATGGAAATTACTCAAGGAACAGTTCCACCAAATTGTCATCTTATCAGAATTGTAATTATTTTACTAATACAAAACAGTTAAGATAGCTGATAGTCCTTGTTAAGCAAAATACAATAAATAAATAAATTTTTTTTTTATTTTTAACCCCTTCAGGACCGGGCCATTTTTTTACCTTAAGGACCAGGTCATTTTTTGCAAATCTGACATGTGTCACTTTATGTGGTGACAACTTTAAAACACTTTTACTTATCCAAGCCATTCTGAGATTGTTTTCTTGTCACATATTGTTCTTCATAACAGAGGTAAATTAGAGTCAAAATATTTCATTTTTATTTGTAAAAAAAAATACAAAATTTATAAAATATTTGGAAAAAATCCAAATTTTCCAAGTTTCAATTTCTCTATTTCTATAATACATAGTAATACCGCCAAAAATTTTGGGAATGCCATTTTATTTTTTGGGGAAGTTACAAGGCTTAGAAGTTAGAAGCAAATCTTGAAAATATTCAGAAATTTTCAAAAACCCACATTTTAGGGACCAGTTCAGGTTTGAAATCAGTTTGTGAGGCTTATGTAATAGAAAACACCCAAAAATGACCCCATTCTAGAAACTACACCCCTCAAGGTATTCAAAACTGATTTTACAAACGTTGTTCCACAAGAGTTAATGGAAAATGGAGACAAAATTTCAGAATTCCAATTTTGTGGAAAATTTTCCATTTTTTTAAGTCACCAGGGAAGGGTTAACAGCCAAACAAAACTCAATATTTATTGCCCTGATTCTGTAGTTTATAGAAACACCCCATGTGTGGTTGTAAACTACTGTAAGGGCACATGGCAGGGCGTAGAGGGAAAGGAGTGCCATGTGGATTTTGGAAGGCAGATTTTGCCGGACTGGTTTTTAGACACCATTTCCCATTTAAAGCCTCCCTAATTCACCCCTCCAAAAAAACTCCAAAAAACTGACTCCATCTAAGAAACTACACCCCTCAAGTTATTCAAAACTGATTTTACAAACTTTGTTAACCCTTTAGGTGTTCCACAAGAGTTACTGGCAAATGGAGATAAAATTTCCGATTTTTGATTTTTTGGCAAATTTTCAATTTTAATCCATTTTTTCCAGTAACGAAGCAAGGGTTAACAGCCAAACAAAACTCAATATCTATTGCCCTGTGGGTCTAGAAGATTGTCCTATGTAGGGGCTAATTTTTTGCGGGATGACATGGCGGTTTAATTGATACTATTGTGGGAGGCATACGCCTTTTTGATCGCATGGTATTATACTACTGTGATGTAAGGTGACAAAAAATGGCTTTTTTTACACAATTTTTTAGTTTTTTTTTAATGGTCTTTACCTGAGGGGTCAGGTCATGTGATATATTTATAGAGCAGGTTTTTACGGATGCGGCGATACCTAATATGTGTAGTGTATTTAATTTTTTTAAATTTTTATTCAGTGATATGTGTTTTGTTTATTTTTTTTTTACCCAGACCCACTTGGTTCTTGAAGATCCAGTGGGTCTGATGTCTATATAATACAGTACACTATGTAGTGTACTGTACTGTATTTTTTACTTTAAAAAGTCTGATTAGACTTCTGCCTTTAGCAGTAGTCTAATTAGACTTTCAGTAGCATGGAGAGCAGGATGCCTCTGAAAGCGTCCTGCTGCCATGGTAACCATCAACCGATGCCAGAACTGAGCAGCGGCCAGCGGGTGATGGGGAGGGAGGGGGGCTCCCTCCCTCTGCGATCCCATCCTGTCGGGGGGCTGCAAAGGCACAGCAGCCCCCCGATGGGAGCGGGAGGGAGCTCCCTCCCTGTTAACCCCTTTGATACAGCAGTCCGTACGGACCGCAGTATGGAAGGGGTTAAACGGCTGGCATATGAACAAGCACAGATGCCAGCCGTTTCTATCAGAGTGTCAGCAATGTGCTGACACTCTGATAGAACCACTCGGCCACCAACGATGTCACAGAGGAGGCGGGCGGGGGATCGCCTTCCGCCGCACATCAGCGCCGCCCACAACCCCCTCCCCCTGCACAGCCCACCAGCCAATCAGTAGGAGGGCTGCAGGGGGATGGGGTTAAAAATAAAAAAAAACGCACAATTAACTGTCTGATCGCGGGGATCAGAAATGTCAGAAATCGCTGCAAACCGCAGGTCTGAATTGACCTGCGGTTTGCAGCGATCGCCGATATGGGAAGCATGTTCCCTAGCCCGTTTTTTTTTTTTACATGCGATTTTTTTCAGGACGTATGGGTACGCCCTGTGTCCTTAAGGACTCGGACATCAGGGTGTACAGTACCCATACGTCCTATGTCCTTTAGAGGTTAATGCTATGAGTTGTATACTCATCATGGAGCGCTAAATAACACTGCTCCAAGACGGGTATACACGTCATAGGTCAGGAAGGGGTTAATAATAATAATAATGATAATAATAATTATTATTATTATTTAAACAACTATCTCCTCTGCCACAATCCACTGCAGAATTTTATGTATTTAAAGAGGACCTTTCACCGCTCCTGACATGCCTGTTCTAATAGCTTCATGCATTCCTCATGTAATAACAATTCTGGAGCATCTATTCTTATGTCTCTATGTTGTGTCATTCCTATATTATTTCTATTAGAAGTTAGGAATGAATTTCTAGCACTGCAGTAAAGGTACAGAGGGGAGGTAACATGTTGGGGGGTGTACCTGCACAGTCTGAAAATGGCAGCACTGATTGGATAGAGTGAGTCTGTGCAGGTACACACCCCCAACCGGTTTCCACCCCTCTGTACCATTATTGCTAGCAATTCATTCATAACTTCTAGTAGAAATAATAAATGACTGGTACAACATAGAGCCATAAGAATAGATGTTCCAGAACTGTTACTACATGGGGAATGCATGTAGCTATTAAAATAGGCATGTAAGGGGAGGTGAAAGGTCCTCTTTAAGAATACAACTATTCACAAAAATTTAGGGATATTTGGCTTTCGGGTGAAATTTATGGAAAACATAAAAGTTTACGCTACAATGATATTATATCATCAAAGTTGGGCATTTAACTAGAAGCATGCATTGGTGATTTCCTCTTCTCAAACAGTTTATTGAAACAAAAGCCAACACCAGTGGTGGGTATACCTCCACAAAAAAGGGCAATGTCTCAATAACTTGTCATGTGGCCTTGAGCATCAATTACAGCTTGACAACGATGTCTCATGCTGTTCACAAGTCGAGTTATTGGATGCTGAGGCATGGCATCCCACTCTTCTTAAAAGGCAGCCCTCAGGTCATTGAGGTTCTGAGGTACAGAGTTATGAGTCTCTACACTGCGACTAAGCTAATCCCATAGGTTTTCAATGAGATTCAGGTCTGGAGAAAGTGGAGGCCAGCCCACTTAAGGTACCCCAGTCTCCAACAGTCGTTCTCTAATGATGTAACTTCGATGAGCTGGCACATTGTCGTCCATAAAGGTAAAATTAGGCCTGTGTAGTCCATCCAGAGGAACAATGACTAGATTAATTATGTTATTCAAGTAGTATGGGCTTGGGACTGTACCATTCACAAAGGGTAGGGCAGTTCTGTATTGACTAGACACATCTGCCCACACTGTAACACCACCACCACCAAAGGCTCGTCTGGTGACAACAGTGGCTGATATAAAGCCCTATCCTTGACGTCTCCAACATCGTTGGCTGCCATCATCTGTTCAGCGTGAATCGATTTTCATCAGTGAACAGCAATGTGGCCCACTAGTCCCTCATCCAGCGTAGATGTTCCCTGGCCCATGCAAGACGATGATGCCTGTGGACAGGTACCATTGCAAATCGTCTAGCACACAGAATGTGCTGATGTAAACATTTTCGAATGGTTTGACATGACACTTTGGTGCCTCTCACCTCCCTTAAATGTGCCTGGAGTTGTGTGGCATTCATCACCCGGTTCCACAGGGCATTGTTCACAATGACGCTGTCATCAGTGTGGCATGTGGCCAAAGGACGTCCACTTCTATGCCTTTTATTGAAACTTCCGGTTTCTCTGTATCTCTCTTGAAACCTGCTGATGACACTCTGTGACACTCTAAGCTCAGTGGCCACTTCCGTCGTAGAACATCCTGCTTTAAGCCTCACAATGGTGAGGTACTGTTGATCAATTGTGTAGTTACGTCTTTGGTATACACTGGGTCCGGCATTCATCTAGTTTCTCTATTATACGTGATAGCCAGTCAGGACTGCGGCTAGGGATTTGACTAGGAGGTGTCCTTCTTTCTTCCCTAGCTTTCAGGTTTTGTTCCCTCTCCTTCTTCGTCCGGTGCGGTGTCTCCCTCCCACACATGGGCATGACAAATAAGCCACCAACTTGTCACATCTTGTAAATCCACCAACTTGTCACATCTTGGAGGTTAGCTTAAAATCTGTAAGACTGGTAGCATCCAACCAGTGGTGTAACTAGAAATGACCGGCCCCACAGCAAATATTTGAATGGGCCCTCCTCCACCAGCAACTTCTTTGCAACTCTGCATATAATGTAATTCTATAATACTGTTGAGGGGGCCCTGACAATAAAGTCTTTTAGTCCTCCATCTAGGTGGGCCCCTTCTGAGTTCAGGCACCAAAGTAGCCGTTTCCCCAATAGCTACGCCCCTGCATCCAACCATACACAGTTACTACAAAAAAGGCACCCACCCCATTCCATTGAACCATATTTCTTGTAAATATTGGTTGCAGATCTACAAATATTGCCTTATTGGCATACTTGCCAAATTTCTAGGGGAGTCCTTCAGGAGGGGAAGAGAGTGAGATGTATTGGTGATTTTTTTTTTTTTTTTTTTTCTTAGCTAGACATGACACTTTTCACAAATCATCCCCACTGTAAGATAGGTCATTACCATTTTAGGTACCACCATCCCCTCAATGTATGTTTGGATGCAGGGGCTTTGCTTGATGATGCAGCATCCTGGCTCCACATACAGTTAGGGCTGTGTTGGGAAGCTTCTGCGGCATGTGGGCGATTTGCCAACTCTTCTGGGAGTTGAGGCGGTTTCCTCTTTTTGGGAGTAGTCCGTTGCTGGCATCATCCATTGTATGCATTTTTTGCTGGTGATTGCCATTAGCAACGGACTACAAGTGCAGGATGTGCTCCCCTATAGAAATGCACAACTGCATATGGGTATGAGCGCATCCTGCTTTCTTATCACCACATTTTTTGATGGTTTATATATATATATATTTGTACGGAGGTGTATAAACTCCAATTTAAATGTGCCTGTTTTTCATCTTCAGGTCACATTTGGGCTATATCAGTCAGTCTTGGGTAGGGCTCATAGACACCTCCCACCTCCCATTGCAAGCATGGCTACATGCTGGAGGTAACAGAGGAGATGTTTGTGAGTCGTCCTAATGCTCCTGTAATTGCCCACTGGCCCCTGATATCGCCCATATGGCGCAGGTAGGTGAGTGTTAGGGCCCTTGGGCTACTTGAGAGACCTTGACGCTGGTGCCCGAGGCTTAAGACGTCCTCCTAGTAGGATATGTCGAACTAACCTCTCAATTTTTAACATCAGTGTGAGAGTTTAGTGTGACGGCAGTGTGCACCTATCTCTGGTTCTGTGTTGGTTTCCTCTTTTTGGGAGTATCCCAGATATTCCAGGAGAGTTAGCCAGTATTCCTTGCGAGAAATACCCAATAGTGGTCAAACTGAGCCCCAATAACTGGAAAACCCCAAAACAATTACAGATACTTCAAACTACCAACCGTCTGAGATGAATATGCATAGAAAGGAACCCTGAGGAAAGAAAAACATTTTCTAAATTGCATAGGACTAGTATTGGTATCACTACTACCATATCACCAACATCACTACCCGTAGCTCTAGTGACATGACAAGGTGCTCAATTCTAGAACATTGGCTTTGGAACATGGAGTGTTGGTGTTGGCTAGGGCACACTGAGGGAACTGTGTATTTTCTCTTTGATTGAAGAGGATCCAAGAACCCTGGGGCCCATACAACACTGGACCGGAGGGCGCAATCGTAGAACCCGATAGATTTAGGCATCTTGAAGCAGATTTCTATCTCAAGATAGCATCAGGCTAAAAGTTATTAGTATAGTAGGCATTAATTTAGACAGCGGTCCATTTTAATATATTCTATAATATGTTCAGTAGTTACCTGTCTACAGACATGGTGATTTTCAATTTATCTCCATATACAGAAAATGAAGCTCCAAATTGTGCATCCTAGAATGAGATATCTTTAGTTGATGAGTGAGGAAAAGAGCTGACGTATTTATGCAGATTTACTGATAGTGTCTAACTTTGCACTGTCTAAAGGCCTCTTTCAACTGCTCAGTTGAGCAGATGATTGTTGGGAAGGTAGTGTTCCTTCCTGACGATCGCCTGCTCTTCAATGAAGGAGACCACATTTACATGCAACGATCCCCTCCCCAGTAAGGGGAGGAGTGATCACTAATGCCATCACTCGTCCCCATACAGAATAATTATTTACCGACAGCAGAGGCTGTTTAGATGGCACAATTTGCTGCCACCAATTGAGGATTTAGGCATCCACATGAGTGTTTTTCTCGTTTATCAGAACTTTTGCATTGGCAGATAATTGCTAAGTAACTTTCTTACGCTTTTTGATCTGCCCAAAGTTCAGGCAGTGTAAAGGGGCTTTAGAAATAAAAATTGCTGTTTTAATATTAGACAAATTTGGAATTCTGGCACATGGACCTTTATAAACATGAAGTTCCGTAAATCCTGTGCCAGAATTACGTTAAAATTTATTGTGCCAAAACATTTTCTGTGCACCAAAAATTCTGTCCATGAGCCAAAAATTTGTCTAAGCTTACACAACCTATAAGTTTTACTCCAAAGAATGCGCCAAATGTTTGGCACATTTTTTGGTGCATTTAGGCCATGTCTCCTTCCTAAAAAGCCACGCTCCTTCCTTAGTAAGCCACGTATCTTGTTGGACAAGGCAAAAGCATGCTTAGAAAAGTGTGTAAAACAGTTGGTAAATGTGCAGAAAAAAAAGGCCCTTCAAATGGACTGTGATTGATATTTTGTATCTTCAGTGGTCCTTATGGTCTCAAATTATGTAAATGGGCAATTCTAATTGTCTCTCTTAAGGTGTATTTACACATGCCAACTGTGCACAAAATTGTCAGGAAAGAACTGTTTGTTCCTGATTACTTCCTGCTCCTCAGAGTAGGTAAAGAGCTGCATTTACATGCAGCAATCACCCCACTGTATTAGGGCAAGTGAATACTACTGCTATCACGCCTCCTCATACAGATTCATTGCTTCTCATCAGCAGATCACTTGTGTTTTGCTCACCCATCGGGTTATCGGTGGCCCATTTCCAACGGACAATTATCGGGCACAAGCGTTTGTACTAATGTTCATTACCCACAATTGTCCAGTGTAAATCCACGATAAGTTGTACTTACCACACCAAGGATACAGAGTGGGGTCTCTGAGGAATCTGCATTGGAGACCAGGATTTCTGTTTGGACAAATAACTTCACAAGACCTTTTTTGTTCTGCAGTTTAACAACTGGAGGATCAGAAACAGTAATCCTTAACAATAATGGTCGTTCTTCCCTATACATAGCAGCAACCTTTATTGGAAAGAAAAAGGTGCAACAAATGAAAATTGTACATAGTTAGATATGTAAATAGCATTTGCTACAAGAAACCACTAATCATGAAGTATACTGTAGGTAGCCTGTCAATTTACTGCTGACACACTAATGCTTGGGAATACTACAGTATGTATTCCTAAGGGATCATAAAGATCACAATTTCAAGTTTCCAAGTGGGACAAGAGAAAAAATATATGAAAACGATCTTTTATAAAGTTTCTTTTAAAAACATTTTTCATGACAAATGATTTTGTTTTATTTGTCTAAAATATTTTACCATAAAAATGTACATATTTGCTATCATCCCAATCATAACGACTAGTGTTGAGCAAAGTGGACTTTGATCCGAATTTCAGGAAAAATGATTTGCCATGGAGCTGAATTTCCTAATGCTTTGGGGTAGAATCGATTTTCCCGGCGCCATCTTGATTGTAGATCATGCACAAAATCCTCTGCGCTGTGACGTATGTGACATCACCCCACCGGCACTAGATCCTCAATCAAGATGGCAGCAGCCATCTCGTTACGATCAAATGGATAAGGTAAGTAAGTAATTTAATTTTACACTGTTATTACTGTCAGATGCTGTGATCCACTATGAACACGGCATCTGAGGGGTACAATGATGGGGAGCAGCGCAATCGCCATCGCCACTGTCATTGCACCCATTACTTATGAAGAAATGCACTTTGTGAAGAAGTAATTTGTCACAAAGCAAATTTTTTCTGAAAATTCGGCAAAGCAGTCGAAACAAATTTTATAATACTTCGCCCATCTCTAATAATGACCATAGAATAAATTACTGATTAGTTATATTGAAAGGTGCATAGCAATGCAAAGAAAACATCAAAAACAAAGGCTGAACCCCTGCTTTTATTTGGATTTCACCCCAAAAAGTAATAAATGCTGATCCAAAAATGGTACAAAAAAAACTACAACTCATGGCACAAAAACTCCCTCATATGGCTACATCGATGAATAAATTATGCAGTAGTGAATGCGAAACTCTTCATATTTGCCAAATAGGGATGAGCGAACCCGTGGAAGTTCGGGTTTGCTGGGTTCTGCTGCACATCAGGTCAAAGTTCATGACCCGAACTTGACCCCGAACCCCATTCAAGTCAATAGGGGCCTGAACTTTACTTTATTTTTTTCCATTGTAACATGGTTATAACAGAAACTAATAGCATTCTTAAGAATGCTAAATAAAATGGCCATTAAGGAGTTAAAAATAATAAAAAAAAACTCACCTCATCCACTTGATCGCACAGCCGGTATCCTTTTCTTTCTTCTTTCTGCAGGACCTGCAAAAGGACCTGCGATGACGTCACGCGCTCACCACACGGTGAGTGCAGTGACGTCATCACAGGTCCTTTTGCAAGTCCTGCAGAAAGAAGAAAGAAAAGGATACTGGCTGCGCGATCAAGTGGATGAGGTGAGTTTTTTTAAAATTATTTTTAACCCCTCAATGGCCATTTTATTTAGCATTCTGTCTTAAGAATGCTATTATTTTCCGTTATAACCATGTTATAAAGGAAAAAAATAAACACCGAACCCGAACCCAAACTTCAGTGAAAAAGTCAGAGTTCGGTTCCGGGTACCCGAACTGCAAAGTTCGGTACGAACCCGAGCATTGCAGTTCGGGTTGGCTCAACCCTAGTGCCAACCCATAGAAAAAAGTGAACATTTTAATTTTAATGCAGGTAAAAAGGCCTAAAAACACAAAGAAAACACTAGCAGACATTTATTTCTTGTTTACGCCCAAAAAAAGTTAATGAAAGCTTATGATTACATGACATGCCCCAAAACAATAGTGACATTGAAAAACCATAACTCGCACTGCTAAAAACAAGCCCTCATAAAACTACACAACAAAAAAATTAAAAAGTTATGGCTTTTGAGATGTGGCAATAAAAACACTAAATAAATTGCTGGGTCTTTATAGGCCCAACAGAGGCAGGTCTCCAAAAAGCTAGAAACATATCCAAATTTCCGATCCCACATACTCTATTCATTCTATCATCTTTGGTTTGGGCTAAAACTGGCCAAACACAATTTCATATGTATAAGATCCTTCCGACTCTCTCTTCTGTCAGGGTGATGAAGGATTGGGGGAAATTAGCCACTGATAGGTTGGTATCACACATTGCGTTTTGCGGCACTTGTTTTGGTAATTTGTTGAGCCAAAGCCATGAAATGGATCCAGCAGGAAGGAGAAATATAGATAGTTTCCACTCCCCTCCATTCCACCTTTGGCTTTGGCTAAAATAACTGCTTTAAAAAAAACTGCCACGTAAAGTTGTACATGGCACCACTCTTAATGGTGTTATCCAACCCCTATAATGACTTCCCCCCCAATGCCTGGGCACCTCTTATAGATTATACTTACCCTGCTCCTCAGCACCTGCATCATTCCTGATCCCGGCACGGCAGCTCCTGCATCTCCGCTGTGGGTGACGCTAGGGAGGCTCGTCCTTTTCACGGCCTGCTACTAGCTGCTCCCCCCGTTGCCGGATGTTTTGATCCGTGCGACGAGGAGATGCAGTGGTGACTGCAGGGATCAGAAGCAATGTGGTTGCTGGGGAGTGGGGTAAGAACATAACCTATAAGAGGTGCTGGGCATTTGGGGGGGGGGTCATTATAGGTGTTGGATAACCCCTTTAATGTAGTCTGGTGGGCACTTATTTACATATATATGGACATGCTTGGCTGTGTATGGAGGACTCAGCCATCTACGGGTGGATTGCCTGCTGTAAATCTGTAAGGCTGGGTTTACTCATTGTTTTTGGTGAGTTTTCTGGTGTTTTTGTCCAATAACATAATTTTTTTTTCCCTGCCTGAAAAAATGCAAATGCAAGTGCTTGTGGCTTTTTTTTTGCCAAAGTCTTTTTACCTGTACTGCTTTAACCACCTCAGCCCCCCCTAGCTTAAACACCCTTAATGACCAGGCAACTTTTTACAATTCTGCACTACACTACTTTCACCGTTTATTGCTCCGTCATGCAACTTACCACCCAAATGAATTTTATCTCCTTTTCTTCTCACTAATAGAGCTTTCATTTGGTGGTATTTCATTGTTGCTGACATTTTTACCTTTTTTGCTATTAATAAAAATTTTACGACATTTTTGCAAAAAAATGACATTTTTCACTTTCTGTTGTAATTTTTTTAAAAAAAACTACATTTCTATATAAATTTTTCGCTAAATTTATTGTTCTACATGTCTTTGATAAAAAAAAATCCAATAAGTGTATATTTATTGGTTTGGGTAAAAGTATTAGTGTTTACAAACTATGGTGCAAAAAAGTGAATTTCCGCATTTTGAAGCAGCTCTGACTTTCTGAGCACCTGTCATGTTTCTTCAGGTGCTAGAATGCCAGGATAGTATAAATACCCCCCAAATGACACCATTTTAGAAAGAAAACACCCCAAAGTATTCGCGGAGGGGCATGGTGAGTTCATGTATAATTTCATTTTTTTTCACAAGTTAGCGGAAAATGACACTTTCTGAGGAAAAAAAATAATTAAATAAAGTTTCCATTTCTGCTAACTTCTGGCAAAAAAAATAAAAAATCTCAGACTGACTCACTATGCCCCTCAGTGAATACCTTGGGGTGTCTACTTTCCGAAATGGGGTCATTTGTGGGGTGTGTTTACTGTTCTGGCATTTTGGGCGGGGCTAAATTGTGAGCAGCCATGTAAAACCTAAAGGTACTCGTTGGAATTTGGGCCCCTTTGTGCACCCAGGCTGCAAAAAAGTGTAACTTATGTGGTATCGCCATACTCAGGAGAAGTAGGGCAATGTGTTTTGGGGTGTATTTTTACATATACCCATGTTGGGTGAGAGAAATATCTCTGTAAATTGTCAACTTTGCATAAAAAAAATTAAAAAGTTGTCGTTTACAGAGATATTTCTCACACAAAGTATGGGTATATATAAAAATACACCCCAAAACACATTGCCCTACTTCTCCTGAGTATGGCGATACCACATGAGTGACACTTTTTTGCAGCCTGGGTGCGCAAAGGGGCCCTAATTCCAATGAGTACCTTTAGGATTTCACAGGGCATTCACACGTCCGCAATTCTGTTTGCGGAACGGAATTGCGGATCCATTCATTTCTATGGGGACAGACTTTGTCCCGCTCGGATCCGGAATTACGGATCCGCGCTTCCGGGTCTGCACTTCCGTTCCACAAAAATATAGAACATGTCCTATTCTTGTCCGCAATTGCGGACAAGAAAAAGCATTTTCTATATAGTTCTGGCAATGTATCTGCAAAATGCGGAAAGCACATTGCCGGTGTCCGTGTTTTGAGGATCTGCGCATCCGTCGATCAGATCCGCGAATCTGTGGATCCACGGATCCGCAAAACACATATGGACGTCTGAATGGAGCCTTACAAGGGGTGTGATCAATGACAGGGGGGTGATCAGGGAATCTAGATGGGGTGATCAAGGGGTTAACAAGGGGTTAATAAGTGAGGGGGAGGGGGGGTAGTGTAGTGTTTGGTGCAACTTTACATAGCTACCTGGTCCTCTGGTGGTCGATCCCAGCAAATATGACCACCAGAGGACCAGGTAGCAGGTATATCAGACGCTGTTAACAAAACAGCGTCTGATATACCTGTTTGATGCGATTTATTCCGCATCTACAGCCTGCCAGCGATGGATCATCGATTGAAATACCATCAAGTATGCATAAGGCAATATATGATTTACAGGTATCATTTTATTCTTTTCAATTACACAGATTACATCAAAAGGCAACGGAAATGAAAAGACATAGAAAACTGTCTAATAACCTGAGGGAATCGAGATGTCAGTTCTGATATAAATTGTAGTCTTTGCTAACTAATAGCTAATAATAGCTAATATGGCATTTCTCAGACAATACTGTGCATCTGATTAAGAGATAGAGCAATCAATCAATCGGGTTTTATGAAAAATAGAAGTGATCCAAACTTCCCATTTAGATTGACATTGATGTGATGCGTTGAAAGCCGAGGCGGACATTCTTTCGTACCAGCATTGTTTATTAATGGACTGTAAAATGTTTGAGATGTTTTTGTCGCATAGCTATGCATGCATGAGAAACTATAGTAGGATGTTAAAAGGAGAACTGTGCTATACCAAGGGATAGGAGAGCTAAAGCCAGGTCTGGGACAATTTGAAATTGGCATATATCAGATAATATAGAAAAAATCTGGTGCTAAACTTTCTTTATTAATCCACATTCCCACCACACATGCATATATGAACCAATTCCACTGTCACATCTCCAACACACATCTGATGTGTTAGGGAAAATACGTGACAGGCGGCACGGGTTGAGGTACCATCTATAGAATGATTTCCAAGTGGGATATATCCTTAGAAAATTTGCAAACAGAGGTAAGAGCAGATTGCCATTAATCATCGGTAAAGATTTGATTTAAATCATGGTGCCAGTGGTCTTTAATTTTTCCCAATTTGTCCTCTTCCTCCATTAGCAAATTTTTGTAGCAAAAGGACATGCTGTGGGAATTGGAGTTAGGATTGGAGATCCATAGCCTTAATAAAGGGAAATTAGAGGATTGAGCAATGGGAATCAACCCAGAGCTAAGCATATGTCTAAGTTTCATGTACTGGAAGTACTCTGAGGATAGCAGCTTATGTTTGGCAGCTAAAATGTGGAATTGATGTACAGTAGGAACACCCAGATCTTTCAAGAAGTTTTCAAATTTCGGAGTACTTTATGGTCTATATTCATAGGAGGCTTCGCTAAAGCGATTAATAATACAACTGGCTGCAATCAAGGATTGGGCGGGATTGGATAAGACCAAAATAGTGTCATCTGCAAATAGACTAATTTTATAATAGTAACGTCTCGGGATTTAGGCTACGTTCACACGGCGACAATTGTCGCGCGACACATCGGGAACCACTATACTGCAACATTTGTAGCGCGACACTGATGTTACATTAATGTCGCGCGACAATTTTTATAATGGGAGTCTATGGTGGTGTCGCACGTGCAACATGCGACATGTTGCGACTGCGACACAACAGTCGCAAAAAATCCATCCCGGATGGATTTTTTCCGACTGTCGTGTCGCAGTCGCAGCATGTCGCATGTCGCACTGCGACACTATAGACTCCCATTATAAAAATTGTCGCGCGACAATAGTGCGACTTTTTGTCGCGCGACAATTGTCGTCGTGTGAACGTAGCCTTAATCCTAGTGATCTTGGGTGAGCTTGGAATGCTTTCCACTAGGGGTTCCATGATCAAAGTGAAAATGAGAGGGGACATGAGACACCCTTGTCGGGTTCCATTCGTAATGTCAAACCTAGAGAATAGTAAGCCCGAAGTATACACTATCGTATTGGGGAAAGAACAGCATTTATAATATTGCAGTTTTTTCCTACCTTTGGAATTACTGCACCGAGAACAGTTGTTGTAAGTGGTGGAACTCCGGGTACCTGTGTGTTGCAATAAGTCAGTCAATTAGTGTTGACTATGATATTACTAATTTCAACATTACGCCATTATGTTTGGTGACCTACAGCTTATCATTGGAAATAATCATATTGTTGTCAGTTTTCTATCTATGAAAATGGTGGCCATCCGATGTTTTCAGCAGTAACCACTAGCGGATTATAATAGGGATGTTCGGGTCGCCCACATACTGCGGCGGGGCACAGGAGCACATAATTCCCTGCCCCGCCGTCTATCATCGCCATAGGCTTCAGGCCCAGTAGGCCTAAGGACTATGTGGTAGTAAAAGCCCGGCGCAGGCATGTGTGATGACATTATCACGCGCAATGACGTCATCGCGTGCCTGTGCCGGGAAGCAGGGCTTTGATGTATGCGCGCCTGCCTCACCATCACAGACACAGGTAAATATTAGCCTTTATTTTTATTTTTTGTGTGTGTGTGTGCCAACTTTGGGGGGCAGAGGAGGTCATATTACTGCAGGGACAGTGGGGGCAAATGATTTCATGGGGGCAAATTACTTAATAGGTGTCAGTGTGGGGCAAATTACTTAATGGGGATAGTGTGGGGGCAAATTACTTAATGGGGGCAGTGTGGGGGCAAATTACTTAATGGGGCAGTGTGGGGGCAAATTACTTAATGGGGGCAATGTGGGGCAAATTAATTAATGGGGACAGTGTGGGGGCGAATTACCTAATGGGGCAGTGTGGGGGGAAATTACTTAATGGGGGCATTGTGGGGGCAAATTACTTAATGGGAAAAGTGTGGGGGAAAATTACTTAATGGGGGCAGTGCGGGGGAAAATTACTTTGTGGGGGCTGTGTGGGGGCAAACTACTACACAGGGGGCAGTGTGGGGGAAATTGCTATATGGGACAGTGTGGTGTAAATTACTACATGGGGCAGTGTGGGGGTAATTATTACTATATGGGGCAGTGTGGGGGAAATTACGATTTGGGGGCAGTGTGGGGGAAATTACTATATGGGCAGTGTGAGAGAAATTACCATATGGGGCAGTGTGGGGAAATTACTATATGGGGGCAGTGTGGGGGAAATTACTATATGGGGGAGATGTGAGAGAAATTACTATATTGGGCAGTGTGGGGGAAATTACTATATGGGGCAGTGTAGGGGAAATTACTATGTGGGGGGAGTGTGAGAGAAATTACTATATTGGGCAGTGTGGAGGAAATTACTATATGGGGGCAGTGTGGGGGAAATTACTATATGGGGCAGTGAGGGGGAAATTACTATAGGGGGCAGTGTGAGGGAAATTACTATATGGGGTAGTGTGAGGGAAATTACTATATAGGGCAATGTGGGGGAAATTACTATATGGAGGCAGTGTGGGGGAAATTACTATATGGGGCAGTGTGGGGGAAATTACTATATGGGGGCAGTGTGGGGAAAATTACTATATGGGGGCAGTGTGGGGGAAATTACTATGTGGTGTGGGGGACGTTGCTATTGGGGAGGCACTGTAGGGGCCTTTCTATTACAGGACATATTAGGAGACATTATTTTTGGGGACACTATTCAGGCATTATTACCTGGAGCACAATATAGGATGTTATTATTACTGGGGGCACTCTAGGGGACATTATAATTGCTGTAGACACTATAGGGATATTTGGGATAGTTTATCGAACTGGTGTAAAATAGAACTGGCTTAGTTGCCCTTAGCAACCAATCAGAACTCACTAGTAATTAGCTGCATGCATTTTAGGAAAATATCTCCTATTTACATGGGTGAAAAAAACACCACTCAATAAATAATTTAGGTTTCATGTAGGTGCAATTTATTTCAGGTGTTTTTTCTTTCAAACCTGTGACACAAGAAAGTATATAAATAACTGATTGTTCATACCCTGTATCTGTTTAAAGTTTTACATCTGCACATAGTATGAACAGATATGCCTTTCCTTACCCTTACTTTCTGCTAATTTTTTTTAAATGATTTTGCTATATTTTGTCAAGAGTAGAGATGAGCGAACTTTAAAAGAAAGTCCGGTGTTCGGCGTTCGGGTTGTGGTAAGTCGCGCATCCCGTTATGGATTCCACTATAGCGGCATATGGAATCCATAAGGGGCGGCTGCCACCAACCCGAACTGTTGAACAGCCGAAGGACAGGATCAAATCCAGTGCTGAGCCACGCCCCCTGCACTGATCACATGACTGACGTCACCCCAGGTCCTTCGGCTGTTCAACAGTTCGGGTTGGTGGCAGCCGCCCCTTATGGATTCCATATGCCGCTATAGTGGAATCCATAACGGGATGCGCGACTTACCACAACCCGAACGCCGAACACCGGACTTTTTTTTAAAGTTCGCTCATCTCTAGTCAAGAGATATCAATCTTATTGGTGTCTATGTGCATCCACTCAGTAGTTGTGTTGTGAATTGCATTCTGCCAATTTTATTTTTATCATGTCACCATATTGTGTTGTATTTGTTTCTTGAAGAATTCGAGTCCTTAACCAAATTCGAGGTAAGGGTGGACACATCTGTAGGTTGTTATAATCAAGACTTGAATTCAGCAAATGATATCTGCAGTGCTATAAGGCCTGCATACTTTTTATCAACATCTTGTCTACTTGTAAAGAAGCAAGTACAATAACATTAGGAATTAGTTTAAAGTTCATTATTTCTAATTGTACTTACATCTCCACTTGATATTTCAATGTCCATCAGGCCCTCTTTTTGCAAAGCAGTTAAAACACATCCCAGGAAATTGGCAGAGAGACCAAGCTGGGAGTCAGATGCATCCTTCATTGGTGGCAAAGTTATCTGCACCTTGTGTCCAAGAGGGTAATCAATAAGGCCACCACCCAGCTGGCTTACCACTGTCTAAGGCAAAATAAAGGACCATTAGAAGAGCATAAAATATCTCTGTATTCCACTTTTTTAATACTAACTAAAGTTAACACCTTTACTATATACATACTATATGTACCAATGCCATTTGCAATAAGTGTCCTAACGTTTTGCCCCCATATGGCATTTCTTTCAATAGACATTTGGATCATGTGAATGGCTATAAACTCAATTATCATGCTTCTAATATAATAAGTTGATATTGAACTCTGGAAAGTTTAACTGTGACCTAACTTACATTTAAATCTAATTCAATGAACTGTCCGGTCACTATTGGAAGACTCGATACCGTGTACTGAATACTGCCAATCAATCCAAGGGGGACCAATGCTGCCGAGAAATAATAATGATATTGTCAAAAGTCCATTCATTGTGTTTGAATTTATGAAGTTCTATCTGGCAAAAATATCATAAGACATGTAGTGGCCCAAAAAGGCCAATCCCCAAGATCAGTATGGAGTGTGCCACACCCAGAACCACCTATAATATCTATACCCTGGTGAGTGGTGACAGTAGGAACCCCAATGATCAGTTGTGTATGGGGAGGGCAGATACAGTAAATAGAGTTGAAAATGGACAATCTCTTTAAAATGTTTGATATATTACATAAAATGTAAAAATGTAAGCTCTGTCAATGGTTATGACTTCTGGGGGTATCGTTGTTCACAAACCTCATATCCATATAGGTTGTCTATTCATATTGAAAGGTTGCATACATCGATGCAAGGGTACTGTCAATGCAGAACATTGCTATGCAAGAGGATTAGTATGTACAGTATATTCAGTCAGCTTACAGTTT
The DNA here is from genome assembly GCA_033119425.1 of Bufotes viridis. NCBI lineage: Eukaryota > Metazoa > Chordata > Amphibia > Anura > Bufonidae > Bufotes > Bufotes viridis. The sequence continues at coordinate 240,312,509 of CM065594.1, read as the reverse complement.
ACAGTGAGAAGAAGGCCATTGGTTAAATCTAGCACGATGTTCACCACCGGACACAACTGTAGGGAATAATAATAAGATATTTGTGTAATTGACCGTAATTTCACCTTGTACGTTTACACAGCTATTTGTGTGTATCAACTAAATTTGGTGCACAGATGTGATTTAAAATAGGCTTATACTGCAGGTGTCAATAAAAGCATATTTGTGAAAGGTACTACTATAAATTTTGGATTCTACATTATCACATTCCGTTACTTCAACTTTTCATTACCCTATCCAAGCTATAATCCATCTTACACAATTCCCCCTCCTTCACTAGTCAGTATTATTTAAATTACATATGTGTCCATCCTTACTATTCCTTTTGGCTCAAGACATCCAGAGATATGTGGTTTTGTTGAAAATACTTTTGTGTTATACCCAATGAGTACCACTCACCTCAGAATTTGTTGATCCATGAGCAAAGGTAAGGAAGGGTATATGCAATGCTGGAGGTCCCTATGACTAGGCTCCTCGTTTTTGGATTCTGTTAACGTTTGTATTTGAAACCTGTGGACTGAACATTATGGAGAGGAAAGCAGACAATGATATGTCTAGCTTGGAGGACTTTAATGTCTTTTACTGTCTCAGAATTTCTTTTATTTCTGATCGGCTTACACATATTGTCAAGTATTGACCATCTTAACCCACTTTTTATTCAAGGTGAATAAATCACATGATGACCATGTACATGTTTTGTCCAGTAGGTACTAAAGATGAAAGATAATGTCTTAATTTGAGACGTACCACTCCTGGTAAAATATTTCGAAGCAGGTTGGTGAGAAGCCCATCCAGGATTCCAGAAAGTAATCTGTCATGAAAATATAATGGGGCAGATTTACTAATCCCATCTAAAAGTATGACAACCTAATTTTAAGGTGCATTTACACGTGCAGAGCTAAAGCCGATTGTCGGGAAGGAAGCATTCCTTCCCGACAGTCGGCTGCTCGTTCAGTCGAGGTAAGTGCTGCATTTACATGCAGTGATCACCACCACAGTATGAGAATGAGTGATCACTATTGCGATTGTTCATCCTCATACAGCTGCATTGTTTCTTGGGAGCAGATCATTGTTTAGACAGCACAATCTGCTGCCCATTAGCGATAATTTAGGTGCTTGCACTAACGATCATTTCACCCAATGAATGAGTGTTTCACTCGTTCATCGGGTGATCTATGGTACCTTTACATAGGCAGATTTTTGGGAACGAGCATTTCCAGGAACGTTCATTCCCGATCTGCCTGATTATTTTGATGTGTAAATCCACCTTTAGATAAGACAGAAGATGCACCAAATTTATCAAAATGGAGCACACTTAAATTTGGCCCACTTTTGAGTATATGATGGTGCATGGTAATGGCTTTGGACTGTGAAGTGAGCTGCAGGCCATGGATGTAGGCAGTTATGGCAGTATATGTGCTGGTTATCCACTTATTTTCATTGCTTGAGGACCTGGAGAACTTAATTGCCCAAAAATATCAAATATGCACCTGGCTTCACTAGGCCACAGTGTAAAACTTGACTGGAACTGGGAAATATTCTGCTCAGGAGATGTGGTTCAGTCACCATTGAGTTAAAGAGTTTTGCAGGACTAGTAGTCCATACCACCTAGACACTTTACCTTGGGCTAGCTCAAGACTGGACATTATTTTGTGCCAAAAAAGGATGCAATCTATTATCAAATTTAGCACATCTTCCAAGGGTACTAAACCATGCCTCCTTTTCTATACATTTTTCAAAACTGTCTAGCGATTTGTAAAATAGCGTAAAACACTATTTTGTGGCGTATATCTGGCGCAGATTCTGTTGCACACCATGTTGTGACAGAATCTTCGACTTCTTCTCTGCTCATACCAGGTCCAAAAAAGTGGGCCCATCTCATTCATCATTTTCTTCATATGGTTTAGGTGTAAAAAATGGTCTAAATGTTAGACAACAAGGAAGCTGTCATACATTTAGAATCAGCAGTGAATACGCCACAGTTATGTAGAGTCTGGCACCTCTACATGGTGATCCATCGCCAGCACAGGGGCTTATTAAGACCGGCATCTAAAACATTGGTCTTAATAAATTTGCACCTAAGTTTGATGAAATATACGTGTCCAGTTTTCAGTGCATTCTATGACAGACACATTTAGCTTAGTAGTATATGTTCCCCAAGTTTTCTTTGGTTTTCAAAAATTTTACACTGAGAGTCGGACTTTTGGAAGAAAGTATACCTAATGTCACTCACCCTCTTAGTAGCCTGATATTTATTCCACCAAGTAGTGCTTGGCAATCTTCAATAACCAAGCGGGGAACTCCTGAAGACTCCTGTGTCAGTCTGGTTCTTGCTGTAATGTTTACTTCCACCAAGATATCAAGAAACCCTAGAAGGCTTAAAATATCAGATTTAAACAGGATTCCATATCCTGAATAGTTTAATATACTATAAATAAATGATTGTTTTTTTAAACTACCGTAATTTTAAAAAATTATATTCAAATATTTGAAATGTGTCATTTTTACATTTTGAACTGAGCCTTACAATGAACTATTTATACAAATTGCTTCTTGGAATTTTTCAAAATCATAGAACCACACAATTTCTTTTTCCTTTTTTTAAACTCCTTTATGGTGTTTTCACATCAGGCAGATTCACCACAGGACTGCATATATGGATTTCTATCAACCTCATTCGAATGAATGAGACAGATGCAAACATTTTGGCAAGAAATCTGGATATAACCTTTTCACAATCACACAATTGATTAAGGTTAAAATACTTACTTACCTATTTCCATTGATTGCCACTTTCGTGTAGAGGTTAAGATGTACTCCAATACCAGGCAAAAGACGCAAAGATATTTGTGGAAGTGTAAGGTCTATAATTCGTAGTCTGAAAGAAATAGTAGAAACAGTACAACAGCTTTTCTGTATAGGAACTCTACCTAAAAATCCTCTCACGCACCATTAACCATGTAGCTATGCTATAATCAAAATATACTTAATTAGATAATGGTACAAAGACACATTAGTCATAAAAATAAAATAATAAAACTACTAAAAGTCATAAATAGAGGAAGGAGACTTGTGCCAGAAGTAGAGACAAGAGAATGAATTCTAAACTAATCAAATTCGTTATGAATTTCCCCCAAAAAATTCAGATTCTACCGAATACGAAACTTTTGAAGTTTGTTTTGGACAAATTACACAAAATGACAATGACCATTTTACAGGTCAGAAGACAAAGAAGAAGAAAAGGATAATTTTTGGACCTTTTTAATAAAAAAAATTAATCAGACAATGCAATGTGTTAATAGCGAGGTTGTTTGCACCACCTTTTACTATCCGTTTACCCATAGACGTACATGTCAATGTCACTTTGGCATTACTAATAATGTTGAGCGAAGCGAGCTTAAGATCATAGATCCAAAGTCGATTCTGTCAAAACTTCGTTTGAATGCTGTACGGAGATCTGTTCAAACCCCTCCCAATAATTGCCCAGTAAAAATTTAGTACTGCCGATTGACCTACTATATTATTAGAGGCAATTCATCTGCCTGCGTAAAAGAACCTTTGCAGGTGATGTCATGGCAAGAATGATGACAGCAATCTAGCATTGCAGAAAATTTACATTGGCTCATGGTGGATCATTCTCTTTTATTAGAGCTGGTATTTAAAGGGGTTATCGCATGATTAATTAATTAAAAAAATGAAAATCAGACAATCATACAGTACATGACAATCTTTTTCTACCAAAACTAGAACCAGCCCTATACCTCACATACAGTTAGAGATCTGCCCTTTCATTGCTCCAATTTCTTTCATAGATTTATTTAAAACTGGCAGTTCAATGGGTGTGTCCTTTCTCAGGGGGCATGTCCTTTTTGTCACAGCTGGTGGCACTTGAAGGATGTTGCAGAACATGTGTGTTCACCTTAATCTGCCATTTGGACGCTTCTTTTTGTTTTTCTGTTTGACGAATGGGGAATATTTTTTTATATTTTTATAGTATGGGCGTTTTCGCACATTGTGACACCCATAGCAAATACTACAGAGCAGCCTGAGTTTCATTCATAAAAACCCAGGCTACTACAGGCGCTCTCCGGCTCCTCCGATCGCCACATGGGGGAGCCGGAGCACAACTTTCGGTTTGGATCGTGCGCAGATGCCCTGGTCAGGATTAACCAGGGCATCTGAGGGGTTAAATGTCCGTGATCGGCATTGCTGCCGGTCGCGGACATTAGCCGCAGGTGTCTGCTACAAGAACCATGCGGACACCCGCTGCTAAGGCGCCCGCATAAAGCAGGAGCGGGCGCTGTACGCCCTGTGTACATGTACGCCCTGTGTCCTTAAGAGGTTAAACATCTTACAAATATGTGAGTAATTTTTGATTTTTCAATAACTTCCAATACCATGTCAACACAACACAAATAGTGTATATCTTACCCAGTTATACCCTGTACTGTTCCTAGAAGTCCTCCATTGCCAAGTATTCCTAGAAGTCCTCCTCCTCCAAGCAGTCCACCAAGCAAGCCACCATTTCCTAGGATGCCACCATTAATGTGAGGATCGGTGTAACCAGGGGGATTGCCTCCACCACCCCCACCACCTAGAAGGCCTCCAAGTAGCCCACCACCAGAACCTCCAAGAATACCACCAAGAAGGCCACCACCGCCACCACCTCCACCACCTCCACCAAGAAGCCCGCCAAGAAGGCCACCTCCACCACCTTCTCCTCCACCAAGTACACCACCTAAAAGACCACCTCCATTTCCACCTCCCAGGACACCACCCAAGAGTCCTCCACCTCCTCCACCCCCACCACCAAGCAACCCACCAACCAATCCCCCAACAAGGTCGCCACCACCACTACCCATGGCTGGCATGTTCAAATTATTCTGCGAATTTTTTCCTTTCATTTGGCCTGAGACAGCTGTGAATGAAAACATATATATGTTATATATTTAATGCCACCTTTTATATGTTTGGAAAATAATAGCAGAAACATAGTTTAATATCTTGATATTAATAATATGGGAAATATGATTTTTTTTTGTCTTAAATATGTTCCAACAACAAATACCCAAACCATGATGATTTTCATGTCTGAAATCCAACTGTGTCACTAAGTTATCCAATTATACCTATGAGTACCGAAAATACAGAAACCATGCTCCATCTTCTCATGGGGAAGTTGTCATAAGGAACAGTCCCAAATAAGTGACTCTCCTCTATTGAGGTTTCCATGCTCCTAATGTTGACGACATATCCTTAGTACACCTCAAGACACCTCCGACATCCCACACCTCCTCCAATCAGTTGCTCCCTCCCTGAACGAAGGTAGAAGCACAGCTCTGCTCAAAGTGTACTGGCCATGCCAGGTTATTGAGGCTTATTTCCTATTCACTTGAATGTAATAGACATGGCCACTACACTGAGCAGAGGTATACTTCTGGCTCCGTTCAAAGTGCTAGACCAGCCAATCAGTGGGGGTGCAGGTTGTCGGACAGGCAGGTCACCAATGTTAGAAGAACGGGAAACCCTTTTTACTCAAAATGACATTAGGGTTTAAGGCAATTTTCCTAAACAGACAATTCCTTGTATTGATTACATATTTCTATGTTAGGAACACTTATTGTAATTTGTAACTTGTAAGGGGAACAACTTCACATTGAACATGGTGTCTGAGCTGCAGGAACTGCTGAGCAGGTTGATACATATAGTTTTGTGGGAACAGGTCCTGTATACATTAGTACCTTTTTGATATAAACTTCTGTACTTTTATGCTTACGAGTCCAGTCGGAGGTCATACTTAGTGACTGACAGCTATCTTTGTACACAATCATACCGGGATGTCTGTCAATTACTGAATAGCACCCCAAAATCCTAAACATAGAAAGAGCAGGGTTTAAATTAATAAAATACAAGTTAAACTGAATCATTTCCAAGACAGCTATATATCAGTCTGCCAAGTTCCTCCTGGGTATTGGAAGTACCCAGGTTTGGACTGTGCCATCCATGGACCAAAGAGATCTCTAGTGGACCTAGTTTTTAAGATAATGGAGACCAATAAAAAAAGGACCCTGAAATTCAGTAAAGGAAAAACCCCATATGATTCACAGAGAGCAGAAGAGTGATTTATGCTGGAGATTTTATCACTTTTTTGGGTGATTTTACAAATAAATATTAGTCCTTTTTAAAAATTATATGCCGTGCATGCATGAAGTCAATGGAGTTACAGGTTTGCCCAAAATTATACTCTGGGGTAGGGTTGTTTCAGGTATCGAAGTTTCAATACCCAATCGATACTTTTCTCTGGTATCGAGCTCGATACCAGGATTAGTATTTTATCGATACTGGGCTGCACTACCACACAGCCCAGTATCAGAGAACGTGGCTGCGCCGCTCTAACCGCGGCCATGTTCTCCTCGGCAGCACAGGGAAAAGGAGGCAGTCTCTCCCTTCCCCTGTGCTGCTTCCACCAATAGAGCGAGAGGGGCTGAGGAGGCCGGGTCACTGGCCACCAATAAGGAGTGACTTTTACTATACAGATGCAGGCAGAAGAAGCTCATTGCCGGCACCTGCCTGTGACCGGGCGCTGCGATTCGTGGCAGTTAACCCCTCAGGTGCCGCACCTCCGACATCCCACACCTCCTTCAATCAGTTGCTCCCTCCCTGAACGAAGGTAGAAGCACAGCTCTGCTCAAAGTGTAGTGACCATGCCAGGTTATTGAGGCTTATTTCCTATTCACTTGAATGTAATAGACATGGCTACTACACTGAGCAGAGGTATACTTCTGGCTCCGTTCAAAGTGCTAGACCAGCCAATCAGTGGGAGTGCAGGTTGTCGGACAGGCAGGTCACCAATGTGACCAGGTGCCGCACCTGAGGGGTTCACAGGCAGGTGCCGGCAATGAGCTTCTTCTGCCTGCATCTGTATAGTAAAAGTCACTCCTCATTGGTGGCCAGTGCGCCCCCCCCCTCCTCCCCAATATTAAAGACATTGGCCAATGTCATGGGTCGAAAATAGGCAGGGCTAACACAAACTCCGCCCACAAGTGTTTGTTTCTGTGCAGGCTCGGGTCATTCCCAGGATGGGCTTATATGACGCTATTTTACCAACTGAAATGTTGGTATGTATGCTTTCCCAGAGACTTGCCTTGTGAAAGTTGCTACAGGGACCCCATAATCAATCACCTTGTAGCATCTTGCTGCTGTCTGCTGTTGTGTGAGCGTGAATATTTGTGATCTATTTATATGATGGGCCCCCAAAATAAATGTTACTGCTGGGCCCTAGACAGCTCAAGTCCAACACTGACGTGGGGCACTCCACCCTAAGATAGTAGGCTATGGTGTGACATCTAGGTGTCATCGTGAAGGCACAAGGATCTTTAGCCCCCACAGGCTCCTGGGCCCGGTTGCGACTGCTACCTGTGCACCCCTTAGAGTGGTGAGTATATATTTTTCCTTTTTTGTGTGGTCTGGAGTCTGAATTAAATTTAAGGTTCTCTGGTCTGCGATCTGAAATTAATTAGAGGTCTGGTCTAGGATTAAATAAGGTAGGGTATTTTTCCCTTCACAAACAGATGATAAATATTGATGTTTCATTAGCTCTACAAAAGTTTGTAAAATTTTAAGATTACACCTTTACTGTTAGTTTTCAGTTTGACCCTTTAACTGACCAGTGACCCAAGTCAGCAACCTTCCCTAACACTATCCTAAAGAGTGGTACAGTATGTATTCAATACTGTTCTGAAGGTTGTGTGAGTAACACCGATCTAAGGTTTCTGTGAATCTAACTGTGATTTGTTAGAAGTATAATTATAGTATGCTAAAAACTGTTCAAATGTTGCTCTAGAACAATTAAGTATTCTGCCTCACCAATGTGAATAGTAACTGACAAATAATAACATCACCTAACTATTAAGTTTATGTGCTAATACATAATAAAGTTTAACCCCCAAGTAGTGAGAAGTGATGAGTGATCCAACCATGTAATAGAACACTATCAATTAAGATTTTAAAGGTGAATATATTTTCAAGTTTTTGTGGAGGTTTTGTACTTTCGGTAATCCAAGATATCTGCATTATGGGGAATATGTCGCTGTCATCTGGGTCTCTGTCGGCAAGATAGTGGCAAACATGCTGATTTCAATGTTGTGTCTGTTATGTGTGCCTGTTATGTACAGAAGTTTATAAGAAACAAACACATTATTAGGCTTCTTTCACATTTGCGTTACCTGTCTGCCACAGTCTGCCAAACCCATTGACTATAATGGGATCCGGCAGAGATCTGGCCGCTACCCAGCAAATATGCCAAAATTCGGGCAGACAAAAACCAAGTTGCTCGCAGTGTTTTTTGTCTGGTCAAACGCATCCATATTTGTCGGGTAGTGACCGGATCTCCTCTGGATCCCATTATATTTAATGACAATTATTGCAGTAACATCCAGCTACGCCTTATCCAGAAAGCTCTGCCAGAACAGCCTGCTGGAGACCACCATAATATTAGTTAAAACTAGCCTTAATTGCAAAGCTTGCATTGCACTGGGAGAAAGGAGTCCTCTCAATGATTTGCATGAGCTAGGGAGTCCTCAGTATTGAAGAGCTATTGGCTATTCTTGCCCCCCCTCCCCCCGCCCGCCTCCTGTCGATAACTGACAGTTTTAACCCACAGTGATAGGGAGAAAGCTGTCAAACAGTGGCTGGAGCATTTGGGGTGCTGACAGCTCATAAATATCAACAACTCTTCCTAACATCCTGATGTGTGATCTATAACTAATAAAATGTTATTTTTTCAAAAACAAAATAACGGGCCCATATAACAGATACAAAACTGAAATCAGTGTGTCTCAGAGAAGGCAGTATGAAGACAGGCACAGATTGCTTTAGCTGTGCACATGCCCTAGTTCTGTAAACTGAAGCTGGAGATTACCTCTGGAATGACTAATGGATCCCCAACTCTAGCAGTAGATGAATCATAAAATAATTTAATATTTTATGAAATGTATGTCTTACCATTATTTAACGCTCCATTTGACACTCGAAGCTTAGCCCCAGTGTTTCCTCCGGCAGCACTACTATAACCATGAGCCTGGATGAGCAATATACATACGAAGCAGACACGCCATTGTCTGTACATTTTTGGATCGATATATCTGGCAAAGTAAATAAAATAAAAAGTAATGTTAAAGAGTAATTAAACTTTTGAATACATTTTTGTTAAAATGTCCCTAATGTCATACTAACACATTTTGTTATATATTTTATTAATGTTTTTTTTTATTCTTAATAGACTTGTGCCTGAATTGTCCCTGCAGTGAAGCCTGAAGACACGGTGGAGGATGAGGAGGCAGAGGTGGACATTGGAGCAGGACCCACAGTTTGAGAACGTGGAGGCGGCAGTGGCGTCAACTGGCCAAGTTGCTGGTGTGGCTGAGCAGGAACCACATTTATCCAGTGGCCCGTAAAGGACATATATTGTCCTTAACCCTAGTTACAGCTCCACATGTCAGCGCTGCTGTGAACTTTAGCGGACACCACCAGGCTCAAGAACTGTCCCATTTTCTGTTTAACATACGTGTGCAGTGCTGGTACTGCCTTTTTCGCTAAGAAATGATGGCTTGGGACTCTCCACCTTGGCTCGGCACAAGCCATCAGTTCTCTGAAAGGTGCAGAGTCCACCACTTGGAAGGGAAGGGACTGCAGTACCAAAAACTAGGCCAGGAGCGCGTTCATCTTCTGTGCTAAATACACGTTCAGACAATACACTGGCTGCAGGGCAGGCCAGCACCTCCAAAGCATAAAGGGCAAGCTTAGGCCATGTGCCCAATTTGGAGACCCAGAAGTTGAGTAGGGCAGACCCATCTATCAGTACGTGTAAGCGTGTGCACACATACTGCTCCACCATGTTGCTGAAATGCTGCCTCCTCTAAGATGTTCCATATCAGCTGGTGGTGCTGGTTGTAGTGGCGTGCTGAGAAAGCTTTTCCACATTTCGGCCATGCTAACCCTGCCTTCTGAGGTGCTGGCGGTGCCCCAGCTGCGTTGGTGACCTCTTCCTCCTCCTCTACCTTGGCCTTGTGCTTCCACTGAGCCCCCACTGCGTGTCCACTCAGGCCATCAGCAGCGCGTCTACCAGCGTGCGTTTATAGTCATGCATCTTTTGATCAGTAACAAACGTTTTTACTAAATTTAGTTCCCTGTCAGCAATGCAGAGCAGGGTTTTTTCACCGGCAAACCTGGGTTCATGTAACCCACCAATGGAATAGACGATTTTTAGAAATTTAGGTCCCTGTCACCCAGGCACAGCAGGGGTTTATTCACGGCAAAAGTGGGTTCATGTCACCCACCAATGGAACAGATGATTATTAGAAATTTAGGCCCCTGATAACCAGGCAGAGCAGGGGTTTATTCACGGCAAAACTGGGTTCATGTCACCCACCAATGGAACAGACGATTATTAGAAATTTAGGCCCCTGGCACCCAGGCAGAGTATGGGTTTATTCACGGCAAAACTGGGTTCATGTCACCCACCAATGGAGCAGACGATTATTAGAAATTTAGGCCCCTGGCACCCAGGCAGAGCAGGGTTTTATTCATGGCAAAACTGGGTTCATGTCACCCACCAATGGAACAGACTATTATTAGAAATTTAGGCCCCTGGCACCCAGGAAGAGCAGAGGTTTATTCCGGGCAAAACTGGGTTCATGTCACCCACCAATGGAACAAATGATTATTAGAAATTTAGGCCCCTGGCACCCAGGCAGAGAAGGGGTTTATTTATGGCAAAACTGGGTTCATGTCACCCACCAATGGAACAGACGATTATTAGAAATTTAGTCCCCGGCACCCAGGCAGAGCAGGGGTTTATTCATGGCAAAACTAGGTTCATGTCACCCACCAATGGAACAGACGATTATTAGAAATTTAGGCCCCTGGCTCCCATGCAGAGCTGGGGCTTATTCACTGCAAAACGGGGTTCATGTCACCCACCAATGGAACAGGCAATTATTAGAAATTTAGGCCCCTTGCACCCAGGCAGAGGAGGGGTTTATTCCCGGAAAAAGTGGTAACATGTCACCCAATAATTGAAAAGAAGATTTTTCAAAATTTCTGTTCCTGTCACCTATGCTGAGCATTGGTTTGTACCCGGAAAAAGTGGTAACATGTCACCCAACAATTGAATAGAAAAATTTTAGAAATTTCGGTCACTGTCACCTATAAAGAGCAGGGGTTTGTACCCGGCAAATATGGTAACAGGTCACCCAACAACTGAAAAGAAGAATTTTAGAAATTTAGGTCCCTGTCACCTATGCAGTGCAAGGTTACTTGACAGCAAAAAAATTGGAATATGTCAACCCCTAAACTCCCAGACGGATTAACTATATTATTGTCCCCGACACATATGCAGCGCATGCCACAAAGGTAATTCCTGGCCTAAGAAAATATGATTTTTTCACCACCAAGGAAAAACATGGATTTAAGGAGTATATTGTGGGGTGTAGGACCTCATCGTTCTCCACATCATCCTCCACCCAGTCTTCACCCCTGCCCTCTGTGTTGGTCTGCACACTGCAGAAAGCCACAGCAGTTGGCACCTGTGTTTTGTCATCATCAGAGACGTGCTGCGGTGGTCTTCCCATGTCCTCATTCTGAAACATAAGTGGTTGGGCATCGGTGCACTCAATCTCTTCCACTTCTGCCAACAGAGTCATCAAAAAGCATAAGAGACTGCTGCATGACTTGGGGCTAAGATTGCTTGGCTGATTTGCAAGGGGGTGAGGTGCAAGATTGATGCCCATGGGCTGCAGGTGCCAACTCTGCGCTTTCAGCAGGGGACAGGGTGGGAGACAAAGTGAAGGGACTGGAGGCACTGTCTGCCACCCAATCTACTAGCGACTGTACTTGTTCTGACCTCAACATTCGTAGAGAGGCATTCGGGCCTACTAAATAACGCTGAAGGCTCTGTCGTCTACACGCACCTGAGGAAGGTGTTTCATTCGGGCGTGTAGCTGGCACAGATCGACCATGTCCTCTCCCTGCAACAGGAGCTCCACCAACACCAGCAGCACCACGACCAGGGCCACGTCCCTTATTTGACGTTCTCCTCATTACTTGCGTTCACCCACCAAACCAACAGATGGGTTATCTCAGGTCACAATTTAACTGCCAATAGTCAATAATTAAGTTCACTAACAGTAAGGCAGTGTCTGTGTCATAAATAGAATACATTTCTTTATGTGACACAACAGTGTAACAGAGCAAATCAATACAATTACTTCACTATCACAAAAAATGTGAATTTTCCAACCAACAATGTAACAGCCGAAGTTAACGGTTTAATTGGACTGTCAGAAATGCAGCGTAGGATCCAAATGTGCTATCTAGCTCAAAAACAGTGTTTTTTGCAAACAACTATGTAACTGCAGTATGTTACAGTTTTATTGGAATATCAGAAATGCAGCATAGGATCCTAATGTGCTATCTAGCACAAAAGCAGTGTTTTTTGCAAACAAAAATAAAAATGCAATATGTTACGGTTTCATTGGAATATCAGAAATGCAACGTAGGCCGCTAATGTGCTATCTAGCACAAAAACTGAGTTTTTTGCAAACAACTATGTAAATGCAGTATGTTACGGTTTTATTGTAATATCAGAAATGCAGCGTAGGATCCTAATCTGCTATCTAACACAAAAACTGTGTTTTTTGCAAACAACTATGTACACTAAATGCAGTATGTTACGGTTTTATTGGAATATCAGAAATGCAATGTAAGCCACTAATGTGCTATCTAGCACAAAAACTTGTTTTTTTCAAACACTTATGTAAATGCAGTTTGTTACGGTTTTATTGGAATATCAGAAATGCAGCGTAGGATCCTAATGTGCTATCTAGCACAAAAACTGTGTTTTTTGCAAACAACTATGTAAATGCAGTATTTTACGGGTTTTATTGGAATATCAGAAATGCAACGTAGGCCGCTAATGTGCTATCTAGCACAAAATCTGTGTTTTTTGCAAACAACTATGTAAATGCAGTATGTTACGGTTTTATTGGACTGTCAGAAATGCAGTGTAGCATGCAAATCTGCTATCTAGCACAAAAAATTTGCTTTTTTAGAGCAGCAATGTAACTGCAGTATGTAACGGTTTAATTGGACTGAAAGAAATGCAGCATAGCCTGTAAAATTACTATCTAGCAAAAAAAAGTGTGCTTTTTTATAGCAGCAAGGTAACGGTATTATTTAACGGTTTTATTGGACTGTCAGATATACAGTGCCTGTGGCAGACAGATAAAAAAATCGCTTTAGGTCACAAAAATATGTGACAGACTAATGTAATTTAATAATTTTCACTGCCAGGTATGCACTGCAGGCCGCAGGGGTACTTGACCGGCCAAAAAAGGGAATTTGCCCTCCACTGAGCTACCAGAACAGAATTAAAGTAATGTCCCTGGCAAACATGCAGTTCACATGCAGTTAAAAAGGGCACTGCACTTGCAAAAATGGCCGCTGACACCCACTGAACTAGCAGATGGATTAAAAGTAATTTTTCAGTGTCACTGGGCTCAGGGCTGGGTAAAAAAATGTAGCATAGCACCCTCAATAATCACTGTAGTTTGAAGATTAAACAACACCGAGTACACCAGAATTCTTCCCTAATCTCTCCCTTACAGCAGCAGCATCCTATCCCTACACTGAGAAGAGCAGAGTGACGTGCAGCGCTACGTGACTCCAGCCTATATACAGGCTGGGTCACATGCTGCTCTTGGCCAATCATAGCCATGCCATTAGTAGGCATGGCTGTGATGGCTTCTAAGGGCAGACAAGTGAAACGCTTGTTGATTGCCTTTTAAAAAGCACCAAAAAATCGCCGAACACCGAACCTGAACTTTTACGGAAATGTTCGGGTCTGGGTACCAAACACCCCAAAGTTCGGTACGAACCCGAACCTTATTGTTCGGGTTCGCTCAACCCTAATCACAATGTAATTTCACCGCAGAACGGCGAATAGACGTACAGTACTTATATTTCCTATTAATACACCCCAAAACTGGATGCATCACAATGTAATTTCACTGCAGAACTACGAATATAAGTACTTATATTTCCTATTAATACACCCCAAAACTGGATGCCTCACAATTAGTGTTGAGCGAACAGTTCGAGAATAGTTCGGGTTCGTACCGAATTTTGGGGTGTCCGTGACACGGACCCGAACCCGGACATTTTCAAAAATGTTCGGGTTCGGGTCCGGTGTTCGTCGATTTCTTTCCGCTTTCTGCACAGCAGAGCCAATCAGTTAGCATTTTAATTCTTCCCCTAAGAGCCCATCACAGCCATGCCTACTAATGGCATGGCTGTGATTGGCCAAGTGCAGCATGTGACCCAGCCTCTATTTAAGCTGGAGTCACGTAGCGCCAGACGTCACACTGCTCTGATTAGTGTAGGGAGAGGATGCAGCTTCTGTGAGGGTGAGATTAGGCAGGGAAAAGTCAGCAAAAGCACATAATGAACGGATCAATTTACAGCTGAGAATCATTGAACTTCTGCTAGTTACTTGCTCGCTGGTTTTTAGGCTGCACAGAGCGTTTTTCTGTCACTTATTTTCTGGGTTGATCGGCGGCCATTTTGTGACTTGTGGTGCGCCAGAAGAAGCTGCCACCAAGTCCATCAATCCATCAATACTAGTTTTTTTTTTTTGCTATATCCTACATCAGGGGCTTGGCTGTGCTAATTGTCACCCCTAGAAACTCAGGAAAGAAATTTCTATATTTTATTAAGGGGTTAAATACAATTGCCCAAATACCAATCCCCTAAATCTGGTGTTCCAGCTTTGGCTAGACAAGTATAATACTCAGTAAGTTAACGATATGGATGGAATTATTTAGCAATGCTAAGTTGAAATCGCAATGCGATTAAGCAAATATATAAGAATCGCATTGCGATTTCAACTTAATTCTCAGATCCGACAGTACATTCTACTGGAGGAGGCGTTCCCATGGTGATCGTTAGCTCAAAGTTGTAATCGCAATGCGTTTATTGCGGTATATTATCCCTCTGGGTGTCTTTTACAGCCTTTTTAGTGCCCAAAAGTTCGGGTCCCCATTGACTTCTATGGGGTTCGGCTTCGGGATGAAGTTCGGGTTGAGTTCGGATCACGAACCCGGACATTTTCCGGAAGTTCGGCCGAACCTGTCGAACCCGAACATCCAGGTGTTCGCTCATCTCTACTCACAATGTAATTTCACTGTAGAACGGCGAATATACCTGCTTATATTTCATATTAATACACCCAAAACTTTCTGTATCACAGTGTAATTTCACCACAGAACTGTGAATAGACGTACTTATATTTCCTATTAATACATCCCAAAACTGGATGTCAGACAATGTAATTTCCCCTCAGAACATACTTATAGAATAAACCACGAAACTGGCTGTATCAAACCACACTTTTCTTAACTCCTTAGTGACCACCCATTCGCCTTTTTACGGCGGTCACTAAGGGGCCTTAAGCTGGGCCGCCGCGTTTTTACCGCGGCCCAGTCTAAGTGCTTCACGGGTCCCCCGTGCAGCGGGAAGCGCGGACCCGACTCTCACATAAGAGCCGGGGCCCTGCTCTAACAGCCCGGGCCGGCAGGAGTGCTGATCCGGGTTTTTTAACCCTTTACATGCCGGGCGCAATGGAGCCGGGCGCATGTAAAGCGTTGACAGAGGGAGCGGACTCTTTCTGTCACCCATCAGCACCCCGCCAATGCGGTCACGGGGTGCTGATGTCTTGTGAAGCCTTACCTGGCTTCCAGCAGGGCCCCAAGCCTTTTCTACAGTTATGTCCGGCAGGCTATGCCTCTCTGGCGCAGCCTGCTGGTCAAAGTTTAAATTACATTGCTATTAAAATGTAATGCATTATAGAAATAATGTATTACATTTTAAAAGCAATCAAAATACTGTATATTATAGTCCCCTTGTGGGACTATTAACCTCCTCCCGACCGCTGAGGGGCATATTGAGTCCATGAAAGATTGAACTTTTTGTCACTTTTGAGAAAAAACAAAAAAAATCAATTTCCACTAACTTGTGACAAAAAATAAAATTTTACATGAACTTACCATACCCCTCACAGAATACCTTGGGGTGTCTACTTTCTAAAATGGGGTCACTTGTGGGGTATTTATACTGCCCTGGCATTTTAGGGGTCTCTAAAGCGTGAGAAGAAGTCTGGAATCCAAATGCGTAAAAATGCCCTGTGAAATCCTAAAGGTACTCCTTGGAATTAGGGCCCCTTTGGGCATCTTGGCTGCAAAAAAGTGTCACTCATGTGGTATCGCCGTACTCAGGAGAAGTAGGGCAATGTGTTTTGGGGTGTATTTTTACATCTCTGTAAATGACAACTTTTTCCATTTTTTTATACAAAGTTGTCAATTTACAGAGATATTTCTCTCACCCAGCATGGGTATATGTAAAAATACATATACAAATACAAGAATTCTCAGATGTTGATTCAGTTACATATTTATTCTCAGAGAATTCTTGTGCAAGTCACTCAGAATTGAGAAAGCTCGTTGGAAGAACGAGTGAAACGTTTTCAAGAAATCTACAGCAAGTCCAGTTGCCTTGATTTATTCTTTACAGATATATGTATTTAGTATAACTGTAATCGTACTGACCCAGAGAATAAAGAGTATTATTATTATTATTATTATTATGTTACTTTTACCGAAAAATGAACGCCGTAAAATTTATAATGTAAAAACGCAGTGGCACTATTGCTATTTTTCCTCATCTCCCTCCCAGAAAGAGTTAATAAAAGTTAATCAGAAAGTTATGTGTACCCTAAAATTGGGCCATTAAAAGCTACAACTTGTCCCGCAAAAAACAAGCCCTCATAAAGCTATATAGACGGAAAAATAAAAAAGTTATAGCTCTGGGAACGAGACCATGAAAAAAGGAAGAAAAACATTTGGTCATAAAGGCCCAAACAGGCTTGGTCACTAAGGGGTTAAAGAAACAAGGGTGATTGGAAATAGTTATTTTTCACTTAAATACACCCCAAAATTGGTTGCATCACACAGCACTTTCACCTCAATAAAAAGCAAGGATTGTTGGAATTACTGAGCTATTATATAGTGTAAACAACCTAAAAGCAGTTGTATTAGAGCAATTGGGATCCCCAATTAGTGCAGCAAGGTGTAATAGTAATTGCTCCTATTACCCAGGTTTTACACTACCCTATTGGTCCCTGCTCTCTCCCTATAGTGTGGATAATGCTTCTCTATCCTTTACCTAAACTATGAATGATCTTTCCCTAAATTCTAAATCGTTTTTTTTTTTTTTTTCAGAATAAAGTCTTTCCTAAACACTGACCCAAGTGCCTGTCACGTCTCTCCCTGCACTAAGTACACTGGAAAATGACAGAAACCAAGATGGCTGAGGCTATTTATAGGGCTGTGACATCACAGGTGCAGGCTGGCTGCTGATTGGCTGCATGCATGGAATTGTGGGTGATCCCTTGTTCCCAGAGTTCTTAGTTCCATGTTCTAACATGTGCAGCAGCCATTTTAGGAAAAGATACGATTCATTACCACGATGAGCGAGGGAATTCGAGTTTGGTATGAATCAAATTTTTCCTGAAATTCAGATTGAATTCCATGTAGTCAAAATTGATACGCTCAATTATGACATTAGGGACATTTTAACAAAAATGTATTAAAAGTTTAGTTACCCTTTAATTCATAGGAAACAACACAGCATAGTACACCGCAGCTCACTCTTTGCATAAACATGGCAGCCATATACATACATGGGAATACTCCTTTCAGGGGGCTTTGTAGCATGGTATGTTTACGGTATGTCGATATACTATGGTATAAATGTCTAATTGGTGCTTAGTGCTCTTTAGCTCTAGTCAATGACTATGACGTTAGATGGTAGCACTATGTGTACATTGGTAGAAAAGCACTGCTGGTATATACATGAGGGTCTGAACCTTTATGCGTATGGTGTGGCTGGTTTGAACAGATGAGACTTAGTGAGCACATTAAGCTTTTAAATGAGCATATGGAGATGAAATTTTGTGTAAGACTATTTTATTAAGTACAAACAGTAATATTCTGCATTACGAGCTACAGGCCATTTTAGTGCGCAGGAACAGGACTGCTTTGCACGCTTGGGTAGGATGATGTTGCAGCGGACTACCATGTCTATGGGCAGGGTTCAGTGTCGGGCTGGGGTACCCAGGGCCCTCCAGTAAAATTTATTTTGGGGGCCCACCATACAGATACATTCAAATATAATAAATAATCTAACAAGTTTTTTATATGAACATAGGCTGGTTGAGGTGCTGTACATTGAATATATGTATGTAGTGCAGTAAATCTAATGTGTTATGTGCCACTTGTGCAAGGGGTGGGAGACTAGGGGCCCACCGGGGGATTCCCCTGTACCCCTGTGGGCCAGTCCGAGCCTATCAGGGTTACTTCATGGAATATAATGAACATACACTTTAGCATGTTAAAACTCGCCTATAGCTATGAAGGTATACACATTGTTTAACCTGTATGGTCTGGCATCATCGGTGGCATACAACAGATCTCATAGAGCCCAATAGCAAAGCTTAGTATGGGCCTCTCCTGCCCCAAACAGTCCGCATGTATCAATCAATCGCCAAAATGCAAAGCACAATGCCACAAATTGCTGATTAATTTACATTTTATTTATTTTAATTCAAATTGTAATAAAATAAATAAAAGTCACACCTGGCTTCATCCACTTATCCAACTTCTATGTCAGTAAAGAAGAACGGGTTCTTCATAAATGTAGCACATATTCTGACCACCATATTTCTCAATGTTATCCACGTCAGACAACTGGCATAAATACATTGATAAATCCTACAATCTTAATTACAAAAATTCACTGTCTGGCTGCTGGCTGCCCGCAGCTACCACTAGGGGGAGCTAATTGCATAGGAATGTACGGTAGGCAGTTAGAATTATCTGAAATGTGAGCTGAAGTCATCTATTTGCATTATTATCTATTGCTCCCCCTTGTGATGGTTCTGTGAAAATGCAGTGTGTTCACTCCCAGAAAGAAAAGGACTTCAGTTCTGGGCCACCATTAGCTCTGTAGCAGTTATCAGGTCTGCTCCATTGAAAGTATGCCACTGGGTCTCCCTTAATTGACATTTGGTGGGTGTAACAGATAGAGATGGCCCGAACTATTCGCCGGCGAACAGTTACCGGCGAACATAGCTTGTTCGCCGCGGCGGGCGAACATATGCGATGTTCGGTCCGCTCCCTATACATCATCATTGAGCAAACTTTGACCCTGTACCTCACAGTCAGCAGACACATTCCAGCCAATCAGCAGCATACCCTCCCTCCCAGACCCTCCCACCTCCTGCACAGCATCCATTTAAGATTCATTCTGAAGCTGCAGTCTTAGTGAAAGGAGGGACAGTGTAGTTGCTGCTGATTTAATAGGGAAATCAATAGCTAGGCTAGTGAATTCAGTGTCCACTCCAGTCCTGAAAAACTCATCTGATCTCTGCTATAAGGACAGCGTCCTGATAGCACCCCAAAAAGCCCTTTTTAGGGCTGCTACATTATTCTGCTTTTTTTTTTTCTTCTCCATATATATATTGCAGTTGCCTGGCCTGCCCGTGTGTGAGGAGCTGCAGGCCCACAGACTGTAGTGTGCCCACTGCCAGTGCCCACTACTCATACCGTGTGGCACAGTACTTTGCATCAAACAAAGGCATTTAATTTTTACCCTTTAATCTAAGGTTAGTTGCCTGCCAGTGTGTGTCAGGCTGACTTCCACTGACTGTAGTGTGCCCACTGCCAGAGCCCACCACTCATATCGTGTGGCACAGGACTTTGCATCAAAAAAAGGCATTTAATTTTTACACTTTAGTCTTATTTCAGTTGCTTGCCTGCTAGTGTGTGTCAGGCCGACTTCCACTGACTGTAGTGTGCCCACTGCCAGTGCCCACCACACATACCGGGTGGCACAGGACTTTGCATCAAAAAAGGGCATTTAATTTTTACACTTTAGTCTAATTTCAGTTGCTTGCCTGCTGCCAGGGTGTGTCATGCCGACTTCTACAGACTGTAGTGTGCCCACTGCCAGTGCCCACCACTCATACCGGGTGGCACAGTAGCTTGCCGATAAATAAGGCATTTAATTTTTACACATTAGTCTAATTTCAGTTGCTTGCCTGCTGCCAGTGTGTGTCAGTCCGACTTCCACAGACTGTAGTGTGCCCACTGCCAGTGCCTACCACTCATACCATGTGGCACAGGCATTTAATTTTTACACTTTAGTCTAATTTCAGTTGCTTGCCTGCTGCCAGTTTGTGTCAGGCCGACTTCCACAGACTGTAGTGTGCCCACTGCCAGTGCCCACCACTCATACCGGGTGGCACAGTAGCTTGCCGATAAATAAGGCATTTCATTTTTACACTTTAGTCTAATTTCAGTTGCTTGCCTGCTGCCAGTTTGTGTCAGGCCGACTTCCACAGACTGTAGTGTGCCCACTGCCAGTGCCCGCCACTCATACCGGGTGGCACAGTAGCTTGCCAATAAATAAGGCATTTCATTTTTACACATTAGTCTAATTTCAGTTGCTTGCCTGCTGCCAGTGTGTGTCAGGCCGACATCCACAGACTGTAGTGTGCCCACTGCCAGTGCCCACCACTCATACCGTGTGGCACAGGCATTTAATTTTTACACTTTAGTCTAATTTCAGTTGCTTGCCTGCTGCCAGTGTGTGTCAGGCGGACATCAGCAGACTGTAGTGTGCCCACCACTCATACCGTGTGGGATAGGCATTTAATTTTTACACTTTAGTCTAATTTCAGTTGCTTGCCTGCTGCCAGTGTGTGTCAGGCCGACTTCCACAGACTGTAGTGTGCACACTGCCATTGCCCACCACTCATACTGGGTGGCATAGGCATTTAATTTTTACACTTTAGTCTAATTTCAGTTGCTTGCCTGCTGCCAGTGTGTGTCGTGCCCACCACTCATACCGGGTGGCACAGTAGCTTGCCGATAAATAAGGCATTCAATTTTTACACATTAGTCTAATTTCAGTTGCTTGCCTGCTGCCAGTGTGTGTCAGGCGGACATCAGCAGACTGTAGTGTGCCCACCACTCATACCGTGTGGGATAGGCATTTAATTTTTACACTTTAGTCTAATTTCAGGTGCTTGCCTGCTGCCAGTGTGTGTCAGGCCGACTTCCACAGACTGTAGTGTGCACACTGCCATTGCCCACCACTCATACCGTGTGGCACAGGCATTTAATTTTTACACTTTAGTCTAATTTCAGTTGCTTGCCTGCTGCCAGTGTGTGTCAGGCCGACATCCACAGACTGTAGTGTGCACACTGCCATTGCCCACCACTCATACCGGGTGGCATAGGCATTTAATTTTTACACTTTAGTCTAATTTCAATTGCTTGCCTGCTGCCAGTGTGTGTCAGGCCGACTTCCACAGACTGTAGTGTGCCCACTGCCAGTGCCCACCACTCATACCGGGTGGCACAGTAGCTTGCCGATAAATAAGGCATTTCATTTTTACACTTTAGTCTAATTTCAGTTGCTTGCCTGCTGCCAGTGTGTGTCAGGCCGACTTCCACAGACTGTAGTGTGCCCACTGCCAGTGCCCACCACTCATACCGGGTGGCCCAGTACCTAGCAATAGAGATGAGTGAACACCTGGAAGTTCGGGTTCGGGAAGTTCAGCCAAACTTCCCGAAAAAGTTCGGGTTCGGAATCCGAACTCGACCCGAACTTTATCCCGAACCCCATTGAAGTCAATGGGGACCCGAACTTTTTGGCACTAAAAAGGCTGTAAAATAGTCCAGGAAAGGGCTAGAAGGCTGCAAAATGCAACAAAATGTAGGTAAATGCCCTGCAAACAAATGTGGATAGGGAAATGAATTAAAATAAAATAAAATAAATAAAAATTAACCAATATCAATTGGAGAGAGGTCCCATAGCAAAGGATCATGCGTCATATCATCCACCACTGGAGAAGGCCACTTTCAGTTATTTCGGCCCCAGCACCCAGACAGAGGAGAGAGGTCCCACAGCAAGGAATGAGGCGTCATATCACCCACCACTGGAGAAGGCCACTTCTAGATATTTAGGCCCCAGAACCCAGACAGAGGACAGAGGTCCCACAGCAAGGAATAAGGTGTCATATCACCCACCAGTGGAGAGGGCCACTTTCAGTTATTTAGGCCCCAGCACCCAGACAGAGGAGAGAGATCCCACAGCAAGGAATCATGCGTCATATCACCCACCACTGGAGAAGGCCACTTTCAGTTATTTCGGCCCAGCACCCAGACAGAGGAGAGAGGTCCCACAGCAAGGAATCATGCGTCATATCACCCACCACTGGAGAAGGCCACTTTCAGTTATTTCGCCCCCAGCACCCAGACAGAGGAGAGAGGTCCCACAGCAAGGAATCATGCGTCATATCACCCACCACTGGAGAAGGCCACTTTCAGTTATTTCGGCCCAGCACCCAGACAGAGGAGAGAGGTCCCACAGCAAGGAATCATGCGTCATTTCACCCACCACTGGAGAAGGCCAGTTTCAGTTATTTCGGCCCAGCACCCAGACAGATGAGAGAGGTCCCACAGCAAGGAATCATGCGTCATATCACCCACCACTGGAGAAGGCCACTTTCAATTATTTCGCCCCCAGCACCCAGACAGAGGAGAGAGGTCCCACAGCAAGGAATAAGGCATCATATCACCCACCACTGGAGAAGGCCACTTTCAGTTATTTAGGCCCCAGCACCCAGACAGAGGAGAGAGGTCCCACAGCAAGGAATCATGCGTCATATCACCCACCACTGGAGAAGGCCACTTTCAGTTATTTCGCCCCCAGCACCCAGACAGAGGAGAGAGGTCCCACAGCAAGGAATAAGGCATCATATCACCCACCACTGGAGAAGGCCACTTTCAGTTATTTAGGCCCCAGCACCCAGACAGAGGAGAGAGGTCCCACAGCAAGGAATCATGCGTCATATCACCCACCACTGGAGAAGGCCACTTTCAGTTATTTCGGCCCAGCACCCAGACAGAGGAGAGGTCCACAGCAAGGAATCATGCGTCATATCACCCACCACCGGAGAAGGCCACTTTCAGTTATTTTGGCCCTGGCCCCCAAATTGAGGAGAGGTTCATTCAACTTTGGGTTGCACCGCAAGATCATGGTAAAGTTAAAAAAATGAGGATTCAATAAAGAAGTGCCCGGGTAAAATAATACATGGTTGAGGGGAGGCAGTTATAAATGTCTATTCTGCACAAGGGAGGGACAGGTCCTGTGGGATCCATGCCTGGTTCATTTTTATGAACGTCAGCTTGTCCACGTTGGCTGTGGACAGGCGGCTGCGTTTGTCAGTAATGACGCCCCCTGCCGCGCTGAGTACACGTTCAGACAAAACGCTGGCCGCCGGGCAGGCCAGCACCTCGAAGGCATAAAATGCTAACTCTGGCCACGTGGACAATTTGGAGACCCAGAAGTTGAATGGGGCCGAACCGTCAGTCAGTACGTGGAGGGTTGTGCAGATGTACTGTTCAACCATGTTAGTGAAATGCTGCCTCCTGCTAAGACGTTCCGTATCAGGTGGTGGTGCAGTTAGCTGTGGCGTGGAGACAAAACTTTTCCACATTTCTGCCTTGCTAACCCTGCCCTCAGAGGAGCTGGCCATGACACAGCTACGTTGGCGACCTCTTGCTCCTCCTCTGCCTTTGCCTTGGGCTTCCACCTGTTTCCCTGTGACATTTGGGAATGCTCTCAGGAGCGCCTCTACCAGCGTGCGCTTGTACTGGCGCATCTTCCTATCACGCTCCAGTGCAGGAAGTAAGGTGGGCACATTGTCTTTGTACCGGGGATCCAGCAGTGTGGCAACCCAGTAGTCCGCACACGTTAAAATGTGGGCAACTCTGCTGTCGTTGCGCAGGCACTGCAGCATGTAGTCGCTCATGTGTGCCAGGCTCCCCAGAGGTAAGGACAAGCTGTACTCTGTGGGAGGCGTATCGTCATCGTCCTCCGTATCCCCCCAGCCATGCACCAGTGATGGGCCTGAGCAGTGTCGGTTGCCACCCCGCTGTGAACCTGTTTCATCCTCATCCTCCTCCACCTCCTCCTCATCCTCCAGTAGTGGGCCCTGGCTGGCCACATTTGTACCTGGCCTCTGCTGTTGCAAAAAACCTCCCTCTGAGACACTTCTAACAGACTGGCCTGTGTTGAGGGAAGTGCCCCCTGATATATATGTGGGCCGCTGGCCTGGGTACACTGCATATGTGTATATATGTATATATATATATATATATATATATTGTGAGGCAGTGACAGGCCTCATGGCTGATAGGAGAGAGCGATGGCAGGTACGTGTCACCGAGGTTGCTGGCCTCGGTGGGGTGAGAGCCGGATTTTGTTGTCTGCAGCAGCTAGTGCTGTCAGACTCTGTTAGTTAGTTTGGCTGCAAAGCCAATCCGGGCCGGCTCTTACTGGGAGTAGGCAAAGAGCTGGGTGGGTGCCTACTCCCCACGGTCCAGTCCGGACTTTATCCGGCCCTTTAAAAAGGCAGCCTCCTTAGCAGCTGGGGGTGATTTTCCTGGAGCCGCTAATAGTGCTGGGAGCTGAGGGCTGTTGTTTGGGACCCACGGCTGGAGCCAAGCTGGAGGGCTCAGACCCCTGTGAAACCGAACAGGCTGCCTGGAAAAGCCGCATGGGTGCTGTGTGTGTGAACAGTGTTGTAGGTGAGTCAGGGACACACTGTGTTAAGTTAGAGCCCAGCCGGGCAGGTGTTTGTTTTGCATTTCATTTATTTATGTTGATGCTGAGACAATAAAGCGATGTTTGGCCCTAAAGCTGCAGTGGACAACAGTCTGTATGTGAACGATCCTCGAGACCAGAGCTAAACCCCCACATTTGGTGTCGGATGCGGGCAAGTCGTCCCTGCTGGAAAAGGCAAAGTGTTGCTAGGAGCAACGACCTGACTGAGAAGAGCAGGTGCTGTGAAAGTTGCCAAGGAATTGCTGTTTTGCTGTGCAGTGATTTAAAGGGCCGGAAGCCTGTTTGTCTAGTGAAGCAAGTGCCGCTCATGCGATTGTGGACTGTTTTTCCTGACACAATGGAGGCGGTTGTAAAAGCCCTTGTGGAGGCTAACTTGCAGCACCAGGAGACCAACCAGCTACTACTTCAGCACGTGTGGCGGAAGCTGCTTGTACCAATGGTGATACCGTATGTGAGAAGTGGCCCGGTTTGGCGGAAAACCAAGGCCACTGAGGGTGTAATGGAGCAGCTGGTGCTGGAGACTGATCGGTTGGTGAGAAAGCCGAGTGCGGCACTTGGAGTGGCGGCTCTGAGTGCAGTGTTGGAGGAGAATATGCATGCCGTTGCCAAGGGCAACCGTCGGGAAGACAAAGAGCTGGAGAGGGGTGCGTTTCTCAGGAGTGCCTATTTTCCCTGCGACTGTGCACAGAATCTTAAAGGGTGCGGCTGGAATGTCCGTCCGGGAAAAGACAGGAGACAAGTCCAAGGCGTCTCCCGTGGCAACTACTGCATTGAGGAGAAGGGTGATGACCGTGCTGGAGATATTCCTGGACTACCCTTATCTTCCGGGAGTGCCGAGTCAGTGACGACAATCGGTAAGACTGTTCCGGTTGATTATTTTGTGGTAGACCCAGTGACAGTGAGCCGGCGGCAGTTGCTACCTGCCGGGCCGGTGAGTGATAAAGCGCTGCAGCGTAAAAATGTCTCAAAAAAGAGTGACTATAGGAAAAATGCTGTGTCTGAACAGGCGGGAAGGCCTGTTGCGGTTGCTCCATCGCAGGAACCTGCAGAGGAGAAGCTCAGGGTGTTGTCTAAAGTGCCTGTGACCAAGGCTAGATTTGGGATGGCGAAAATCAGAGATCCCATGCTAGCCTGGGTGCAGGTAGAATGATAACTGTCGGGACAATTATGTGAATACTGTGGACTATCCGGTGGTCCTCACGGAGGGTGAGACCACGGTGGGAACAGGGACTGATGGAGTTGATGTTGCAAATGTGCTCATGCATGATGTAATGTGGGGCAATGGAGACACTTCTGTGGGAAGTAATGAAGCTCCTACAGAACCTGTACCTGTCCCTTTAAGTGAAGGTGTAAGGCAAATGCAAATAGAAAGCAATGGTTTAAGTGAAATGACCATTAGAAATAATGGTGCAGACACGGTGCCAAGGGAAGGTGCAAAGTTTGTTGAAATGTGTAATGATATGTGTGACGATGATATACCTGCTCCTTTAAAGGGTGTGATCAGGGAAGAAGCTCCCCCTGTTGGTAAAAATGTGGATGGTATAAAAATGCTAATTGATGTTGAGAGCTCACAACTGAGGAAACCACTGTGAAAAATGTGCAAGTACATGGGGCAGGCCTAGAGGGTGTACCACACGTACTAGAAGTGGATATGCAGTCTCCACAGATCTCCATGGTTAATAAAATGTCCCAGGTGGGGATTAGCTCATCGGTGCCCCTAGAGGACAGGATTGAGAATGACACGAGCGGTATATATAACGCACGTTCTGTGACCGATAGCAACTCAGAGAGAGAAACTGCCATGTCGAGGTCTCGCCAAACTAAAGTAGTTACTAGTAGCGACCAGGTGACAGTTATATCTGACGAGACGAGAGTTCAGTCGGGTGACGTCAGCCTAGTGTCTGAAGCTCATATCCAGACAGTCTTAGATGACCTGACAGGACAGTACAGCTGCAAACAGGAGGCTGACCTCCCTCTCGCCACATGGTCCCTAGATACGATAGAGAAGGGACTAGCTGTCGTCACAGAGTCACCGAAGAAGGCTGCAGAAGGGTCAAAAGGAGACCCGGAAAAGGCGAGTGAACTGAAGGGTCTACCTCCTGGTGTCCTGGGGAGGGAAAAGACTCCAGAAAGACACAAAAGTCTATAGTAGACCTCAACAATGGGTTTGAAGAGTCCCTGGGTGAAAATCCCACAGAGTGTCTAAAGAAGAATGGTGGTACTCCTACACCTGCTGTTACCCCAGAACAGAGTGAAGAGCAGCTGGAACAGAAGGCCCAAGAGTGGGGCGCTGCTAACAAGCTGGTGGGAAAACTGAGAAAGACGACCAAGGCCCTCTCCTTGGCTAGAGCCCTTGAAAAAGCGCCTAAGGAGCGAGATGAATTGGAGTGGCTGAACAAGCAACTCAGAGCAGAGATGGAAGATCTCAGGAGCTCAAAGATGACGTCTATGAGTTGGAGAGGCCTAAGCGTTCTCCTGCGCAGCAGGTGGAAGAAAATGAGATACCTGAAGAGGAGCTCCTCTAAAAGATGCCAAGAAGTCAGAGCCTGTTAGGAATGGGACTGGAGATGGTGGCGCCGTGGTGCCGGCCGAGGCAGAGAAGGTGAAAGATGTATCTGCTGAACCAGATGATGGTGCTGAGGTGGATGCAGAAGCCCAGAGACTCGTGGCAGTGTGTGGCCAGGACCTGGTCGTGAAAGACATTCCCTCTGCTGTCAATGCCTTCCAGAAAGCCAGCAGTCTGCTGGGGAAGAAATACGGGGGACCGGCGACCAGTATGAGGGTGCTGTCTACTCCGATGGGCTGACTCTCCTGAATCCTGCCCGAAAGGAGAACCATATCCTGGATAAACCTTGGCAGGGATTGCCAGAAGATGATGAGTCTGATACGGACTCTGATGTCCCAAGTACCTCCGTCCTTAAAGAGAAAGAGGAGGAGGCGGAGCTAAGAATGCAAGTATGTGATGCTGTGTCCGAGAAGGATGAAAAGCCTATCAAAGTGACTGAAGACTCCAAAAAGAGACTCAAAGGCTGAAGAAGCTGATGCTGATGAGTTGGAGTGGGAGAAGTCCTCAGATGTTCCCAAGACCAAAGATAAGGCTAAAGAAGAGTCGGCCGAAGTGAGGGAACAGTTCAGTCGAGAGATGCAGCAGTCAAGAAAGGATGTGAGGAACATGTGCTGATGCGAAATGTGGAGAGAAAAGAAAAACGAAAGAGAGAGGCCACGGGTGCGAGCGCATCATCCTCATTCGTGAAAGAGAGTACCGGGTCATGAGATGGGCAAGAAAATCCCGTAGGTCTTATCTGCCCCGTACTAAACTCATGCGGGTGAGAAACCAAGCGCTATTAGCCTGGGTCTGGCGGAATAAGGGGAAGACTGTAGGCCAGGTCGATGCCCTCTCACGAGCGTCTTGGTTGGGTGCTAGTGTTCACCCCTACGGGGTTGAACAAAGGGGGATATGTGAGGCAGTGACAGGCCTCATGGCTGATAGGAGAGAGCGATGGCAGGTACGTGTCACCGAGGTTGCTGGCCTCGGTGGGGTGAGAGCCGGTTTTGTTGTCTGCAGCAGCTAGTGCTGTCAGACTCTGTTAGTTAGTTTGGCTGCAAAGCCAATCCGGGCCGGCTCTTACTGGGAGTAGGCAAAGAGCTGGGTGGGTGCCTACTCCCCACGGTCCAGTCCGGACTTTATCCGGCCCTTTAAAAAGGCAGCCTCCTTAGCAGCTGGGGGTGATTTTCCTGGAGCCGCTAATAGTGCTGGGAGCTGAGGGCTGTTGTTTGGGACCCACGGCTGGAGCCAAGCTGGAGGGCTCAGACCCCTGTGAAACCGAACAGGCTGCCTGGAAAAGCCGCATGGGTGCTGTGTGTGTGAACAGTGTTGTAGGTGAGTCAGGGACACACTGTGTTAAGTTAGAGCCCAGCCGGGCAGGTGTTTGTTTTGCATTTCATTTATTTATGTTGATGCTGAGACAATAAAGCGATGTTTGGCCCTAAAGCTGCAGTGGACAACAGTCTGTATGTGAACGATCCTCGAGACCAGAGCTAAACCCCCACAATATATATATATATATATATAATGTGTGTGTATGTGTATATGTATGCACATATACACACGTATAGGGGATGCATGCATGTGTATGGATGGGCCCCATGGCATCCATGCAGATGTATGCTCCCAGAAAGTGGCATATGGATATATGCATGTATATGGATGTGCCCCAAGCATCCATATGCATGTATATATATATATATTATAGCCCCATATATATATTTGATGTATGCATGTATATGGATGTGCCCCAAGCATCCATATACATGTATATTATATATGATGCCCCCTGATTCACCTGAAACCAGAGGTATCAGTGTGAATGTGCCCCAAGCATTCACACGGATACCATCTGGTTAATTGCATCAGGATGACTGGACAAGAGTCCGGTCATCCTGGATGCTTCAAAGAGCTCCGATTCAATAGAATCGGAGTCCTTTGTAGTAGTTATCTCCAGCACTGCTGGAGATAATTATGCATGATAGGAAGAGGGGAGAAACCTCCCCTCCTCCTATTATACACATTCCGGCAGCGCGATTACTATCGCGCTGCCCGGAATGCAAAGTGCTACAGGCGGGAGATCAAAGGATTCTCCCGCCTGCTAGCACGTAGCGCGGCCCCGCTGTGCGCGTGCTGAGACGCACGGGCTGGCGCGGTGACGTAATATCACCGCGCCGGCCCACGTGTCCCTGCCTGTGGTGCGCCTCAGCGCGGCCGGCGCGGGAGTGCGGGCTGCTGGATATAAATATCCAGCAGCCCGGCACTGAAGACAGTAGCCTGCCACCCGGACGAGGAGGACCCCCCTAGAGACGAGCAACCCCTGGACAACGAGCACATTAAGTATCTCTATTAACCCCCTACAAGCCCTACCACTACCCCACCAACGATTAACCCCCTAAAAACCCTACCACTACGCCACCAATGATTTACCCCCTAAAAACCCTACCACTACCCCACCAACGATTTACCCCCTAAAAACCCTACCACTACCCCACCAACGATTAACCCTCTAAAAACCCTGCCACTCTCTTTTACCCCTGCCTACACTACCCCTGCTTGCCCATATTAACCCCTGCCTATACTACCCCTACTTGCCCATTTACACCCCTGCCTAACTATTAACCCCTACTCCCCTACCACTATCCCACCGACGCTTTACCCCTGAACCACCTACCCCAGCTATAACCCTGTGTCTGTGGCCTGCGTACCCCCCCTGCAGTACCACAGTTAACCTTTGTCGCTCCTTTAGGGATAGTGTAGAACCAGGAGGGGTGGGTTGCTACGGTGTGTGTGTATGTATAAGATAGTTTTTGGGAGGAATTTGGCATCCGTGATGATCTTCCAGGGGGATGACAGTTGAGGAACTATAGGATCTGCCAATAGATGGATAGGGGCGGTGCAGGAGTACTGGAGAGCAGTTCATACATCACTAGAGAAACATCATCATTGGAGCTGAACAGAAGTCGTCTGGCTGGACGGGAGAAGGCGTTCCGGATATTGAAGGACCTCCTCTACGCAGCAATATAGAACAATAAAGAACGGCACCAAAGAAGATGACCTCTCGTCAAAAAGTAAGTATGAACTTCTCAACACTGCAGCACTTCAGTAAACATAGCACCTTCAATCCTATTATTCCCATCACTTACAAATCCACTGAGCTGCTATGGTCCACTTTACTGGACCAGGCATACGCTCATGATAAAATTTGTATTAATAATAGTATTTTCAAAAAAACAAAAAAACGCTTCCAAATGTTAGCCAAATTGGTTCTTACCTTTGAGGATACCATTTGGAAGCCAGAACATCTGGAAAAACTCAACAGCACTACAAAGGCAGAGGAAGTTTCCAACACGGCAAACTTGCACTGCAATTGTTGTGTTGAGAACATCAAACAGGTACACACATTAGAAACATAACTACAAGAAAAGGCCCAGTGTACAGTCCAGAGGGGCAGGGACATTTGCGTGTTAGAGTCTAGGCTCTCGGACAAGGAGAGTCTCTACTCTGACATGGACAAAGAGCTGCTCAGACTGTACACTGAGATAAATCAGTTCAGGAACAATGCGGTATCCACGGATACCATGATGGTTCAACTTCGTGAGGACCTGGCTGCAAAAACGCAAACCATTTCAGATTTGCAGCAGGTCATTTCTAACCTGTCACGGCCTGGTGCTAACAGCATGGTGCCCATGAAACAGGTTTGTGTTTCAGGAACGGCACAGGGAGAAACAGCGGCGACGGCGCCAAGGTCACCCACGGATCAAACATCTGATGGGGTAGACAATAGAGGACAGGTGGAACGGACGCTACATTTCACCCAAGCACCCAGGGAGAATAGGTATAGCAGCCGCTTCCAGGATCAGGACAACAATTGGGGAGAGGAAAGTGGTTGGCCATTTACCACTTCCAATCCGCCAACACGTCCGGAAAGACAGGAAGACTTCTATCCTAACCATTTAAGTATGGAAAGGATAAACTTCCTGTTACGAATTTGCAAGGAGATCCCAAAATACGATCCCAGTGTAGATCCGTTTACTTCATGTGATATCTTCGAGGGTCACTGTAACAAGTATTCAGTGGCTCCCGAATATCGCATGGAGTTATTCAAGTTATGGTTACCTACACACCTAAACCAAAGGTATGAGGTAACGGGGAGGACGCAACCCATGAATGGACAGTTTTATGATAAGGAGGAACATCTCATCATACTCATGAGACTGGCAACGGGCCATTGGGACGTCACTCCAGATATCCTGTCCAAGTTCAGACCCACTATACATGACGAACCTCTGTCTCTGTGTAGTCGGTTTGAAGCAATGTACCGGAGGGTTACAAAGGATCATGGTATCGGAATTCCACAGGGTATGATACGTATGTTTGTGGAAAAATTCCCATACCTTGACACAGCTATCCGGCTAAGTGCAGCTAGAGAGCCATCCCTTACGGATGCTGCTATGATTATTGAGCAGTGCAGACAGGATACACTGCTCAATAAGAAATCCGTCAAAGTGACGGAGCGTGTACCGGTAAATGGTTCACCACAATATGAACGGATACAGCACACAAAGGCTAATACAGCCGTTCGCCCCACAGCCCCGCCATGGGAAAAGACAGGAGGCGTTCGATGCTTCCTGTGTTTACAATATGGGCACATTAAGAGGAATTGTCCACAATGGCCACGTAATAATCGGACAAATCCTGAAAGAACAGGCAATAACAATGGTTTCAAAATGAAACCTAATTATTCCAAATCAGTGGGGGAATACGTGGACCAAAGTCTGGGACATTCACAGGTCCAGACACCAAAACGTGTGGCTGTGATGAATGTCCCAGCACGTACAGAAAAGGGTGTGGAATCCAAAGAATTCACACCAAGTGTCCATGACAACCCACAAGTGGCAGTATGTACCACACAGGTACCTACTGGGAGTCTGGTGGAAATTGATTGAAGAACAGGGATCCCTAGAGATCTGGCGCCAGTATGTCCTATCATACTGGATTCTTCAGGGAAACCCCACATAAAAGCCAAAATAAAGAATCAGGAGGCTGAAATCATGCTTGACACGGGTGCAGAAATCTCCATTACCAATGTCAAACATGATTTACATCCCGACAGCCCTCAGTGTGCGGTGATCGCATTTGATCACCAACAAGGGGGGGTGAAGGCCCACAGAATAGAAGAGGTAACTGTCCAGATTACCATTTGCACGACCCTCAGGATGCCCATGTGGTATTACCCCGGTTCTGATAACATTATTGGAACCGATGTAATGACACAAAATGGGTGGATCCTGGATCTGGCAAATTGCATAGTATGGAAGGGTCCTAGACGAGCCAAGGTGTTCGTCATCCAACGCCAGAGTCTGGGACCACCCTTACCAGCAGTGGAGAATTCCACTGACGTGCTCGAACACAAGTGGCCTGAGGTCTCACACAATCTAGACCTTGAACCTATTTTGTACGAGCATCCCGATCTGTGGGCCCAGAGTAAAAACGACTGTGGCAGACTGGTTGGCACTCAAGTGGACATACAGGGTCCTGACCCTCCACCTCAACGACAGTACCGATTTCCACCAGAGGCCACCCATTCGATTATGGACACAGTCCAGGAATTGAAGACTAAGGGTGTGGTCATTGAGGGCAATTCAAAATGCAACAATGCCCTCTGGCCAGTGAAGAAGAAGGACACCAACGCATGGACGCTGACCATAGACCTCCTTAACAAATACACCCCAATGTCCGCACCAGTGGTGGCCCAAACTCCTGATATCATGGCCAGAATAAGCGGCAAAAGCCGCGTATTCTCGACCATCGATGTGGCCAACGGGTTCTTCTCCATCGAACTCACGGAATCATGCCGGTACAAGTTTGCTTTTACGGTTGGGGACAAACAATACCTGTTTGCTGTATTGCCCCAGGGGTTCCACAGCAGCCCCACGTATTTTCATCAGGCACTGGCTGCCGTGTTGAGTATGTTCTCACGGCCAGAATGCCTTCTACAATACGTGGATGACTTGCTCCTGCACACAGAAACCATGGAGGAACATTTGGTTCTGTTGAGAGAGCTGCTGGGACTTCTGGCAAAATCAGGACTCAAACTGAGCCCCCATAAGGCACATTTGGCCAAAGCGGAGGTAACTTTCCTTGGGGTCCAAATTTCCTTTGGAACCAAAGGAATCATGACAGCCCGGGTGGAAGCCATGGTGAAGTTACCCAGGCCTGGCACTCTTCAGGATTTGAGGAAATTCCTGGGGGTGGCCAACTTCATGAGGGAGTTCATAGAGGATTTCGCTGCCAAAGCGAGACCTCTCTATGAGCTCCTTCGAGGAGAAGAACCCTCAATCAAAAGTTGGTCCGATCCGCAGGAGGAGGCCTTTTCAACCTTGAAAAGGGACCTCTCCTCAGCGCCTATGTTAGCCACCCCACATCCAGATGGGGAAATGGCCATACAGGCGCAGGCAGGGGTGGAGTCTATCTCAGCGGTCCTTCTACAGAAAGTAGGATACGAGACGAGACCGCTGGGTTATTTCTCCAGGTTACTTTCGCCCGTCGAACGAGGGTTCGATGAATGTGCCAAGCAACTGGCGGCCATACACTATGCTGTTAAGACCACTGAGCATATTGTAGGCTTCCGGCCCCTCACTTTGCAGACTCCACATTCTCAATTAGCCCTCTTGCTCCATGATACTCTCCCTGGAGTCTCCCAACAGAGATTCGGGAGATGGATCATGGATCTCAGTGGCCGGAATCTGCAGGTGGACCACAAGGCCAAGTATGTTCTGTCTCAGTTGCTAAACCTGACTGGAACTGAACATGACTGTGGTCAACCAGAACTGGATGACTCACCACGGATGTTCAGAACTGACAGGCATCCAGATGACTGAGTCATTTTTGTTGATGGCTCTCGGTTTTATCTGGATGGGGAATATGTCACAGGTTTTGCTGTGTTAGATGAGACCACTGGTACCCAGAGTCTGGTCAGGTTGCCAGGTCACATGTCAGCACAGCGGGCAGAGCTGGAGGCTGTCAAAGAAGCTCTGCTTCTTCAGCCCCCTGGGAAACGGACTATATATAGCGACAGCTCATATGTAGTTCGCTCCCTCACCCTGCATCTTGACATATGGAAAAGGAGAGGATTTGTGGACAGCTAAAACAAACCTCTGGCTCACGTGTCGGTCCTGAAGGAGCTGTGGGAGTGGGGCATGGCACACATGGCGGAAGCAGCCATTATCAAAATCCCGGCCCATCAAAAAGCGGACGAACCTTTGATAATAGGTAACAACAAGGCAGAAGAGCTGGCTAAACTAGCAGCAGTGTCTGGTACCATCCGGGAACCAGATACTGAGCCGCTACCATCAGACCGGATTGCAGCCCGTACCCATCTGAGTGACCGCCCGGTGTCATTTGAAGAGGAACAAGCTAAAGATCCTCTCCTAATGGCACACATCCAATCACCCCAGCACCCCTGGTCTTTACAACAAGGGATCCTCTGTTACAATACCGGTACTCAGCAGCTTCCTCTTCCGGTGGTTCCGCAGCATCTGCAAAGTGAGCTGACACGGTTGAACCACCAACTGTTCGGACACCTTGGCCGGAATAAGCTTTTACCTCTCTTGAGAGACAAAGTATACTGGTTAGGAATGTCCAACACAGTAGAGGAGGTTACACAACAGTGCCTGGTATGTGCTCAGGTCAACCCAAGGGCGTCAGCCCTGAAGCCGGTGTTGCAGCGAGTTCCTCCTGCTGATGGTCCATGGTCCGCTATACAAATTGATTGATGATTTTATCGGACCTTTGCCAACCGGGAGTCGTAACTGCCGATACGCACTGGTGGTGGTGGATGTCTTCTCAAAATGGGTAGAAGCCATCCCCACCGTCAACGATACAGCTACCACCACGGCCCGTGTTCTCTGGGAACAGGTTCTGTCACGGTGGGGGATCCCCAGAGTGATAGAATCGGACAGAGGGACCCATTTCACAGGTAAGGTCATGAAAGCGCTTTGTGGCCTCTTAGACATAAAGCAGAGGTTTCATGTGCCTTACCACCCTCAGTCAGCAGGCATTGTGGAGCGAATGAACCGGACCATCAAAACCCGGCTTTCCAAATCACTGCTGGAGAAAGGTTCCTCGTGGGTAACCTCTCTTCCAGCCGTACTAATGGGTATACGAGCCACCGAGTCCTCCAGTACCGGTATTTCCCCGTTTGAACTCATGACCGGACGGAAAATGCCCCTGTGTCTGCCAAACGAACCCCAAGTGTCAGAGCCCACAAAGAACGCCATCGCCAGAACCTGAAGGAGTTACTGCCTCATGCAGCAATACGGTTGCACAAACCATATCTACAAGGGGTAACACCAATGCCCGCTGTAGAAGAAATGGTGATGGTAAAAGTCTTCCGTCGGACTGGTCCATGGGGTGCAAACTGGGAAGGACCCTACAAGGTCCTTGAAGTAATGGGAGACACCATGCTGAAAGTACAAAGGCCTATCACCAACAAAAAGAAATCCCGTAGACGACAGGAAGTCTTATGGATTCACATCGACCAGGCCAAGGCCACCCGAGCCTCCCCAACTCAATAACGTATGTCGTTCCGAGTTGGGTGAGTGGGGGAAGAGGGCTTGGTAGGTCGGTGGCGGATCCGCTATCCTTATCACACTCCATCTAATTTACAGACCACAAGAGAGAGACAAGCCATGATACCACATTACCAAGGAAGAACTAGGCGTCTTCTGAACAGGATACGTATCCAGCTTGGGACATTGGTGGTAAGCATGTTGATGACGGGCTCAGACTCTTCAGGGAAGGGCCTGGGGACTAACATTGGTATGGCACACATACCACTTAATAGACCCGGCCTTTTAATGGTGGAATGTTTGGATGGCAAAATCCTGGAACCATACAAGAACTTCACCTTTATACCAGGTCAGTGGTATCTGTATGGTTTCCAGAGAGAGGGTTTTGCCAACGGTGTAATTCAACATTATACCCCGGTGGAGAATGTGTCTGCCATACAACATGACTTACACGACCTCTGTCTCAAGGAACACAGGCATTTTCAGGACTCAGACCCTACACCTATCAAATCCCTAAGGTGGGTGTCTAGGGACCCACACTTGCACCCTTACAAGCAAGTAGGAGCCAACACTACTACAGGGTTGTGTACCATAGAGGGTTTGCTGAGTCCTGAGGATGTCACTGGGGTAGAATACAGCGGATGGTACATCCTGAAAGCTACCTTCCTAGGGAAGGATAGCAGTGACGGGTTGACGGTTAGGACATATTTTGATAGGCCCATTCCGGTAAAAGGCACCCTGAAGGCTTATTGTATGTTGAGGGATTCCCAGATGATTATCACCAGGGAATCCAGTTATGTACAAGGACATGTGTCCACAGATTACTTACGAACCAGTATAATGATGTTAAAGTTAAACTGCAGTGACTCTGGTCAAGCCACTTGGAACGACCAGAGTGGTCCGGTAAAACTGTGTTCCCGAGGTGACCGGATACTATTTTGTCACCTATGCCCACTGGGAGCAAGAAACCCAGATGGTAATGTTGGACACTAATCCCTGGAGTTGGGATTTGGTGTGCAACGGGGTGGACACCCCTATAGTAGATGTATGGATGGATGGTACCCCTATGACTGAAGAATACCGGGGTAGGTATGTGTCTTCCGATTGGAAAGACCCCAGGGGCAGAGACATTAACTTTGACATCAATATAGATGGTTCATTTAAGTGGCCTTTTTGCGAGGCCATAGACGAGGGGTGTTGGACCCTTACTCAGTGGGTCTATCTGTCCCAATCCAACCCCGTAGGGAAGCTGGTATTACAGGCTGGAGATAACGAACAGTGGTATCCTTTCCAAGGAAGGGGGCAGATCTGTGCAACAGTGGTGAGGGTCCCCTACGATACAGAGGGTCTCCAACCGGTAAAACCGCATTCGGACTCCTGCACCGCCCCTATCCATCTATTGGCAGATCCTATAGTTCCTCAACTGTCATCCCCCTGGAAGATCATCACGGATGCCAAATTCATCCTGTTTACCTGGAGAATTTCTGTAGATGACTTCCGAGTTGACCATTGGGATGACAGGTGTGGGGAGTTTGTTATGAACCAAATCGACATGGTAAGAGGATGGATAGAGGCAGGGCAAGAGGTAAGGAAAGATGCCTCCCGACAAAGGAAGAACAGGGGGAGGAGAGATCTAGTGGCTATGGGACTTGGTGGAGGTGCTTTGGGAGTGGTCGCCCTGAACACTATGGATATGGAAGTCCTGAGAAGTAAGCTTGGGGAGGTGGCGCGACACGCTGGGGAAGGTTTCAAGACCCAGCTTGATGTAAACCACGTCCTAGAGAGTTTACAACATTCACACATAGATGCCACTACCTCTCTATCCTCTGCTCTATGTGAGAAGTTTAGGAGGTTAGTTGTGGGTCTCTTAGAGGAGCAGGATCGGGCTCAGCTTGCTCTGGCGTGTACGCAGGTCCAAAGCGAACTCTCGGATAACCTTAAACATATTGTTTCAGCGTTATATAACGGCCACTTCCCATTCAACCTCCGTCAGCGAATAAGTCCACTGATCTCTCCATTTGCCATCAATCATACCAACTGGTGGGTGGTTCAGTGGCATGGATGTCGGAATTTGACCTGCACCGTTTCGTCCTTGGCACCTGTGTCCGGTCGCCTCAGACAGGGATACAGTGATATTAATCTAGGTATGGTGATCAACAATCGGACGGTACTTCATCCTCAGCTCCCCTCGAGCATTCTAACCTATGAAGAAGGCCATCCTTCTTTGTTTGACACTGAGGGATGTTGGTTGAGAGAGGATGCCATCCTCTGTCAGGATAGTCGGGATCGGGTGCTTAGGCGCCAGTGTTGGAACACCGAGGGGACATGTGAGATGAAGGCCAACCCAATACCATCATCCTCCTTAAAATACTTAGGACAGGGATATTGGTGTTGGTACCAAGGGAGTAACGGGTCTTATGCAATCTATGGACTAAATTGCACCGAATGAGGAGAACTCCTCCCCGGAGCGTACTGTACCCTTAGTCCCGTTCTAGGTCTGGACGTCGCAGAGCAGCAGGGAAGAACCCCGATTACCCCGGAGAAAAGACTCGATATTCGCCCCGACGTCCCTGTGAGACTACAAAAGATTCCTCTTGGCTTCGGCAAAGAACTTAAACATCTCCTGCTGGATTTCAGCCAAGAGGAAGAAATTATACAACACCTTCGGGAGACGGAGAAGCAGGCCACCATCCAGCTTATACATGACCGGATGAAAATTACAGCGGTTGCCACCGCATTGGACAAGGACTCAAAGATATCATGGTGGGAGTGTCTTTTTGGATACAGTCCTA
This sequence comes from Bufotes viridis, assembly GCA_033119425.1. NCBI lineage: Eukaryota > Metazoa > Chordata > Amphibia > Anura > Bufonidae > Bufotes > Bufotes viridis. The sequence goes on along the minus strand of CM065594.1, from coordinate 240,273,753 downwards.
AAGCAACGTCATTTTTCAATTTGTTGATACATCCGGTGATAGTGCTTCTGGTTCTGGTGGGACTCATGTATTTCGGACTATGGTGGATGTATCGGAGGGTCAAGAGACTTGCGGACCAGATACACCAGAACCAGACAGAGCTTCACGAAGTCAATCGTAGAAGGCTCAGGACGTAGTTCCAACAATGTCCTGAAGCCAGAAATCACATGGACATGCTGTTTTCTATGAGGGTTCAGGATGAGAATTCAAAGCCATCCGGAAACCCCATAGAATGGTGCATGTATATATATAGTTGTATGGTGTTTTCATATGAGGGTTCGGGATCTAATCAATTGCCATCCCGTCACCTCCTAATATTATATGTATATATATTGATTATTGTATGGGGGTCGGTTGTGTACCCATGGACATTCTAGATGCGAATGTGTCATAGCCTATACTACAATATGGCCGGACACACACTTGCATCCTATAGGCGGTTCCCATTGACACGGGGATCTATATTACCAGTGTCTTTGGAAGTGTAGAGAGATATGCCAGGTTGCATGAATCTCTATGGGTACACACCGAACCTAATTTTGAAGGTGTTGGGAGGGGGGAGGAATGTGTTTCTGTTTGGTATGAATGAGGAGGAATTGACCCCTTAGGGACAGGCCCCCTCTTTTACATGATTACGTGATTTGCCACCTTAACTCCACAAACAGTGAAGTTTGTAAGGGTTGGACTGAATGTCAGATAGTGCGGTGTTATTTTCCCGCAGTTAGAATTTAGATACCCTGACATCGCCTCTTATGGAAGTCTGAACCTGCCTTGAGAAAAGAAAAACTTGCGTATCTGTCTATGGGAAAACCTCTTATTTAACAGATTCTTCAATCAAGATGGAAAGGGAAAGGTCAGATGGAAGATTGACCTAAAGACTGTGAAGGCAAGGCCATTCCAGAATATTGGGGGTGGCCGACACCCGAAGACCGTTATAGAAAGAAAGATTGACCTAAAAACTGTGAGGGCAAGGCCCTTCCAGAATATTGGGGGTGGCCGACACCCGAAGACCGTTATAGAAAGAAAGATTGACCTAAAGACTTTGAGGGCAAGGCCATTTCAGAATATTGGGGGTGGCCGACACCCGAAGACCGTTATAGAAAGAAAGAGCGACTTAAAGACTGTGAGGGCAAGGCCATTCCAGAATATTGGGGGTGGCCGACACCCGAAGACCGTTATTCAACGTAAGGTTGTAAAGGAAGAGGCCAAGGAAGCGCCTGACCAAGCTAAAGGGAAGAAGATGGTGTATCCTGTGGATGGAAACATTCTAGTTACAGTAACGGGCAGGTCATAGGTGGTAGTTGCGACGGACGATGTCTAGGTGCCTAAAGGCTAGATTACTTCAGTCCTTCCTGAACTGTCACCAACCAGTAAGTGGGGTTAAGGAGACAAATAAGTCCCAGCACTTCATCAAACTATATTGTCGTGTTCTCGACAACAGGGGGATTGTTGAGGGAAGTGCCCCCTGATATATATGTGGGCCGCTGGCCTGGGTACACTGCATATGTGTATATATGTATATATATATATATATATATATATATATATATATATATTGTAAGAGGGTGCAAGGTACCGTGGTCGATGGCAGGTACGTGTCACCGAGGTTCCTGGCCTCGGTGAGGTAAGAGCCGGATTTTCGTGTGTCAGCAGCAGCTAGTGCTGTTTGACACCTTGTTTTTAGTTTGGCTGCAAAGCCAATCCGGACCGGCTCTTACTGGGAGTAGGCAAAGAGTTGGGTGGGTGCCTATTCCCCACGGTCCAGGCCGGACTTTATCCGGGCCTTTAAAAGGCAGCCTCCTCAGCAGCTGAGGGTGATTGTCCTGGAGCTGCTGTTAGGCTGTGGAATCACTTGAGTTTGGGAGTGCTGATCCATGCTGTGCTGTGTGGAGTTCTCTGGGCTGGAAGCAAGACCCCAAGCAAGGAGGAGTGCAGACGGCCTGGAAGCCGGAGGTCGATCGCCTTGCGGCTGGACTGACAGCCAGGTGCGAACCTGCACCTAAAGCCTCCCAGGTGACTGGAACCTGTTTTGGACTATTTTGTTTTGCTGCACGTTTTCTGATGGGTGTGAATTAACACCAAGTGACTGTTTGCTGTGTATTTGCTACAAGTGTGAATTAAACACTGTTTGCTACACTTTCTGGACTCCGTTTTGCCTCTATACTGCACCGCACTGCTATCTACCAGAGCGACTCCCCACAGTATATATAATGTGTGTATGTGTATATGTATGCACATATACACACGTATAGGGGATGCATGCATGTGTATGGATGGGCCCCATGGCATCCATGCAAATGTATGCTCCCAGAAAGTGGCATATGGATATATGCATGTATATGGATGTGCCCCAAGCATCCATATGCATGTATATATATATATTATAGCCCCATATATATATTTGATGTATGCATGTATATGGATGTGCCCCAAGCATCCATATACATGTATATTATATATGATGCCCCCTGATTCACCTGAAACCAGAGGTATCAGTGTGAATGTGCCCCAAGCATTCACACGGATACCATCTGGTTAATTGCAGCGCGGCCGGCGCGGGAGTGCGGGCTGCTGGATATAAATATCCAGCAGCCCGGCACTGAAGACAGTTGCCTGCCGCCCGGACGAGGAGGACCCCCCTAGAGAAGAGCAACCCCTGGACAACGAGCACATTAAGTATCTCTATTAACCCCCTACAAGCCCTACCACTACCCCACCAACGAATAACCCCCTAAAAACCCTACCACTACCCCACCAACGATTTACCCCCTAAAAACCCTACCACTACCCCACCAACGATTTACCCCCTAAAAACCCTACCACTACCCCACCAACGATTAACCCTCTAAAAACCCTGCCACTCTCTTTTACCCCTGCCTACACTACCCCTGCTTGCCCATATTAACCCCTGCCTATACTACCCCTACTTGCCCATTTACACCCCTGCCTAACTATTAACCCCTACTCCCCTACCACTATCCCACCGACGCTTTACCCCTGAACCACCTACCCCAGCTATAACCCTGTGTCTGTGGCCTGCGTACCCCCCTTGCAGTACCACAGTTAACCTTTGTCGCTCCTTTAGGGATAGTGTAGAACCAGGAGGGGTGGGTTGCTACGGTGTGTGTGTATGTATAAGATAGTTTTTGGGAGGAATTTGGGATTGTGTGGTGTAGTTAGTACTGTGCTTTTAATGCTGTGTATGTACTGTATTGTATATGTCATTATTACTGTACCATAGGTGATAATAAATATTGTGTGTTGATAGCACCTACTGTGTAGTGTGTGTTTTTCACTAACGTTAGCCTAATTCAGTAAGGCGCCCGCAGATAGCCAGTGACCCGTGTTAGGCGATAGTTAACGTGATTTTAAGGTATAAATAGGTGGAGTCATTAGCTTATGAACCCATCTATTTATGAATATTAATTAGGGATATTTGCATAAATATCAATAATTAATATCTCCCTTTACAGCCTGAAAATGCAAAAAATGACCACCTCATCATCCTCCTCCTCCTTCTCCTGGGCCACCTCCTCTTCCATCATTGCCCTAAGCGTTTTCTCAAGGAGACATAGAAGTGGTATTGTAACGCTGATAACGGTGTCATCGCCACTGGCCATGTTGGTGGAGTACTCGAAACAGCGCAACAGGGCACACAGAGCAACAGGGCACGCCATTTTGACTAACAAAAGGCCTGATGACATACCTTGGCCTCAAAATGGTCCCCACGCTGCTGTATTTAATGTCTGCATACCGGATGACTTTCGTGAATTCTCCGCCACCAACTAGGGTTCAAGCCGCAATGTTTTACTCACTTTTCTGCCTGGAAAACATCAATTGTTCCGGCCGCTGCTACAACATCGGCTGCAACAATGCCATTATTTTTCAGGCATGTGTACATGCCTAATTTTTCTGTCCTATGGTGCAGCACTGTGGCTGCAAAAACAAAACAAAAAAAAAAAGGCACATACAAGTGTCAATTCCCCTTCGTGATCGTTACCTTGTTGTGGTGAAGGGGCTTGCGTATCACAATGAAGCAATCATCACCTCTATGAGTTTGTTGGCAATGTTGCCACACTCCAGATGATAAGGCCGTTGCTTCATTATGGTCAGACCAAAAGCGATCGGACGGCTGGATAATATTTCTAGAAAAAACATTAATTTACCTTGGGTTTTTAATACATAAAATAAAAAATCATAATAAAGTCTCTTAATAGTTTTTTAGAAATAATGCAGACAATTTAAAAAATCCCCATCAATTCCAATACAAAGGAAGTACAGAGTTCAGAACTAAATTATTTCATGATGTCGTAATGGTTCGTTAATTCAACAATGTTTAATCAATTCGACACACGTCCCCGGATAGGGTACGTAACAGGGATTAAACTGATAGGAATAGTACTAGTTAAGACACCACTCATAAAGGGTGTCACAGCACATTGCTCTGTGCACGCACAGTGCCCCAATTTGGGAGTAAGAGGACTGACCAAGCTGCTTTTTCCATCTCCCGGTTCCTAAAATCAATTCAGTTTGGTGTATGAGAGTTTGGTCTGTCACTGTGAAGGCAGTCGAAGGTACCTGCCTACATTTTTTTTCACAAAAGGCAATCCCTGATTTGGGACGTAACAGGGATTAAACTGATAGGAATAGTACTAGTTAAGATACCACTCATATCGGGTGTGACAGTAAATTGCACGGTGCAGACGCAGTGACCGTGGATTAAAACAAAGGGGAGGGAGCCAGCGTTTTTTTAACCATCTCCCTGTTCGAAAAATCAATTCAATAAATGGACCCCAGATTGGGGACGTAACAGGGATTAAACTGATCAGAATAGTACTACAGAAAATACCACTCATATCGGGTGTGACAGTAAATTGCATAATTGTTCAGAATTTTTTTAAAAATTGGATTTTGTACGCTAAAATACGAGCTTCAGAATCATAACCAAAATATAAAAAAAAAATTAAAAATATAAAAGTTTAAATCACCCCACTTTCCATATAATAAACAATAAATACATAAATAACAAACAATATAAACATCATGGATGTCACAGTGACCGAAGACACCCTTACTATTAAAATCTAAAAATATTTTTCCAATATGGCGAATGGCGTAACGGAAAAACTCAAAATGGCCAATTTGACATTTTTTCATTCCTTCTCTTACCTCCAAAAATGTAATAAAATGTGATCAAAAAGTCATACTCACTCCAAAATAGTATCAATAAAAAATACAGATTTTCACACAAAAAATGAGCCCTACACAGCTGAATAGGTATAACTATAAAAAAAAGTTATGGGTGTAAGAATATGGTGATTTAAAAAAGTTTACATTTATTATTACACCATTTAGACATAAAAACCTATACATATGTGGTATTATTGTAATTATACTGACCCAGAGAATAAAGGGCACAGGTTATTTTTGCCACAAACGGAATTCCGTGGTAACAAAACCTGTAAAATGGTGAAGGAATAGTTTTTTTCCCAATTTCACCCCATTTGGAATTTTTTCCCGCTTCCCAATACATTGTATGCCATATTAAATGGTGGCATTAGAAAGTACAACTTGTCCCACAAAAAATAAGCCCTCATGTAGCTATGTGAACAGAAAAATAAAAAAGTTATGGCTCAAGGAATATAGGGGGAAAAAATGAAAACGCAAAAATGAAAAAACCTCTGGTATCCTAAGGGCTAATTATACAAAGTTATACTTGCATGGGCTGTTTTGCAGGGTTATTTTGACACACTGGTGTGCCCATTAAAAGAAGCTTCCTGCATTTTTTTAAACTTTTAGATACCATTCAAAATTACCATGAAAATGAAAGAGACACAACCGCCTGCTCCAGATGCCACCACAGAGCCCTTATCTTTTGGGTTAAAATATTTGTCCTATGGTTAAAGGGCAAATTTGCACTATTGTGGCAACTACAGATGAACAAATTGATTCTGCACAATTCTACAAATTGCCCAAGAGATTAAATTTTTTTTAGATTCAACACTTTTGTGATTTCTCCTGTATGAATTGCTCAAAATGACGGCCACCATTTTATAGGTTACTCTGTCATTTTACAGGTTACTCTGTTATTTTTTAACTGTTTTTAAAACATAATTTTTAAGGGCAATTGGAGTACTTTCCGTTTGGATCAAATTGTTTCAGGTCAAATTGAATCTGACTGCCGATTTGACAGAATTGGACCTGAAACAAATTTTGGCTAAATTGCCCTTCTCAACAACTGGAGAGCTTCCATCATAAGATCCCAGATCACTGTTATAATGGATGACCTCTGTGTGTTCAATCAAGGTTTCCAACTTGAATATTTCTTGGCAGTTTTTCAAAATGAAAAACAGACAAGAAATTGTTTTTAAGGACCCGTTGGAAAACCATAATGAATTCTAGATTACCAGTCATACACTATATGTCTAAAGCCCACAACACTGACAGAAACACAAGAGCAATATTCTCTGTGAACTGTAAAATGAGAATTACAATAACAATAATCTGTACAAGATGCTTCAGTTTAAAAAACAAATCCCCAAAAACATCCGATGTATATTACAGACACTGGAAAAAGTTCCCTATTTTTATGTTTTTCCGTTAAAGAATAAACCGATTATGGCAAGCCTATGTCCAATAAAAGAAAAGTAGGACAGAACAGAGGCTGATAGTATTTCTGACATTTCTGATAGTATTGCCATTTATCAAGCTGGTAGATACTGTGGACCGCTGGTCCCGAACCTGATCTATCAGCTTTATAAAGAACATTATAGCCTGCACTGTTGCTGCTGTTATTTCTGACACAGGATCTTCAATAAAATTGTGCACCTTATTGTGTCAAGCTGTATGCTGTAGTGTCCTCCTATTAAATTTTAGTAGGTTTAGTAGGACAGTAGGTTCTACTTGAACATTGACCTCCTTCATACTGTATTCTAAATAGCGAGAGTGCTACCTTTAATTAGGAAATGAACATTGTGTGTCCCTATACAGATTTGTAACTAGTGACTGGTAACATAGTGACATAGTTTGTGGGACTAAAAAAATACATCTGTCCATCTAGTTCAGCCTGTTATCCTGCAACTTGATGTAGAGTTAGGAAAAAAAAACTGTGAGATAGAAGCCAATTTTTCTCATTTTAGGTGAAAAAAATTCCATCCCGACTCCAATTAGACATCAGAATAACTCCCTGGATCAACGACTAATCTCTATAGCCTGTAATATTATTACACTCCAGAAATACATCCAGGCCCAATTGAACTCTTTGACCCTCAGTTCACACTTGCGCGTTTTACAGCGCGTTCCTACGCGCTGTAAAACGCTCAACAGGAGAAAACTCATGTTTCCCTATGGGCATGGTTCTCACCTGAGCGTTTTACAGTGCGTTTGAAGGCGCGGTAAAACGCCCTACGCTCAAAGAAGTTATTGAGCTTCTTTGGGGCGTTTTGTCGCGCGTTTGCACCCATAGACTTCAATGGGAACCCGCGTAAAACGCGCGTTTAACATGCGTTTAAGTGTAGATATGCCTTTTTCAATTGGTCTCCAGAGTCACGAACGCGCGTATGACGCGCGTTTCCTATTTGCAAAAACGCGCTGTAATGCGCGCGACATAAACGCGCGTAAAACGCGCGTCTCAGAAACGCTCAGGTGTGAACCCAGGGTTAGTGAACTCACCATCACCACCTCCTCAGGCAGAGAGTTCCATAGTCTCACTGCTCTTACCATAAAGAATCCTCTTCTATGTTTATGTAGAAATGTTCTTTCCTCTATATCTAGAGGATGTCCTCTTGTCACAGTCTTGGGAATAAATAGATGATGGGACAGATCTCTGTACTGACCCCTGATATATTTATACATAGTTATTAGATCTCCCCTCAGTCATCTTTTTTCTAAAGTGAATAATGCTAATTTTGATCATCTTTTAGGGAACTGTAGTCCCCCCATTCCAGTTATTACTTTAGTTGCCCTCCTCTGAACCCTCTCCAGCTCTGCTATGTCTGCCTTGTTCACAGGAGCCCAGAACTATACACAGTGCATAACTTTTCATTTGTCAGTGTTAAACCTCATCTGCCATTTCTCTGCCCAAGCCTCCAATCTATCCAGATCCCTCTGTAGCAGTATATTGTCCTCTTCAGTGTTAATTACTTTACACAGTTTAGTGCCATCTGCAAAAATTGATATTTTAATGTGCAAGCCTTCTACAAGATCATTAATAAATATATTGAAGAGAATAAGGCCCAATACTGACCCCTGAGGTACCCCACTAGTTACAGTGACCCAATCTTAGTGTGTACCATTAATAACCACCCTCTATTTTCTATCACTGAGCCAATTAAATACCCACATACAGACATTTCTTCTAGTCCATGCATTCACATTTTATGTACAAACCTTTTATGTGGCACAGTATGCAATGCATTGGAGAAGTCAAGATATATGACATCCATTCACTCACCCTGGTCAAGTCTGGAACTTATCTCCTCGTAGAAAATGATTAAGATAGTTTGACATGACCGATCCCTCATGAAGCTATGCTGATATGGCGTTATTCTCTTATTTCCATTAAGGTACTCAAAGATAGCATCTCTTAGAAAACCTTCAAACAGTTTACCCAAAACAAAAGTTAGATAGACTTACTGGCCTATAGTTTCGGCGCTTTGTTTTTTACCCTGTTTTGAATATTGCCACTACATTTACTAATCGCTAATCCTGTGAAACACTCCCTGTCAGTATAGAGTCCTTAAATATCAGAAATAAGGGTCTGTCCATGACATTACTTAATTCTCTTAGGATACAGGGGTGTGTGCCGAGTGGACCCTGTAGTTCCCTCAGTAGTAGATTTTCTGTGCACACTGTTATATTAGGTGGCTTATAACAAACCCCTTTCAGTATTTTTTTTATTGTTTTTGCCTCCATTTATTTCTGCCTGCAGTGACTCCACATGTTCATTTCCCTCACTTATATCCTTGGCTTTTGACATACTTATCATCCACCCATGTCTCAGTTTTTCCCACTACCGTACGTCATAGTCCTACTCAGACATTGCTAACTACAGTTCACCAGTGTGATTGCTCAGGCATGATCGAATTACCTTATGCTATGTTCATCACGTTAAAGGAAGTCTGTCTTCAGGAAATTTGTAGTTAAACTAGACAGAATGCCTTGTTGGACTAGCTCAGCATTGCTTCATTCTGGAGAGAAAGTATTTTTAATTCATATAAAAATGTGCAGTTTAGCACACCAAAGGCAGGTCCAAGTCACTCTGTGAGTCCTTGTTCCACCTGTTTCCTCTGTTAGCCCCTACCTTGGAGTAGCTTGGACCTGCCATCGGTGCAATTAGCTGCTCAATTGCATGTCAATTAAAAATAATTTTTCTCCAGAATGAAGCAATGGATCACTACGTGAAAGTTACATTCAGGTAAGCTATTTTTACAAGACAGTGTGCCTGGTATAAAAGTAAACTCCCTAGTGAAATACTCCCTTTAAAGTGGTAATCCTACATTCTAAAATATACCTCAATGTTTACGATATGAAATAAAATTAAAGTTCTTATATAACCATGTAGTCAACATTTACTCTCACCCCTCTCCCAAAGCACCATGCTCTTGTTTTCACCTGGTAAGTCCTCCAATAGTTTACACTAAGTTGGCGCCGGTCTCACTACATAGGCAAGTACAGTATGCATACAACCCAGCAGAGTATATGCCTACTAAACTGTGAATTATAAAATATGGAGCAGAATAAAACACTACATACATAGAAGCAGGATGATCCAAGACCAACTGCAAAGAACTACTGGGAAGTGTAGTTCCCCAGTCTGAAAAAAGAGTTCACACATGGTGCAATACAAAATTGGCCATTATACTCTCTTAAAGGAGTTGCTAAGCTTTCTTTCTTACAAAATAATTACACTCCATCTATACTCACCTGCTACCCACCTCTGCTACCCGCAGCTCAGCTCCAAGCCCCTGTGTCCTTGGTTCTCTTCGCTTTTCCTTTGGTCCCCATTTGTTAACTTCTACATGGACAGGATCACATGCACAACTGCATCCAATCACTGGCCCCACTGGTGATGTGACCCCAAACAGCATGTGACCCAGTAGTCATCTGGTGCTTGGGGATATGTCACCGTGGGGCCACTCATTGGTTGCAGCAGCGCATGTAACCCTGTCACTGCAGAAGTTGACAGACGAGGAAGGGGAAATCAGTGCAGAGAGCGCGGGACCTTGGGAGCCTGAACAGATGGACAGGGAGCAGGTTAATATGGATTTTTGGACAGGTACATCTGGCCGGGGGTGGAACTTAAAAAAAAGGCTGGATAGAGAAAATAGCAGAAAAACCAGCAAGTTGATGTGGGAATGTTACACTACGTTTTCTGTATGTAGTAAGGTACAGGACTTGTGAAATGTTAGATTCTGAAATAGCCCCTTCAATGTATTTCTATCCCCCTCCTCAGAAAAAAGAACTTTTCATTCTATACATCTAGATCACACTAAATAGCAGAATAAAACAGCAAGAAAAGCTGTATATTATTTAATATACCCTTTGCATACATTTAGATAAAAGCAGAGGGTGAAATCTCAACCGGCTCAGTGAAATGTAAGCACTGCTTTCATACGGCTTACCTTTATTAAATCATGCAGGAAATTCACAAGTCTTTGTGTTCATCTTCTAGTCCAAAGAGCAGTGAACTGATAGAGAGCCTTATATCCTGAACTCAATTCTGTTGTATAATCCTTCTTAGTGAGAACAATATAAAATCCACTTGGGCCACTTGTGGTTTCCAAAACAAATAACTTCTGGGAAATCAGAGTCAATTTCAACATAACAGATCGGGTGTTTTTCTGGACTGTAGCCAATTATGTCATCCACACACAAGGGCATCAGCATACTGTCATGGTCTTTATTGCCACTGATGATCTCAATTGTTAACGTTAGACTGACTGTCTGATTTGGTATATCCTTAAAATTAGAGAAGAGTTAATTTCCCAAATTTCATTTCGGGTCCAATTCGGAAGAATAGACAGTCAGATTCGAATCGTTTTGAATAAATTCAAACCAAATCAAATGTGCTTCAGTCGGCCTAAAAAGTCATATCTGGCACGCTGAGGTCTCCTAGGACTGTAATCATCCTCATTCAAACTCTTTAATGCCAAAGCAGCATACATGGCTATTATCATGCCTGTAGGTAGGGACAGACAGTGAGCTCTGACTGGAGATGGCAAATGTCAATATTTTATTTGTAATAGAACGTAGATGACAGATCAAACGTTTAATCTGAGTAAATGTATAATTTTAAAGGAAAAATATGTTGATTCAAAATTTCACGGTGTCAACAAATCCCAAAAAAGTTGGGACAAGTAGCAATAAGAGGCTGGAAAAAGTAAATTTAAGCATAACGAAGAGCTGGAAGACCAATTAACACTAATTAGGTCAATTGGCAACATGATTGGGTATAAAAAGAGCTTCTCAGAGTGGCAGTGTCTCTCAGAAGCCAAGATGGGTAGAGGATCACCAATTCTCACAATGTTGCGCAGAAAGATAGTGGAGCAATATCAGAAAGGTGTTACCCAGCGAAAAATTGCAAAGACTTTGCATCTATCATCATCAACTGTGCATAACATCATCCGAAGATTCAGAGAATCTGGAACAATCTCTGTGCGTAAGGGTCAAGGCCGTAAAACCATACTGGAGTCCTGTGATCTCCGGGCCCTTAAACGACACTGCACCACAAACAGGAATGCTACTGTAAAGGAAATCACAGAATGGGCTCAGGAATACTTCCAGAAACCATTGTCAGTGAACACAATCCACCGTGCCATCCGCCGTTGCCAGCTGAAACTCTACAGTGCAAAGAAGAAGCCATTTCTAAGCAAGATCCACAAGCTCAGGCATTTTCACTGGGCCAGGGATCATTTAAAATGGAGTGTGGCAAAATGAAAGACTGTTCTGTGGTCAGACGAGTCACGATTGAAAGTTCTTTTTGGAAATCTGGGACGCCATGTCATCCGGACCAAAGAGGACAAGGACAACCCAAGTTGTTATCAACGCTCAGTTCAGGAGCCTGCATCTCTGATGGTATGGGGTTGCATGAGTGCGTGTGGCATGGGCAGCTTGCATGTCTGGAAAGGCACCATCAATGCAGAAAAATATATTCAGGTTCTAAAACAACAAATGCTCCCATCCAAACGTCATCTCTTTCAGGGAAGACCCTGGATTTTTCAACAAGATAATGCCAGACTACATTCTGCATCAATCACAACAACATGGCTGCGTAGGAGAAGGATCCGGGTACTGAAATGGCCAGTCTGCAGTCCAGATCTTTCACCTATAGAGAACATTTGGCGCATCATAAAGAGGAAGGTGCAACAAAGAACAGTTAGAGGCCTTTATTAGACAAGAATGGGAGAGCATTCCTATTTCTAAACTTGAGAAACTGGTCTCCTCGGTCCTCAGACGTCTGTTGAGTGTTGTAAGAAGAAGGGGAGATGCCACACAGTGGTGAACTTTTTTGGGATTTGTTGACACCATGAAATTCTGAATCAACATATTTTTCCCTTAAAATGGTACATTTTCTCAGTTTAAACTTTTGTTCCGTGATTTATGTTCTATTCTGAATAAAATATTAGAAGTTGGCACCTCCACATCATTGCATTCAGTTTTTATTCACGATTTGTATAGTGTCCAAACTTTTTTGGAATCCGGTTTGTAGCTTGGGGTGTGCCTAGCTCAGAGTAGAAGGATGAGTCAGTGTTTCAGAGTAGAGGGAAGAGGAGAGGAGTGTGCATGGAGGAGAGAAACAGGCCTTATTCAACATGTAGCTGTTGTCCTGGCTCTGATCAAGCCTGGAGAAGACCAATACAGCAACCAAGCACCAGACAGTGAGTCTATGTATAAATATGCAGTAAGCCTAGTGAGGATTAGAGCTAAACCCAGCCTATGGACTTCACCAGCATGAGCAAGTGCAAGTGCATGAGAGCAACTCTAGAAGTGTATGGATAATTTAGTGACCAGAATTATCTTTCTTCACTATTTAAGCCCTCCGGGTCATAGTGAAAACCTAAGGCTTTATAGAGGAGCATCCTGCAAATAATGAAGCAGAAGACTGATGCCTGCCACGAGGGAGATTGCCCTTATTGGATAGCTCAAGATAAGTAGAAATCAGCATATTTAGTACCAGAGTGCTATAGTTTTGGACTTAGAGTAATTACAGAAGTCTTGCCTGTAAAGTGTCAACCTTAAAGGGAACTCCTCAACTGACTATTGCCTAAACCCGATGCAGGGAAATTAGCCAATATATCCTACTGTGGAGGACATATCTGAGCCCGAACACCGCATCAAGATATCTCAAGTAGCTCGGGACCTAACGCTAATCTACCTGTGCCGTATGGGCAATACCAGGGACCAGTCAGGAGCATGAGGTCCAACTCACAGCAAACTCCCAGTTACCTCCAGTATGCAGCCATGCTTACAATGGGAGGAGGGAGAGAGCTCTGAGCCCCACCCAAGAATGATATGTCCTCCACAGTAAGATATATCGGCTAAACTCTCAATCTTAATACCAGTATGAGGGTTTAGTTAGACCGCAGAGTGCACTTGTCCTTGTAAATGTTATTTTTATATTGCTGTATTATTTATCACATCCACACATTTGCTATTCTGTGTAGGATGTCTATTGTGGTACTTGTGGTCCGCTGCGGTCATCCCTATTGCATTTTTGCTGGGGATCACCATTAGCAGCGGACCACAAGTGCAGGATCTGCCCCACGGTATAGATGTGCCACAGCATATGGGGTGGAGCATGTCCTGCTTCTAATGCCACGCCATTTTATAGGTCGTACGTAAATGGGCCAGAACCAGACAGGCTATGCACTACTAAACGAGAGACAGAGAGTGGTCAGAAGACAAGCTGAGATCAGAACCAGACGGACAACACAGCACCAAAAGAGAGACAGAGAGTGGTCAGAAGACAAGCTGGGGTCAGAGGAACGAGCAATCCAATAAGCAAAATAACAAGGAACCAGGATCACAGCTAGTGAGTCAGAAACTATAACTGGCACTGGTGTATGACCAGGAAGGGGTTGGAGCACCAAGTTATAGCTTCAATACCTGATAGGTCATGACTAGGGTTGAGTGAACACGAGCTGTAAAGTTCGGGTTCGTACCGAACTTTAGGATTTTTGGTATCCGGACCCGAACCCGAACATTTCCGTAAAAGTTCGTGTTCGGGTTCGGTGTTTGGCGATTTCTTGGCACTTTTTGAAAGGCTGCAGGGCAGCCAATCAACAAGCGTTTCACTTGTCTGCCCTTAGAAGCCATCACAGCCATGCCTACTAATGGCATGGCTGTGATTGGCCAAGTGCGGCATGTGACTCAGCCTCTATATCGGCTGGAGTCACGCAGCGCCACACATCACTCTGCTCTTCTCAGTGTAGGGATAGGATGCTGCTGCTGTGAGGGAGAGATTAGGCAAGAATTCTGGTGTACTTGGTGTTGTTCAATCTTCAAACTACAGCGATTATTGAGGATGCTATGCTACATTTTTGTACCCAGCCCTGAGCCCAGTAACACTGAAAAATAACTTTTAATCCATCTGCTAGTTCGGTGGGCGTCGGTGGCCATTTTTGAAAGTGCAGTGCACTTGCAACTGCGTGTGAACTGCATGTGTGGCAGGGACATTACTTTACTTCTGTTCTGGTAGCTCAGTGGAGGACAAATTCCCTCTTTTGGCCGGTCAAGTACCCCTGCGGCCTGCAGTGCATACCTGGTAGTGAAACGTATTCAATTACATTAGTCTGTCACATATTTTTGTGACATAAAGCGATTTTTTTATCTGTCTGCCACAGGCACTGCCTATCTGACAGTCCAATAAACCCGTTAAATACTGCAGTTACCTTGATGCTTTAAAAAAGCACACTGTTTTTGCTAGATAATAAATTTACGGGCTATGCTGCATTTCTGACAGTCTAATTAAACCGTTACATACTGCAGTTACATTGCTGCTATAAAAAAAACACATTTACATAATTGTTTGCAAAAAACACGGTTTTTGTGCTAGATAGCACACTAGGATCCTACGCTGCATTTCTGATATTCAAATAAAACCGAAACATACTATATTTACATAGCTGTTTGCAAAAAACACTGTTTTTGTGCTAGATAGCACATTTGTGGCCTACGCTGCATTTCTGATATTCTAATAAAACCGTAAGGTTACTTTCACACTTGCGGCAGGACGGATCCGGCAGGCTATTCAGCCTGCCGGATCCAGCCTGCCACAAGTGGCCGTGCACTGCCGTGCTACCACTCCGTCCCGGAGATCGCGGGACTAAAAGTCCTGCATGTCCGACTTTTCAGTCCGGCGATCTTTGCCGTGCGCAGCAGTGCTGCGCCGTAGCTCCGCCCCCTGCCCCATTAAAGTTAGTGGGGACGGAGTGGCAGCACGGCAGTGTAAGGCCACTTGCAGCAGGACGGATCCGGCAGGCTGAATTGCCTGCCGGATCCGTCCTGCCGCAAGTGTGAAAGTACCCTAACGTACTGCATTTACATAATTGTTTGCAAAAAACACGGTTTTTGTGCTAGATAGCACACTAGGATCCTATGCTGCGTTTCTGATATTCAAATAAAACCGTAACATACTATATTTACATAGTTGTTTGCAAAAAACACAGTTTTTGTGCTAGATAGCACATTTGGTTCCTACGCTGCATTTCTGATATTCCAATGAAACCGTAACATATTGCATTTTTATTTTTGTTTGCAAAAAACACTGCTTTTGTGCTAGATAGCACATTAGGATCATATGCTGCATTTCTAAAATTCCAATAAAACCGTAACATACTGCATTTACATAGTTGTTTGCAAAAAACCCAGTTTTTGAACTAGATAGCACATTCGGATCCTACACTGCATTTCTGACAGTCCAATTAAACATTGTTGGCTGGAAAATTCAAATTTTTTATGATAGTGAAGTAATTGTATTGAATTGCTCCATTACACTGTTGTGTGACATAAAGAAATGTATTCTATTTATGACACTGGAACTGCCTTACTGTTAGTGAACTTAATTGTTGACTATTGGCAGTTAAATTGTCACCATAGGCGTGCGCAGGGGGTGTGCCGGGTATGCCTGGGCACACCCTAATAGGTTAGTCACCTCCGTGCTCCTATATATAATATAACTGAGGGGTATCAGGGTAAATTATACAGGAGGCAATATAACTAAGGGTATCAGGGTACATGAGGAGTAATATAACTGAGGAGGGCTATCACACATTATACAAGGGTAATATAACTTATATTACCCCTGTATTATGTCTCTGATAGCCCTCCTCATTTATATTACCCCTCATGTACCCTGATACCCCTAGTTATATTACCTCCTGTATAATGTCCCATGATAGCCCTCATCAGTTATATTACCCCTGTATCATATACCCTGATACCCCTCAATTATATAATAACTGAGGGGTATCAAGGTAAATAATACAGGGTGGAGTAATATAACGAAATGTTTGTTTATATTGATAATTATATGAGTCATACGGGTCTGTATGTATGCAGAGTGTATTTGTGTATTTATACGTCTGTGTATGTGTATATAATACATATATACAGTGTGTGTATATATATATATATATATATATATATATATATATACATACATGCCATACATACATACATACATACACTTGCGGCGTGTGTGTTTGTGCTTTAGGGTGCACACCCTAATGCAATAGGCTGCGCACTCCTATGATTGTCACCTGAGATAAACCATCTGTTACTTTGGTGGGTGAACGCAAATAATGAGGAGAACATGAAATAAGGGACATGGCCCTGGTCATGGTGCTGGTGGTGGTGAGGGAGCTCCTGTTGCAGGGAGAGAACGTGGTCATTCTGTGCCAGTTACACGCCCAAGTGAAACACCTTCCTCAGGTGGAAGTAGGCGATAGAACCTTTAGCGTTGTTTAGTAGGCCCGAATGCCGCTCTACGAATGGTGAGGCCAGAACATGTGCAGGTGCTAGTAGATTGGGTGGCTGACAGTGCCTCCAGTACCTTCACATTGTCTCCCACCCGTTCCACTGCTGAAAGCTCAGAGTTGGCATCTGCAGGCCATGGGCATCTATCTTGCACCTCACCCCCTTGCAAATCAGCCAAGCAGTCAGAGCCCCAAGTTATGCAGCAGGCTCTTATGCTTTTTGATGACTCTGCTGGCAGGGTTTACCCGGGCCATCCATCTAGCCCTGCCCCTGAAGTGGAAGAGATTGAGTGCACCGATGCCCAACCACTTATGTTTGAGGATGAGGACATGGGAAGACCACCGCAGCACATCTCTGATGATGACAAAACACAGGTGCCAAATGCTGCGTCTTTCTGCAGGGTGAAAACCGACAAGGAGGGCAGGGATGAAGACTGGATGGAAGATGATGTGGAGGACGATGAGGTCCTAGACCCCACATGGAATCAAGGTAATGCTAGTGACCTGTGCAGTTTGGAGGAAGAGGCGCGAAGAGCCATCAGCACAGCAACAGAGGGAGCAGGGTGCAGAAACAGAGCGGCCATCCCCTATACAGAATGCCTGCTACTACCCACCACACCCAGGGACCAAGCACACCAAAGCCAGCTCCAAGGAGTTCCCCGGCATGGCAGTTCTTCACACAATGTGGAGACGACAAGACACGAGTGGTTTTCATACTGTGCAATCAGAGCCTGAAGCAAGGCATACAAGTTCTAAACCTGAGCACAACCTACATGACCAAGCATCTAAGTGCAAAGCACGAGCTGCAGTGGAGTAAACACCTCAAAAACCAAGAAAGGTCTCAGGCTCCTCCTGCTCCCTCTTCTGCTGCAGTCTCGGCCTCTTCCTCCACCTCTGGAGTGACAGAGGCAACAGCCACCCCGCAAACGGAGGATGTGGCAGCAACGCCACCCTCTGCATCACCAAGCATCTCCACAATGTCCCATGGAAGCGTTCAGCTGTCCATCTCCCAAACACTGGAGAGAAAGAGGAAGTACCCCCCTACCCACCTGTGATCGCTGGCCCTGAATGCCAGCATTTCAAAATTCCTGGCCTTTGAAAAGCGGTCATTCCGTCTGGTGGAGACGGACACTTTTAAAAACCTTATGGCGGTAGCTGTTCCACAGTATGTGGTTACCAGCCGCCACTACTTTTCCAGATGAGCCATTCTTTCTCTGCACAACCAAGTGGCAGACAAAATCAGGTGTGCACTATGCAACGCCATCTGTGGCAAGGTCCACATAGCCACCGATACGTGGACCAGTAAGCACGGGCAGGGACGTTATATCTCCCTAACAGCACACTCGGTAAATGCAGTGGTGGCTGGACCTGAGGCGAGTAGCAGTTTGGCGCATGTCCTTCCGCCACCGAGGATTTCAGGGCATTTCTGTTTGCCTCCTGTTGCCTCCTCCTCCTACTCCGCTTTCTCCTCTACCACCTCCTTATCTGCTCAGCGTAACACCTTCACCACCAACTTCAGCACAGCCAGTGGGAAACAACAGCAGGCTGTTTTGAAACTCATCTGTTTGAGGGAAAAAACCCACACCGCGCAGTTGCTGTGGACGGGCATGGAACAACAGACCGATAAGTAGTTGGTGCCAGTGAGCCTCAAGCCCGGCCTGGTGGTGTGTGATAATGGGCGAAATCTCGTAGCAGCTCTGGGCCTAGCTGGTTTGACGCACATCCTTTACCTGGCGCATGTGCTGAATTTGGTGGTGTGGAAATTCCTGAAAAACTACCCCGATATGTCAGAGCTGCTGCAGAAAGTGCGGTCCGTCTGTGCGCGCTTTCAGCGTTCTCACTCTGCTGCTGCTCGCCTGTCTGCACTGCAGTGTAACTTCGGCCTACCCGCTCACCACCTCATATGCGACGTGCCCACCAGGTGGAACTCCACCTTGCACATGCTGGAGAGACTGTGCGAGCAGCAGCAGGCGATAGTGGAGTTTCAGCTGCAGCACGCACGGGTGAGTCGCTCTGCGGAACAGCACCACTTCACCGCCACTGAGTTGGCCTCCATGAAAGACCTGTGTGCCTTGTTGCTTCGAGTACTTAACCATCATGGCCAGTGTCGATGACGCCGTTCTCAGCGTTACTATCCCACTTTTATGTTTCCTTGAAAAAAAGCTTTGGGCGATGAGGGAAGAGGATGTGGCACAGGGGAAGAGGAGGAGGAAGAGGGATCATTTCCACAGTTATCAGGCCAGTCATTCACAAGTGGCTCGAAGGTTGGGTTCCTGCTGCACTGCATACCTGACTGGGAAATATATTCTGTAAATTCAGTGGCTTTTTAGATTGTTGGGTGATCTATACCCCTTTTTTCTTTCAAAGTATCCCTGCACTGCATACCTGACTGGGAAATATATTCTGTAAATTCAGTGGCTTTTTAGATTGTTGGGTGATCTATACCCCTTTTTTCTTTCAAACTACCCCTGCACTGCATACCTGACTAGGAAATATACTCTGTAAATTCAGCGGCGTTTAGATTGCTGGGTGATCTGTACCCCTTTTTTCTTTTAAACTATCACTGCACTGCATACCTTACTGGGAAATATATTCTGTAAATTTGGCGACGTTTAGATTGTTGGGTGATCTATACCCCTTACAAGCGCACGCTAGTAGACGCTCTGCTGATGGCATTCCCACCTGACACCAGGGCCTCAGTGGAAGCACAAGGCGAAGGCAGAGGAGGAGGAAGAAGTCACCAACGCAGCTGGGGCACCGCCAGCACCTCAGAAGGCAGGGTTATCATGGCCGAAATGTGAAAAAGCTTTGTCAGCACGATACAAGAACCAGCACCAACAGCTGATATGGAACGTCTTAGCAGGAGGCAGCATTCCAGCAATATGGTGGAACAGTATGGAACAGTATGTGTGCACACGCCTACACGTACTGACCGATGGGTCTGCCCCATTCAACTTCTGGCCTGGGTCTCTTAATTGGGCACATGGCCTGAGCTTGCCCTTTACGCCTTGGAGGTGCTGGCCTGCCCTGCAGCCAGTGTATTGTCTGAACGTGTGTTTAGGACGGCAGGGGCATTATCACAGACAGGTGCAGCCGCCTGTCCACAGCCAATGTGGACAAGCTCACGTTCATTAAAATGAACCAGGCATGGATCCCACGGGACTTGTCCGTACCTTGTGCATAATTGACATGTATACCGGCCTTACACAGCCATTGTTATACTCCAGTGCACGTTCTCTTTGTTTTATTTTATATATTTCACAATGTTTTGTGTTCTACCCAAATTAAATAAAAAAGTGTTGGCTACCTCCTCATCCTCCACCGCCGCTTGCACCTACACCTCCATGTCCACCGCCTCCTCAACCTCCTACTCCATATGGACCTCATCCTCCTAGTTCAAGATTATTATTTTTAATTTTTTTTTTATTTTATCTTAAGTCATTTCCCTATCCATATTTATTTGCAGGGCACTTGTCATGCTCCTATCCACATTTTGCTGCCTTTTGCAGCCTTTTAGCCATTTCCATGACTCTTTTAGAGCCATTTTAGTGCCCCAAAGTTCGGGTCGCCATTGACTTCAAGTTTGAGTAAAGTTCGGGTCCCGAACTCGAACTTTGCGACAAAGTTCGGCCAAACCCGTCATGGCTAGTCATGACTAGCCGCTCCAATAGTCAGAAACACTAGCACATAGGAATAGAGCAGCTGAGCAATCAGCCCACTGCTAATCTCCTGAAGCACATGCCTGCTGCAGGGAGAGACAGAGCACTGCATCCTGTTGCTAAATATGTTGTCGCGACAACTTGGAGGCATGGCTTAGTAGCGCGTCTCTACCTGTGCAGCCAGTCCGAATCCGGGTATTGCGCCGCTGAAGCCCAAACAGGTGAGTTTATGACAGCTATGGATAAAATAACGGTAGCAATTGGTAAAACACGCTTATCTATGAACACACTGACCCCTTTATTAAAACACTGACCCCTTTTTGATGGCAGATGCCTTCTTCTGATCTGCAAATTTGTACGAGATGAATTACAGAACTTTTGTATTTGACAAATTAATTTTTTTGGATGTCTTTTATGCAACATGGTGCATATATGATAAACTACTTCCCACAAGACCCTGAAGCTGTCCAGCACTAGGCTGTGTGCGGCAATACATATGATATCCTGGCACTAGCTGGCATCAGTGGCATACACACAATCCATGGGGCCCCGGTGTGAAACTGATCCATGGGGCCCCCTACCCGTCGCCCCCCTCCCCCCCATTTCTGAGAGCGCTACTAAGGGCCATTTCAGCCCCAGTTTACTACTAAAATTTAACGTTTTGGCTAAATAAAGTATATTACAAAAATGTTACCTATCACTTGCCCTGCACTTTAGCAAGAAAAAAAAATAAAAATTTATATGGCAGTTCCACTTTAAACTTTGGGCTACTAAGGGCTCTTTCCGTGCGGCTAATCCGCTGCGTGAATGAGTGCCAAGCCCCATTCCGGACAGCAGAGACTCGGAGCAGTAACATGATTGATAACGCTTTTTGCCTCTCTGTGATCTTTTTACTACAAAATCACGGTGACAACTTTATCTCACTGTGATTTTGTAGTAAAAAGGTCACAGAGAGGCCACAGAGTGGGGCTTGGATCTCTTTCACGCAGCGGATTAGCCGCATGGGATTCATTCGTGTTAAAGAGCCCTAAGCCGAATCGCTAAACTGACCCAGTCCTAATAAAATCTGGTCCTACCCCATCCAGGGTGTCGCTGGTGTCGGCGTGATGTCCACAGGATCCAGGACAAGGTCCCTGTGGTGAGAAAAAAAGAAAAATCACATAAGGAAGGGATGGTGACTGCCCCTGTGAAATCACCATCAGGGGGCGCTGTGCTGGCCTGTAAGACTGAACCATGCCAACGTATAGCGGGTAATCTAGTGCTACCACACAGTGCTAATGCCCACCTTTGTTCCTGTCAAAGTAGTTATGCCTTGATATGTGCCCCCTCATAGTAGTTATGCCTAAATATGTGCCCCCCTCACAGTAGTTATGCCCAGATTTGTGCCCCCTCACAGTAGTTACGCCCAGATATGTGCCCCCTCACAGTAGTTATGCCCAGATATGTGCCCCTCACAGTAGTAATGACCAGATTATGTGCCCCCTTACAGTAGTAATGACCAGATTATGTGTCCCCTCACAGTAGTAATGACCAGATTATGTGTCCCCTCACAGTAGTTACGGCCACTTATATGCCCCCCTCAAAGTAGATATGCCCAAATATGTGCCGGGTTGTGCCCCCTCAGAGTGGTTATGCCAGATTATGTGCCCTTTCACAGTATTTATGCCCAGTTATGTGCCCCTCAAAGTAGATATGCCCAAATATGTGCCCCCTCAGAATGGTTATGCCAGATTATGTGCCCCTTCAAAGTATTTATGCCCATCAACCCCAGTCTGCAGCCTTAGAAAAAAAAAAAAAAAACTACATACTTACCTTCTTCCCTGATAACAGGCTCCCACACTCATTGCGCTGCTGGCTGTGCTGAAGGCAGATTCCTGGGTCTTCAGATCTCCTCCCACAGCCAGCAGCGCGATGTGGGGCCAGCAGGGGGAGCTCCTAAACTGTGAAGATCAGTGAAGCAGGGAGGAGAGAGGTTTCCCTGCTTCACTATGGAAAGGAACTGCCGGCCGGGTGTGAGTGAATGCGCGCTCCCCCCCCTCCTTCATATTATGGGGCCCGAAATTGCCACTGTACTTCATGCGGGGCCCCATCAGAGCGCTCCATTACATGTGAGTAACAGGCTTTAGGGTGTTGGGCCGGGTCCACAGGCGGCCGGGCCCCCTGGAGTGCCGGGCTCGGTTGCAAGTGCGACCCCTGTATGTACGCCAGTGGCTGGCATCAAGAAGGGCTTGCAGGGTGTGGCCCTGAACAAAGGAAACTGTTAGACAGAGCAGAGTTCAGAAAATGTTTTTTTAAGCCTGGTTTGGGGTCTGAGACATTAGTTAATGGGGGCACTGGTATAAATATTACATAAATTGATATTCAGTAAATATGAGCAGGATCCCTGGGGTTCACATACATACTACCTACTAAATAAGTTTACCCCAGCCCTACTAACTTTCCCATCGGTTTGTTGTGGTTGTTGTTACTATTGGTTACTTCACTTTTATTCCTTTCCTCAGTAGCCTTTTGTGCACCTATATCTGCTCTGCTCTCCTCTCTATAGGAATCAATTTTATTTTTCCACTTATACACCTTATTGTTTTCATATTTCTCACAGGTTTTTGTATATTTTTTCTGTTTTTTCTCTTTTATTTCCGTTTCTAATTATAATATACTAGTCTGACATTTTTCACTTAGTCTAGCATATTCCTCTTCTTTTTTGAAGGGTTTTAACCGATCTTGTATCTTTTCTATGTTTTGGCTTATATTTTTAAGTTTATTCATACGTATCTTAATAATAAACTCTACCACTTTCAATTCACAGAAGTTCATTAATTTTTCCCATTCCACTATGTCATTTTTATCCTCTGTGTTGAGTGGGAGTTGCCACCTTAAGCCCTCTGGAATCTTTTCTTCTGCTAAAAATTTCTCAAGGGACAGGACTTCCCAGGTGGTTCTAATTTCTTTACATAAATCCCTTTCCAGTTCTATAAACATATCCTTCATCATTTTTTCTTCCTTAACTTTTCCATTTACAGAAAAAATATCCTCAACATCACACACCATGTTGGCCCTAAACTCAAAAATATCCATCTTCTGCAGACTTGGCAAGTTACCCACACAGTACAGCAATAAAATAGAAAAGTACCACCAGTCCGTAAGAAGTCTAAGTCGCAGCGAGTCGCCGTAGTGTTGTGGGCTCAGTTCACACTTATCAGTTCAAAACATTGTAAATCGGGACCGCGCGTTGTGATAGAAGATCACAGAGCAGTTTCGGGGTATCCTGCAACTGGTTAAGGAAAAAACAATATTGAAGATCCGTCTAATACATAGCCCCTTTCGTATTGGTTATACTCACAGGGGTAGATTGCACACAGACATATCCAATATAACCACAGACTTTTACTCTCCTCTTCCCTGCGACAGAATGCCGATCCTTCTCACCATAGTCTGCAAATAATAATTGCTCCTACCATAGTAAAGTTCCGCATAATTGAGTAAAAATTTATTTTGTTAGATACTCACAAACAAACTCTTTGTAAAAGACACAAAATAAAACAACTCCCAGCGTCTTTGATCCTGCCCGACCCGGATTTAGCTCCTGGAGCTTCGTCAGGGGCTTACGTCATCCATTCCCTCCCCCATCCTTTTTAAATCCTACCTTGCACCTATGCACCCCTGTTGCATTAACCATTCCTTCATTAGGTCTTCACATAGTTTAAAAACAATGGGATACCGCCTAACCATAGGTAAAATCACAGCTACAATATCCTATAAATGGGCTGGATAAGTCCACAATCTTAAAAATAAAAACACAAATAAAAAAACTAGTCCCAATACTGGCATAAATGTTTCCCTCTGGACTCCTATTTAGAGACATTTTCTTCATATTCCATTCACACTGCTCAGGATGAATGCATCCTTATAACCATTCATCTGTATATAGGGGAAAAAACAAAAAACAAAAAAGGGGGTGCTTTTTCATTTAAAACTGCCTGTAAGTCAAAGTCCACATTTAAGCCTAAAGGCTGTAAACTGTTTATCTCATAAATCCATTTGGTTTCCTGTTTATTTATTTATTCTAAAAAACTACCACCTCTCCAATTGCTCTTTACCAATTCAACACCTGTAAATTTCAAACCTTCTGGATTTTTCTGATGCATTTTTTTTAAATGTAAGGAGACTCCATGCTTTTCGAAGCCTTTTTTAATATTTCTTATATGTTCTTGAATGCAAACTTTCAGGGGTCTCATAGTCCGGCCCACGTATTGAAAGCCACAAGGGCACTCCAAGACGTAGACGACCCCCTTGATATTGCAGGTCATTTCCCCTATTATTTCTAGTTCTTTTTTATTAGTATTGGTGTAGACCATATTTATTTTTTGAAGTCTATCCGATCTATTTTTACACGCAGTACAAAACCCACACCAATTTAATTGATTTTTCCCTGTGTTGGTATCTTTGGGTTGTATTGCACTGTGTACTAGTCGATTGTGTATATTGGGAGCTTTTCTATCAACAAAATGGGGTTGTTCCGGAATCACAGATCCAAGTAAAGGATCATTTTTTAAGATAAACCAATTTTTTTAAATTGCGTTTTTAACTTCCCTGAAGCAGTGTGTATACTGTGTGATAAGGGAATAACGAAAATCTGGAGTTTTTTTCCTTTCTTATAGGGCTGCCCTGCCCTATAAAAAAACACACCAGTTCTGTGTTTGCTTTTCCCAAGAAGAATTGCCTGATGTGAATGATGACTTGCACAAAAGAGCTCTCAGAAGACCTACAATTAAGAATTGTTGACTTGCATAAAGCTGGAAAGGGTCATAAAAGTATCTCCAAAAGCCTTGCTGTTCATCAGTCCACGGTAAGACAAATTGTCTATAAATGGAGAAAGTTCAGCACTGCTGCTACTCTCCCTAGGAGTGACTCTCCTGTAAAGATGACTGCAAGAGCACAGCGCAGACTGCCCAATGAGGTGAAGAAGATCTAGAGTGTCAGCTAAAGACTTACAAAAGTCTCTGGCATATGCTAACATCCCTGTTAGCAAATCTACGGTACGTAAAACACTAAACAAGAATGGATTTTATAGGTGGATACCACAGAGGAAGCCACCGCTGTCCAAAAAAAACATTGCTGCACGTTTACCGTTTGCACAAAAGCACCTGGATGTTCCACAGCAGTACTGGCAAAATATTTTGTGGACAGATGAAACGAAAGTTGAGTTGTTTGGAGGAAATACACAACACTATGTGTGGAGAACCTCATCCCAACTGTGAATTATGGTGGTGGGGGCAACATGGTTTGGGGCTGTATCAGGGCCTGGAAGGATTGCTATCATCGAAGGAAAAATGAATTCCCAAATGTATCAAGACATTTTGCAGAAGAACTTAAGGCCATCTGTCCACCAGCTGAAGCTCAACGCAAGATGAGTGTTGCAACAGGACAACGACCCACAGCATAGAAGTAAATCAACAACAGAATGGCTTAAACAGAAGAAAATATGACTTCTGGAGTGGCCAAGTCAGAGTCCTGACCTCAACCCGATTAAGATGCTGTGGCATGACCTCAAGAAAGCGATTCACACCAGACATCCCAAGAATATTGCTGAACTGAAACAGTTCTTTAAAGAGGAATGGTCAAGAATTACTCCTGACCGTTGTGCACGTCTGATCTGCAACTACAGGAAACGTTTGGGTGAAGTTATTGCTGAAAAACATGACCCACAAACATATACAGCAGGACTGGCAGACATAAAAGAGGTGGAGGAAAAGTACCTCCCTAGAAGACATACACTGTTCTGTAGTTTAAACCCATGTATGTGGACATTCCTTGTATACATTTCCCATGCCTTTCTCCCTGTTCAAAGCATTAATCCAGACCAGTGTATGTCTTCTAGGGAGGTACTTTTCCTCCACCTCTTTTATGTCTGCCAATCCTGCTGTATATGTTTGTGGGTCATGTTTTTTATAAATTGTTGTTTAATAAAGTAACATTTGATTGATTACTTGACTGTGTAGTATGTGTTTTTGTAGGTGTTTTATGCTTCTCACACAGTGGGTGACTAATTGGTCACTATTTGGTTGGTGTTTATTTGAAGTTATTGCTGCCAAAGGAGGTTCAACCAGTTATTAAATCCAAGGGTTCACATACTTTTTCCACCTACACTGTGAATGTTTACATGGTGTGCTCAATAAAAACATGGTAACATTTAATTCTTTGTGTGTAGTTTAAGCAGACTGTGATTGTCTATTGTTGTGACTTAGATGAAGATCAGATCATATTTTATGACCAATTTGTGCAGAAATCCATATCATTCCAAAGGGTTCACATACTTTTTCTTGCAACTGTATATCCCTTAACCAAGTCTTAATGATACCTTTTACTCATTTACCTCAATATTTAAAACATGAGGACATGTATTAAGACTGTCGATTTATATGTCAGTCTTAATCTCGCTACACTGCCGGAGGATGCGCCAAAGTTATGTAGAAGTGCAGGGCTCTAGATAATTTGGCTCTTGCTGCCTCCGGCTGTGCGACATCCTTTAAACTACACCAGCTCCTTTGCTCCCTGTTGATCCAGGGAGTTATTCTGATTGATTGGAGTTGGGAAGGAATTTTTTCCCCTAAAGTGAGAAAAATTGGCTTCTACCTCACAGTTTTTTTTTTTACCTTCCTCTGGATCACAGGCTGAACTGGATGGACAGATGTCTTTTTTCAGCCTTGTAAACTATGTTACTATAAACTATGTTACTTACCTTGTGCTTGACTGACATTTTACAAAAATGATATGTATGAGAAACCCTCATTAAGTGCTTTAGGCTATCTAAGGGTGGGTTCACACTAGCGTTAGGGATTCTGTTATGGCTTTCCGTTATAACATGGTTATAACGGAAAATAACGGAATCCATAAGACAGAAGGATGTATCCGTTCTTCTGCCCATAGACTTGTATCATGATGGAATGCAAAACGGAAGCCTTTAAAAAGCATTCCGTTTGCTTTCCGTCCTAATAGAAGTCTATGGGAATCAAGACGGATCCATCTGGTTCCCGTTATGCAAGACGGAAAACAAAGTTCTGTCGACAGGACTTTGTTTTCCGTCTTGCATAATGGGACCCAGACAGATCCATTATGCTTTCCCATAGACTTCTATTAGGACAGAAAGCAAACAGAATGTCTTTTAAGGGCTTCGGTTTTGCATTCTGTCTGGTCACTCCGTTATTTTCCGTTATAACCATGTTATACCGGAAAGCCATAACGGAATCCCTAACACTTGTGTGAATCCACCCTAATCTGAATATCCACTTGGCCTCTTTCTGTATAGTGTTGAGCATAAATATTCTAATTGCGAATTTTTATTGCGAATATCTAGAATATAGTGCTATATTTTCGTAATCACGATTAGATGTTTTCATCACTCTATAAACCTATAATCTTTTCTCACTTACTGTATGTAACTTTTCTTTATCCTTCTTATGCTATCTATCATCCATACCTTTTTTTTAACAGTTATTATTTTACCTATCATTAATAAACTTTTATTATAAATATTTTCCTACTGATTATTTCTGATTTCTTTTTACAGATGCCATATTATTTTATTTTCAAATTAAATCATTACCTATAACATAAAATAGACAACATATAACAGACAATCACACAAAGGCTGTATGCCAAAAGCCAGGTATGTGCAAGCCAACAACCTATCCATGAGACAGGTACAGTCAGCATACCTTACAACAGCAGCCTTGTGCACTTGAGACATTTAAAACCAGCTCTCATCTGACTGAAAGCCAATAAGCCTCAAAGTTGTTTGATTTACGTTGGATGGCTTGGGGGGACCTGCGCACCTAGATCATTATCATTAGGGTGACAAAAATGTTAAAAATTTTTTTGAATGCTAGCTAACTCTTCTCTCACTGCTTAGGGGGGCTGCATAAAAATTTTCAGTTTTCTAATTGTCCTAAAATTATATTAAATAACCTTTCTATACTATTTTGTCATGTAAACTCATTTGCATAAACTTAAATATGGTATGTCTTTCCCATATTCAAGGCATAAAAGGCAGTGGTGTCATCCGCATATAGATGATACTGAATAATGGAAACGTTGGTAAGCTGATCAAGGCCATAGGTTTGCATAGAGAGGAGACTTGGACCAAGTACTGAATCTTGTGGTACACTGACAAAAAGATGAGGTGGAGAAGTGATTCATTGGGAGAGATTGAAGGAACTCCTAGTGAGATATTGATTATCTGTGGAGGAGTAGAGAGTGATTGACAGTGTAAAGGACAAAGGATTGGTTGAGAAGGATAAGTATGGAACAATAAATTTTAGATTTAGCAGATAGTAGTAACTTTGGTGTGGGCGGTTTCTGTTGAGGTTTTTTGTTAATGAGGTTTTCTCACACAGGATATGTGAAATGTATGATTGCCATGAGCTTCTGGGACCACTGAATCACTAGATTGGCAGTCCTAAGGATCGGCAGTTGAGCAGTGGCTCTAATTGCTCCATTGCTAAAGGTATAGCCACACGGTCAGGTTTTCTGATGCAGTTTTGGAAACCAAAATCAGGAGTGGATCATAAAAGGAGAGACATTATAAAGGACAGATGCGTATGACATCTTTTTTTTTCTTTTTTTTCAATTCTCTCCTCATTTTTGCTAACAAAACTGCATCAGAAAACCTGACCATGTGGCTATACCCCTAACGGTTCAATAGAGGGTTTTCTTGACCTTACATTTGGAAGTGAATTGGAAGATAAAATAAAGATTGGTAAATAAAACATAGTTGAGCTTAGAAATCAGAAGATTGATTGGATTTAAAGGTGTAATTGTATTACATAAATGCATAGCTTTTTTCACAGAATACCATGTACCATATTTTTCGCCTTTTAAGACACACCTACTAGTGTTGATTGAGCACCAAAGTGCTCTGGTGCTCGGGCCGAACACATCGGGATGCTCAGTTTCTCTACCGAGCACCCGATTATAATGGAAGTCAATGGAAGAACCCGAGCATTAAACAAGGCACCCTCTGCTCTGAAGAGGGGCGGGTACCTGGTTCATAGGAAAAGGTCAGAAATTGATGGAAACACCACCAAAATGGTTCAGGAACAGCATGGGGAGGATGTCTGCATGCATCTTGGACTCCCATGTCTCTGCTGGGAACGATGTTGTCCGAGTACGACACTTTTACAGACTGACAATAATACGCACAAAATCGATTTTAGACGAAAAATTGTTAGGAAACATTCTTTCCTGTATATTTACTTGTATATAAAGTGCTGCCAAAAATTACAAGCAAGAGGCACTCCAATACAACCTGCATATCACATAAAGGAGGGCCTCATTCACATTGTGGTACAATTGTTCATGCAGTGGGACTCCTACACTCATAAAGCCTATGCACTAAGTGAAAGGGCTGCCAACAATTGCAAGGAATCAGCACTCCAATACAACCTTTGTTACACCTAAAGGAGGGTATCATACCCACCCTTGAAAAATTATGATTGATGGCCTGCTGGTGACCCTCAAAAACATTTGGAGCAAGGGCCTGCTGATCTGACCATCTAAAACATTAGGGGCGAGGGCCTGCTGTTGAGCTGACCATCTAAAACATTATGGTTGAGGGACTGCTGCTGAGCTGACCATTTAGAAAATTATGGCAGAGGGCCTGCTGCTGAGCTGACCATCGAAAAAATTATGGTGGAGGGCCTGCTGCTGAGCTGACCCTATAAAACATTATGGTTGAGGGCCTGCTGTTGAGCTGACCCTCTAAAAGATTGTAGGTGAGGGCCTGCAGGTGAGCTGACCTTCTAAAACATTATATGCAAGGGCCTGCAGGTAAGCTGACCCTGTAAAAGATTTTAGGTGAGGGCCTGCAGGGGAGCTGACCCTGTTAAACATTATATGCGAGGGCCTGCAGGTGAGCTGACCCTGTAAAAGAATTTAGGTGAGGGCCTGCAGGTGAGCTGACCTTGTAAAACATTATATGCGAGGGCCTGCAGGTGAGCTGACCTTGTAAAACATTATATGCGAGGGCCTGCAGGTGAGCTGACCATCGAAAACATTATTGGCGAGGGCCTGCTGCCGCTTTGTTGACTCTAGATAACCTCTTGCTGATCGTACGTCCCCGTGACGTCGACGATCCATTTGGATGTCTGCCCTATCAACTTTCGATGGTACTTTCTGCGCCTACCATGGGGACCACGAGTAACGGGGAATCAGGGTTTAATTCCAGAGAGGAAGCCTGAGAAACGTCTACCACATCCAAGGAAGGCAGCAGGCGCGCCAATTACCCACTCCCAACTCAGGGTGGTAGTGACGATAAATAACAATACAGGACTCTTAAGAGGCCCTGTTATTGGAATGAGTACCCTATTAAATCCTTTAACTGCATTGGTCAGGGCACTTGTGATGTTACGGGACAGATGTTGGAAAAAGGCAGGCACGGCACACCGTGAAAAATAGTGGCGGCAGGGGACTGCGTAATGCGGGACGGCCGCCGACATCAGGCTGCGGAAGGCCTCAGTGTCCACAAGCCTAAATGGCAACATTTCCAGGGCCAGTAATTTGGAAAGCTGCGCATTTAGTGCTATGGCCTATGGGTGGGTGGCTGGGTATTTGCGCTTGTGTTCAAATGCCTGGGGTAAGGACATTTGGACACTGTGCTGGGACAGGGAAGTGGATGTGGTCGCTGATGGTGCTTGCGAAGGTCCAAGGTGCTTCGACAGGGGATTGGCGAATAGCACGTAACATAGGGGAAGAGGAGGCAGTGGCTCATTTTGGTACGGCACAGGTTGAAAACTACTATTCTTTTGTCATCCAACGCTTTCCTCAAAAAAACGCCATACTACGGAAGACCTACCCCTTGGCAAGGGAGATTTCCGCAAGTGAGTGCTCTGTGGAACAGTTGCGGGCTTGTTTGGTGTGGCCCGCCATCTCCCTTTTACCACCCCACTGCCTCTTCCAGCCTATTGCGATGCTGAAGATCCCTCCACCACTGTACTGCTGTCCTCGCTTGGCTTTCCACCTTCCCAGGTTGGGTCAGTGACTTTATCGTCCACCAACTCCTCTTCTACTTCCTCACTCTGCTTATCCCCCTGACTTGTAGTATGAGGTATGAGGAGGCCACCAAGTGGCACAATGACAGAGTCTGGAGGTGGTGGCAGTATGAGGAGGCCACCGAGTGGCACAATGACAGAGTCTGGAGGTGGCGGATGCAGCAGTAGCATCATGAGAAGGCCACCGAGTGGCACAATGACAGAGTCTGTAGATGGCAGCAGTATGTTGAGGCCAGGTGACATAGTTTAGAGGTGGCGGCAGCATCCGGAGACCACCGAGTGGCAAGGTGACATTGTGTGGAGATCACAGCAGCATGAGGAGACCACAGAGTGGCAATGTGACATAACGTGGAGATGGCAGCAGCAGCAACAGGATACCACAGAGTGGCAAGGTGACATAGTGGAGATGGCAGTAGCAGCAGCAGCATCAGGAGGATACCACAGAGTGGCAAGGTGACATAGTGTGGAGATGGCAGCAGCAGGATACCACAGAGTGGCAAGGTGACATAGTGTGGAGATTGCAGTAGCAGCAGCATCAGGAGGATACTACAGAGTGGCAAGGTGACATAGTGTGGAGATGGCAGCAGCATGAGGAGACCACAGAGTGGCAAGGTGACATAGTGTGGAGATGGCAGCAGCAACAACAGGATACCACAGAGTGGCATGGTGACATAGTGTGGAGATGGCAGTAGCAGCAGCATCAGGAGTATACCACAGAGTGGCAAGGTGACATAGTGTGGAGATGGCAGCAGCATGAGGAGACCACAGAGTGGCAAGGTGACATATGTAGTGTGGAGATGGCAGCAGCATGAGGAGACCACAGAGTGGGAAGGTGACATAATGTGGAGACGGCATTAGCAGCAGCATCAGGAGGATACCACAGAGTGGCAAGGTGACATAGTGTGGAGATGGCAGCAGCACGAGGAGACCACAGAGTGGAAAGATGACATAGTGTGGAGATGGAATCAGCATCAGGAGGATACCACAGAGTGGCAAGGTGACATAGTGGGGAGATCGCAGCAGCATGAGGAGACCACAGAGTGGCAATGTGACATAACGTGGAGATGGCAGCAGCAGCAACAGGATACCACAGAGTGGCAAGGTGACATAGTGGAGATGGCAGTAGCAGCAGCAGCATCAGGAGGATACCACAGAGTGGCAAGGTGACATAGTGTGGAGATTGCAGTAGCAGCAGCATCAGGAGGATACTACAGAGTGGCAAGGTGACATAGTGTGGAGATGGCAGCAGCATGAGGAGACCACAGAGTGGCAAGGTGACATAGTGTGGAGATGGCAGCAGCAACAACAGGATACCACAGAGTGGCATGGTGACATAGTGTGGAGATGGCAGTAGCAGCAGCATCAGGAGTATACCACAGAGTGGCAAGGTGACATAGTGTGGAGATGGCAGCAGCATGAGGAGACCACAGAGTGGCAAAGTGACATATGTAGTGTGGAGATGGCAGCAGCATGAGGAGACCACAGAGTGGGAAGGTGACATAATGTGGAGACGGCATTAGCAGCAGCATCAGGAGGATACCACAGAGTGGCAAGGTGACATAGTGTGGAGATGGCAGCAGCATGAGGAGACCACAGAGTGGAAAGATGACATAGTGTGGAGATGGAATCAGCATCAGGAGGATACCACAGAGTGGCAAGGTGACATAGTGGGGAGATGACAGCAGCAGCAGGATACCACAGAGGGGCAAGGTGACATAGTGTGGAGATGACAGTAGCATGAGGAGACCACAGAGTGGAAAGATGACATAGTGTGGAGATGGAATCAGCATCAGGAGGATACCACAGAGTGGCAAGGTGACATAGTGGGGAGATGACAGCAGCAGCAGGATACCACAGAGGGGCAAGCTGACATAGTGTGGAGATGACAGTAGCATGAGGAGACCACAGAGTGGCAAGGTGACATAGTGTGGAGATGGCAGCAGCATGAGGAGATCACAGAGTGGCAAGGTGACATAGTGTGGAGATGGCAGTAGCATCAGGAGGCCACAGAGTGGCAAGGTGACATAGTGTGGATATGGCAGCAGCATGAGGATACCACAGAGTGGCCAGGTGACATAATGTGGAGATGGTAGTAGCAGCAACATCAGGAGGATACCACAGAGTGGCAAGGTGACATAGTTTGGAGATGGCAGCAGCCTAATCAGGAGACCACAAAGTGGCCCGGTAAAAGTGGGACGGTGGGTAGCAATACCAGTACCCGCTGACGAAGGTGGGTGAAATAAGGAGCACTTGGCATCAGATGTGTGGCATCAGATGGGTTGCAGCATCAAATTAGTAGCTGAGGCAGGTAGTCAGAAGAAACCGGTCTCTTGTATCAAAGTGTTGGTGTGGCACCATGGATGATCTAGTCTGATGCATCAGGAATTGGTGGCTGGAAATCCTGGCTGATCCACGCCTCATTCATCTTGACAAAGGTCAGTCTTTCCACATTTTGGGTGGACAGGCGAGTTGTTCTTAGGGTAACTATGGCCCCGCCGCACTACACACCCGCTCTAATGCCACACTACTGGCCGGGCAGGGCAGCTTTTCCAGGGCAAACTCTGCTAGTTGTTTCCACAAATCCAGTTTGGCTACCCAGTAGTCCGGCAGATCTTCAATGTGGGGTGGCATGGTGCAGTCCAAGTATGCCCCCACCTACTGGTTCAGGTCCTGCTCCAGGTCTACCTGCTGCTGCTGGTGAGTAGTTTCTTCACTATGCAGGTGAAGAAAGCTACTGTAGACTCAGGCTGCTGCTGATGGAGCTGGTACTGCACCTGCCACCCCACCCTTCCCCAGCAGCTATGGCAGTGGAACGTGAGCGCAGAGGGCCCCCCCGGTCAGACCTGCGAGAGGATGGACGATGGCGCAGATAGGCATTGGCCAACTGAGTACATAGGATGTCTCTGTAGTAGTTCAGTTTGTCATCCCTCTCGGTGGGTTTAAAAAAGGCCCCAATCTGGACCGGTAGCGAGGATCCAACAAAGGGAAGAGCCAGAAGTCATCCCTTTGCCAAATGGTGACAATTCGGCTGTCACTACGCTAGCAAGTGGTACTCCCTGCCTCCATCTCCACTGCACACTGCCACGGTGCGTCCGGGTCCTCTGTTTCGTCTTCCTCATCGCCCTGTAGCTCCTCTGGCTGCTCCTGTTCCTCCTGTCCTGTCAGCGGAGTGGAAAAAATAACCATTCGGCTACACATTGCCTGTGATCCAGTGTCTTCGTCCCCCTCCTCTTTCAGTTCAGCCCCCACAGGGCTCATGTGGCCGGTGAGATAGAGGCGCCACGTCTTCTGTCCCCTGACCAGCCATTGTTTCCAGCATCTGTTACAGGACATGAAGCAGTGGAATGACGTCGTTCATCCCGTAGTTCTGGCGACTGACAAATAACATGGCGTCCTCAAGAGGACTCAGCAAACGGCAGGTGTCACGCATGAGCTGCCACTGGCTGACATCGAAGTTACACAGGGGAGTACTCCTATCCGCTTGCATCATCAAGAAATCGTCGATGGCCTTTCACTCTTCATATAGTCGGTCCAACATATGGAGGGTGGAATTCCAACGGGTGGAAACATCACACATCAGCCTATGTTGGGGGATGCCGCTCTGCCGCTGCAACTCAAGGAGGGTGTGCTTTGTGGTGTACGAGTGGCTGAAGTGCATGCAAAGTTTCCTGCCCATTTTTAGGAAGTCTTGCAGATGGGTGGAAGAAGAACTGCTTGACAACCATACTGAACACGTGTGCCATGCAGAGCGCATGGCTCAGCCTTCCTTGACACAGAGCTGACACCATGTTCTTCCTGTTGCCGGTCAGCATGGTTCCGATTTTCAGTTGTCACGGAGAAAGCCAGGATTTGATTTCTTGGTGCATAACACGGAGCAGTTCCTCCCCTGTGTGACTCCATTCGCCAAGGCAAACCAGGTGCAGAACAGCGTGACACCGCCGAGCCCTGCACATGTGGTATGCTGGAGGGGCACTGTGACTTGTCCCTGCAGTGGAGGCTGAGGACATGGTGGAGGATGAGGAGGCAGACATTGTCACAGGACCAACGGCGTGACATTGTGAAGGCGGAAGCGGAGTGACCTGTCCAAGTTGCTGGTCTGACTGTGCAGGAACCATATTCACTCAGTGGGCTGTAAAGGACATGTATTGTCCCTGACCGTAGTTATAGCTCCACACGTCAGCGCTGACGTGCACTTTTGCAGACACCGACAGGCTCAAGGACTGGCCCACCTTCTGTTCTACATGTGTGTGCAGGGCTGGTACTGCCTTTTTCGCAAATAAATGATGGCTTGGGACTCTCCAACTTGGCTTGGCACAAGCCATCAGTTCTCTGAAAGGTGCAGAGTCCACCACTTGGAAAGAGAGGGACTGAAGCACCAGCAACTTGGGCAGGTGCACGTTCAGCTTCTGCACCGTTGGATGCGTGCACGCAAACTGCTGTCTATTGGCAATCGCTTCAGTGATCGATTGCTGACGGAATGACTGACGAGGAGTAGGAGCAGGAGCATCTGGACCAGTAGAAGATGGGATTGACAGACAGCTCGCTTCAGCTAAAGTGTTGGAGCCTTGACTAGTTGAAACTGGGTGCGTGCCACTGGGTGATGTAGCGGTAGCTGCAGTAGGCTGCACCACCACATCGGGGCCACGATTCTCCCAGGCCACTTTATTGTGACATTGCATATGTTGACGCAGGGCCATGGTGCCAACATTGCCCACGCTTCACCTTCTGCCCACATATTCTACATATGACCATGTTGACCTCCTCCGGTGGCTTCACAAAAAAATGCCACACCGCCGAGTACCTGATTTTCCCCCCAACACTACTCACTGCCTGACTGCTACCGCCGCTGCTTCCATGAACCCCTGCACCACTCCTTTCCGGGCAGGTAGGCTGCTGCAAAGCGGATTGGTCTACATCGTGCCCGTTTGGCTCCCATCCTCCCAATGCTGCCACTCTGCTGACGCCCAGCCACGTTAGCGACTTGCTGGCTCAACCGCTGTCTGAAGGGCAAGCTGCCACCCTCTTTTCCTGATGGTGACGAAGCCCCTTCTTCACCTGGCTCCCAAGTGTGATCGGCTTTATCATCATCGAGTAGTGTCTGCACATCACTGATGTCATCCTCCATGGCCTCTGGTTCAGGAGCCTGACCACTCGAAACACAAGCTCCCATGCCACTCTCCTCATCACTATGTGCCCGCCTAGCAGAGGAATCGGCGGATGTCTTCTTCAGATCTTGGCTGGGCAGTAGCTGCTGACTGTCCTCTAGTAGCTCATCCTCGCTGAAAAGTGAGGGAACAGAAAAGACCAGAGGCAGTTTGAGCTCAGGTGGGGGCACAGGGCCTGCTCCCGGGCCATGCCAACTAAGGGTTGTGTCTGACGACATTGTCACAGGACCAACGGCGTGACATCGTGGAGGCGGTTGGCTGGGGGTGTCTGATGTCACTTGGGATGACGTGGATGACCGAGTTAACCAATCAAGAACCGGTGGGCTGCTGATGAATACACAACCTCTAGATCACTTTGGGAGCTCAGGCCTCTCGCTGCGACAACTGCTGCCACGACCCCTTACTCTGCTGCGACCTCTGCTTGCGCCAGAAACATTTAGGCATCCGCCACTCCTCTGTGCATGGCCTGGCATTTTAGTGCGGATATATATTTCTTGAAGTACTGAAATGTGTCCCTATACGCTTTTACCAGAAATAACTGCAACAGTGCAGTGCATATATATTTTTCTTTTTTTACTGTAATACACCCCTATATGCTTTTAACAGAAATAACTGCAACAGTGTAGTGCATATATATATTTCTTTTTTTACTGAAATACGCCCCTATACGCTTTCACCAGAAATAACTGCAGAAGTGACCAGAGAATATATATTTCTTGTTAGACTGAAATAGGCCACTATACGCTTTAACCAGAAAACAATTAAAGAGTGAAGTGCGTATATATTTTTCTTGTAGTACTGAAATACGCCCCTATACACTTTCACTAGAAATAACTGCAACAGTGCAGTGCTTATATATTTTTCTTTTTTACTGAAATACGCCCCTATACGCTTTCAACAGAAATAACTGCAGAAGTGAAATGCACATATATTTTTCTTGTAGTACTGAATATGATACTAAGATATAAGCCTAGAAAGGCTTTTCAACATAACACTTGCAGCCCAATAACAAAAAGCTGGAATGACAGAGCTGTCTAATGACTATTTGGATCCCCAAACAGTCGTTCCCTGCACTTGTAAATCACTTTCCTTTCAATGTCCCTAGCGCCTTCTGACATATCTCCCTGCACTAAGATGCTGTGAAATGATTCCTCCCTATCCTTTCCCTGCACTTATAAATCGTTTTTTCAGTCTTATTTTTTCCACAATCGCTTTTCCATTTGCTGTCCCTAGCGCCTTCACACGTCTGTCCCTGCACACTGAACGCTGGAAAATGTCTGACTGTAAGATGGCCGACGTATTTATAGGGCTGTGACATTACAGGGCTGGCTGGCTGCTGATTGGCTGCATGCAGGCATGTCAATCTGGGTGATCCCGCCTTCCCAGAGTTCCTTGCCCCATTTCCTCAGTCCTCACATGTGTAGCCGCCATTTTAGGAAAATTGTGATTCGTTACTACAAAGCACTAGGAAATTCGCATTGGTTACGAATCGAATTTTTCCTGAAATTCCAAACTAATTCCACTTTGTAAGTTTCGATTCGCTCATCTTTACTTATAAGACCCCAATCAGACCTCAGATCAGACCCCCAAAGTGAACAGACCCCCATTCAGATCTCATATCAGACCCCAATGAAATGAACCCCATTCAGACCCCCATGCTCAGAGCAGACAAAAAAAAGTCAACTTACCTCTCCTGCTCCAGACGCCGCTGCCGCTCCTATCATCCAGCTTTCTTCTTGTTCTTTCTGCTGCGCACTATGCTATTACCCAATGTGCACATTGTGAGGTCACAGAGTGCCGACATCCTCATGCTGTTTGCAGTCCACAGCAGAGCAAGCAGCCGAGGAAGACCATGAAACAGTGAGTACAGAGCCAGCGGAGCGCTGCATTCATTGCTTCCCAGTCCTCCTGTACTAATGGGTGCTTCCATAATGGAAGCAATTATTAGTATTCGCCCCATAAGAGGCACACTAACATTTCCCCCCTGTCTAATAAGGCAAAAAATATGGCAGGGACCCAAATAACTGTGAAGTATAAGAAATACGATCCAGTGTGAAAATAAAATCATAAAATGTATTAAAGTAAATCCATTAAAAACAAATCCTCTCCTGTACATCGCTTTGTAATCAATTTAGTTCAAGACTAGAGTTAAGCAAACACCTGGAAGTTCGGGTTCACCGGGTTCAGCCGAACTTCGTTGCAAAGTTCGAGTTCGGGACCCGAACTTGACCCTATCTTGCCCCTGAACCTCATTGAAGTCAATGGGGACCCGAACGTTGGGGCACTAAAATGGCTCTAAAAGAGTCATGGAAAGGGCTAAAGGGCTGTAAAAGGAAGAAAAAAGGGGGTAAGAGCATGCAAACAAATGTGGATAGGGAAATGACAAAATAACATAAAATACATAAAAATTAAAAATTATAACCTTGAAATAGGTGAAGGAGGTCCATATGGAGTAGGAGGTTGAGAAGGCGGTGGACGTGGCGGTGTAGGTGGAAGCGGTGGTGGAGGAGGTAGTCGCCAACAACACTGTTTTTTGTTTTTTTTATATAATTTTGGTAGACCCCAAAACATTGGGAAATATAGAAAAGAAAACAAAAAGAAAGTGCGCTGCAGTATAACAAAGGCTGGGTGAGGCCAGTATACATGTCTATTCTGCACAAGGTACGGACAAGTCCTGTGGGATCCATGCCTGGTTCATTTTAATGAACGTGAGCTTGTCCACATTGGCTGTGGACAGGCGGCTGCTCTTGTCTGTGATAACACCCCATGCCGTGCTACACACACGCTCAGACAATACACTGGCTGCAGGGCAGGCCAGCACCTCCAAGGCGTAAAGGGCAAGCTCAGGTCATGTACCCATTTTGCAGACCCAGAAGTTGAATGGGGCAGTCCCATCAGTCAGTACGTGTAGGCGTGTGCACACATACTGTTCCACCATGTTGCTGAAATGCTGCCTCGTGCTAAGACGTTCCATATCAGCTGGTGGTGCTGGTTCTTGGGGCATGCTGACAAAGCTAACCCTGCCTTCTGAGGTGCTGCCGGTGCCCCAGCTGCGTTCGCGACTTCTTCCTCCTCCTCTGCCTTCGCCTTGTGGTTCCACTGAGGCCCCGGTGTAAGGTGGGAATGTCTACCAGCGTGCAGAATATATTTATGCAGTGCAGGGGTAGTGTGAAAGAAAAAAGGGGTACAGATCACCCCGCAATCTAAATGCCGCCAAATTTACAGAATATATTTCCCAGTCAGGTATGCAGTGCAGGGGTAGTTTGAAAGAAAAAAGGGGTACAGATCACCCAACAATCTAAATGCTGCGGAATTTACAGAATATATTTCCCAGTCAGGTATGCAGTAGAGGAGTAGTATGAAAGAAAAAAGGGGTATAGATCACCCAACAATCTAAATGCCTCCAAATTTACAGAATATATTTCCCAGTCAGGTATTCAGTGCAGCAGGAACACAACCTCCAAGCCACTTGTGAATGAATGGTCTGATAACCGTGGAAATGTCCACCCACAATCTAAGAGCTGGATTTACTGATTAAATTTAACCCTCAGAAATGCAGTGCCGGCCGCAAATGTACTTTATGGCAAAAAAAGAGTTTTTTTTCACCAACAATGTCGCAGTTGTATTTACTGGTTATAGTTCACTGTCAGAAATACAGTGCAGACTGCAAATGTACTTTATGGCAATGTCACAGTAGTATTTAATGGTTATATTGCACTCTCAGAAATGCAGTGCAGGCTGCAAATATACTATCTAGCACAAAAAGTGTGCTTTTTTAAACCAAAAATGTAAATGCAGTATTTAACAGTTTTATTGGACTGTCAGAAATGCAGCGCAGGCCAAAAAATTTACTTTCTAGCACAAAAAATGGGAATTTGTCAACCGACACTATAACAGCAGTATTTTCTGGTTTTATTTGACTGTCAGATATGCAGTGACGGTGTCAGAAAGAGAAAAAATCGCTTTAGGTCACACAAATATGTGAAGGATTAATGTGATTGAATTATTTTCACTGCCAGGTATGCACTGCAGGCCGCAGGGGTACTTGACCGCCAAAAAAAGGGAATTTGTCCCCCTAGAATCTAACAGATGGATTTAATGAATAGATTTTCCCTGCCAGATATTCAGCACAGGGGTAGTTCACAGAAAAAAGTGGGAATATGTCCCGCCCCCCCGGGGCCCTGAAGTCACAGACGAATTACCTATATTATTTTCCCTTCCCCTGGCACATATGCAGTGCAGGGGTTTGTATATGGAAAAAAGGTAAAATGTCACCCAAGAATGTAACACCAAGGATTTTTAGAAATATAGGTCCCTGTCATCTATGCAGAGTAGGGGTTTGTATACAGCAAAAATGGTAAAATGTCACCCAAGAATGTAACAGACGATTTTTAGAAATATAGGTCCCTGTCACCTATGCAGAGCAGGGGTTTGTATACAGCAAAAATGGGTTAATGTCACCCACCAATGTAACAGAGGATTTTTAGAAATATAGGTCCCTGTCACCTATGCAGAGCAGGGGTTTGTATACGGCAAAACTGGGTTAATGTCACTCAACAATGTAACAGACAAATTTTTGAAAATGTTTGCCCTGTCTGCTATGTAGAGCAGGGGTATAAAACAACCAAAAATGGGTTAATGTCACCCAACAATTGAACAGATGAATTTTTGAAAAATATTACCCTGTCCGCTATGCAGTGCAGGCTGCAAAGGTACTTTATGGCCCAAAAAAGGTGTTTTTATCACACACAATTAAACAGATGGTTTTAAGTGTATTTCTTTCACTGTTAGAAATGCAGTGCAGGCCGCAAATGTAGCGCAAAAAGTGTGTTTTTTTTCTACCAAAAATGTAAATGCAGTATTTAACGGTTTTATTGGTCTGTCAAAAATGCAGCGCAGTCTGCAAATGTACTATCTAGCACAAAAAGTGTGCTTTTTTAAACCAAAAATGTAAATGCAGTATGTAACGTTTTTATTGGACTGTCAGAAATGCAGCGCAGGCCAAAAAATATACTTTCTAGCACAAAAAATGGGAATTTGTCAACCGACAATGTAACAGCAGTATTTACTGGTTTTATCAGATAGGCAGTGCCGGTGTCAGATAGGCTGTGGTTTGGATTACTGACTCCAGTGAGTTGAGTGTGCTGGAGTTTTATTGAGGGATTCCCTAATGACGTGTCGTGTTATTTTTTTGACTCTCTGAAAATATAGAGAGAACTGATAACTTTGAAGGATGGATGCCACAGAGCAATTGTTCCTTTTGCCAGCAGTGCAAAAGTCACTTTAAGTACCATCATAGGAGCAAATCGTTTTGGTAAACTCTATAGCTGTTGAGTGTTTAATCCCAAGATAAAGGAAATGCAATGTGCCTTTTGTTTTTACCTCTTTTGCTTTGAAAGCATATACATACATTGAGAAAAGACCATATTTCCGCAATCTATTCTAAGAGACTTTTTTTCTTTATCCTAATCCAGCTATCAGATGTACACCAGGAGAATTAGAGGTCCTGTAATCCTAATGTTTGTCATCCATTAGCTCATCTTAACAGATATTATGGAGTTTGGTTTAAAATCAGGTTTATTAAAACCTGATTCCAGTACCTGATAAACGACTTAGCCTGTAAGAGCACATTATAAGACAGGAACAAGAATACGTTGTGTTCCTATTATTGCTTAACTCTAGATTATCAAAGTGTTTAAAGGGGTTTTCTGAGAGTTTTTTTTTACTGATGAGGATGACCTATTCTCTAGATAGGTCATAAGTATCTAATCCGTGGGGTCTGACACCTGGGATCAGCTGTTTGAGAACGCACCTGCCTTCGTGCCTTCTCCCTGCTCACCAAGCACAGTGCCTTGTATAGTGGCTGTGCTTGGTATCGCAACTCAATCCAAATCACTTCTATGGGGCTGATCTGCGGCTAGGTCATGTGACTCATGAACGTGACATCACACGGCCTAGGAAAAGCTGGAGAAGGCCCATAGTGCTACGGCGAGCGATGATGCCTTCTCAAATAGCTGTTGAGGGTGTTTCCAGTGTTGGATCCCCACAAATCACAAAAAAAAAAAAACTCTCAGAAAATCCCATTTAAGTGCCTGTGTTCTATCTGCAAGAATTGCATCACATTTACATATCTTGAGAAAAACAAAATAATAATAATAATTTCACGGATGTCCATACATATGAATTATCTAACCAAGGCTTCTTGCGCATGGCCATATTTTTCATCTTTTGCGGATAGCAAACTGATCTGTTCATTTCTATGTGGCCATGCTCACACCCGAATTTTTAGTGGATCTGTGTGGCTATCTCCGAAGTTATAGAGCAGATCTCATTCTGGTCCGTATTGGAGATGAGAATAGCCCTTTCAATTGATGGAGGTGAGAAAAACATGAAAGGCATCCATACGTTTGAATAGTGTTGAGAGGACCAAAATATGGACACAGCCAGGTGCCAGAGGCTTAAGGCTTTAAAAACAGAGCCTATACCTAATTTGCTACTGTACCTAATAACATATTTTTTAATTCTGATTCATAAACAGTAAGAAAAAAAAATGAAATTTATTTTGTGACATTTGATGCTCATAATCAAACCATTATGAACATTGTCATATTTATTTTTAAATTGACACTGGGAAATTTTTCCACTTATGCACAAGAATACTGGAGAGTGCCAGACGTTACCCATATGTCCCAGACAGTAGAGATCCATATATGAGTCGGAAGCATCATGTATAAATACCATATAGGGATGAGCAAACCCGTGGAAGTTCGGGTTTGCCGGGTTCGGCGAACTTCAGGTCAAAGTTCGTGTTCGGGACCCAAACTTGACCCCGAACCTGGGCCCCATTAAAGTCAATGGGGACCTGAACTTTATTTTATTATTTTCCGTTATAACATGGTTATAACAGAAAATAATAGCATTCTTAAGACGGAAAGCTAAATAAAATGGCCATTGAGGGGTTAAAAATAATAAAAAAAAACTCACCTTATCCACTTGATTGTGCAGACGGTATCCTCTTCTTTCTTCTTTTTGCAGGACCTGCGATTACGTCACTGCGCGATCAAGTGGATGAGGTGAGGGTTTTTTAATTA
Organism: Bufotes viridis; assembly: GCA_033119425.1. NCBI lineage: Eukaryota > Metazoa > Chordata > Amphibia > Anura > Bufonidae > Bufotes > Bufotes viridis. The sequence goes on along the minus strand of CM065594.1, from coordinate 240,229,778 downwards.
TTACTTTTAACCCCTCAATGGTCATTTTATTTAGCATTCTGTCTTAAGAATGCTATTATTTTCTGTTATAACCATGTTATAATGGAAAATAATAAAATCACCCCAACACTGAACCCGAACTTCAGTGAAAAAGTCCAGGTTAGGGTTCGGATACCCGAACTCGCAACGTTCGGTACAAACCCAAACTTTACAGTTTGGGTTCGCTCAACTCTAATACCATATGATTCATTTTACCTCGCTCACATTCCCAAACTTTATAGAGTGACTACTTAAAGCCAAGCACCACTCACATGAGTCCTTATATTTCCTGCATAGAACTCAACAGTGCTTAATTGAGAGCCATACTTTACCCACATAGACCCTTATAATGCCTTATTGTGCCCATATAGAGCCTAGAAGTGCTCCACTTTGCCTGTGTGATGTCCATAGGGTGCCCTGCCTAGATGTGCTAAAACATACCTACATAATGTTCATGCAGTGTCAAAGAGTGCTATATGATTTAATAATTTGCCTAGATAAATGGTTCATTGCAGTGCTCACAGTGTTGACTCCCACACTCGCATTGTGCTTAATGTCTCATTTCTACCTTCAAAGATATGTCTGTTTCAGTAATTGATTGTATCCCAAATGAAATGCCGGAGTATTTTTTCCTATAAAACTCTTTTGTCCTCCCTCTGTTATTCTGGCTAGAAAATTATGAATTAATTTACAACTATGTGCCACAATTCTAATACTGTTCTGCCAGTGCTGCTAGTAGCCCACTGTTCATTGATTCACGCTTTTGATGAAGGGATTGGCAACATCCAGTTGTCAATTTATTCATAAATTACTGGGAGGAATAACAGGAACAACACAGAGTTAAATGATTCTCCAGAATTGTTAAAGAAGCACATCCAAACATTATTTTTATTCTCTGACCTGTTAGAAAGGTGCATGATGTAATCTTCTTACCAGTGACTGTATTTGTGAGTTATCCCCTCCCTTCTGATCCTCAGCTGTGTCATGTGACCAACACTTTGATTTCCAACTGACCCAGGACAGAAAGGCATTACTTCTCTATTCATTCCTGAAACTGACATTGAGGCTCCCATAGGAATACATAGAAAAACTGGCTTCCTGTCCACACATAATATGGTGTTATTTGGAGAGTCAAAGTGTTGGTCACATGACACAGCCGAGAATCAGAAGGGAGAGGATAATTCACAAATACAGTCACTGGTAAGAAAATTAGCTTCACTACAGAATACATCATGTACCTTTCTAATAGTTCATAGAATAAATTATTTTTTGTGTGACTGCTTCTTCATTTCATGGAGAATGCAAATGGAAACTAAAACAGTTATGTCAAAAGCGGCAACAGATTTTCTTTAAACTCGTGGAGGTTAAGTAAACACATATGTCCTTGTCTCCTGTCTCCTAATGATTGTTCTGTGTTTAAAAGGGGAGTTACACCACAAAAATTATGTATTACCTATCAACACAATAGGTGATAAATAATGGATTGTGGGGGATTTGACCACTAGGACCACCCAGTGATCCTAACAAAGAGGGGTCCTCAAGTTGCCTCACCAAATGGAGGGGTAGTGCCCATGTCAATCCACCACTTTATTCTTTTCTATAGACTTGATGAAGCATTGTCTACATCCATGGGCGTAGGAAGCCCAAAAAATCTGGGGGGGACAGCACTTATGGGGCCCCTGTGTCCCCGCCCACCCTCAAGCCACACCCACATATCTCACTGCCCCCCCCCAAGTGCCAAAATCTCCCCCCCCCCCACTTATGGGCCAGTGGGTCAGGTTTAAAAAAAAAAAAACACACACAAAACAAGACACTTAAACTTACCTCCATCTGTCACAGCGATGCGATACAGACCTCTTCCGGCCTGTGTCCCGCGCTGTACGGCTCACAGACGGCGCGATGACGTCATCGCGCCGCCTGTATCAACATCTGATAGGCTGCAGGCCTAGTGCCGGCAGCCTATAAGAGGAGCAGGGAAGGGAGACGCCTCTCCCTCTCCTGCTCCGCAGCACAGCCATCTCTATTGCTGTCCTGAGGACGGCGATACAGATGACTATGGAGATGAACGTTTCCACAATGGAAGCGTTCATCTCCCTGTGCCCCGCCACCGCTGCACACATTGTCCCGCTGCCGCTGGGGGGATTTTAGCATAACTCTCCCCCCCACATTATTTCCTGGGGCGATCCGACCCCCCCCCGTCCGTCCCCCGCTTTCTACACCCGTGTCTACATCAGCCCTGTAATTGTGAAATAAGCAGTGGACCTACATGTGCAATTACCCCTTAAAGCACACAGCTTTCAGCAGTCTCCTAGAAACATTACAAATGTGGGTGTTTTTTATATGTTTTTTTGCAACCACTTCAAAGGCAATAAAGACAAAACTATGGAAGTTCATTGCAAGTGAGATTTATTTTTGATCAGAACACATCATTTGCTCAAGGGCATTTATCATTGAGGATTAATTCACAGAATATAAAAGGACAGATATGTCATTTGTTATTTTATTCACATGCTCTTTTGAGGCACAGAATTTACAGAGAAAGTCTAATTGCATAAGAATACATTTATGTTAAGATGTGAATTTCATAAGAATGTTCTGTTGATTTTGCTTTATGGATTTTCTTGTAAGTCATTTGATGACCCTAGCTCTTCCAGGTACCTCCCTTTTTAGAAAATCCTTTATCACTGTTACCACCTGACTTTGCCATTTCCCATCCTTTTGAACTGTGATCAGCAGACTGACCATTTGTGAATGTCCATTCCTTTTTACCTCCACTACTCTTTAGATTTCCAGACTGATCTCCATCCCATTTCCATCCCTGCATATCACCTCCTGAAAATGCCCATTCCTTTCCACCTCCTCCTTTCTTTAGATTTCCAGACTGATCTCCATCCCATTTCCATCCCTGCATATCACCTCCTGAAAATGCCCATTCCTTTCCACTTCCTCCTTTCTTTAGATTTCCAGACTGATCTCCATCCCATTTCCATTCCTGCATATCACCTCCTGAAAATGCCCATTCCTTTCCATTTCCTCCTTTCTTTAGATTTCCAGACTGATCTCCATCCCATTTCAATCCCTGCATATCACCTCCTGAAAATGTCCATTCCTTTCCACTTCCTCCTTTCTTTAGATTTCCAGACTGATCTCCATCCCATTTCCATTCCTGCATATCACCTCCTGAAAATGCCCATTCCTTTCCATCGCCTCCGCTCTTTAGATTTTCAGACTGATCTCCATTCCATTCCCATCCCTGCATATCACCTTCTGAAACTGTCCACTCAATCATTCCAATTCCATTACCACCTGACATACCTCCAAAGAAAGCTCCATCACTGCCATAGGCTATACTTTCTTCTTTACCAGCTGAGTCTACATCAAATTCACTTGTATAGATAAAACTTTCTACAATACCTGACTCATCAAAATTACTTTCTTTTTTTTCACTTCCATCTGACACTTCTATTATTTCTATTTCAAATACACCGGCAGAAGCTATGTCTCCAGCATCGAAAACTTCTGAAAAAGAATCTACTGTTTGGAGTACTGTATCAACTACATCATCAACCCATTCTACAGCGACTTCTAAAGCATCACCAATTATTATGTCTCCTGAAAGTGCATTCACATTTGGCATTCCACCAGTAAGATCTACTACATATATGTCATTCATATCTAAACCTACACCTTCCACCACTACATTTCCCTCCAGCTCGCCAAAGTTTGTTAAAGAGGTTACAACATCAATACCTGAATCCACTACAGACATATCTAAACCGTTACCCACATAGTCCACATCAAGTTGCACATCTAACCCAAAAATGTCTGTTACAGAGCCCACATCAATGTCTTCCACAATTCCATAGCCCACATCAAGCTGCTCATCTAACCCAAACATGTCTGTTACAGAAACCCCATCAAGGCCTTCCAAAATTCCGTAGCCCACATCAAGCTGCTCATCTAACCCAAACATGTCTGTTACAGAAACCCCATCAAGGCCTTCCATGATTCCATAGCCCATATCAAGCTGCTCATCTAACCCAAAAATGCCTGTTACAGAGCTCACATCAATGTCTTCCATGATTCCATAGCCCATATCAAGCACATCACCAGTTATTTCTGAAAAACCTTCCAGCACATCAGTCATACCAATAACTTCTGTCAAAATGCCCTCATCACCTAGTATAATTTCAGTCATATCTGAAAATCCATCCATCACATCTGTCAAAGTGTTCATTCCAACATCTAACATCCCACTGATTAACTCTGATGGAGCATCAAGTAGTCCATTAGTCAAGGAGTCTGTTTGTCCTGCATCGCCTCCCCCACCGAGTAATCCACCTCCAAGCATGTCCATAGGTATAAGACCTGTGAAAGAATGTTTTAAAAGGGTTTAATATATGTATTCTCTAAAATTCTCTAAAATATTAGCATAAACAGACAGAAATACACATAGGAAAACGCAAACTTACTAGTGGCCATTCCAACAGCTGTGTTCAACAGGCCCCAAGCAACTTCAAATACAGGACATACCTGTTTAACAAAAAAAGAAGTAATTTGTACATGTTTCATTAGAAATGTGATTATTATAACAGCAAAGTGCATTGTCTGACCAGACATATACAATGTACACATTTGCAGAACTAAGGTGTCATAATACTCCCTGGAGAACCAAGACCCTTTCACTGCAGTACCCAGCACAGTGTGGCGGAGAACTATTAGGTGTAGACCTAATCTATTTAACAGGAGGCATAGAATTAGTAAGAGTAGAGGTTGCTTCCAATATGACTGATATAGATGGGGATATAGTTGTGTTTGATCTGAATAAGGATAATATGTGGCTGAGCTGCAGTACCAGACAAAGCCACAACGATGAGAGTGTGTGCTATTTTGGTATTACAGGGATCTATTGAAGACTGACTTATCCTAACCTTACTGACTAACCTGTCAAAAACTACACCTGAAGTTAACTGGCTAAACTTCAATACTAGACACAGTCAGTCCGTGGATAAAAGAGGTGCTGTTTCTAAAAAAAAACAAACTTTTTTTTTTTTTAAACTTGGATGACTCTTTCATGGACATGAACAGGGACAGTTTGCAAGTAGATTAAAGGGTCTGATGGGAGCTGTTGATGCCAGGACAATAGTAAAATACAATTATGGTTAGCTTTTGCTTAATCTGGGGCAAAGACAGTTTGCTGCCCTGGTTTTGTTTAAATACCCTAGCCAAGGCAGAGTGGCTTCTTAGTCCCCTGAGCTATGCCCCTGGGTGAGGTCAGTTTGGCATGCAAATTATTAAAAAGAGGTACTTTTAGCATGTAAGATGTGAAAACCTCCACCATAATTAGAAGCACACATTTCAATATTTTGTATTATATGTAACTGTATCATTATTATTATTATTTTACTTACAAGACTGGGTCCCATTGATTGGATGATGCCGTGTGGTACATCAAGCACCCTAGAAGTAATGAGTGAAATATTTATAAGTGCATATATAGATGTGATTATTATAGCCACCTACATAGTAATGTATCTCTCTCTGGATGTAGCTTGTCCATATGGTACATTTGAATGGCTATATGTAATAATATGGTTCCCCTGTAGTGGCCATTAGTGTTGAGCGCGAATATTCGAAAAGCGAATTTTTTTAGCGAATATCGGCACTTCGCTAATTCGCGAATATTTCGAATATAGCGCTATAAATTCGCTATTTCGAATATTCGTTTTTTTTTTTTTAGTTATATTTTTTTCTTTCCCTCTTCCCAACAGTAGTTCTTACCTGTCCTGAGGATTCCTGGCTTCCTGGCTGCTCTAGTCAGTGCCCATTGCCGCTTCTGCCGACTTCCGTGCTCATGGAGCGTCCCCATCCATGGGAGAATCTCCATATACTAAAATGTACTGTCGGATTTGAGGAATTACGTTGAAATCGCAATGCGATTAATTCAAGTTATATTAATCGCATTGCGATTTCAACTTAAAGCTGGGTTTATAATGGGTCAGCTTGCTAGAATGAACGAAGTTAACGAATATGGAATATAGCAGCACTGCTAAGTTGAATTCGCAATGCGATTAATTTAACTTGAAGTAATCGCATTGCGATTTCAACTTAGCACTGCTATCTTACATAGGCTAGAATTAACGAATATGGAATATAGCACTAGCAGTGCCAAGTTGAAATCGCAATGCGATTACTTCAAGTTAAATTAATCGCATTGCGAATTCAACTTAGCAGTGCTGCTATATTCCATATTCGTTAACTTCGTTCATTCTAGCAAGCTGACCCATTATAAACCCAGCTTTAAGTTGAAATCGCAATGCGATTAATATAACTTGAATTAATCGCATTGCGATTTCAACGTAATTCCTCAAACCGACAGTACATTTTAGTATATGGAGACGTTCCCATGGTGATGGGGACGCTCCATGAGCACAGAAGTTATGGTTGGCTTGGTAGAATTAGCGAATAGCGAATATGACGATGTATTCGTCATATTCTTCAAAACGAAGATAACGAGTATTCTACATCTTCGTTTAGCAACCTATTCGTCAACCTCGCTAATTCTAGCAATCAAATAGGAAGGTTGACTATAGAGACAACTGTGTTAAATTAGCTATGCGATTTTTTTTTAATAGAATAATTATATTACTTGATATAATTATTATAATTATTCTATTTATTAAAAAAAAATCGCATAGCGAATTTAACACAGTTGTCTCTATAGTCAACCTTCCTATTTGATTGCTAGAATTAGCGAGGTTGACGAATAGGTAGCTAAAACGAAGATGTAGAATACTTCGTTATCTTCGTTTTGAGGAATAGACGAATACATTCGTCATATTCGTCATCCTCGCTAATTCTAGATATGAAACCAATAGGAAAGTAGCCTTAAGTACAAATCGCAATATGCGATTATTTAAATCGCATGTTAATCGCGATAACTAGAAAAAATGACGAATATTCGATTTCGACGAATATGAAATGAATATTCATTCGAATATTCGCGAATTTCGTCGAAATCGAATATGGCACCTGCCGCTCATCACTAGTGGCCATTGAAAGATAAATTAGCAGCTGATGATGACAACTTCCTCAGCAAAATTAGTCATTTTCCCAGGTCTTCAGAGCTGTATGACCTGGCTGCTCTCATCTTAAAAAACTTGTCGATAGTAATGCATTCTCTTTAAAAGGGTTTTCTAAGTCTTTCCAACTGATGACTTATCCTTAGGATAGATCATCAGTATCTGATCGGTGGAGGTCCGACACCCAGGACCCATGCCGATCACTGTGAGCCCTGCGGCCTTCTCGCAGCTTTCCAAGCACATTCTATAGCGGCTGTGCTTGGTATGGAGCTGCGCCTACACCACGTGACCCATGAATGTGTCGTCACTGACGTAGGAAAAGCTGACAGAAGGCAGCGGTGCTATTACAGGCTTTACTGCCTTCTTAAACAGTTGATCGGCAGGGGTCTCGGGTGTCGGACCTTTATCAATCAGATACTGAGGACCTATCCAGAGGATAGATCATCAGTGGTAAAGTCTCATCACAAGCAACTTAAAGAGCACCTGTCCTCTGGACCAACACTATTAAAACAGGCATACTGCATGGTAGGGATGAGCCTGATAATTAATATGACACCTTTTTGTGAAAATTGGTGTCAGCGTTCCCGAGTACTATACAATGACTGCAAGGATGAACTGTCAGGCAGTAAGCATAGTTTAATAGGTTTGATCCTCTTCCACAGGTAGCGGAATTGCCACAGAAATTTTAGACATTGATTCCAAAGGATTCCCCAAGGAAATTAAAGTGTGTGGATTTGGTGCAGATTGGGTTGCAGATTTCACATGCGAAAAACAGACTAAATTGTCAACTTCCCTGGTCCTCCCATATCAACATATCTCTGGTCCCCGTCTCCCTCTGTACATGCGACATCTTGTCCCATGATCTTTAACTAGCTGCACTGTTCACATACGATGAGTTGTCATCAGAGGAGGTTGGACAAATACTGGCATGGGACCAGGCAAGGGAGCCAGGGGAGGTGAGTAATTTTTTTTTTGTTGCGACTTGCAGATTTTGCTGTGGATTTAAACTCAATGGGGCAAAAAATGCTAAAAATGTTCTACAATTCCGCATTAGAAATTGGCATGTTGTGGATTTAAAAGATCATTTTCTGCATAGTGCATAGATGAGATTGGTAATAATCTCATTTACTTTTCTGGTACTAACATCCTCTGCAGATTCTCTTTTCAAATTTGAACACATGCAGCAATTCTGTAATGTGTGACAGAACTCCAACAGGTTATGGTTTCAAGATTTTCCACTTCTTCAGCTAGTGATATTTAGATCATATAGGCTCGTCTTAATTTCTTCCACTGATAGCAGGGATACACCACCAATGAGGCCAGGTGAGTCCTCAGGCAGCACCAGGTAGGGGCAAGAGGGGGCAGTGAAAGGGCCATGGGCAATGAGCGCGTTCATTGTAGGAAAGGGGTTAGGTTAAGAAATTGGCATTGGGAGTTGGGGACAGAGGTATTAGTCGGAAGTATTTCTCCATGTATATACCTCCAGTGGAAGACTACCGGGTGGGCCACTGTTGCATATGTTGCCCATTCACTCCAATTCTCAAAAACATATACTGTAGCACGCAGGATACAGTTTTCCTACTGTATCTGTATAGGAACTCACAGCAGACTACATTATTTCCCTATGAATATGGTCAGCATTTGTGCTGGGAGCTTTGTGGGCACATACACTAAATGTCTTCACTAAATATGTGATTAGATGAACATTCACTAATAGTAGTAGTGTAGCACATGCCAAATAACTTACAGTCCTGACATTGTAATTCCATGGAAGATACAGTAGCAATTATCGAACACGAGCTCCATGCCTGATTCCTTTTCTTCCATCTTGATAGTTACTTCTATATCAACATCAACACAGACACCTACAGGGCTATAAAGAAATAATGACTTATAAATCTAAAGTTTATAAACGCATAAAGTAATGCCCTGAAATAACTGATATAATACAGTATATATACATCATATTTAATCATTTCTGCACATAGGAATATTCACACAATGCAGAACAACATGTGATTTCTTTTACCGTTGACCTATCCTGAGGATAGGTCATGAGCATTTGATCAGTGGGGGTCTTGCAACCCTGCCGATCGGCTGTTTTGAGAAGGCACTAACGCTCCTGTGAGTGCCACTGGCTTCTGTAAGCTCACTAAGCATAGTGCCGTACATTGTATATCAGCTGTGCTTGGTATTTCAGCTCAGCCCCATTCACTTGAATGGGGCTGAATTGCTTCTAGGTCACATGATCGATGGAAAAGCAGAGAGAAGGCACTGGCGCTCATAGGAGCGCCAGTGCCTTCTCAAAACAGCTGATCGGAGGGGGCCCAGGTGTCGGACCACCAGCAATTAGATACTTATGACCTATCCAGAGGATAGATCATCAGTAAAAGAATCTTGCAAAACCCCGTTAAAAGCATCCTCCAGTCATAGCATCACTTCAGATTACAGATGTATAATAAAATAACTTACCCACCCACCGAAACCTTAGCTTCTGCATCAATAAAAAATCCAAGGCCTACTTCCACAGGGGTTATTTTAATAGATAGCAAAGAAATTTCAAGGTCACTGTAAAACAAGATCTAGAGGTTATAATAGTTTGCTTCAATCCTATTGACAGTGCTTCGGTGAATGTGTGTGTGTGTATATGTATGTGTATATATATTAGTTTCTTTTTTCCTCGACAGCTCATGTGTAGCTCTTATCTCTGATTGCCTTATCTCTGATCTCCTGACCTCATAAACACTTATTTAAGTAATATTCTCATCAGTTTCATAAAAATTTTACTATAATGATTGTTAAGTCAGGACATCAAAGATAAGAGCTAAACATGAGCCATCAGATGATGGGATTTAAAGACAACAGAAACTGATAGCCTGCGAACAGAGTGATTTTTAACCCTATATCTGAGAAATCGTGTAACATTATTAATAAAGACCTATTGAAAGAATGTTTTTTTTTATCCCAAAATGAGTAAAATGCTATTGTAAAAAGAAATTGCTAAGAATATGTCCAACAGCCTTTAAAGGAGGTGGAGAATCTCTTTAAAAGTGGTAACTTTTCAATAGGATATCAACTCTTCATGCATGGTAAAAATCGGCACAATAAGTATAAAATAAAGTATATGACGTGCACGACTGAAAGACCGCAATCTCCTGCTTACATGAATCCATACCAGTATATGTACAGTACAGTACAAGTCAAAGATCCTATTGTTAGTTTGGTCATAGTCAATGTTAAGGAAATCAAAAGACTGAGAAGATAATGCCAGGAAAAATTAATCTCCAATTAAATAATGTTCTATTTTTGACTATTAGTACACGGTACACTAAACATAACCAAGCAAAGGGGTAAATGATGTAGGCTGGTTCAGGATCCCTTTGTTTAGAGCAGGGATGCTCAACCTGCGGCCCTCCATCTGTTGTAAAACTACAACTCCCACCATGCCCTGCTGTAGGCAGATAGCTGTAGGTTGTCCGGGCATGATGGGACTTGTAGTTTTGCAACATCTGGAGGGCCGCAGGTTGGGCATGCCTGGTTTAGAGGTACAAAGATTAACTACTTCTTAGCTAAAAGCCTGTAACATAGTAGAACAATCCTGCATATATGTTTAACATCTAAACAAATAGTGCATTATATTTACATTATTTATTAATACTGTGCATTAGTGATAAGCAGCATAGGCGATATTTCACAAATTTTTAGCTGAATATTCACCATAAATTTAAGAACTCATAATTGCAAAAATCAGCAATGTAATATGCGTGTATCGCACACGGAATTTCATTACCTATAATAAACAATCACACAAAAGCTGTAAGCAAACAACCCATCCACAAGACGGGTATAATCAGCATACCTTACAATGGCAGACTTGTGTACAATGAGACACTAGCTATCTATCCAAAAGGAGAAAGCTAGCAAGCCTCAAAGATGCTTGATTTGAGTTGGATGGCTTGGGGGACCTGCGCACCTAGATCATTATCATTAGGGTGACAAAAATTGTAAAAAATGCCAGCTTGGATGCCAGCTTCTCTCACTGCTTATGAGGGCTGCATAAAATTTTTCCGTTTTCTTAATTGTCCTAATATTATATTCAATAACCTTTCTATACTGTTGTGCCATGTAACCTCATTTGCATAAACTTGGGCATATGGGAAATTAGCACAATCTGCCTTGTTTTTCAGCTGAAACACTATTTGCATTTCTTTACCATATGCCCAAGTTTATGAAAATAAGTTTACATGACAAAACAGTATAGAAGTATTGAATATAATATTAGGAAATTAGATAACTGAAAATGTTTATGCAGCCCTCTTAAGCAGTGAGATAGGTCCCCCAAGCCATCCAACTCAAATCAAGCAACTTTGAGACTCGTTGGCTCTCTCCTTTTGGATAGAGAGCTGGTTTTATATGTTTCATAGTACCCAAGGCTGCTATTGTAAGGTATGCTGATATGCTGACTGTACCTGTCTCATGGACAGGTTTTGGCATATAGCCTTTGTGTAACTGTCTGCTAAAAATGATGTAGCATCTATAGCAATAAATTATTAATGATAGATAGCATACTAAGGATAAAGACTACAGGTTTATCTAGTGATAAAATAAATCTTGAATATTTGCTATTATAAAAGATATAGCACTACTTTGCGAATTCTTGAAGTGATGATATTTGCACTAAAAATTCATGATGAACACTACGGTGTATATAATAATAAAACTAATACTTACCCAAGGGCTCCAGTTACAAGGTTTAGAGCACCATTCAGTAGGTCTCCTCCTAGCAAATCACCACTAAGTAGTCCTCCCAGCAAATCACCATCAAGTAGTCCTCCCAGCAAATCACCATCAAGTAGTCCTCCCAGCAAATCACCATCAAGTAGTCCTCCCAGCAAATCACCATCAAGTAGTCCTCCCAGCAAATCACCATTAAGTAGTCCTCCCAGCAAATCACCATCAAGTAGTCCTCCCAGCAAATCACCATCAAGTAGTCCTCCCAGCAAATCACCATCAAGTATTCCTCCCAGCAAATCACCATCAAGTAGTCCTCCCAGCAAATCACCATCAAGTAGTCCTCCCAGCAAATCACCATCAAATAGTCCTCCCAGCAAATCACCATCAAGTAGTCCTCCCACAAGTCCATTGCCTCCAAGAAGTCCCTCCAGCAAATCCCCACCAAGAACTCCTCCCATCAAATCCCCACCAATCATTCCTCCTACAAGATCCTCTTCTCCAAGAACTCCTCCCAACAATTCACCACCTTGTAGTCCTTTCATAAGTCCATCTTCTCCAATAAATCCACCCAACAAATCACCATCAATTAGTCCTTCCACTAGTCCATCGCCTCCAAAAAGACCCTCCATCAAATCCCCACCAATCATTCCTCCTACAAGCCCCTCTTTTCCAAGAACTCCTCCGAACAATTGACCACCTTGTAGTGCTCCCATAAGTCCATCTTCTCCCATAAATCCTCCCAACAAATCACCATCAATTAGTCCTCCCACTAGTCCACCGCCTCCAAGAAGACCCCCCATCAAATCCCCACCAATCATTTCTCCTACAAGCCCCTCTTCTCCAAGAACTCCTCCAAACAATTCACCACCATATAGTCCTCCCATAAGTCCATCTTCTCCAATAAATCCTCCCAACAAATTACCATCAATTTGTCCTCCCACTAGTCCACCGCCTTCAAGAAGACCTCCCATCAAATCCCCACCAATCATTTCTCCTACAAGCCCCTCTTCTCCAAGAACTCCTCCAAACAATTCACCACCATATAGTCCTCCCATAAGTCCACCTTCTCCAATAAATCCTCCCAACAAATCAACATCAATTAGTCCTCCCACTAGTCCATCGCCTTCAAGAAGACCCCCCATCAAATCCCCACCAAGCATTCCTCCCACAAATCCATATTCTCCATTAAATCCTCCCAACAAATCACCATCAATTAGTCCTCCCACTAGTCCATAGTTTCCAAGTCCCCCCAGCAAATCCTCACCAAGCATTCCTCCTAAAAGCCCATCTTCTACTCCTCCGAATATTTCACCACCAAGTAGTCCTTCCATAAGTCCATCTTCTCCAAGCACTCCTCCCAAATAATTATCATCAACTAGTCCTCCTACAAGTCCATCTTTTCCAATAACTCCTTCCAGCAAATCATCACCAAATAGTCCTCCCACAAATACATCATCTCCCAGGAAACCACCCCCAAGGGCATCTACTCCTAGGTCTCCTGATACTACACCATCAACAACAACACCCAAAATTCCACCACTCCCAACTCCACCTACTAACCCACCAATATGGCCACTGTCCCCTTTTTTGCTAGTTTCACCTTTTTTCCCACTAGTTACATGATGTGATTTATGGTCCTTATCATGGTTATTATGCTTGCTCCCTCCTAACAATCCACCTATTACACCCTTTTTGTCTTTACCTTTATGCCCATGGCTATTCTCTGCATTGACTGCACCACTAGCCAAGTCAAAATTACTTCCTATTTTTTCAGACACAATCCAGTTAGAAGACTCAACATTTTCATGTCCTCCCTCATAACCAACAATACCACTCCACTCTGGTACACTATATTCATGACTAATTGGTTTCCGTTGTCCATCATTCACATCGGATGTACTCCAATGGGTAACTTCTGGTGTGCCCCAAGTGTAACTTGATCCTTCCAACATCATCGGTCCATTTTTCATGTTGTCAGACATACTCCAGCCAGAGCTCCAATAACTTGGTTGACTTGATGATTTGCCTAATGTATAGTAAACAGATATGAAGCACTGTTTTGTGAACATTTTTATGTAAAATAAACTTTTAAATGAATCCTAAATCTGTACAAATAAATAATAACAGATAAAAAAAAACAGGTTTGATAGAAGTTAAGCCTCATTTGGTGGCTGGAGGATTAGTATTTAAAGGTGACCTTTCACCACTCCTGACATGTCTGTTTTAATAGCTTCGTGCATTCCCCAAATACTAACAATTCTGGGGCATCTATTCTTATGTCTGTATGTTGTGCCATTCCTTTATTATTTCTGTTAGAAGTTATGAATAATTGCTAGCTGTCTGCAGTAAGGGTACAGATGGGTGATAACAAGTTTGGGGAGGAGGTGTATCTGCACGGTCTGAACATGGCAGCACTGATTGCATAGTGCTAAAGTCTAATAGCAATTCATTCATAACTTCTAATAGAAATAATAAAGGAATGACACAACATACAGACATAAGAATAGATGCTCCAGAATTGTTATTACATGGGGAATGCATGTAGCTATTAAAACAGACATGTCAGGAGCGGTGAAAGATCCTCTTTAAGGCCAGAAGCATAACAAGGACCCATGGGGACTCATAGCAAAACTTCACACCACCATGACCACCTTCGGTAGCGTGAGTATGAGAAGTTTATTAGGTTGGTTTTCTTAAAGGGTTCATTCTATTATGCAAAAAATAAAAATCATACATCGTATAGTGCACAACAATGTCTTTCTAACAAACTTTGAGCCAACCCTGTATCTCACATGGATCCATCTGGCAGCTCAGGGTGTGTGTCCTTTCTCAGGAGTGTGCCCTGTCTATTGCAGCTAGTGACAGTTGTATGTGTGAAAGAAAAAAATAGAACAAAGCAACCAGCAGATGACGATATACAAAGAGTTCATTGAATAACTCAATGGTTACACCAAATTTTGAATTAGATGCAATTACAAAAGTATTCTGGTCCAGCTTGTTTGAAAATTGCACAATATCATGGATAATGCACACCGTGATGTCACAATGGTGGGATAATGTGCACAGCGAAGTTACAGTACAGCACAGGCATAATATATGCACAGTGATGTCATAGTACGGTACAGCAGTAATATCACAATAGTATGATAATACACATGGTGATGTACAGAAATGAATCAGTGATGTCACAGCACAGAAATAAGGCAAAATAAAAAGCACTCTTCCATTGTCCTTAAATATCACTAACTGCCCATATCTGAGTGGAAATGGGCACCCTTAGTTAGTTACGCCCCATATCAGCTGCTATTCCTGCTAGCCTGGTAGTTATGTCCATGTTAGGGGCACAAGCATGACTATCTCAGAAGCACTATGGAAGTTTAAAGATTTGTACAGATCTGTACAGCAAGTGCTCAGCCAGGCAGGTTGTCTCTGACAGAGATGTGATTCCACTTAACATCAGAGGGGCTGTTTTACCTATTGTATGAAGACAGAGAAAGCCATGTATCGAAAAGTATAAAATGCTTTTAAAAGGTGACTGTATTTTCGGACAACATCAATCAATAGTACAGGTAATAAAGTCTTTTATCTCTGGAATTCGAAATCTGCCATTAATAAAAAAGAAGAAAAAAAAAAAAGCTTACTTACTTTGATCCCAGTGCATTGCTTCAGCAGCAAATGGTTTTGCTGCAGGTCTTGCAAGTGCAACATTATGAGACAGAATGGCAAAGCTGCAAAGAAGCAGCATTTTCCAGAAGAACATCATCCTTAGGCACTATGAAGATAAGATAATATTCTATTAGCTGTTTTAAAACTACATAACGTTATAATAAATGTGTAATAGGCTTTAATCAGCCCACCTGTAAAGTTATGGTAAATACCAAGAAGCAACCTGTCCTAATTGCATTTAGAATTTTTGCAGTTTGCTGGCGTAAAGGCAGAACAAACTATTTCAGTGTGAATGTACAAATTAGACGATTGATAGACTAGGCCACTGACATCAAGTTCATTGGTCCAGTGACCTAGGCGCAACTCAGTTCCGTTCAACTAAATGGGGAGGAGCTGCAATACCAATGTCAGGCTATTGCTATGAAATTCACTGAAGATAGGTCATCAATATCAAAATCTTGGAAAACACCAATAAAAAATAAAATTTAGAGTGCAGGCAGCCTCCACTAGAGGGAGCATAGGAGCTTAATTCTTATTGTGTTGTAATTGATTTCAGCGTATGAACGGTATGCATGAAGCTCTTAAGCTCCCACTAGTGGTGACTGAACATTTAGTTCTATGGGGTAATTTATTAAGCCCTGCACTCTAGAATTCTTTGTAGAGGACCTGGGCTCTGTATCAGAAAATTGGAGCTTCAACAGCGAAAAAGATATATTAAAAAGTTAGTCAGCACAAAGTTCTGAAAATAAAATGAAAGTGTTTCAATTAGGCTTTCACTTTAAAGGGAATTTGTCACAGGTGTTTTGCTGGTCATGACAGATTACCATAGCAAAACGCTGGGTCAGTTTCTTTAACCGACTTAGGCTACTTTCAGACTAGCATTTTGGCTTTTCATTTGTGACATCCGTTCAGGGCTCTCACAAGCGGTCCAAAACAGATCAGTTTTGCCCTAATGCATTCTGAATGGAAAAGGATCCGCTCAGAATGGATCAGTTTGCCTCTGTTCAGTCACCATTCCTCTCTGGAGGAGGACGAAGCAGACGAGCCAAATAGATCCGTCCTGGCACACAATGTAAGTCAAAAGGGACAGATCCGTTTTCTCTGGCACAATAGAGAACTGATCCGTCCACCATTGACTTTCAATGGTGTTCAAGACGGATCCGTCATGGCTATCGAAGACATAATACAACAGGATCCGTTCATGACGAATGCATGCCGTTGTATTATTGTAGCGGAAGCGTTTTTTTCAGATTCATGATGGATCTGCAAAAAACGCTAGTGTGAAAGTAGCCTCAGCCATTATGCTAACATCTTGTATTGAACATTGTATTGCTGATTATCGAACAGCTCAAGCGCTGGAGCTGGGTTCAATACAGGATTTTAGCAAAATGGCTGTGTCAATGAAAGAAACTCAACCAGTGTTTTGCAAAGGGGATTTGTCAGTAGTTTAGGTTGCGCTTAGGGAAGCAAAAAAAACTGTTGATAGATTCCCTTTAAAATTGAAGATAGAAACATTTTTAATTATTCGTAGGGTTCCTCTATTGAGCTTTTCTTTATTTTCTTGCATTGGATTATTTTCTAAAAAAAATAAAGTAGCCAAAAAAGACTGACTTTGTTTCAAACATAGATGAATACTATTAATTAGTCTACTATACTATACATATACTATTAATAAATAGTGTAATACATAGTCGCCTATAGATATTACACTATACAATTACATACTGTATGCTAGAAAAATGACTAGACAGAATAATCTAAAAAACTGAAATAAATCCATACCTTATCGGTTGCTAACAAATGACACTACATTACCTTGCTCAGTTGTGGAGTGGTGATTTCTGTTAAATATACCAAGAAATCTTGCTTCTCCCTTCCTTCTCCACTGAGGATGGGACTACAGGAGTCTTCCTTTTATACCGATTGATTGTTGGGGCTTTCAAACAAATAATCCTAATTGATGACAGAGCAGATTACTTCAGAACACAGAAGTGTACTCTGTAGGGTGTCCAAGGTAAATAGTTAAAGTAAACTACAAATAAAAAAGTGTCAAAAAGGTGGATTGCCCTGATCCGAGACTTAGTAAATAACTCAATCCATTGACCTATGGTGCAGATTCAGACAAGCAGAGGCACACAAATTTTTAATGAAAACTTGAAACTAGAGTTGAGCGGATACCTGGAATTTCGTGTTCACCTGGTTCACCCGAACTTCGTCGCAAAGTTCGAGTTTGGGACCTGAGCTTGATCTGAATTTGACCCCGAACCCCAATGAAGTCAATGGGGACCCGAACTTTGGGGCACTAAAATGGCTCTAAAAAAGTAATGGAAAGGGCTACAGTGCTGCAAAAGGAAGCAAAATGGGATAAGAGCTGGGCAATTACCCTGCAAACAAATGTGGAATTGGGAAATTACTTAAAATAACATAACATACATGTACATAAAAATCAAAAATAATAATCTTGAACTAGGAGGAGGAGGTCCATATGGAGTATGAGGTTGAGGAGGCTGTCGACGTGGCGGTGTAGATGGAAGCGGTGGTGGAGAATGTAGTCACCAACAACACAGTTTTTTTTTTTTCTATTTATTTTTTTATAAATTTGGGTAGACCCCAACACATTGGGAAATACAAGGAAGAAAACAAAGAGAAAGCGCGCTGGAGTATAAAAATTGCTGGGTGAGGCCGGTATACATGTCCATTCTGCACAAGGTACGGACAAGTCCTGTGGGATCCATGCCTGGTTCATTTTAATTAATGAGAGCTTGTTCAGATTGGCTGTGGAGAGGCGGCTGCGCTTATCTGTGACAACGCCCCCAGCCGTGCTAAATACATGTTCAGACAATACAATGGCTGCAGGACAGGCCAACACCTCCAAGGCATAAATGGCAAGCTTAGGCCATGTGCCCAATTTGGAGATCCAGAAGTTGAATGGGGCTGACCCAGTATGTCACGTCAGTACGTGTGGGAGTGTGCACACATACTGTTCTACCATGTTGCTGAAATTCTGCCTCCTGCTAAGACGTTTCATATCAGCTGGTCGTGCTGGTTCTTGTGGCGTGCTGAAAATGCTTTTCCACATTTCGGCCATGCTAACCCTGCCTTCTGAGGTGCTGGCATGCTCCAGCTCCGTTGGCGACTACTTACTCCTCCTCTGCCTTCGCCTTGTGCTTCCACTGAGCCCCCGCTGTTAGGTGGGAATGCCATCAGCAGTGCTTCTTCCAGCGTGCGCTTGTAGTCACGCACCTTCCGATCACGCTCCAGTGACGGAATTAAGGACGGCATGTTGTCCTTGTAACGGGGATCCAGCAGGGTGGCCACCCAGTAATCAGCACTGGTTAGAATGTGGGCAACTCAGCGGTCGTTGATCAGGCACTGCAGCATGTAGTCGCTCATGTGTGCCAGGCTGCCGAGAGGCAACGACAAGCAGTCCTCTTTGGGAGGTGTATCGTCTGTGTCCTCTGTATCCCCCCACCACACTCCAGTGATGCCCATGAGCTGCTTTGGGTGCCACCCTGCTGTGAACACGGTTCCTCCTCCTCCTCCTCCAGAACTGTGCCCTGGCTGTACAATTGTGTACCTGGCCTATGTTAGTGCAGGAACTCACCCTCCGAGCACACTTGTGAATGACTGGCCTAATAACCGTGGAAATTATCCCTATTCCTCCTCCTCTTCCTCCTGTGCAAC
Organism: Bufotes viridis; assembly: GCA_033119425.1. Classification (NCBI taxonomy): domain Eukaryota; kingdom Metazoa; phylum Chordata; class Amphibia; order Anura; family Bufonidae; genus Bufotes; species Bufotes viridis. Next base: position 240,210,594 of record CM065594.1, on the reverse strand, counting down.
ATCCTCTTCCACCATCGCCCCAAGCGTTTTTTCAAGGAGACATAGAAGTGGGATAGTAACGCTGAGAACAGCGTCATGGGCACTGGCCATGTTGGTGGACTACTCAAAACAGTGCAACATGGCACACATGTCCCGCATGAAGGCCCACTCATTGGTGGTGAAGTGGTGCTGTTCTGCAGAGCGACTCATTAGTGCGTACTGCAGCTGAAACTCCACTATCGCCTACTGCTGTTTGCACAGTCTCTCCAGCATGTGTAAGGTGAAGTTCCACCTTGTGAGCACGTCGCATATGAAGCGGTGAACAGGAAGGCTGAAGCAGCGCAGACAGGTGACCAGCAGCAGGGTGAGAATGATGAATGCATGTACAGACGGCCTGCACTTTCTACAGTAGCTCTGACATATCGGGGTAGTTTTTCAGGAATTTCTGCACACCAAATTCAGCACATGCGCCAGGCAAGGGATGTGCGTCAAACCAGCTAGGCTCAGAGCTGCTACGAGATTTTGCCCATTATCGCACACCACCAGGCCGGACTTGAGGCTCAGTGGCATCAACCACTCATCTGTTTGTTGTTCCATGCCCGTCCACAGCTTTTGCGCGGTGTGTTTTTTTCCCCCCAAACAGATGAGTTTCAAAACAGCCTGCTGTTGTTTCCCCCTGGCCATGCTGAAGTCGGTGGTGACGGTGTCACGCTGAGTGGATGAGGAGGTGGTAGAGGAGAAAGCAGAGTAGTAGGAGGAGGCAAAGAGAAATGCCCTGCAATCCTCAGTGGCAGAAGGACATGCGCCAAACTGCTATCCGCCTCAGGTCCAGCCACCACTGCATTTACACAGTGTGCTGTTAGGGAGATATAACATCCCTGCCCGTGCTTACTGGTCCACGTATAGGTTACAATTTGGAGAAAAATCAGTGCACACCTGATTTTGTCCGCCACTTGGTTGTGCAGGGTAGGGATGGCTCGCCTGGAAAAGTAGTGGCGGCTGGGAACCACATACTGTGGAACAGCCACCGCCATAAGGTTTTTAAAAGTGTCTACCAGACGGAATGACCGCATTTCAAAGGCCACGAACTTTTAAATGCTGGTAATCAAGGCCAGGGATTACGGGTGGGTAGGGGAGTACTTTCTCTTTCTCTCCAGTGTTTGGGAGATGGACAGCTGAACGCTGCCATGGGACATTGTAGAGATGCTTGGTGACGCAGGTGATGTCGTTGCTGCCACATCCTCTGTTTGCTGGGTGGCAGGTGCCAGTGTCACTCTAGAGGGGGAGAAAGAGGCAGAGACTGCAGCAGAAGAGGGAGCAGGAGGAGCTTGAGACCTTTCTTGATTTTTGAGGTGTTTACTCCACTGCAACTCGTGCTTTGCATTTAGATGCCTGGTCATGCAGGCTGTGCTTAGGTTTAGAACGTTTATGCCTCGCTTCAGGCTCTGATTGCACAGTGTGCAAACCACTCGTGTCTTGTCATCAGTACATTGTCTGAAGTGTGCTCATTCCCGGAGTGCGGTGGGCAGTAGCAGGCATACTGTCTAGGGGATGGCCGCTCTGCTTTTGTACCCTGCTCCCTCTTTTGCTGTGCTGGTAGCTCTGTGCGTCCACCGCCTCTTCCTGCAAACTACATCGGTCACTCGCATGACCTTGATTCCATGTGGGTTCTAGGACCTCATCGTCCTCCACATCATCTTCCACCCAGTCTTCACATCTGCCCTGCTTGTCGGTCTGCACACTGCAGAAAGGCGCAGCAGTTGGCACCTGTGTTTCGTCATCATCAGAGACATGCTGCGGTGGTCCTCCCATGTCCACATCCTGAAACATAAGTAGTTAGGCATCAATGCACTCAATCTCTTCCACTTCTGGGGCAGGGCTATGTGGATGGCCCACGGAAACCCTGCTAGCAGTCATCAAATAGCATAAGAGACTGCTGCATGACTTGAGGCTCAGACTGCTTGGCTGATTTGCAAGGGGGTGAGGTGAAAGACTGATGGGCATGGGCTGCAGGTGCCAACTCTGAACTTTCAGCAGGGGAACGGGTGGGAGACAATGTGAAGGAACCGGAGGCACTGTCAGCCACCCAATCTACTATCGCCTGTACTTGTTCTAGCCTCACCATCCGTAGAGCGGCATTCGGGCCTACTAAATAACGCTGAACGTTCTGTGCACATGAGCACCTGAGGAAGGTGTTTCATTTGGGTGTGTAGCTGGCACAAATCGACCACATCCTCTCCCTGCAACAGGAGCTCTACCAACACCAGCACCACCATGACCAGGGCCACGTCCCTTATTTGATGCTCTCCTCATTCTTTGCGGTCACCCACCAAACTAACAGATGGACTTACTAAATCTATTTCCCTGTCAGGTATGCAGTGCCGGTTAGTGATGAGAGACGGGCAATATTCGAATTTGCAATATTTTGCGAATTTTCATTAGGATATTCTGCATATATTCGCGAATATTCGTATTCGAGATGATTCCATTGATTGTGAAAAATCGGCAATGTTATATTCGCGTAATGCGAATTTTCTAAAACACGAATATATAGCACTATAGAATACAGTGCTATATATTCGTTTTTTAGAATATTCGTCATTTTTCCCAATTTAATGTGAACAGTCATTGGCCCAAAATCAACTTAAGCAGGAAGGAATCATGACTTCAGATGGAAAATAGTTTATGTTATGCGAAAAATCGGTAATTAAATATGCGCCGTATATAGCGCTATATTGTTCATATTCGAAAATTCTACCAAGCCAACCCAATAGTAAAGTTGCTTAATGCCCTTACGCGATTTGAATAACGGCGCATATTTAATTGAAGATTTTTCGCATAACATAAACTATATTAAATAATGAAGAAAATTATAAATCAGTAATGACTTAGTACTGATTTAGAATATTCTTCATTATTTAATATAGTTTATGGTATGCGAAAAATCGTTAATTAAATATGCGCACTAATCAAATCACGTAAGGGCGTTAAGCAACTTTCCTATTGGATTGGTTTGGTAGAATTGTCGAATATGTAGAATATAGCACAATATTCTAAATATTTGACAATCCTACCGACCAACCCAATAGGAAAGTTGCTTAAAACCCTTACGCGATTTGATTAATGCGCATATTTAATTCGCGATTTTTTGCATAACAAACTATATTAAATAATGAAGAATATTCTAATTCACTAGATAGTACAGCCTTCTCACATTGGCCTACAAGCAAGAAGCAGGTAGGTAATGTGTTCAGAGGAAAACAAATTGACGAATATTCGTTTTTACGAATATATATCATTATATTCAAAATATTCACGAATTCTCAAAGTTGCGATATTCGCGATTAAAATTCACTATTCAAATATTTGCGCTCAACATTACTGCCGATGTACTTGAGAGAAAAAAATGGGTTTATGTCACCCAACAATGTTACAGACGAATTTAAGAAATGTATTTCCCTGTCAGGTATGCAGCGCAGTGGTATTTCACAGCAAAAAAAGAGAATTTGTCACCCCTCACAATCTAACTGATGGATTTACTGAATTTATTTCCCAGTCATATAAGCAGCGCAGGCCGCAGAGGGATTTCACAGCAAAAATGTGAACATGTCACCTCACAATCTAACAGATGGATTAAGGGTACTTTCACACTTTTTTTCTTTTCTGGCATAGAGTTCCGTCATAGGGGCTCTATACCGGAAAATAACTGACCAGTTTTATCCCCATGCATTCTGAATGCATCAGGATGTCTTCAGTTCAGTCTCTGTAAGGCGTTTTTGCCAGAGAAAATACTGCAGCATGCTGCGGATTTTTCTCCGGTGAAAATGCCGGACGACTTGCCGGAATGACAGATCCGGCATTAACTTACATTGAAATGTATTAATGCCAGATCTGTTACAAAGAGTTCCGTCGTTTGCCGCATCGACGGATCCGGATTTTCTGTCTGCGCCTGCGAAAAGAAATCGGAGGAGTGGGCGGCACAGGCAGCTTCCTGTCTGTCTCTTTGTTCCAGCCTGCGAAGGAGAAAGGAGGACGCCATTGAAGGTGAGTAAAGTTTTTGTTTTTGTTGCGCAACTTTCTGAAAATAGAAATATAAGCAGATCCTATGTACTTATACATAGGAGCTGTATGTTATAAGTACATAGGTGATGCTAGGAGTGGTAGTACCTATGACAACGACTCTTAGCATCCTCTATGTACTTATACTACCTGCAGTCCCTATGTACTTTTGCATGGGAACTGCAGGTAGTATAAGTACATAGTTAAAAAAAAGGTAAAATGACTTCGGTTTGTTTCAGGAATTGCGCTGCAGGTTCACACTAGTCCAGTCTCATATAAATTAGAACCGCGCTGCTTTCAGAGTAAACTCCAGACACCCAATTGGTGATCCACTTCTCTTGGTCGGTTTTCAAGACAGCAACAAACACCACACCGATGCCCCCTGTGTTATGGAAATTCACACAATAGTGAAGCACCGCCAACAGGGTTAAAAAGCTGCAGGCGATAAAATACTCACAAAGGCAAGTATGTTCAGGTAGCCAAAAGTTGAGCATGCACTACTCTGGCTTCTCAGCTGTTCCCATCAGTATCCTTTGCAGCACTTCCCCCTGCCGTGTGTATCAGAGATCACCGAACATAGTGAAGCATAGCCTCAGATACATACATAAAACATTTTATTGCACTTACTACATGCAGGTCACATAAAAGCGATAACACAAATCTTTCCTTCCAGCCCGACCCGGGTTTCACTTTCGCGCTTCGTCTGCAGCTTTTTAACCCTGTTGGCGGTGCTTCACTATTGTGTGAATTTCTATCACACAGGGGGCATCGGTGTGGTGTTTGTTGCTGTCTTGAAAACCGACCAAGAGAAGTGGATCACCAGTTAGGTGTCTGGTGAATGCTCTGAAAGCAGTGCGGTTCTTATTTATATGAGTATAAGTACATAGTGGATGCTATGAGTAGTAGTCCTAGGTACTACTCCTACTAGCATCGCCTATGTACTTATACTACCTGCAGTCCCTATGCACTTTTGTATAGGGATTGCAGGTAGTATAAGTACATTGTGGATACTAGGAGTAGTAGTCCTAGATACTACCACTCCTAGTATCCACTATGTACTTATACTAACTGCAGTCACTATACAACAGTACATAGGGACTGCAGGTGGTACAAGTGCATAGTAGATGCTAGGAGTAGTAATCCAGGGTACTGCTACTCCTAGCATCCACTATGTACTTGTACCACCTGTATTCCCTATGTACTATTGCATAGGGACTGCAGGTGGTACAAGTATATAGTGGATACTAGGAGTAGTAGTCCTAGGTACTACCACTCCTAGTATCCACTATGTACTTATAATACCTGCAGTCCCTATACAAAAGTACATAGGGACTGCAGGTGGTACAAGTACATAGTGGATACTAGAAGTGGTAACACCTAAGACTACTACTCCTAGTATCCACTATTTACTTGTACCACCTGTAGTCCCTATGCAATAGTACATAGTGGATGTTAAGAGTAGTAGTCCAGGTTACTGCTACTCCGAGCATCCACTATGTACTTACACCACCTGCATTCCCTATGTACTATTGCATAGGGACTACAGGTGGTACAAGTAAATAGTGGATGCTCGGAGTAGCAGTAACCTGGACTACTACTCTTAGCACCCACTATGTACTTGTACCACCTGCAGTCCCTATGTACTATTGCATAGAGACTGCAGGTGGTACAAGTACATAGTGGATGCTAGGAGTAGCAGTATCCTGGATTACTACTCTTAGCACCCACTATGTACTTGTACCACCTATATTCCCTATGTGCTACTGCATAGGGAATTCACGTGGTACAAGTACATAGTGGATGCTAGGAGTAGTAGTCCAGGGCACTGCCACTCCTAGCATCCACTATGCACTTGTACCATCTGCAGTCCATTATGCAATAGTACATGGTGAATATGGGTGATACAAGTACATAGTGGATGCTAGGAGCAGCAGTACCCTGGACTACTAACCCTATCAGCCACTGTGCACTTGTACCACCCGCAGTCCCTATGCAATAGTACATAGGGAATGCAGGTGGTACAAGTACATAGTGGATGCAAGGAATAGGAGTCTTACATACAAGATTCGGACTACCACTCCTTTTATTAATTTTTTTGAAAAGAAAAAAAAATGTAATAATGAAAATGTCAAGCCCGTCCTCCAGGGGGAAAAGCTGCCTGCCAGCCTGCCCGCCTGCGTGCCTGCCAGGAACAGATCATATATATTTTTAAAAAAATGTCAAGTATAGATTTCGTGGGTCTGTTGTATTTGTTGTGTTTTTTCTTATCGTCTTCAAACGAGGCCGGGAGCTCTCCTCCTACACAACGTCAGACACATGATACGGTATGTCAAGTTGGGAAGCATTCCCCATTGTAATATTGTGTTAGTCTTAAAAAAAAAAAAGATTTCTTAGTCATGTGGAGGAGATGCTTCCCGGCCAAGCGACGGCAGGAGAGGTGGAAGTCGGGGGTGGAGGACAGCAAGCGGTAATTTTTTTTTCCTCTCATAGATATTTTGTTTACTTTTGTAAATTAATGGTTTTTTGTGTGTTTTATTACAGTCACTCGTCCCGTTGACTCACAGAGAGTCATCCAGCCTCAGCCAGAGGAAGTCGGGGAGCACGCGACGGTCGTGGTCGCGTAAGTATTTTAAAACAAAGTCTTTTTATGTCAAAATATTTAAAACATTATGTTAATTTGATGTTCTTTTTTTTTAGGTTCCCGCTCCTCCACCAGAACGGATGAGGAGGGCGTCTGCGGTTTTTGGATAGACAACGACCTCCTCATCCAGATGGTGGAGGAACGAACCGCATTGTGGGACCAGACGGAGCACCGCCACGCAGACCATCACGCATCCCGGCTCCTCTGGCTCGAAATGACAGTCAACGGGATGAGTGGCGTAAGTATATCGTATTTTATTTGTACACTGCATACACGTCTGCTTTTTTGTCAAAAGTGTTTTTTCTGTCTGCTTGAAGTGGGTTACTGGGTTTACAACACATTTTTATTTTTTGTTGTGGCAGGTTCAATCAAATAGTAAACCGTTTTTGAGGCCCAAAAATCATGCATTTTAAAGACTAATTTTTTATTTTTTTGGCCAGGGACAGCAACAGTGGCCGTTAATTAGGGACTGCTACAAAAAGGATTACAACGAAGAGGTGAAGCGCCCAAGTGACTCTGGAGGAACCCGCAAGCGGCCGTACCTAAGATGAACCCTACAGCTGCGAAGGTAAGATATATTGTTTATACAAATTATGAATTATGATCTCCAATGTATGTGTCTGGCCCAGGCACTCTGTCCAGGACATCCACATAGTATTTGGTGGAGTGGAGACGAGCAAAGTGTGCTTGAGATGACACATTTGAAGTTGCTGTAAACAAAAAAAAAAACATACTGTACATAAACACTTCTCTGTACACTACTAGTATGGGCTCTATCTTTGAGCAATAGGCAATGTATGGGCTCTATCTTTGTACAGTATGTCTTTTTTTTGTATGCAACTTTACATGTAGCATCCCAAGTCCCTTTGCTCGCCTCTATCCAGGGGTTCTTTAATTACTAAATTTTCCTTTTTTTTTTCTTTACTTTACAGCACATCGAGCAGTACTCGGGTGCTCAAAGCTCCTCGTGAAGTGCCACTGGAGGAGGTCACTCCGGAGGCGGTCCCTGAAGATCCGCCCACTGCGGGTCCCCATCGTCCTGCTCAAGCAGCTGGTCAGGACCTCAGTGTTCCCCTACATCTGCCCTCTGGCGACGCAACAATGGGTAGAATGGCACCATTCTTTGAGGCCCTCTTGCGTCGCCCGTGGACCGGTAGGATTCGTCAGGCGGACTACGAGGATCTCACAAGGCTCGCTTACGAGTCCTTGATGGGATTCACCAATAGAGTTGCCGCTTTGGAGGACACAGTGCGATGTCTGCAGGAGGGGGAGGTGCATCACCTTTAGTTATCGTTGCTTCCCATGATGAAAAGGTTTACGCCTGACCAGCTGTTTGAGTACAGAAGATAAGTGGACAGTGTCTTGTGGCAAGTGTAGCACCGCCCCACATCCATTTCCCCGCCCCAGACCTATCCCCCATCCATGCCCTATCCCCCATCCATGCCCTATCCCCCATCCCACACCTATCCCCCATTACCAACTACCTATCCCCCATCCCAACCTCCACATCCCCCTTTCCAAACTATCTTTCCCCCATCCCAACCTACTCATCCTTCATCCCAACCTCCTCATCCCTCATTCCAGCCATCCCATACCCCTTCAAATCACCTTTCCCACTCCCAAACCCGCAAGCACTTTTCTCCCTCTCCCCCTCACTACTTTCCTCCAACCACTTTCACCACTGCTTCTACTCTTGCTCGGGCAACTCCATCTCCTGCCCCATCCTCTAGATTGCACACTCCCTCTTTTGCACTTCCCCCAACACCCAGGTTTATGTCCACACTGGCACAAGAACAGGACAAAGGGGGACCAAATCATGATCTGTCCTCTACCCCCCAACCATCTACTCCAACCAGGCCTTCACCTAGGCATCTGTATTTATTTTTATTTTTTGTGGTTGTTTGATTTCTTTAATATATTTAGTTTTGAAAAAAAAATATTTATAAATAAATGTTATTTTTTCTTGAGAATTTGTTTGGTGTGTTATTTTATTTGTTTAAACTTTAAAAGAATTAAAATCTCACATCGCTTGTGGAGCTACAAATACTTGTGTTGCTCCACCAGTGCTGGGAGATTACAAATAGTGTGTAGGAGAGGCCGGACATAATCCCCCAGCATGGGGACATAAATATATGAAACAAGACTCAATGTATGGTGGTCAACAAACTTTAATGAACCAACAACTTAATATACAACTATTCTGCATCAATTCACCCCACTGTACTCACCCACATAACAAGGCAACCAAACATAATAACATTAATTTTTCATGAAAAAATAATCTAACATCGTTTAGACAAATCGGTCCTGCCAGTCCACCCTTCCGGCATCAGAGCAGAAATAATCGGCAAAACAGTCTCTCATCCTTGCAACCGCTGCACTTGACCAGGGGCCAAAATTTTGAATGCTGGCTATCTCGCTGTCCTCCAGTATCTGCTCCACATTTAGGAATTCTTTTGTAAGGAGGTAGTTATGTAACACAACAGCAGACTTAACCACCTCATCAACCGTTTCAACTTTCATATGAATGGGTTTAGCATTCCACCATCCTTAGTGCCCTGGTCAAGCGGTAGTTGAATGTGTTTTTTTTTTTTTTAAATCCATTTAAATCCACGGCTGGAATATGGTTTCAGAAGATTTCCACACATTTGGAAGGCCTCATCAGCAACCAACACAAACGGCATGGGTGGGGCATCTGTAACTGGCAGTGGTTGAGGCGGAGGAAAATCAAATAGTCTATTATATAGACTTCGCCCCATATAAGAATTTTTAAAAACCATTGAGTCGTTTGTGCATCCATAGGCCCCAACATCGATAGCAACAAAACGATATTGGGCATCAGCGATGGCCATTAGGATGATAGAAAAATATTTTTTGTAGTTGAAAAACTTGGATACGGTGCCTTGCAATTCAGTTCACTTTTGGTTAGTTGGATGTGGTATAAATTCATCATGCAGTTGTTCCCACAAAACATGGCATGTCTCCTTCACAATAATGGAAACTGTTGATATCCCAAGCTGAAATTGAAAATGGAGTGCAGTGAAACTTTCTCCAGTTGCCCGAAATCTAAAAAATAAAAATAAAATATATGGGTAAATAGATGTATACTTTTCAAAAAAATACAATACAAGTGTGGCGAAACCAACCGCGCCACTGGGTTTTGGAGGGGACAGATTGCTCGCCTCCTGCCCTGCGACTATGGCCCCATGTATGCTTGTCCTGTTTAAGCGGTGATACACCAGATAGCTCTGCTATGGAGCCCATTCGTATAATGAAAGACTATGGGAAAGACTTTAGCTCCATGGCAATGGAACTGGATGTGTGTGGTCTGAGCGCCATTCAATAATGTGCGCTCAGACCTAAGCCATCTGGGGATATGTTAAATGTCTGTGTACTGTAAAGGGTGGGACATTGTATATTGAATAATGATGTCTGTCCTATTGTCCCCACGTGTGTATTGGCGATTTCCCTTTGTCCTGAGAGATAATTGAATGAGTCCTCGATTGTCTCCAGGACAGAAGACATTGTGTATTCTCCTGCCTGTGATGATTACATTAACCTGTGTAGGGTAATTGTATTACAGGCAGAGGGGAGGGATATGCTGGGGGTGTCTGTATTGTCCCATTTTGTGTGATTGGCTGCTGTATCCCCTGTGTCGCAGTCTTCCTTCTGGTCCCCTAGGGGAGTGTCCACCAGGTGGGAGACCTGCATAAATACCGGGCAGGTAGCCCTCAATAAAGTTAGAATTCCTGTTTAACCATTAATACGGAGCCTCGTCTCGTACTTGGGGGGAATTGCTACGTCAGAACGTTTTCTTGCCTGTTCCAGGAAAGGAGGACTTCGTATGGTTCCAGTTCGGTGGATTCCAGCGATTGTGGGTTGCTGTGCTCTTCTCCAGGGGAATCGCCCGAACGGTATTAACCCTCACTATACCGGGTTATACCGTAACAACTGGTGGCAAGCAGCGGGGTCGTTCCTACAGCCAGAAGGACAGCAACAGAAGGCACCGTGGATTTTACAATTTGAGGGCAAAGCGTGTCCCAGTACAGCACCGGTATGGAACCACTAGTGGAGTATGATGAGGGTGTCATGGATGACCGAGATGCAGTCCGCAAAGGCATCTGGTACCAGGCACTGGGTATTGTGGAGTATCTGCGGGACGAGAGGCTCCCCAAGGACGAGCAGCGACAGCAGAAGCGAGTAGCCCTGCGGATGCCCTTCCTAGGAGAGCAGCCCCTGGAAGAGTGGGTAGAAGATCTGAAGCACCTGGTAAGGCGGGAGATGTGGCTGGAAGATGCCTACCAGGCACTCTGGTGGTTTGAAGCTTGGTACCTACCCCGGACAGCCGAGCATGACATGCCAGAGGGAGAGGAGTTTGATGGTCCTGGCTTGTTATGGGAGACTTTTTCAGAGCTGGAGTTTGGGAGCCCTACACAAGCCCGATTCAGGGACCTCTTTGAGTGGCGGGAGAGCAGGTATGACTGGGACGACACTCACAAAATTGAGCAAGACCTGGTCCACCTGGTGACCCGGGAGATGGAGCTGGAACAGGACTACCAGCAGCTGTTCCACTCCAGTGAGAGGGCTCAGCGAGAGAGCAGAGTGTCAGACCCAGGTCCAGAGCCCTTCAGCTGGGAGGATATTGTGGAGGTCTACTGGGAAGAACCCCAGGTGGCCGGTGGAGATGGGACCGAGGTCTCTCCACCGGTCCTGCAGGGAATTGGGAGCCCAGTCTCCATTCCCCAGCGGCAGGCTGAGTTACAGGGGGCAGAGACAGTCGGTCCTGTCCCCCAGCGGCAGAGTCAAGTGCAGGGAATTGGGAGCCCAGGCTCCATTTCCCATCGGCAGAGTGTCCAGCAGGGAATAGAGAGCCCAGTCTCCTTTCCCCAGCAGCAGGACACTGTATTGCGAGTGGAGAAACACGGTCTCTCTCCCCAGAGGCTGGAAGTATGTATGGGAGAGGAGCTTGTTACCCCCTCTCCCCAGCGGCAGGCTAAGTTACAGGGGGCAGAGACAGTCGGTCCTGGCCCCCAGCAGCAGAGTGACTTACTGGGAGAGGAGAGCCTTGTCCTCCCTCCCCATCGGCAGAGAGTCCGGCAGGGAATAGAGAGCCCAGTCTCCTTTCCCCAGCAGCAGGACACTGTGTTGGGAGCGGAGACAGTCGGTCTCCCTCCCCAGCGGCTGGAAGTATGTCTGGGAGAGAAGCTTGTTACCTGCTCTCTCCAGCGGCAGCTTAACATACCAGGGGGAGACAGTAAGCCCCACAACAGTGGAGATGGGACCGAGAGCTCTCCACCGGCCATACAGGGATGCTGGGTAGTCGGCCCAGATCCCCAGCGGCAGCCGGATTTTAAGGGAGTAGGGACAGTCGGTCCTGCTCCCCAGCAGCAGTATGTTTTGCAGGGAGAGAAGAGCATCGTCTCCATTCCCCATCGGCCGTGTGATTTACAGGGAATTGGGAGCCCAGTCTCCATCCCCCAGCGGCAGTTTAACACACCAGGGGGAGACAGTAAGCCCCACAACAGTGCAGATGGGACCGTGGTCTCCGCACTCACAGCACAGGGGGTAGGGACAGTCGGTCCTGCCCCCCAGCAACCGGGCCATTTAGCCAAAGGGGAGACAGTCGGTCTCCCCCCACAGCAGCATGGTGGTCTATCTAAAGGGGAGACAGTCAGTCTCTCCCTACAACAGCAGAGCTGTGTATCTAAAGGGGAGACAGTCGGTCTCCCCCTACAACAACCAGGCTCCAACCAGGCTACTTCCGTGGTAGCGCTGACCAGGGCAGAGTACCGCTGGTCTCTGCCCACTCAGCAACCCACTCAGGCAGTCTACCAGTCCCCCACACAGCCGTAGTGAGGCACATGGACAGGTTTATCCCTTGCTCAGGTGTAGTAACCATTTATTGTGGGTGGGCTGTACTGCTGTTTCTGTTTTGTGGGTGGGCTGCTGGACTAACAAGGGCACTGACCGGCAGAGGGTCAGATACCCTGTTAGTCTGTTTGGAAAAGGGGAGATGTGTGGCGAAAGCAACCGCGCCACTGGGTTTTGGAGGGGACAGATTGCTCGCCTCCTGCCCTGCGACTATGGCCCCATGTATGCTTGTCCTGTTTGAGCGGTGATACCCCAGATAGCTCTGCTATGGAGCCCATTCGTATAATGAAAGACTATGGGAAAGACTTTAGCTCCATGGCAATGAAACTGGATGTGTGTGGTCTGAGCGCCATTCAATAATGTGCGCTCAGACCTAAGCCATCTGGGGATATGTTAAATGTCTGTGTACTGTAAAGGGTGGGGCATTGTATATTGAATAATGATGTCTGTCCTATTGTCCCCACGTGTGTATTGGCGATTTCCCTTTGTCCTGAGAGATAATTGAATGAGTCCTTGATTGTCTCCAGGACAGAAGACATTGTGTATTCTCCTGCCTGTGATGATTACATTAACCTGTGTAGGGTAATTGTATCACAGGCAGAGGGGAGGGATATGCTGGGGGTGTCTGTATTGTCCCATTGTGTGTGATTGGCTGCTGTATCCCCTGTGTCGCAGTCTTCCTTCTGGTCCCCTAGGGGAGTGTCCACCAGGTGGGAGACCTGCATAAATACCGGGCAGGTAGCCCTCAATAAAGTTAGAATTCCTGTTTAACCATTAATACGGAGCCTCGTCTCGTACTTGGGGGGAATTGCTACGTCAGAACGTTCTCTTGCCTGTTCCAGGAAAGGAGGACTTCGTATGGTTCCAGTTCGGTGGATTCCAGAGGTTGTGGGTTGCTGTGCTCTTCTCCAGGGGAATCGCCCGAACGGTATTAACCCTCACTATACCGGGTTATACCGTAACAACAAGCTACATCAATTGTATGCAATTCTTGGGACCTTAAACTGGCCATTCATTTGTTCTGTTTTCATTTTAAACAGCCAAAGTAATTTTTTTGAAAATTGATAGAACAGGCTCTCCATTGCAAACAATAGCCATATGCTTATGACTACAATTGCTCACAGTGCTTTCAACGTCTGTAATGGCCTATATGTATTAAGCAAAGACCTTTGCTGTATTTGTGGAAGGGGAGGCTGATTACAAGGCTAGTTATATGCACCTGTGGGCCCAGGCTGGCTGGTTACTAGACTATTTATAGGCACCTGTGGGCCCAGGCTGAAGCTGATTCAGCTGATTTCACCTTTGGGTCAGCTCTAGGATACAGCAGCATGGTATAGAGACTTCTTACGGCTGGACGACGGCAGAATGTCTCAGGAGGGCGCTGGTATTCATGGTAGGATCGGAGTGGTTTGCACGGGACCCACGCTCCGGTCCGCGACATGTAGCGCTCTGGGATGAAGCAGAGTTTGGTCGCTAAATGGTCGAGCGTTGGTTGTTAGTTGGCTCAAGCTATGCACGCTGTGTTTTGTGTATCAATGGTTGATTAAAAGAAATAAAAAAACGCATTATGTGGAGGCTCATTCACATCTGGGCATCGGCAAAAAGGGCCAGGCGAATGCTGGCATTCACTGTAGAATTGCACTTACCTACTCTGGGTAGAAGCAGAGTTGGGTGCTAGCGGTCAAGTGACTGTTAGTATTTTTGTCCGGCAGTTTAGGGGCTTGTTGGGGGCTATTGAATATAGTTACTGGTGTAGCATGCGCCTAGAGTAGGTATGGTCGCATGTTTTCTGATATCTGTTTCATACGAAAAAAAAAAAAAAAGTGCATGTTTTTCTGTTACCTGTTTTACATGGGGGGCGCACGTCCGCAGTTAACGCCAGACATGCAAGGTGTTGGTAAATGTATATCAGTGGTCTGTATATGGGGACACAAGCAGATTTGTCAAGGCGCCTGTATTTGAGTTCTGATGCTCTTGTATGTAAGTGTGTTTAATCTATAAACTGTATGTTATGGGCACGCATGTGTCAGCAGTTCTGTGCTAGGTTTATAAGTGCACTATATGTCGAATAATTGGCGTTGCATCAGGGTTTATGTTCAAACACGTTTATGTTTTCTTAGGGGAACATGAGGAGGTGTATGGTGACCATTTAAAAATAAATAAATAAATAAACCTGCATCGTTATGTGGAGGTTTGTTCGTGCCTGAGTAATGGCAGAAGGTGCCAGGTGAGTACTGGCATTCACGGTAGGATCTGACTTGGTTACACGGTTAGTGACTTGTAGCGCTCTGGGGCGAAGGAGGTTGGGCGCTAATGGTGGAATGATCATGGTTAGGTTCGTTACCTTCAAAAGCTACGTCCATGTGTCTGCATTTACATTTTGTCCTTTACTCCATTCACTACTAGAGCTGCGTTTGCTGTTGCATCACATTAATACTCTGCTCAATTCAGATTGCATTCATACAGCTGCGTTATACCTTGCTCTTCATGCACAGAGCTGGGCCCATACCATGTTTTTAGGCACCACTCACATCCAGAGCGGCATTCACCCACCTGTTCTTACATCAGATGTTATATACTCTGCTTCCACTTAAAGCTGCATTTTCTTTTCATTGCTACATCATGGTTACTCAGTATTTTCACTAGGGCAGACAGCACACAGCTCTGATACCGTTCTCCCGATAAACATAGCTGCTTTCTTTCAGGTTTACGTTTCTTTCCTCGCTGGTGGTTACATTCCATAGGCCTACTTTTTCTGTTTCACTTCGAAAAAAATAAGAAATTTTTTTATATTTTTTTTGGTGTTCTTTAGTCTTGGTTCGCATTTACACAGACTGGTCTCCTTTACTTCTGGTTCGCATTCACTCAGATTGGTCTCCTGTAGAGATGAGCGAACACCTGGAAGTCAATGGGGACCCAAACTTTTAGGCACTAAAAAGGCTGTAAAATAGTCCAGGAACGGGCTAGAGGGCTGCCAAAGGCAGCAAAATGTAGGTAAATCCCCTGCAAACAAATGTGGATAGGGAAATTAATTAAAATAAAATAAATAAAATTTAACCAATATCAATTGAAGAGAGGTCCCACTGCAAGGAATCATGCGTCATATCACCCAACACTGGAGAAGGCCACTTTCAGTTATTTTGGCCCCAGCACCCAGACAGAGGAGAGAGGTCCCACAGCAAGGAATCATGCGTCATATCAACCACCACTGGAGAAGGCCACTTTCAGTTATTTCGGCCCAAGCACCCAGACAGAGGAGAGAGGTCCCACAGCAAGGAATCATGCGTCATATCACCCACCACCAGAGAAGGCCACTTTCAGTTATTTCGGCCCCAGCACCCAGACCGAGAATACAGGTCCCACAGCAAGGAATCATGCCTCATATCACCCACCACCGGAGAAGGCCACTTTCAGTTATTTCAGCCCCAGCACCCAGACAGAGGAGAGAGGTCTCACAGCAAGGAATCATGCGTCATATCACCCACCACTGGAGAAGGCCACTTTCAGTTATTTATGCCCCACCACCCAGACAGAGGAGAGAGGTCCCACAGCAAGGAATCATGCGTCATATCACCCACCACTGGAAAAGGCCACTTTCAGTTATTTAGGCCAGGCACCCAGACCGAGGAGAGAGGTCCCACAGCAAGGAATCATGCGTCATATCAACCACCACTGGAGAAGGCCACTTTCAGTTATTTTGGCCCAGCACCCAGAGAGAGGAGAGAGGTCCCACAGCAAGGAATCATGCGTCATATCACCCACCACTGGAAAAGGCCACTTTCAGTTATTTCGGCCCCAGCACCCAGACTGAGGATACAGGTCCCACAGCAAGGAATTATGCGTCATATCACCCACCACTGGAGAAGGCCACTTTCAGTTATTTCGGCCCCAGCACCCAGACAGAGGAGAGGGGTCCCACACCAAGGAATCATGCGTCATATCACCCACCACTGGAGAAGGCCACTTTCAGTTATTTATGCCCCACCACACAGACAGAGGAGAGAGGACCCACAGCAAGGAATCATGTGTCATATCACCCACCACCAGAGAAGGCCACTTTTAGTTATTTCGGCCCCAGCACCCAGACCGAGGATACAGGTCCCACAGCAAGGAATCATGCGTCATATCACCCACCACCAGAGAAGGCCACTTTCAGTTATTTCGGCCCCAGCACCCAGACCGAGGATACAGGTCCCACAGCAAGGAATCATGCGTCATATCACCCACCACTGGAGAAGGCCACTTTCAGTTATTTATGCCCCACCACCCAGACAGAGGAGAGAGGTCCCACAGCAAGGAATCATGCGTCATATCACCCACCACTGGAGAAGGCCACTTTCAGTTATTTATGTCCCACCACCCAGACAGAGGAGAGAGGTCCCACAGCAAGGAATCATGCGTCATATCACCCACCACTGGAGAAGGCCACTTTCAGTTATTTCGGCCCAGCACCCAGACAGAGGAGAGAGGTCCCACAGCAAGGAATCATGCGTCATATCACCCACCACCGGAGAAGGCCACTTTCAGTTATTTCGCCCCAGCACCCAGACCGAGTAGAGAGGTCCCACAGCAAGGAATCATGCGTCATATCAACCACCACTGGAGAAGGCCACTTTCAGTTATTTTGGCCCAGCACCCAGACAGAGGAGAGAGGTCCCACAGCAAGGAATCATGCGTCATATCACCCACCACCGGAGAAGGCCACTTTCAGTTATTTCGGCCCCAGCACCCAGACTGAGGATACAGATCCCACAGCAAGGAATCATGCGTCATATCACCCACCACCAGAGAAGGCCACTTTCAGTTATTTCGCCCCAGCACCCAGACCGAGGATACAGGTCCCACAGCAAGGAATCATGCGTCATATCACCCACCACTGGAGAAGGCCACTTTCAGTTATTTATGCCCCACCACCCAGACAGAGGAGAGAGGTCCCACAGCAAGGAATCATGCGTCATATCACCCACCACTGGAGAAGGCCACTTTCAGTTATTTCGGCCCAGCACCCAGGCAGAGGAGAGAGGTCCCACAGCAAGGAATCATGCGTCATATCACCCACCACCGGAGAAGGCCAATTTCAGTTATTTCAGTCCCAGCACCCAGACCGAGGATACAGGTCCCACAGCAAGGAATCATGCGTCATGTCACCCACCACTGGAGAAGGCCACTTTCAGTTATTTCGGACCCAGGACCCAGACAGAGGAGAGAGGTCCCACAGCAAGGAATCATGCGTCATATCACCCACCACCGGAGAAGGCCACTTTCAGTTATTTATGCCCCACCACACAGACAGAGGAGAGAGGTCCCACAGCAAGGAATCATGCGTCATATCACCCACCACTGGAGAAGGCCACTTTCAGTTATTTTGGCCCAGCACCCAGACAGAGGAGAGAGGTACCACAGCAAGGAATCATG
This sequence comes from Bufotes viridis, assembly GCA_033119425.1. Classification (NCBI taxonomy): domain Eukaryota; kingdom Metazoa; phylum Chordata; class Amphibia; order Anura; family Bufonidae; genus Bufotes; species Bufotes viridis. The sequence goes on along the minus strand of CM065594.1, from coordinate 240,192,629 downwards.
TTTCATATCACCCACCACCGGAGAAGGCCAATTTCAGTTATTTCGCCCCAGCACCCAGACCGAGGATACAGGTCCCACAGCAAGGAATCATGCGTCATGTCACCCACCACTGGAGAAGGCCACTTTCAGTTATTTCGGACACAGGACCCAGACAGAGGAGAGAGGTCCCACAGCAAGGAATCATGTGTCATATCACCCACCACTAGAGAAGGCCACTTTCAGTTATTTCGACCCAGCACCCAGAGAGAGGAGAGAGGTCCCACAGCAAGGAATCATGCGTCATATCACCCACCACCAGAGAAGGCCACTTTCAGTTATTTCTGCCCCAGCACCCAGACCGAGGATACAGGTCCCACAGCAAGGAATCATGCGTCATATCACCCACCACTGGAGAAGGCCACTTTCAGTTATTTATGCCCCACCACCCAGACAGAGGAGAGAGGTCCCACAGCAAGGAATCATGCGTCATATCACCCACCACTGGAGAAGGCCACTTTCAGTTATTTCGGCCCAGCACCCAGGCAGAGGAGAGAGGTCCCACAGCAAGGAATCATGCGTCATATCACCCACCACCGGAGAAGGCCAATTTCAGTTATTTCTGCCCCAGCACCCAGACCGAGGATACAGGTCCCACAGCAAGGAATCATGCGTCATGTCACCCACCACTGGAGAAGGCCACTTTCAGTTATTTCGGACCCAGGACCCAGACAGAGGAGAGAGGTCCCACAGCAAGGAATCATGCGTCATATCACCCACCACTGGAGAAGGCCACTTTCAGTTATTTTGGCCCACCACACAGACAGAGGAGAGAGGTCCCACAGCAAGGAATCATGCGTCATATCACCCACCACTGGAGAAGGCCACTTTCAGTTATTTTGGCCCAGCACCCAGACAGAGGAGAGAGGTACCACAGCAAGGAATCATGTTTCATATCACCCACCACCGGAGAAGGCCAATTTCAGTTATTTCGGCCCCAGCACCCAGACCGAGGATACGGGTCCCACAGCAAGGAATCATGCGTCATATCACCCACCACTGGAGAAGGCCACTTTCAGTTATTTATGACACAGGACCCAGACAGAGGAGAGAGGTCCCACAGCAAGGAATCATGTGTCATATCACCCACCACCGGAGAAGGCCACTTTAGTTATTTCGGCCCCAGCACCCAGACCGAGGATACAGGTCCCACAGCAAGGAATCATGCGTCATATCACCCACCACCAGAGAAGGCCACTTTTCAGTTATTTCTGCCCCAGCACCCAGACCGAGGATACAGGTCCCACAGCAAGGAATCATGCGTCATATCACCCACCACTGGAGAAGGCCACTTTCAGCTATTTATGCCCCACCACCCAGACAGAGGAGAGAGGTCCCACAGCAAGGAATCATGCGTCATATCACCCACCACTGGAGAAGGCCACTTTCAGTTATTTATGTCCCACCACCCAGACAGAGGAGAGAGGTCCCACAGCAAGGAATCATGCGTCATATCACCCACCACTGGAGAAGGCCACTTTCAGTTATTTCGGCCCAGCACCCAGACAGAGGAGAGAGGTCCCACAGCAAGGAATCATGCGTCATATCACCCACCACCGGAGAAGGCCACTTTCAGTTATTTCGCCCCAGCACCCAGACCGAGTAGAGAGGTCCCACAGCAAGGAATCATGCGCCATATCAACCACCACTGGAGAAGGCCACTTTCAGTTATTTTGGCCCAGCACCCAGACAGAGGAGAGAGGTCCCACAGCAAGGAATCATGCGCCATATCACCCACCACCGGAGAAGGCCACTTTCAGTTATTTCGGCCCCAGCACCCAGACTGAGGATACAGATCCCACAGCAAGGAATCATGCGTCCATATCACCCACCACCAGAGAAGGCCACTTTCAGTTATTTCGGCCCCAGCACCCAGACCGAGGATACAGGTCCCACAGCAAGGAATCATGCGCCATATCACCCACCACTGGAGAAGGCCACTTTCAGTTATTTATGCCCCACCACCCAGACAGAGGAGAGAGGTCCCACAGCAAGGAATCATGCGTCATATCACCCACCACTGGAGAAGGCCACTTTCAGTTATTTCTGGCCCAGCACCCAGGCAGAGGAGAGAGGTCCCACAGCAAGGAATCATGCGTCATATCACCCACCACCGGAGAAGGCCAATTTCAGTTATTTCGGCCCCAGCACCCAGACCGAGGATACAGGTCCCACAGCAAGGAATCATGCGTCATGTCACCCACCACTGGAGAAGGCCACTTTCAGTTATTTCGACCCAGGACCCAGACAGAGGAGAGAGGTCCCACAGCAAGGAATCATGCGTCATATCACCCACCACCGGAGAAGGCCACTTTCAGTTATTTATGCCCCACCACACAGACAGAGGAGAGAGGTCCCACAGCAAGGAATCATGCGTCATATCACCCACCACTGGAGAAGGCCACTTTCAGTTATTTTGGCCCAGCACCCAGACAGAGGAGAGAGGTACCACAGCAAGGAATCATGTTTCATATCACCCACCACCGGAGAAGGCCAACTTCAGTTATTTCGGCCCCAGCACCCAGACCGAGGATACAGGTCCCACAGCAAGGAATCATGCGTCATGTCACCCACCACTGGAGAAGGCCACTTTCAGTTATTTCGGACACAGGACCCAGACAGAGGAGAGAGGTCCCACAGCAAGGAATCATGTGTCATATCACCCACCACTAGAGAAGGCCACTTTCAGTTATTTCGACCCAGCACCCAGAGAGAGGAGAGAGGTCCCACAGCAAGGAATCATGCGTCATATCACCCACCACCAGAGAAGGCCACTTTCAGTTATTTCGGCCCCAGCACCCAGACCGAGGATACAGGTCCCACAGCAAGGAATCATGCGTCATATCACCCACCACTGGAGAAGGCCACTTTCAGTTATTTATGCCCCACCACCCAGACAGAGGAGAGAGGTCCCACAGCAAGGAATCATGCGTCATATCACCCACCACTGGAGAAGGCCACTTTCAGTTATTTCGGCCCAGCACCCAGGCAGAGGAGAGAGGTCCCACAGCAAGGAATCATGCGTCATATCACCCACCACCGGAGAAGGCCAATTTCAGTTATTTCGGCCCCAGCACCCAGACCGAGGATACAGGTCCCACAGCAAGGAATCATGCGTCATGTCACCCACCACTGGAGAAGGCCACTTTCAGTTATTTCGGACCCAGGACCCAGACAGAGGAGAGAGGTCCCACAGCAAGGAATCATGCGTCATATCACCCACCACCGGAGAAGGCCACTTTCAGTTATTTATGCCCCACCACACAGACAGAGGAGAGAGGTCCCACAGCAAGGAATCATGCGTCATATCACCCACCACTGGAGAAGGCCACTTTCAGTTATTTTGGCCCAGCACCCAGACAGAGGAGAGAGGTACCACAGCAAGGAATCATGTTTCATATCACCCACCACCGGAGAAGGCCAATTTCAGTTATTTCGGCCCCAGCACCCAGACCGAGGATACAGGTCCCACAGCAAGGAATCATGCGTCATGTCACCCACCACTGGAGAAGGCCACTTTCAGTTATTTCGGACACAGGACCCAGACAGAGGAGAGAGGTCCCACAGCAAGGAATCATGTGTCATATCACCCACCACCGGAGAAGGCCACTTTCAGTTATTTCGGCCCCAACACCCAGACAGAGGAGAGGTTCATTCAACTTTGGGTTGCACCGCAAGATCATGGTAAAGTTAAAAAAATGAGTATTCAATAAAGAAGTGCCCCGGAGTACAAGAATACATGGTTGAGGGGGAGGCAGTTATAAATGTCTATTCTGCACAAGGGAGGCACAGGTCCTGTGGGATCAATGCCTGGTTCATTTTTATGAACATCAGCTTGTCCATGTTGGCTGTGGACAGGCGGCTGCGTTTGACAGTAATGACGCCCCCTGCCATGCTGAATACATGTTCAGACAAAACGCTGGCCGTCAGTCAGGCCAGCACCTCCAAGGCATACAATGCTAACTCTAGCCACGTGGACAATTTGGAGACCCAGAAGTTGAATGGGGCTAAACCATCAGTCAGTACGTGGAGGGGTGTGCAGACGTACTGTTCAACCATGTTAGTGAAATGCTGTCTCCTGCTAACACGTTCCGTATCAGGTGGTGGTGCAGTTAGCTGTGGCGTGGAGACAAAACTTTTCCACATTTCTGCCATGCTAACCCTGTACTCAGAGGAGCTGGCCGTGACACAGCTGCGTTGGCGACCTCTTGCTCCACCTCTGCCTTCCCCTTGGGCTTCCACCTGTTCCCTTGTGACATTTGGGAATGCTCTCAGGAGCGCCTCTACCAGCGTGCGCTTGTACTCGCGCATCTTTCTATCACGCTCCAGTGCAGGAAGTAAGGTGGGCACAGTGTCTTTGTACCGGGGATCCAGCAGGGTGGCAACCCAGTAGTCCGCACACGTTAAAATGTGGGCAACTCTGCTGTCGTTGCGCAGGCACTGCAGCATGTAGTCGCTCATGTGTGCCAGGCTCCCCAGAAGTAAGGACAAGCTGTCCTCTGTGGGAGGCGTATCGTCATCGTCCTCCGTATACCCCCAGCCACGCACCAGTGATGGGCCTGGGCTGTGTCGGGTGCCACCCCGCTGTGAACCTGCTTCATCCTCCTCCACCTCCTCCTCATTCTCCTCGTCCTCCAGTAGTGGGCCCTGGCTGGCCACATTTGTACCTGGCCTCTGCTGTTGCAAAAAACCTCCCTCTGAGCCACTTCTAACAGACTGGCCTGAAAGTGCTAAAAATGACCCCTCATCCTCCTCCTCCTCCTGGGCCACCTACTCTTCCATCATCGCACTAAGCGTTTTCTCAAGGAGACATAGAAGTGGTATTGTAACTCTGATAACGGTGTCATCGCCACTGACCATGTTGGTGGAGTACTCGAAACAGCGCAACAGGGCACACAGGTCTCGCATGGAGGCCCAATCATTGGTGGTGAAGTGGTGCTGTTCCGCAGTGCGACTGACGCGTGCGTGCTGCAGCTGAAACTCTACTATGGCCTGCTGCTGCTCGCACAGTCTCTCCAGCATGTGCAAGGTGGAGTTCCACCTGGTGGGCACGTCGCATATGAGGGGGTGAGCGGGAAGGCCGAAGTTACGCTGTAGCGCAGGCCGGCTAGCAGCAGCAGGATGTGAACGCCGGAAGCGCGCACAGACGGCCCTCACTTTATGCAGCAGCTCTGACATGTCGGGGTAGTTGTGAATGAACTTCTGCACCACCAAATTCAGCACATGCGCCAGGCAAGGGATGTGCGTCAAACCGGCTAGTCCCAGAGCTGGGACGAGATTTCGCCCATTATCGCACACCACCAGGCCGGGCTTGAGGCCCACCGGCAGAAACCACTGGTCGGTCTGTTGTTCAATACCCCGCCACAACTCCTGCACGGTGTGGGGCCTGTCCACCAAACATATGAGTTTCAGAATGGCCTGCTGACGTTTACCCCGGGCTGTGCTGAAGTTGGTTGTGAAGGTGTGTGGCTGACTGGAATGAGCTGGTGGAAGCAGAGGAGGAAGAAGCCGAGTAGGAGGAGGAGGCTACAGGAGGCAAAGAATGATGCCCTGCGATCCTTGGTGGCGGAAGGACGTGCGCCAAGGAACTCTCCGCCTGCGGCCCAGCCGCCACTACATTTACCCAGTGTGCAGTTAGGGAGTATAGCGTCGCTGGCCATGATTACTGGTCCACGTATCTGTGGTTAGGTGGACCTTGCCACAGATGGCGTTGTGCTGTGCACACTTGATTTTATCGGATACTTGGCTATGCAGGGAAGGCACGGCTGTCTTGGAGAAGTAGTGGCGGCTGGGAACAACATACTGTGGGACAGCCATGGACATCAGCTGTTTGAAGCTGTCTGTGTCCACCAGCCTGAATGACAGCATTTTAAAGGCCAGTAGTTTAGAAATGCTGGCATTCAGGCCCAGGGCTCGAGGGTGGCTATGTGGGAATTTATGCTTTCTCTCCAAGGTTTGTGAGATGGAGAGCTGAACGCTGCCGTGTGACATGGTGGAGATGCTTGGTGACGCAGGTGGTGTTGTCGGTAGCACATCCTCTGTTTGGTGGGCGGCAGGTGCCAACATTCCTCCCGAGGCGGAGGAAGAGGCCGAGGCAGCAGCAGAAGAGGGAGCAGGGGGAGCCAGAGTGAGTTCCTTGCTTTTAAGGTGTTTACTCCACTGCAGTTCATGCTTTGCATGTAGATGCCTGGTCATGCAGGTTGTGCTAAGGTTCAGAACGTTAATGCCTCGCTTCAGGCTATGATGGCACAGCGTGCAAACTACTCGGGTCTTGTCGTCAGCACATTGTTTAAAGAAGTGCCATGCCAGGGAACTCCTTGAAGCTGCCTTTGGGATGCTCGTTCCCTGGTGGCGGTGGCCAGTAGCAGGCGAACTTTTGCTCCCTGCTCCCTCTTTTGCTACGCTGTTGGCTCAGTCTCACCACTGCCTCTTCCTCTGAACTATGAAAGTCAGTGGCACGACCTTCATTCCTTGTGGGGTCTAGGACCTCATCGTCCCCTGCATCGTCTTCCACACAGTCTTCCTCCCTGACCTCCTGTTCGGTCTGCACACTGCAGAAAGACGCAGCAGTTGGTACCTGTGTTTTGTCATCATCAGAGACGTGCGGACTCCGATTAGGTGGTATTCCCATGTCCTCATCATCAGGAAACATCAGTGGTTGTGCATCAGTGCATTTTATGTCTTCCACCACTGGGGAATGGCTAGGTGGATTCCCTTGGGAAACCCTGCCAGCAGAGTCTTCAAACAGCATAAGAGACTGCTGCATAAATTGAGGCTCAGACAGTTTCCCTAATATGCATGGGGGTGATGTGGCAGACTGATGGGCTTGGTTTTCAGGCACCATCTGTGCGCTTTCTGCAGAAGACTGGGTGGGATATAATGTTGTGAACGTGCTGGATCCACTGTCGGCCACCCAATTGACTAGCGCCTGTACCTGCTCAGGCCTTACCATCCTTAGAACGGCATTGGGCCCCACCAAATATCGCTATAAATTCTGGCGGGTACTGGAACCTAAGGTAGTTGGTTCACTAGGACGTGTGGCTGTGGCAGAATGGCCACGTCCTCTCCCAGCACCAGAGGGTCCACTAACACCACCACGACCGCATCCGCATCCCTTACTAGATGTTTTCCTCATTGCTACCGTTCACCAAGCACCACAATAAGAAAAAAAATATTTGGCCCAATGTATTGATTTCAAATTAAGGCCTTTTTTTACAGGCACCTAACACTATCTGCCTATTTATTTATGTAGCTTATTACACTAATCCAGGCACAGCAGTAACCACTGATTTAGAGGAATATCTCTCTTAGGGCTAGTATTTAGGCCCTCGATGAAAGTTATCCTTTTATGGACAGATTTACACTTGGCCTGCAACAGCTGGAACACCAGATTCAGGGTATTGCTATTTTGGCAATTGAATTTCATCCCAGAACAAAATATACCCTGTTACGGACAGATTTAAACTAGGCCTGCAACAGCTGGAACACCAGATTCAGGGTATTGCTATTTTGGCTATTGAATTTCACCCCAGAACAAAATATATCCTTTGCAGGACACTATGAAACTTGGCCAGCCACAGCTGAAACCACTGATTTATGGTATTGCTATTTTGGCAATTGAATTTCACCCCAGAACAAAATATATAATTTGCAGGACAATATGAAACTTGGCCAGACACAGCTGAAACCACTGATTTATGGTATTGCTATTTTGGCAATTGAATTTCACCCCAGAACAAAATATATGTTTTTGCAGACACTATGAAACTTGGCCAGCCACAGCTGAAACCACTGATTTATGGTATTGCTATTTTGGCAATTGAATTTCACCACAGAACAAAATATATAATTTGCAGGACACTATGAAACTTGGCCAGACACAGCTGAAACCACTGATTTATGGTATTGATATTTTGGCAATTGAATTTCATCCCAGAACAAAATATACCCTGTTACAGACAGATTTAAACTAGGCCTGCAACAGCTGGAACACCAGATTCAGGGTATTGCTATTTTGGCAATTGAATTTCACCCCAGAACAAAATATACCCTGTTACGGACAGATTTAAAGTAGGCCTGCAACAGCTGGAACACCAGATTCAGGGTATTGCTATTTTGGCAATTGAATTTCACCCCAGAACAAAATATACCCTTTGCAGGACACTATCAGGGGACGTGTATCCAATAGATTTTAGACAACCGCAAAGAGTTGTCAATAGTTGACACACTTATGACATACATTTTATTCCTCTATGCATCAATCTTGGTGTAGTGATGACTGTGCTCGTGCGCACGCTTGGGAGATTGCAGGCGATGGCGGTTTTTCAAAGCCTATGGTCGTGTTGAGGTAGTTCAGTGACAGTTAAGTGACCCAGAAAACAATGATTCTGCAGTGTGGGCCCATTGTTGGCCTAGTAAGCTTTAATGATCACCTTAGATGATCACAAAGAAAATTAATGTTTTTCATATGAAAAATTATCCAGCCGATCACTTTTGGTCTGTTCACAATAAAGCAACGACCTTATCATCTGGGGTGTGCCAACATTGCCAACACACTCGCAAGCCCCTTCACCACAACAAGGTAACTATCACGAAGGGGAATTGACACATGTATGTGCCTTTTTTTTCGTTCTATTTTTGCAGCCACAGTGCAGCACCGGAGGCCAGAAAAATTAGACATGTACACATGCTTTAAAAATTAGGGTTATTGTTGCAGCTGCTGCTGTAGCAGCAGCTGGAAAAATTAATGTTTTCCCGGCAGAATCTGTACTAAAACATTTTGGCCTTGAACCCTAGTTGGTGGCGGAAAAGTCACGCAAGTCATCCGGCATGCAGAGATTAAATACAGCAGTGTGGGGAACATTTTTAGCCCAAGGCATCTAATCAGGCCTTTTTTTAGTCAAATTCATCCTCCACTGTCAGTCCCTTCGGTATCCATGCCTCATTCATCTTAATAATGGTGAGGTAATGTACACTTTTTTGACCTAGGCGACTTCTCTTGTCAGTGACAATACCTCCTGCTGCGCTGAAGGTCCTTTCTGACAGAACACTTGAAGCGGGGCATGCCAGAAGTTCTATCGCAAATTGGGATAGCTCAGGCCACAGGTCAAGCCTGCACACCCAGTAGTCAAGGGGTTCATCGCTCCTCAGAGTGTCGATATCTGCAGTTAAGGCGAGGTAGTCTGCTACCCGTCGGTCGAGTCGTTCTCTGAGGGTGGACCCCGAAGGGCTGTGGCGATGCGTAGGACTTAAAAAGCTCTGCATGTCTTCCATCAACAACACGTCTGTAAAGCGTCCTGTCCTTGCCGGTGTGGTAGGAGGAGGATTACTTTCACCTCTTCCCCTATTAGATTCCCGTTGTGCTGTGATATCACTCTTATACGCTGTGTAAAGCATTCTTTTTAACTTGTCCTGGAAGTGCTGCATCCTTTCCGACTTCCGGGAATTTGGTACCATTTCAGCCACTTTCTGCTTATACCGGGGGTCTAGTAGCGTGGCTACTCAGTACAGGTCATACTCCTTCAGCCTTTTTATACAAGGGTCCCTCAACAGTCATGACAGCATGAAAGACCTCATTTGCACAAGGTTGGATGCTGAGCTACTCATCTCCCGTTCCTCGTCCTCACTGATCTCATTGAAGGTCTGTTCTTCCCCCCAGCCACGTACAACACCACAGGTCCCAGATAGGTGACAACAACGAGCACCCTGGGATGCCTGCTGTGGTTGGTCGTCTTCCTCCTCAAAGCCACATTCCTCCTCTGACTCCTCCTCCTCAGACTCCTCCTTCAGCATTGCCGTAGGTCCAGCAAGCGATGATGATAAGGCTGTTTCTGGTAGTGATGGTGACCACAACTCTTCCTTTTCACACTCATCTACGGCCTGATCCAGCACTCTTCGCAGGGCACGCTCCAGGAAGAAAACAAATGGGATGAGGTCGCTGATGGTGCCTTCGGTGCGACTGACTAGGTTTGTTACCTCCTCAAAAGGACACATGAGCCTACAGGCATTGTGCATGAGCGTCCAGTAACATGGCAAAAAAAAAAACAGCTCCGCAGAGGCTGTCCTAGCACCCCGATCATACAAATACTCGGCTTTTTCTTGTTGGAGCAGGCGGTTGAACATTAGGAGTGTTGAATTCCAAATTGTCGGGCTGTCGCAAATCAAGCGCCTTACTGGCATGTTTCGCTGCATAATATCAGAAAAGTGTGCCATGGCCGTGTAGGAACGCCTGAAATGGCCACACACCTTCCTGGTCTGCTTGAGGACGTCCTGTAAGCCTGGGTACTTACATACAAAGCGTTGTACAATCAGATTGAACACATATGCCAGGTTTACCCAATGCGAAGTGTACGTGATATACCAGCCCTGACCGTGCTTTGAAGACCAGGCACCCTACGTCCATGTGTATAATGCTGCCTGACTGAGACATATCCCTGTTATCTACATCCTCTGGCAATAATGGTTGTGCATCACTCATTTCTTCCAACTGATGTGTAAATAAATCCTCTGACAGATCAAATGAAGCGGCTGTGGTGCTAGTGTTGGTGGTGGCGGCGGGCGGGCGAGTGGTAACTTCAGAGGTGCCCGAAGCTGAGATGGAGGAGGATGGTGCATCAAGGTTCCGAGCGCAAGCTGTAGAAGATTGGGTGTCCTGTGTAAGCCAGTCAACTATGTCCTTAGAATTTTTCGAGCTCAGGGTATGTGGCCTCTGAACACTGGGCATTATTCTAGGGCCAAAGGAAATGACAGCACCACGACGGCCCCTGTGGGGTGACCTGCCTCTGCCTGTCCTTTTTTTTTTTTTTTTTGATTAGTGGTACTATGCGTGCAAGGTACTGTGCCACCCGGTATGAGTGGTGGGCACTGGCAGGGGGCACACTACAGTCAGTGGAAGTGGGCCTGACACACACTGGCATGCAACTAGCCTTAGATTAAACGGTAAAAATTAAATGCCTTATTTATCAGCAAGCTACTGTGCCACCCGGTATGAGTGGTGGGCACTGGCAGTGGGCACACTACAGTCAGTGGAAGTGGGCCTGACACACACTGGCAGCAGGCAGGCAACCGAAATTAGATTAAAGTGTAAAAATTAAATGCCTTTTTGTTATGCAAAGTCCTGTGCCACACGGTATGAGTGGTGGGCACTGGCAGTCGGCATATGTTCACCCGCCGCGGCGAACAAGCTATGTTCGCCGGCAAATAGTTCGGGACTAGAGTTGAGCGAACACCTGGATGTTCGGGTTCGACGAGTTCGGCCGAACTTTCGAAAAATGTTCGGGTTCGTGATCCGAACTCGACCCGAACTTCATCCCGAACCCCATAGAAGTCAATGGGGACCCGAACTTTTGGGCACTAAAAAGGCTGTAAAACACACCCGGAAAGGGCTAGAGGGCTGCAAAAGGCAGCAAAATGTAGTTAAATCCCCTGCAAACAAATGTAGATAGGGAAATGATGAGTTAACATAAAATAAATAAAAATTAAACAATATTAATTGGAGTGAGGTCCCATAGCACAGAATCAGGCTTCAAGTCACCCACCAATGGAGAAGGTCACTTACTATTATTTTGACCACAGCACCCAGACAAAGGAGAGAGGTCCCACAGCAGAGAACCAGGCATCATATCACCCACCACAGGAGTAGGCCACCATTTAGTTACTTTGACCCCTACACCCAGACGGAGGAGAGAGGTTACACAGCAGAGAATCAGGCATCATATCAACTCACCACAGGAGAAGCCACCATTTAGTTACTTTGACCCCTGCACCCAGGAAGAGGAGAGAGGCCCCACAGCACATATTCTGGCATCATATCAGCCACCACAGGAGAAGCCACCATTGAGTTACTTTGACCCTGCACCCAGGAAGAGGAGAGAGGCCCCACAGCACATATTCTGGCATCATACTAACCACCACAGGAGAAGCCACCATTGAGTTACTTTGACCCCTGCACCCAGGAAGAGGAGAGAGGCCCCACAGCACATATTCTGGCATCATATCAGCCACCACAGGAGAAGCCACCATTGAGTTACTTTGACCCCTGCACCCAGGAAGAGGAGAGAGGCCCCACAGCACATATTCTGGCATCATATCAGCCACCACAGGAGAAGCCACCATTGAGTTACTTTGACCCCTGCACCCAGGAAGAGGAGAGAGGCCCCACAGCACATATTCTGGCATCATACTAACCACCACAGGAGAAGCCACCATTGAGTTACTTTGACCCCGCACCCAGGAAGAGGAGAGAGGCCCCACAGCACATATTCTGGCATCATATCAGCCACCACAGGAGAAGCCACCATTGAGTTACTTTGACCCTGCACCCAGGAAGAGGATAGAGGCCCCACAGCACATATTCTGGCATCATACTAACCACCACAGGAGAAGCCACCATTGAGTTACTTTGACCCCTGCACCCAGGAAGAGGAGAGAGGCCCCACAGCACATATTCTGGCATCATATCAGCCACCACAGGAGAAGCCACCATTGAGTTACTTTGACCCCCGCACCCAGGAAGAGGAGAGAGGCACCACAGCACATATTCTGGCATCATATCAGCCACCACAGGAGAAGCCACCATTGAGTTACTTTGACCCCTGCACCCAGGAAGATGAGAGAGGCCCCACAGCACATATTCTGGCATCATATCAGCCACCACAGGAGAAGCCACCATTGAGTTACTTTGACCCCCGCACCCAGGAAGAGGAGAGAGGCACCACAGCACATATTCAGGCATCATATCACACACCACAGGAGAAGGCCTCTTTCAGTGATTTAGGCCTTTGGACCCAGACAGAGGAGAGAGGCACCACAGCACATATTCTGGCATCATATCAGCCACCACAGGAGAAGCCACCATTGAGTTACTTTGACCCCTGCACCCAGGAAGAGGAGAGAGGCCCCACAGCACATATTCTGGCATCATATCACCCACCACAGGAGTAGGCCACCATTTAGTTACTTTGACCCCTACACCCAGACGGAGGAGAGAGGTTACACAGCAGAGAATCAGGCATTTAGATCACCCACCACAGGAGTAGGCCCCAATTTAATGGGACCCCGGCAACCATGTCAGATGGCACAACCATCAGCTTCATATCAATCAGCACAGGAGAAGGCGACTTTGAAAGACTTTGACCCCTACACCCAGACGGAGGAGAGAGGTTTCACAGCAGAGAATCAGGCATTTAGATCACCCACCACAGGAGTAGGCCCTCATTGAATCAGACCCTGGCAACCATGTCAGATGGCACAACCATCAGCTTTATATCAATCAGCACAGGAGAAGGCGACTTTGAAAGACTTTGACCCCTACACCCAGATGGAGGAGAGAGGTTTCACAGCAGAGAATCAGGCATCATATCAACCACCACAGGAGAAGCCACCATTTAGTTACTTTGACCCCTGCACCCAGGAAGAGGAGAGAGGCACCACAGCACATATTCTGGCATCATATCAGCCACCACAGGAGAAGCCACCATTTAGTTACTTTGACCCCTTCACCCAAACAGAGGAGAGAGGTTCCACATCAGAGAATCAGGCATCATATCAACCACTACAGGAGTAGGCCACAATTTAGTTTATTTGACCCTGCACCCAGGAAGAGGAGAGAGGCCCCACAGCACATATTCTGGCATCATATCACACACCACAGGAGAAGGCCTCTTTCAGTGATTTAGGCCTTTGGACCCAGACAGAGGAGAGAGGTCAGAGATTAGCTTCATATCCCCCAGCACAGCAGAAGACCGCTTTATTTGACTTAGGCCTCAGCACCCAGACAGAAGACAGAGGTAGCATGGCAGAGGTTATGGCTTCATGTCACCCGTTAGTTTAACCGGCCACTTTCATGTGGTTAGCCCCGGCGCCCAGACAGAGAAGAGTTTCATTCAACTGTGGGTTTCATAAAATTTGTATCAAATAAAGAAGTGGCCCGTAGCACAACAAGACATGTTTTAGGCAGTTAATAAGGACTACTCTGCACAAGGGAGGGACAGGTCCTGTGGGATCCATGCCTGGTTCATCTTTATGAAGGTCAGCTTGTCCACGTTGGCTGTGGACAGGCGGCTGCGTACGCCCTGCCGTGCTGAATACGCTGCTCAGATAAAACGCTGGCCACCGGGCAGGAAAGCACCTCCAAGGCATAACATGCTAACTCTGGCCACGTGGACAATTTCGAAACCCAGTAGTTGAATGGGGCCGAACCATCCGTCAGGATGTGGAGGGTGTGCAGACATACTGTTCAACCATGTTAGTGAAATGCTGCCTCCTGCTAACACGTCTCGTATCAGGTGTCGGTGCAGATAGCTGTGGCGTGAGACAAAACTTTTCCACATTTCTGCCATGCTAACCCTGCCCTCAGATGAGCTGGCCGTGACACAGCTGCGTTGGCGACCTCTTGCCACTCCTCTGCCTTCACCTTCCACCTGTTCCCTGTGACATGTGGGAATGCTCTCAAGAGCGCTCTATCAGCGTAGCGCTTGTACTCGCGCATCTTACGGTCGCGCTCCAGTTCAGGAATTAAAGTGGGCACATTGTCTTTATACCGGGATCCAGCAGGGTGGCCACCCAGTAGTCTGCACACGTTAAAACGTGGGCAACTCTGCTGTCGCTACGCAGGCATTGGAGCATATATTCGCTCATGTGGGCCAGGCTACCCATGGGTAAGGACAAGCTGTCCTCTGTGGGAGGCGATCGTCATCGTCCACCGTATCCCCCCAGCCACGCACCAGTGATGGGCCTGGGCTGCCACCCCGCTGTGAACTTGCGCCATCCTCGTCCCCTCCACCTCCTCCTCCTCATCCTCCTCGTCCTCCAGTACAGTGCCTTGGCTGGCGACTCTGTGAACCTGTCCTCTGCTGCTTAAACAAACCTCCCTCTGAGCCAATTCGAACAGACTGGCCCGAAAGTGTTAGAAACGAGCCCTCATCCTCCTCCTCCTCCTCCACCTGGGCCACCTCCTCTAACATCATTGCCCTAAGTGTTTTCTCAAGGAGACATAGAAGTGGTATTGTAACGCTGATAACAGTGTCATCGCCACTGGCCATGTTGGTGGAGTACTCAAACAGCGCAGCAGGGCACACAGGTCTCGCATGGAGGCCCAATCATTGGTGGTGAAGTGGTGCTGTTCGGCAGTACGACTGACGCGAGCGTGCTGCAGCTGAAACTCCACTATGGCCTGCTGCTGCTCGCACAGTCTCTCCAGCATGTGCAAGGTGGAGTTCCACCGGGTGGGCACGTCGCATATGAGGCGGTGAGCGGGAAGGCCGAAGTTCCGCTGTAGCGCAGACAGGCGAGCAGCGGCAGGATGTGAACGGCGGAAGCGCGCACAGACGGCCCGCACTTTATGCAGCAGCTCTGACATGTTGGGGTAGTGGTGAATGAACCTCTGCACCACCAAGTTCAGCACATGCGCCAGGCAAGGGATGTGCGCCAAACCGGCTAGTCCCAGAGCTGCCACGAGATTTCGCCCATTATCGCATACCACCAGGCCTGGCTTGAGGCCCACCGGCAGAAACCACTGGCCGGTCTGTTGTTCAATACCCCGCCACAACTCCTGCGCGGTGTGGGGCCTGTCCCCCAAACATATGAGTTTCAGAATGGCCTGCTGACGTTTACCCCGGGCTGTGCTGAAGTTGGTGGTGAAGGTGTGTGGCTGACCGGATGAGCTGGTGGAAGCAGTGGAGGAGGAAGCCGAGTAGGAGGAGGAGGCTACAGGAGGCAGAGAATGATGCCCTGCGATCCTAGGGGGCGGAAGGACGTGCGCCAAGGAACTGTCCGCCGGGGCCCAGCCGCCACTACATTCATCCAGTGTGCAGTTAGTGAGATATAGCGTCCCTGGCCGTGCTTACTGGTCCACGTATCTGTGGTTAGGTGGACCTTGCCACAAATGGCGCTGCGCAGTGCACACTTGATTTTATCGGACACTTGCATGTGCAGGGAAGGCACGGCTGTCTTGGAGAAGTAGTGGCGGCTGGGAACCACATACTGCGGGACAGCCATGGCCATCAGCTGTTTGAAGCTGTCTGTGTCCACCAGCCGGAATGACAGCATTTCAAAGGCCAGCAGTTTAGAAATGCTGGCGTTCAGGCCAAGGGCCTCGAGGGTGACTCGGGGAATTTGCGCTTCCTCTCTAAGGTTTGAGATATTGAGAGCTGAACGCTGCTGTGTGATATAGTGGAGACGCTAGTTGACGGTGGCGGTGGTGGTGGTGTCGGTGGCACATCCTCTGTTTGCTGCTCGGCAGGTGGCAACATTCCTCTCGAGGCGGAAGCCGAGGCAGCAGCGGTAGAGGGAGCAGGGGGAGCCTCAGCGAGTGCCTGGTTTTTAAGGTGTGTACCCCACTGCAGTTCATGCTTTGCATGTAGATGCCTGGTCATGCAGGTTGTGCTGAGGTTCAGAACGTTAATGCCTCGCCTCAGGCTCTGATGGCAGAGCGTGCAAGTCACTCGGGTCTTGTCGGTAGGACATTGTTTAAAGAAGTGCCATGCCAGGGAACTCTTTGAAGCTGCCTTTGTGGGGCTGGGTCCCTGTTGGCGATGTCCAGTAGCAGGCGAACTCTGGGGGCGGCGGCTCGCCTGCTTTGGCCCCCTGCTCCCTCTTTGGCTTCGCTGTTGTCTCGGTCTCACCACTACCTCTTCCTCTGAACTGTGAAAGTCATCGCCACGACCTTCAGTCCATGTGGGGTCTAAGACCTCATCGTCCTCTGCATCGTCTTCCACCCAGTCTCCTCCCTGACCTCCTCCTGTTCAGTCTGCACACTGCAAAAAGACGCGGCAGTGGGCACCTGTGTTTCGTCATCATCAGAGAGTCGGTGACTCTGCTGTGGTGGTATTCCCATGTCCTCTTCATCTGGAGACATAAGTGGTTGTGCGCCAGTGCATGGTATGTCTTCCTCCACTGGGGAAGGGCTAGGTGGACGCCCCTGGGAAACCCTGGAAGCAGAGTCTTCAAACAGAAGAAGAGACTGCTGCATAACTTGTGGCTCAGACCGCTTCCCTGATATGCTTGGGGGTGATGTGACAGACTGATGGGCTTGGTTTTCAGGTGCCACCTGTGCGCTTTCCGCAGAAGACTGGGTGGAAGACCATGTGGTGAACGTGCTGGAAGCACTGTCGGCCACCCAATCGATTAATGCCTGTACCTGCTCAGGCCTTACCATCCTAAGAGCGGCATTGGGCCCCACGAGATATTGCGGTACATTCTGCCGGCTAGTTGAGGGAGTTCGCTCCCTACTGTGTGCGCCTGGAGCCGAACGGCCACGTCCTCTACCAGCAACAGAGGCTCCACGGACACCACCACGACCGCGCCCTCGTCCCTTAATAGTATTTTTCTTCATTGTTGCGATTCAACTCGCACCACAATGAAATATATTATTTTTTATAAGCAAAATCCCCTCACTGGAATACTTTCAGTCTTTTGACTGTATGGATTACAGATGGAATGACTGTTATATGTGAGTACCGCTTTCTTTGACAGATTCTAGTATGGGTACATATATGTTTTCCCAACCCCAGCACATTAATTTGCTAATTCCAGATGTATGAAACGCAGGCCTAACTGTATCTAGTATATTGAACGCCAGATAAACTAACTTGGCCTTTTTTAAATAAAAAAATTCCCTCACTGGAATACTTTCAGTCTTTTGACTGTATGGATTACAGATGGAATGACTGTTATATGTGAGTACCGCTTTCTTTGACAGATTCTAGTATGGGTACATATATGTTTTCCCAACCCCAGCACATTAGTTTGCTAATTCCAGATGTATGAAACGCAGGCCTAACTGTATCTAGTATATTGAACGCCAGATAAACTAACTTGGCCTTTTTAAATAAAAAATTCCCTCACTGGAATACTTTCAGTCTTTTGACTGTATGGATTACAGATGGAATGACTGTTATATGTGAGTACCGCTTTCTTTGACAGATTCTAGTATGGGTACATATATGTTTTCCCAACCCCAGCACATTAGTTTGCTAATTCCAGATGTATGAAACGCAGGCCTAACTGTATCTAGTATATTGAACGCCAGATAAACTAACTTGGCCTTTTTAAATAAAAAAATTCCCTCACTGGAATACTTTCAGTCTTTTGACTGTATGGATTACAGATGGAATGACTGTTATATGTGAGTACCGCTTTCTTTGACAGATTCTAGTATGGGTACATATATGTTTTCCCAACCCCAGCACATTAGTTTGCTAATTCCAGATGTATGAAACGCAGGCCTAACTGTATCTAGTATATTGAACGCCAGATAAACTAACTTGGCCTTTTTAAATAAAAAATTCCCTCACTGGAATACTTTCAGTCTTTTGACTGTATGGATTACAGATGGAATGACTGTTATATGTGAGTACCGCTTTCTTTGACAGATTCTAGTATGGGTACATATATGTTTTCCCAACCCCAGCACATTAGTTTGCTAATTCCAGATGTATGAAACGCAGGCCTAACTGTATCTAGTATATTGAACGCCAGATAAACTAACTTGGCCTTTTTTAAATAAAAAATTCCCTCACTGGAATACTTTCAGTCTTTTGACTGTATGGATTACAGATGGAATGACTGTTATATGTGAGTACCGCTTTCTTTGACAGATTCTAGTATGGGTACATATATGTTTTCCCAACCCCAGCACATTAGTTTGCTAATTCCAGATGTATGAAACGCAGGCCTAACTGTATCTAGTATATTGAACGCCAGATAAACTAACTTGGCCTTTTTAAATAAAAAAATTCCCTCACTGGAATACTTTCAGTCTTTTGACTGTATGGATTACAGATGGAATGACTGTTATATGTGAGTACCGCTTTTGACAGATTCTAGTATGGGTACATATATGTTTTCCCAACCCCAGCACATTAATTTGCTAATTCCAGATGTATGAAACGCAGGCCTAACTGTATCTAGTATATTGAACGCCAGATAAACTAACTTGGCCTTTTTAAATAAAAAAATTCCCTCACTGGAATACTTTCAGTCTTTTGACTGTATGGATTACAGATGGAATGACTGTTATATGTGAGTACCGCTTTCTTTGACAGATTCTAGTATGGGTACATATATGTTTTCCCAACCCCAGCACATTAATTTGCTAATTCCAGATGTATGAAACGCAGGCCTAACTGTATCTAGTATATTGAACGCCAGATAAACTAACTTGGCCTTTTTTAAATAAAAAAATTCCCTCACTGGAATACTTTCAGTCTTTTGACTGTATGGATTACAGATGGAATGACTGTTATATGTGAGTACCGCTTTCTTTGACAGATTCTAGTATGGGTACATATATGTTTTCCCAACCCCAGCACATTAATTTGCTAATTCCAGATGTATGAAACGCAGGCCTAACTGTATCTAGTATATTGAACGCCAGATAAACTAACTTGGCCTTTTTAAATAAAAAAATTCCCTCACTGGAATACTTTCAGTCTTTTGACTGTATGGATTACAGGTGGACTGGTATTAGTAGGGGTGACACAAGCACACCCAAGTCCCTGATGTAGGATTTCTATGGCACAGACCACTATTACAAGTGATTAATGGACGTTGGGAGAGATTGTGCTGCAGCACTAGTCCCAAGATGGCCGCCGCCTATCAGCCCAGTAACATGTGCCACAAAATGGTCTGCACAACCTTTAAAAAAATAGCCTTGGACTGTGCTGCTAAATCGCTATTGGTCTGAATCCCAGGTGTAGATGTCTGACTTGTTTGGAGCTTTGAATGCACACTGTGGCAGCTTCTGCTGCAGCACTACAAGTCGCAAAATGGCGGCCGGCGGTCAGCCCAGGTACATGTGGATGGAAAATCACTCTGGCCACTCTAAAAATAGCCAATCCCTATCAAAAAAGCAGCTCAGCTGCAGTTGTTCAGATGAATCACAGGTGGAGGAGAGAAATTTGCTTCCAGTTATTCAATTATCCCTGCCTTTTCTCGCCCTAGCATCAGCTGCGTCTATCCCTGTTCTATTCACATCGGGAGTGAGCACGTCCCGACGTGCGCACAAGCTTATAAAGAGGCTGAGTCACATGCTGCACTCGGCCAATCACAGCCTTGCCAATAGTAGGCATGGCTGCGATGGCATCTTAGGGCAAGTAGTATGATGCATGTTGATTGGCTGCTTTGCAGCCTTTCAAAATGCGCCTAAATACATGCCGAACGACGAACCCGAACCCGAACTTTTTTGAAAATGTCCGGGTTCGGGTCCGGGTCCCGGACACCCCAAAATTCGGTACGAACCCGAACGATGCTCGATCTGTTCGCTCAACACTATTCGGGACATCACTATAAGTAACTTCAAAACATTTCTGGATAATTCTGCAATTCAGGAAACAGAGTTTCAAAAGCTCCCCTTCTTATTCTTGCAGAAGTTATTGAATACACCCAATAGAGATGCTGACGACGCTATCTGGCTCTAAGACATCTTCTCCAGCGTGAAACAAGGATTAGAGCCTGAAATCTGAAACGAATGTGGTCTGGCATCATCTTGGCAATCTTCAGAGGGAGCATCTGAGGGGTAAGTGACCTTCGGTTGTCTTTTATAGCCACTGTACTATTTGCTTTTTTTATCTTAAAAAATTTGAATACCGGATCCGTCCTTCCGTTTGAATACGGATGATAACGGATGAGACGGATCCACTATTTTGACGGATCTGGCAGACAGAACCGGCAAAAACGATCTCCGCTTACATACGGTTTGACGGATCCGTTATTTCTTTCTGGCGATGGAATAACGAATCCGGT
The DNA here is from genome assembly GCA_033119425.1 of Bufotes viridis. Lineage (NCBI taxonomy): Eukaryota > Metazoa > Chordata > Amphibia > Anura > Bufonidae > Bufotes > Bufotes viridis. Next base: position 240,171,851 of record CM065594.1, on the reverse strand, counting down.
GGATGAAAACATGTACAGTTACATGCGTTTTGATGGATCCAGCAGGATGTTCCCGCGTCTGAACTGCTTGCTGGATCACTCTGCCACAAGTGTGAATGTAGCCTGAATTTATTTCCCTGTCAGATATACAGCACAGAGGTATTTCACAGCAAAAAATGAGAATATGTCACCCCACAATCTAACAGATGGATTTACTGAATTTATTTTCCTGTCAGGTATGCAGCACAGGGGTATTTCACAGCAGACTTGCACTTCCTGTAAGTCCGCCCGGGTACAGGAAACCAAAGCTCCTGTACCCGTGGACCATACAGAGCTCGGCCACGCTACACCAGAGGTGGGGGGATTGGGAAATAGAAAGACATTTGGGGTGTGGGGCGGGGGACAGAATGACATGGGGTGGGAGAATGACAAGAAAAGGAGAGAGAATGACATGGGGGGGGGAGAGAATGACATGGGGGGGAGAGAATGACATGGGGGGGGGAATGACATGGGGGGGGAAGAGGATGACATGGGGGGGAGAGAATGACATGGGGGGAAGAGAATGAAATGGGGGGGGGGAAGAGAATGACATGGGGGGGAGAGAACTGTCGTTAGTTAAAGGGGTTCTGCAGTTTATTTAAACTGATCAGTAGGGGCCCGACACCCGGGACCGTCGCCGATCAGCTGTTTGAGAAGGCAGTGGCGCTGGCGGTAGAGCCTCGGCCTTCTCGCTGTTTACCGCAGGCGCAGTGACATCACGACTAGTATCACTGGCCTTGGCGGGGTTAAGCTCTGTTCACTTGAATGAAGCTTAGCCGCGCCCAGGCCAATAATACTAATCGTGACGTCACTGCGAGAAGGCTGAGGCGCTACTGCCAGCGCCGCTGCCTTCTCAAACAGCTGATTGGCGGGGGTCCTGGGTGTCGGACCCCTGCCGATCAGTTTAAATAAACTGCAGAACCCCTTTAATATGGCAGATCATATGGGTGGGGCATTGTGATGTCACATGGGGGAGGGGGGGCGGCAAACTTTTGCTTGCACATTATAGGAAAAAGCGCTGGTCTCTCTGGTGGCTTGGACTGTGGGAGTTCAGATAGACTGGTGCTTTTTTTCTACAGTGTGCAGGCACGGCCACCACGGCTGGATTACAGGGTAGTCATAACCATGGCAAACCACTTCCACAGTGGGCTTCACTGAATATGACTTTTTTAGTCTTTTTTTCAGTGAGCAACTGTAAATCTAATGGTGGAGCAAACAAACCTGTACGCCCAAAAGTTTGTTGCTCAACACCCGGGCTTCTTTTTGGCTAGGCCCGGTGGCTGGTGCAGCCGAGATGAGGACATTTTGGGGCCTCGGGCAGCACATAGACCTAGTCAAAAAACCTAGTGTCAGGCATTACTGGAGTGGGGACGTCCTCTACCAGACCCCACTTTACAGTACGGCCATGACACGTACCCGGTTTGAGGCCATCCAGAAATGCCTGCATTATTCAGATAATAGTACAGTAGTGTACAACCACATATGGGGTATTTCTGTAAACGGCAGAGTCAGGGCAATAAATATACAGTCTTGTTTGGCTGTTAACCCTTGCTTTGTTAGTGTAAAAAATGGGTTAAAATGGAAAATTTGGCAAAAAAATTAAATTCTCAAATTTCATCCCCATTTGCCAATAACTCTTGCGCAACACCTAAAGGGTTAACAAAGTTTGTAAAATCAGTTTTGAATACCTTGAGGGGTGTAGTTTCTTAGATGGGGTCACTTTTATGGAGTTTCTACTCTAGGGGTGCATCAGGGGGGCTTCAAATGGGACATGGTGTAAATAAACCAGTCCAGCAAAATCTGCCTTCCAAAAACCATATGACGCACCTTTCCCTCTACACCCTACTGTGTGCCCGTACAGTAGTGTGCGATCACATTTGGGGTGTGTCTGTAAACGCCAGAGTCAGGGAAATAAAGATACAGTCTTGTTTGGCTGTTAACCCTTGTTTTGTTAGTGGAAAAATGGGTTCAAATTTGGCAAAAAAATTTAATTCTCAAATTTCATCCCCATTTGCCAATAACTCTTGTGCAACATCTAAAGGGTTAACAAAGTTCGTAAAATCAGTTTTGAATACCTTGAGGGGTGTAGTTTCTTAGATGGGGTCATTTTTATGGAGTTTCTACTTTAGGGGTGCATGAGGGGGGCTTCAAATGGAACATGGTGTAAATAAACCAGTCCAGCAAAATCTGCCTTCCAAAAACCATATGGAGCGCCTTTCCCTCTACGCCCTACTGTGTGCCCGTACAGTAGTTTACGGCCACATTTGGGGTGTTTCTGCAAACTACAGAATGGGGGCAAAAAATATAACCCTTGTTCTGTTACTGGAAAGAATAGATTAAAATGGAAAATTTGCCAAAAAATCGAAACTCTGAAATTTTATCTCCATTTGCCATTAACTCTTGTGGAACACCTAAAGGGTTAACGACGTTTGTAAAATCAGTTTTGAATACCTTGAGGGGTGTAGTTTCTAGAATGGTGTCATTTTTGGGTGGTTTCTATTATATAATCCTCACAAAGTGATTTCAGACCTGAACTGGTCCCTAAAAATTGGGTTTTTGAAAATTTTTGAAAAATTTCAAGATTTGCTTCTAAACTTCTAAGCCGTGTAACATCCCCAAAAAATAAAATATAATTCCCAAAATGATCCAAACATGAAGTAGACATATGGGGAATGCAAAGTAATAACTATTTTGGAGGTATTACTATGTATTATAGAAGTAGAGAAATTGAAACTTGGAAATTTGACAATTTTTCCAAATATTTAGTAAATTTGGTATTTTTTTATGAATAAAAATGAATTTTTTTGACTCCATTTTACCAGTGTCATGAAGTACAATATATGACGAAAAAACAATCTCAGAACGGCCTGGATAAGTCAAAGCGTTTTAAAGTTATCACCACTTAGAGTGACACTGGTCAGATTTGCAAAAAATGGCCTGGTCCTTAAGGTGAAATAAGGCTGTGTCCTTAAGGGGTTAAGTAAGAAAGAGATGGGGGAATCTGCTTGGATCACAGTGTGATGTACCATTGGCGCAAATACGTGATAATAGTAAGAAGTTAAGAAGTAATATCAGGAATATGGTACAATTATATGTAATATATGTCACCAAGAAAAAAAGGACACCATGCATATGTGATGGAATTGTACAGGATTACATGAACTTTGGGATAAGGTACTTAACCCCTCAAGGATGCAGCCTTATTTGACCTTAAGGACCTGACCATTTTTTGCAAATCTGACCAGTGTCACTTTATGTGGTGATAACTTTAGAACGCTTTTGCTTATCCTGGCCATTCTGAGATTGTTTTTTCGTCACATATTGTCCTTCATGACACTGGTAATTTCTCTATTTCTATAATACATAGTAATGCCGCCAAAAAAAGTTATTAATTTACATTCCCCATATGTCTACTTCATGTTTGGATCATTTTTGGAATTCCAAAAATGTTTGGACCATTTTTGGAATTCCATTTTATTTTTTGGGGACGTTACAAGGCTTAGAAGTTTAGAAGCAAATCTTGAAAATTTTCTGAAATGATCAAAAACCCACTTTTTAGGAATTAGTTCAGGTTTGAAGTCACTTTGTGAGGCTTACATAATAGAAACCACTCATTCTAGAAAATACACCCCTCAAGGTATTCAAAACTGATTTTACAAATGTCGTTAACCCTTTAGGTGTTCCACCAGAGTTAATGGAAAATGGAGATAAAATTTCAGAATTTAAATTTCTGGGAAAATTTCTATTTTAATCCATTTTTTCAAGTCACCAGGCAAATGTTAACAGCCAAAGAAAACTCAATATTCATTACCCTGTTTCTGTAGTTTATAGAAACACCCCATATCTGTGTGGTCGTAAACTATTGTACAAGCACACAGCAGGGCATAGAGGGAATGGAGCGCCATGTGGTTTTTGGAAGGCAGATTTTGCCAGACTGGTTTCTAGACACTATGTCTAAAAACTGTCACATTTCCTAATGTACCCCTAGAGTAGAAACTTCAAAAAACTGACTCCATCTAAGAAAGTACACCCCTCAAGGTATTCAAAACTGATTTTAGATTTTACAAACTTAGTTAACCCTTTAGGTGTTCCACAAGAGTTAATGGCAAATTTCAATTTTTTGGCAAATTTTCAATTTTAATCCATTTTTTCCAGTAACAAAGCAAGGGTTAACAGCCAAACAAAACTCAATATTTATTGCCCTGATTCTGTAGTGTATGTGATTGTAAACTACTTTATGGCCCAGCGGCAGGGCTCAGAAGGAAAGGAATGCTATATGGTTTTTGGAAGGCAGATTTTACTGGACTGGTTTTTAGAAACCATGTCCCATTTGAAGCCCCCCTGATGCAACCCTAGAATAGAAACTCCAAAAAATTTACCCCATTTTGGAAACTACAGGATAAGGTGGCAGTTTTGTTGATACTATTTTAGGGTAAATATGATTTTTGGTTGCTCTATATTACACTTTTTTGGAGGCAAGGTAGCAAAAAATAGAAATTCTGAAATCTCACTTCCATTTGCCAATAATGGAGATGATGAGATAACAGATTGATTGGCACTATTTTAGGCGTGCATATAAATTTTTGATCGCTTGCTATTACACTTCTTATGATGTGAGGTGACAAAAATGTTTTTTTTACACCGTTTTTATTTAACTTTTTTTACAGTATTTACTTGAGGGGTTAGATCATGGGATATTTTTATAGAGCAGGTTTTTACGGACGCGGCGATATATAATATGTATACTTTTTTTAAGTTATTTTACTTTAACACAATAACAGCATTTTAGAAAAAATAATCATGTTTTATTGTCTCCATAGACTAAGAGCCATATATTTTTTATTTTTTTGTGCGATTGTCTTATGTACGGGCTCAGTTTTTTGCAGGATGAGATGGCGGTTTTATTGATACTATTTTGGGAGGCATACACCTTTTTGATAGCTTGGTATTACACTTTTTGTGATGTAAGGTGACAAGAAATGGCTTTTTTTACACCTTTTTTTGTTTTTGTTTTTATGGTGTTCACAGTGCCGCGCGTTCACAACTTGTACTACAGTCTGCCAGCGATGATCAATCACTGGCAGGCTGTAGATGCGAAATAAACCGCATCAAACAAGTATATCAGACGCTGTTTTGTTAACAGCGTCTGATATACCTGCTACCTGGTCCTCTGGTGGTCCCATTTGCTGGGATCGACCACCAGAGGACCAGGTAGCTATGTAAAGTTGCACCAAACACTACACTAACCCCCCCCCCCCTCACTTTTTAACCCCTTGTTAACCCCTTGATCACCCCATCTAGATTCCCTGATCACCCCCCTGTCATTGATCACACCCCTTGTAAGGCTCCACTCAGACGTCCATATGTGTTTTGTGGGTCCACGGATCCGCGGATCTGATCCACGGATCCGCGGATCCGCAGATCCTCAAAACACGGACACCGGCAAACAGAATTGCGGACGTGTGAATGGGGCATAAGGGTCCCTTATCACCGCTAGTTAGTTAGCTACTTGTTAGGTAGTTAGCGCCCAGCCCACCGCACCGCAGTCACTGATTTTGGCAGAGATTTTTTCATCCACATTGATCGATACGAATGAAAAAATCTGCGCCGTTCATTTTTTTTTTTTTCAGCCCAGAGGCTGAACGGAAAAAAAAAATCTCATTACCCGTATGCTCAATATAAGGAGAATAGCAGAAACTCCTAATGCTGGCCATACATGTAATGATTGCGGAGACCCTCAAATGCCAGGGCAGTGAAAAAACCTCACATGTGACCCCATTTTAGAAAGAAGACACCCCAAGGTATTTTGTGAGGGGTATGGTGATTTCATGTAAAATTTTATTTTTTGTCACAAGTTAGTGGAATATGAGACTTTGTAAAAAAAATATATATATATATCAATTTTTCTCTAACTTGTGCCAAATTTTTTTTTTTCTGTGAACTCGCCATGCCCCTCACGGAATACCGTGGGGTGTCTTCTTTCCTAAATGGGGTCACTTGTGGGGTATTTATACTGCCCTGCCATTTTAGGGGTCCTAAAGCGTGAGAATCCAAATGCGTAAAAATGCCCCGTGAAATCCTAAAGGTACTCGTTGGAATTTGGGCCCCTTTGCGCATCTTGGCTGCAAAAAAGTGGCACACATGTGGTATCTCCGTACTCAGCAGAAGTAGGGCAATGTGTTTTGGGGTGTATTTTTACATATACCCATGCTGGGTGAGAGAAATATTGCTATAAACGACAACTTTTAAAAAAAAATTATACAAAGTTATCAATTTACAGAGATATTTCTCTCACCCAACATGGGTATATGTAAAAATACACCCCAAAACACATTGCCCTACTTCTCCTGAGTACGGCGATACCACATGAGTGACACTTTTTTGCAGCCTGGGTGTGCAAAGGGGCCCTAATTCCAATGAATACCTTTAGGTTTTACACGGCTGCTCACAATTTAGCCCCACCCAAAATGCTAGAACAGTACAAACACCCCACAAATGACCCCATTTTGGAAAGAAGACACCCCAAGGTATTCGCTGAGGGGCATAGTGAGTCCATTAAAAATTGAACTTTTTGTCAAAAGTTAGCGGAAAGGGAGACTTTGTGAGAGAAAACAATAAAAAATCTATTTCCGCTAACTTGTGCCAAAAAAAAAATCTTATATCAAAAATGGAGGGGCACACAGTCCGGTCCCAATGAGCAGAGCCGCAAAAGATAAATGCAAAAAATCCTAATTTAATAAATTAGCATGTAATAGAAAATCTAACAATAAAACAATAAAAATCAATAAAAGTCAAATTGTACAAATACCGCAGACGCATAGGATATGGATGTCCAATGAATCCCCTATAGAGTGAGTCCTATTTAGGGGCGGTCTCCTGTGAATGAGACTAATACCACAAAATACAAATATGGCATAGGTATTGTGGTGCGTCTCCTCCTGTAATGTCCCGTTGAGCAGATGTTAAAGTTCTGGTATTATATTTCTTAATAATGAGTTTCACCCTATGGGTGCAGCAGATGTCGAGATATAAGTTGGTACATCAGTACATTACCACTCCTTAGTGCAGACGCCGGCCGATTTCACCTTCCTTGCACTCGCCCTTCCAGGACCTGCCGCGGCGTCCCACGTGGTCCCCTACGTCACACACGTGGCGTCCCACGTGACGCGGGCTTTCTTCTCTAATTGGTCCGGCTCGTATCCTCAGGTATTTGCACTTTGGGTATATGGCTTAGACGTCTTTCTGGCCTTAATGTAGATTCGCTCTCACTATTGCTGAACCCAGACGCGTTTCGGGACGCAACTTGTCCCTTCCTCAGTGGTAGCAATAGTGGGAGATTTATGAGAGCTTTCTTATAAAGGGGTCTGACGTAAGAGCAGAGTGTCCCATTGGCTATTAATTACCCTGCCCCCAATGTGGTTCGTCATTGGGTGTAATCCATGTCCGGCCTAAAATGCACATATACACATTACGTACGGAGGCCGAAGTAAAAACAATTAAAACATTTAATAAAACAAATGATAAAACGATTACAAAAGATCCAAATGACATCTTATCAAAAAACCTCTACGTGAATTTCTTATTATATGTCAGTTCATACGATCCTAGCATAGATGTGAATTCATACGATCTTAGCATAGATGTGAATGTCTAGGTACAGACGTGGGAGCACATAGGAGAGGAGAGATCGGCAAGCTGATAAACAGCCAGTTGCCGATGTCACGTCGCCCCTGGCTCCCAGGCCTTACAAAAAGCCGAATAGCTCCGTTTCCGCGTTGAGGCCCCTAGGAATCAATGTTTCGAATTCATATATTCTCCTAGATTCCTGCCTAGACATTTGTGCTATATAGTCTCCTCCTCTCCATGGTTTGACTACTTTTTCAACTGCTATAAAGCACAAAGAGCTAGGGTCACTGTCATGAACTTCTTTGTAGTGTCTAGACAGTGAATGTGTCATACAGCCCTTACGGATATTATTCATATGCTCTGCCACCCTCTTCTTAAAAGGTCTTTTCGTTCTACCGACATATTGACGGGGGCAGGGACATTGTAGGATATAAATTAATCCCTCTGAGTCACAGGTTAACATTTCTCTAATCTCCATACTGAATGAGTTCTGTGTGGAAGTGATCTTAGTGGTTCTACGGGCAAAGGAGGTTATCTTGCAATTGCAGCATCTATTGCATCTAAAAAAACCCTGTAGAGATAACCACGAAGACGCTTCTATAGTTTTCTTTTTCTTTACTGAGGGTGCCACCTTTAATCCGATGCTAGGGACCTTGGTATATGTAATTTTAGGTTGTTCCGTTAATAAACCCCCTATATACTTATCTTCTTGGAGGTGGCACCAATATTTCCTAATAATACCTTCCACCTTCTTATAATCTGATTGGAAAGGTAATATTAGTCTGATGTTATCATCCTTCGTTATTGCTTTATTTTTAAAGAAAGTCTCTCTGTCCATCTTATTCACTTTATTGAGAGCTTCTTCTAGTATTGTATCCGGATAGTCTCTGTCTAGTAATTGCTGTTTCAGAATTGCTGCTTCTACCTCAAATTGATCAGGTTTGGTACAATTTCGTTTGAGGCGTCTGAACTGACTAACCGGAATATTCGATAGCCATCTAGGTAGATGACAACTTGAATATCTCAAAAAGCCATTTTTGGCAACATCCTTCTGATATGTGCTACATACCAGCTTGGTCCCCTCAACACAGATGTTCAGGTCCAAGAATTGAATTGATTGTTGGCTGATAGTGGACGTAAACCTTAAGTTGAGTGAGTTCATGTTAACCTCTTCTAAAAAATTCATTAAAGCTTCCCTAGAGTCCCTCCATATGAAAAAAACATCATCAATGTATCGACGCCAGAGGACCAGACTCGTCCCCAGCTTGGGCCTGATATGTTGGGATTCCCACTGTGCCATGAATAAATTGGCGTAGCTGGGGGCGAATCTGGTCCCCATGGCCGTACCCCTTTGCTGCACATAAAAGTCTCCCTCAAAATAAAAATAATTGTGCTCCAAAATAAACCGGACACCCTCCAATAGGAAGGCCAGTTGAGTCTCCGATAGATGATCAGAGAGTTGTCTCCTCAATGACTCTAATCCCTGCGAGTGTTCTATAATAGTGTAAAGCGTATTCACATCTAGTGACCCCATGTGCCAATTGTCTTCCCACTCCAAACTCTCTACCAATTTGACGACCTCCGTGGTGTCCTTAACATAAGAGGGCATACATTTCACCACGGGTTGTAATAACTTGTCGATATATTGGGAGAGGTTGGAGGACAAGGAGTTAATCCCGACACTATTGGTCTCCCTGGTGGTCTGAAAGGGTCCTTATGAATCTTGGGGATACAGTAGAAAATGGGGATTCTTCTTTCTGTCCCCATTATAAATCTTTCTTCCTGTTCTAAAAGTAAACCCTCTCGCGTTCCCTTTTTACAATAAATCTGTAACTCTCTATAGAACTCCTCTGTCGGATCCGATTTCATTTTCTTATATGTGGTGGTGTCTTCTAACTGCCTCATACATTCTTCTAAATAATCCTTAGTGTTTAGAATCACTATCGCCCCACCCTTATCTGCAGGGCGGATAGTGAGGTTATTATTCTTCTGTAAATCTTTCATAGCTTTCTGTTCCTTGTGTGTCAAATTATTATATCTCTTGTACACTCGAAGTGCTCTAATCTCTTTTTCCACATTGTTTTTAAAGGTCGCAATTTCTGGACTAATCTCCTGTCTGGGATATTTTCTAGATCTCATTTTTAATTCTGTATGTACATATTGATCTGGAATCAATTGATCACCCCTTCCCATTGGGTTTTTCAGATAATATTTTTTCAAACATAATTTTCTAATAAATTTCTCCACTGCTATATGGGTGGAGAATTTATCCAAATTATGTGTGGGGGCAAATTTTAACCCTTTATTAAGTAGTGATAGTTGTGCTTCAGACAATACTGTTGTGCTCAAATTTACCACATTGTTAGAATCCTCTTTCAGTATCTTACACCGTTTCTTCTGTGAGTGTCTCCCTCTTCGTATTTGTTTGTTCTGTGTTTTTCGTGTCCTCCCTGATACTGATAGTTCGTCTGGTGATACCCCATCTGTGTGTGGTTCAAGTGTTGTCGTGGTTCTCTCTTCCCATAACGCTGTCTCAGGTTGTAATCGTGTGTTTGTCTTGTGTCTTCCCTTCGTTGTGGTGGTGAGTAGTGATGTTTGGTCATTCGCTCCCTCATCCTGTGATGGGGGGGCGTCTGATCTAAAAAAAGTGGAGAACTCAACATTTCATATCTATTATTGGTAGTCACATTGTATTGGCCAAGTTCCTTCTCATTCTCTGTGTAAGTGTCACCCCGTGTTCTTGTGTCTCCCTTGTGTATGTGTTTTTTATTATTGGTACTGCAGTTTTTGGATGTCTTCTCTTTCCCTTTTACAAATTCATCATCCCTTCCTTTCACCTGGCTACTGTCATAAGTGTCCTCTTCCCTGTGATAGTTAGAAGCCCCCCCATCCATTACAAAATTAAAATTGTGCAGTTTTTTAGTTTTTTTCAAAATTATTTCTCTTTCCACATTATCTAATCCTTTACAGATCCTCTCTTTCCATCTTCTAGTTTGTTCATCCTCTGCAAGTTGACTGATTTCTATCTTAAATGTTTCAATTTTCTCTGTCAATTCATTAGATATTTGCAAACGTCTTTTGATAATTAATTGAATCAGATTGCAGGATTGGGCCTTTAATAGGTCGTCCCATTCCTTATTAAATTCTACATGGCTCAGGTCTGCTGCTGGTGTTTTTGTCAGCATTAAACCTTTTGGTATATGTCCTTTTTCAAGAAACTGCGTCAACGATTTAATCTCCCATTTATTCTTTAGATGTTTAATCATAGTTTTCTCTAAATTGCTGAAAATTTCTTCCGCTGTCTTTGGAAGTGGTTCTACGTTGGTTTGATTAGCAAAATCAAATGATTCTATCTTTTTGCATTTCTGGTTCATATGGTCCCATATATCCATAACTATTGAACTCGGGTGCACAGACACAACGGGTAATAGGGATGAAAAGGACAGAGAAAATTTAGTGTCGGCACTCCTGTTCAACAGATGGAAATAGGTGCTCACCTCCGGGTTTACCCGCAAACCAGTACAGAGAGATATATATATCAAAAATGGAGGGGCACACAGTCCGGTCCCAATGAGCAGAGCCGCAAAAGATAAATGCAAAAAATCCTAATTTAATAAATTAGCATGTAATAGAAAATCTAACAATAAAACAATAAAACAATAAAAATCAATAAAAGTCAAATTGTACAAATACCGCAGACGCATAGGATATGGATGTCCAATGAATCCCCTATAGAGTGAGTCCTATTTAGGGGCGGTCTCCTGTGAATGAGACTAATACCACAAAATACAAATATGGCATAGGTATTGTGGTGCGTCTCCTCCTGTAATGTCCCGTTGAGCAGATGTTAAAGTTCTGGTATTATATTTCTTAATAATGAGTTTCACCCTAAAAAAAAAATCTTCTATGAACTCGCCATGCCCCTCACGGAATACCTTGGGGTGTCTTCTTTCCAAAATGGGGTCACATGTGGGGTATTTATACTGCCCTGGCATTTTAGGGGCCTTAAAGCGTGAGAAGAAAAATGGGTAAAATAGCCCTCCTAAAAGGTACTCATTGGAATTTGGGCCCCTTTGCGCATCATGGCTGCAAAAAAGTGTCACTCGTGGTATCGCCGTACTCAGGAGAAGTAGGGCAATGTGTTTTGGGGTGTATTTTTACATATACCCATGCTGGGTGAGAGAAATATCTCTGTAAATTGATAACTTTGTATAAAAAAATTTAAAAAGTTGTCGTTTACAGCGATATTTCTCACACACAGTATGGGTATATGTAAAAATACACCCCAAAACACATTGCCCTACTTCTCCTGAGTACGGCGATACCACATGAGTGACACTTTTTGCAGCCAAGATGCGCAAAGGGCACTAAAACCAATGAGTACCTTTAGGATTTCACAGGGCATTTTTACATTTGGATTCTCACGCTTTAGGGCCCTAAAATGCCAGGACAGTATAAATACCCACATTTTAGAAATAAGACACCCCAAGGTATTCCGTGAGGGGCATGTCGAGTTCACAGAATTATTTTTTTTTGGCACAAGTTAGCGGAAATTGATATTTTTTTTTTTTGTTTGTTTTTTTACAAAGTCTCATATTCCACTAACTTGTGACAAAAATAAAATTTTACATGAACTCACCATACCCCTCACGGAATACCTTGGGGTGTCTTCTTTCTAAAATGGGGTCACATGTGGGGTATTTATACTGCCCTGGCATTTTAGGGGCCCCTAAAGCGTGAGAAGAAGTCTGGAATCCAAATGCGTAAAAATGCCCTGTGAAATCCTAAAGGTACTCATTGGAATTAGGGCCCCATTGCGCACCCAGGCAGCAAAAAAGTGTCACTTATGTGGTATCGCCGTACTCAGGAGAAGTAGGGCAATGTGTTTTGGGGTGTATTTTTATATATACCCATACTTTGTGTGAGAAATATCTCTGTAAACGACAACTTTTTACATTTTTTTATACAAAGTTGACAATTTACAGAGATATTTCTCTCACCCAACATGGGTATATGTAAAAATACACCCCAAAACACATTGCCCTACTTCTCCTGAGTACGGCGATATCACATGAGTAACACTTTTTTGCAGCCTGGGTGCGCAAAGGGGCCCAAATTCCAACGAGTACCTTTAGGTTTTACATGGCTGCTCACAATTTAGCCCCGCCCAAAATGCCAGAACAGTAAACACTCCCCACAAATGACCCCATTTCGGAAAGTAGACACCCCAAGGTATTTACTGAGGGGCATAGTGAGTCCGTCTGAGATTTTTTTTTTTTTTTGCCAGAAGTTAGCAGAAATGGAAACTTTATTTATTTATTTTTTCCTCAGAAAGTGTCATTTTCCGCTAACTTGTGAAAAAAAATGAAATTATTCATGAACTCACCATGCCCCTCCGCGAATACTTTGGGGTGTCTTCTTTCTAAAATGGTGTCATTTGGGGGGTATTTATACTATCCTGACATTCTAGCACCTGAAGAAACATGACAGGTGCTCAGAAAGTCAGAGCTGCTTCAAAATGCGGAAATTCACTTTTTTGCACCATTGTTTGTAAACTCTATAACTTTTACCCAAACCAATAAATATACACTTATTGGATTTTTTTTATCAACGACATGTAGAACAATACATTTAGAGAAAAATTTATATAGAAATGTAGTTTTTTTGGAAAAATTTTACAACAGAAAGTGAAAAATGTCATTTTTTTTGCAAAAATGTCGCTAAATTTTTATTAATAGCAAAAAAAGTAAAAATGTCAGCAAGAATGAAATACCACCAAATGAAAGCTCTATTAGTGAGAAGAAAAGGAGGTAAAATTCATTTGGGTGGTAAGTTGCATGACGGAGCAATAAACAGTGAAAGTAGTGTAGTGCAGAATTGTAAAAAGTGGCCTGGTTATTAAGGGTTGAAAAAAAAAATTATCCGAGACCCACTTGGTTCTTGAAGATCCAGTGGGTCTGATGTCTGTATAATACAGTACTGTCCACTATATAGTGTGCTGTACTGTATTTTGTACTTTACAAAGTCCGATCATACTTCTGCCTTCAGCAGAAGTTAGATCAGACTTACCATTACCAAGGCAAGCAGGACCCCTCTAAAGGCGTCCTGCTGCCATGGTAACCATCACCCACTGCCAGAACAGAGCAGCGGGTGATGGGGAGGGAGGGGAGCCCCCTCCCTCTGTGCTTCCATCAAGAATCGGGGGCTGCAAGGGCTCAGCAGCCCCCGATTAACCCCTGTTAACCCCTTACATACAGCGGTCTGTACAGACTGCGGTATGGAAGGGGTTAAACTGCTGGCATCTGTACAAGCACATATGTCAGACGTTTTTAGCAGAGTTTCAGCAACGTGCTGACACTCTGCTAAAACCACTGGACCATCGTGGATTTTTAGAGAGGAGGTGGGCGGGGGATCATGATCCCGCCCGCCTGCAATGAGCGCTGCCCACTGCACCGCCTCCCACACCTCCCGCTGCACCGCCCACGACCCCCCTGCACAGCTTGCAGGCAGATCTCACATGGGTTAAAAATATAAAAAACCCACATAATTAAGTTTCTGATCCCCGCGGTCACAGACCGTGGGGATCAGAAATGTCAGAAAGCACTGCAAACCACAGGTATGAATTGACCTGCGGTTTGCAGCAATCGCCGATACGGGGGTGTTACAGGACCCCCCTGGGCATTGTGCCAAGGTGCCTGCTGATTGATTTCAGCAAACATCTTGTTTCGATCAGCGCCACCTGCGCAGCGGCGATCGGAAATTTGCAGGGTGTACAGGTACGCCCTTGGTCCTTAAGTACCAGGACGGCAGGGCGTACCTGTATGCCCTGCATCAGTAAGAGGTTACAATAATGGAAATGATTTTTCAAATTAAACTTGTAAAAAAAAATTTCTGTGTCTTACTTGGTGACACGCCAACGTCCATCCATTTGATAAAGCAGAAAACGTGACTCATCAGAGAAGGCAACTCAGCGGAGGTCCAACTCTGATACTGCAGGGGAAATTAAAGCCTTTTCTGCTGATGCAATTTAACTAACAGAGGGGCAGTGACCTGTCACGGTGCGGAGTGGGGAATACACTGCACACCGAACACAAGAAGGAGGGGGAAAAGGTACTAGGCCTGGAAACTAGGAACAAAGGAAAAGGTCACCACCTGGTAAGTCCCTAAACCGCACTCTGACTGCTAACAGTATGAACATTCCTCAATGGTAGGAATGTTCATATGCCGGAGCCTAACGCCCTGTCTCACCCTACAGAGCCCTGGAAACAGAAGGAACAGGGGACCCCCTCAGGCCTTGTACCAAAAGGGAAGGGAAAAAACACAATCAAACAATAGGAAGAAATGAAACTTAACACTAAAGTACGCTGACAAGCAGGAACTCAGAGGAGAACCAACACCAGCACTTCAGATAACATCACGTGCAACCAGTCTCTTAGATCTTCTAACCCCTGTCACTGTAGGGACTATGACTGTACCGCCCCTTCTACAGGTGGCCTCCGGACTCCCAGTACCGACCTTATCCGGATGAGCTTTGTGCAAGGCTTTTACCAGACGACTAGCATTGACGTTGGCCGCTGTAACTTGCATCCTCTCCTCTGGTCCGTAACCTCTCCAGTGAACGAGATACTAGAAGGATCTACGGAGAACTCGAGAGTCCACTATCCTGGTGATCTGAAATTCCAAATTACCATCCACCATGAGGCGGGGTAGGCAAGGAGAACGGTTCAACAGGTTCGACATATCTCTTCAACAATGATTTATGAATTTTCAAAGCCTGGGTTAATAATTGCAGTGATCTTATATTGTCCAATAAACCTTGGACCCAACTTCCAGGAAGGAAGTTTCAACTTAATGTTTCTTGTGGACAGCCACACAGAATTACCCACTCTCAGATCCGGACTATTCATATGTCTCCTGTCAGCCACACGTTTATACTTATTGCTTTTTTTTTCAGATTACAGTATTTAGAAGTTTCCACCAAATAGATGACAAAGAAGAGGAAAATCATTCCTCCTCCGGTATACCAGAAGTCTCCGTAACAGAAAATGTGCCAAATTGTGGGTGAAACCCATATGCCCCCAAAAATGGCTATTTATGGCAAACTCGGCTAAAGACAAACATGAAGACGATTCCTCCTGGTTCTCTGAGACAAAACATCTCAAATAGGTCTCCAGATTCTGGTTAGTGCACTCAGTCTGTCCGTTCGACTGAGGATGAAAGGTCGAAGAGAAGGAAAATTTTACCCCTATACGAGTACAGAACACCTTCCAGAATTTGGAAACAAACTGAGTCCCCCTATTGAACATCACATAATAAGGAATACCATGTAATTTCACGATGTTGTTGACAAACACTTGTGCAAGAGTTTTAGCATTAGGTAGACCAGGCAATGCTATAAATTGCGCCGATCAACAACCATCAAAATCACAGTTTTTTCTTCAGAATTAGATAAATCTGTGATAAAATCCATGGATGACTGAGTCCAAGGTCGGGACGGGATGGGCAACGGAAGTAAAGATCCTGAAGGCCAAGTACTAAAGCACAAGTACTACACGCTGACACATAGTTCTCAACACACTTGCGCAACACCGGCCACCAGAATCTACGGGAGATGAGATCAACAGTGGATCGGCTCCCAGGATAACCTTTGAGAACTGTACAGTGATGTTCCTCAAACACTTTGTGACTTAATTCAAAAGGAACAAACAACTTCCCCAGAGGACAAGAATCCGGAACATCTCCCTGGGCCTCCATCACCTCTGCCTCATGGCCGGGATATAGGGCGGATATAATTACCCCCTCAGACAAAAGGTGACGATAAAATTAAATCTGGTAAAAGCAATGACCATTTAGCCTGTCTTGGATCCCGACGTTTAGCCGACTCCAAGTAAGTCAGATTTTTGTGATTGGTAAGTACAGTAATAGGATGAATTTCTCCCTCCAACCAATGACACCACTCCTCAAATGCCAACTTGATGGCCAGCAACTCTCTATTACTCACTTCATAATTCATCTCTGCGGCTAAGAGTTTCGTAGAGAAAAATGCACATGGGAGCCATTTACTAGGTGAAGGACCCTGCAACAAGACTGCTCCTACCCCTACCTCGGATGTGTCAACCTCCACAATGAATGGCCGTGATACATCCGGTTGCACCACTATAGGAGCAGAAGCAAAACGTTCCTTCACCAGTGGGAAAGCTTGTTATGCTGCATCAGACCAGGTTGAGACATTCAAACCCTTCCTAGTCATGTCCGTTAAAGGTTTAACCACAGACGAGTAGTTCAAAATTTATTTATGGTAGTAGTTGGTGAACCCCAAAAACCGCATAAGTGCTTTCACATTTTTGGGTGGATCCCAGTCAAACACAGCACAGACGTTTTCTGGATCCATACGAAAACCAAAAGGTGAGAGACTGAGAGTAGATAACCCAGGAAATGCACTTCCTGAACTGCAAATACACACTTCTCCATCTTAACATACAATTTATTCTCTCTTAGGATCTGTAAAACCTGTCTCACGGGATCCTGATGAGTCTCCATCTCTGGAGAATAGGGATACTGGATAGTTCGGGTTCGTACTGAATTTTGGGGTGTTCGGGACCCGGACCCGAACATTTAAAAAAAAGTTTGGGTTCGGGTCCGTTGTTCGGCGATTTCTTCCCTCTTTCTGAAGGGCTGCACAGCAGCCAATCAGCTAGCGTTTTACTTCTTGCCCTAAGAAGCCATCACAGCCATGCCTACTAATGGCATGGCTGTGATTGGCCAAGTGCAGCATGTGACCCAGCCTCTATTTAAGCTGGAATCACGTAGCGTCGCACGTCACTCTGCTCTGATTAGTGTAAGGAGAGGATGCAGCTTCTGTGAGGGCGAGATTAGGCAGGGAAAAGTCAGCAAAAACACCTAATGAAGTGATTGATCTACAGCTCTGAATCATTCAACTTCTGCTAGTTAATTGCTCACTGGTTTTTAGGCTGCACAGAGCGTTTTTCTGTCACTTTTTTCTGGGGTGATTTTTATATTTTATTTTATATTTTTATATTTTATTAAGGGGTTAAATTCAATTGCCAAACTAGCAATCTCCTAAATCTGGTGTTCCAGCTCTGGCTAGCCAAGTGTAATACTGTCTGCTGTCTGGCAAAGGATAGATTTCTTTCTGTGGTGAAATTCAATTGCCAAAATAGCAATCCCCTAAATCTGGTGTCCCAGCAGTGGCTGGCAAAGTTTAATAGTGTCTGGCAAAGGATATATTTTGTTCTGGGGTGAAATTCAATAGCCAAAATAGCAACACCGTAAACCTGGTGTCCCAGCAGTGGCTGGCCAAGTTTAATAGTGTCCGGCAAAGGATAGATAATTTTCTGGGGTAAAATTCAATTACCAAAATAGCAATACTGTAAATCAGTGGTTTTAGCTGTGGTTGGCCAAGTTTAATAGTGTCCGGCAAAGGATTTATTATTTTCTGGGCTGAAATTCAGTTGCCAAAATAGAAATACAGTAAATCTGGTGTTCCAGCTGTGACTGGACAAGTTTAATAGTGTCCGTCATAGGATATATTATTTTCTGGGGTGAAATTCAATTGCCAAAATAGCAATACCATAAATCTGGTGTTCCAGCTGTGACTGGACAAGTTTCATAGTGTCCAGCAAAGGATTTATTATTTTCTGGGCTGAAATTCAGTTGCCAAAATATAAATACAGTAAATCTGGTGTTCCAGCTGTGACTGGACAAGTTTAATAGTGTCCGTCATAGGATATATTATTTTCTGGGGTGAAATTCAATTGCCAAAATAGCAATACCATAAATTAGCGGTTTCAGCTGTGGCTGGCCAAGTTTAATAGTGTCCGTCACAGGATACCGTATTTTTCGCCCATAAGACGCACCGGCCCATAAGACGCACCTAGGTTTTTGAGGAGGAAAATAACAAAAAAATATATTTTGAACAAAAAGGTGTGCTTTTTGGTGGGTTTTGAACTAATGGTGTTATGGGGGATCTGTGGATGGCACAGTTATGGGGGATCTGTGGATAACACTGTTATGGAGGGATCTGTGGATGGCACAGTTATGGGGGGATCTGTGGATGGCACAGTTATGGGGGGATCTGTGGATGGCACAGTTATGGGGGATCTGTGGATGGCACAGTTATGGGGGATCTGTGGATGGCACAGTTATGGGGGATCTGTGGATGGCACAGTTATGGGGGATCTGTGGATGGCACAATTATGGGGGATCTGTGGATGGCACAGTTATGGGGGATCTGTGGATGGCACAGTTATGGGGGATCTGTGGATGGCACAGTTATGGGGGATCTGTGGATGGCACTGTTATGGGGGATCTGTGGATGGCACTGTTATGGGGGATATGTGGATGGCACAGTTATGGGGGTTGGTGGATGGCACAGTTATGGGGGTTGGTGGATGGCACTGTTGTGGGGCATCTGTGGATGACACTGTTCTGGAGATCTGTGGATGACACTGTTCTGGAGATCTGTGGATGACACTGCTATGGGGGGGATCTATGGATGACACATGAATAGCATTTTATGCTATGTGTCATCCATAGACCTCCAGAACAGTGTCATCCACAGATCTCCAGAACAGTGTCATTCACTAAATGACCCCCCCAATAGCGGGGTCGGAGGGTATAATCAGCAGGCAGGGAGGAGGGAGGAGAAGCCGGCATCTTGCTATGCATTACAGCGGGCCCGGTGCAGTCACTCTATTCTGCTACACGGGCCCGCTAACTGCCGGAATCCTAACTGTGGGCACATGTATTGGTTTAATAAATCTTCTATATCCACTTTACTTACTACTCTACTAATGTCCCAGGCAAGAAGCAGGAGGCTGGGCCGGCGGGCGGGCACTGGCTGAGTAACTCACCATGTAATGCGCCTGCTCCACCGCCTTCATTCATAAAGTGGGCAGAGCTGGCACGTGACATAGAGAGTTACGCTGCCAGTGCCCTCCCGCCGGCCCAGCCTCCTGCTTCTTGCCTGGGACATTAGTAGAGTAGTAAGTAAAGTGGATATAGAAGATTTATTAAACCAATACATGTGCCCACAGTTAGGATTCCAGCAGTTAGCGGGCCCGTGTAGCAGAATAGAGTGACTGCACCGGACCCGCTGTAATGCATAGCAAGATGCCGGCTTCTCCTCCCTCCTCCCTGCCCGCTGAATATACCCGCCGACCGCACTGCGCAGCATGCGGTCAGCGTTACATAAGTGTGAACCCCCACTATTCGCCCCATAAGACGCACTGCCTTTTTTCCCCAACTTTTGGGGGGAAAAAGTGCGTCTTATAGGGCGAAAAATATGGTATATTATTTTCTGGGGTGAAATTTAATTGCCAAAATAGCAATACCCTGAATCTGGTGTTCCAGCTGTGACTGAACAAGTTTAATAGTATCCGTCAAAGGATAGATTTTGTTCTGGGGTGAAATTCAATTGCCAAAATAGCAATACCCTGAATCTGGTGTTCCAGCTGTGACTGGACAATTTCCCTAGTGTCCGTCAAAGGATAAATTTATTTCTGGGGTGAAAGTCATAACTCACAGAAAAAAGATGCACCACATGGATAAGCACCTGGCAACACTGGCTAATCCCTCACTCTGGTGTTAAAAGCTGAGAGATTCGCCAATATTTCCAATCAGGAACATATCGGAGCCCCTTTAAGCACCACTTCACGGTATCTCAGCATGACATGGGGTCCTACCACTAGACTACCTATGGTGTGTGAACAAGTTTTGAACAGGTATTAAGCAGCCTACAGCCCCCTCCCACTCACCTGCATTGCAGGACCAACAATGCAATGGGGAACAAATGAGGCCGCAAGCTACACCTACAACAGACCATGTGACACCGGCTTTTCACATGGTCTGTTGTAGGTGTAGCTTGCGGCCTCATTTGTTCCCCATTGCATTGTTGGTCCTGCAATGCAGGTGAGTGGGAGGGGCTGTAGGCTGCTTAATACCTGTTCAGACCTTGTTCACACACCATAGGTAGTCTAGTGGTAGGACCCCATGTCATGCTGAGAAACCGTGAAGTGGTGCTTAAAGGGGCTCCGATATGTTCCTGATTGGAAATATTGGCGAATCTCTCAGCTTTTAACACCAGAGTGAGGGATTAGCCAGTGTTGCCAGGTGCTTATCCATGTGGTGCATCTTTTTTCTGTGAGTTATGTGTTTATATATTTTCATCCGCACATGTTTTATTTTGTGTAGGATGTTTGTGTGGTGCTTGTGGTTCACGCCGGTATCCTCCATTGTATGCAATTTTTGCTGGGGATAGCCGTTCGCTGCGAACCACATGCGGAGGAACTGCCCCCCCAGTTAGAAACACGCCACAGTGTTTGGGGTTTGGAGCAGTCCCACCCATTTAGGCCACGTTTGTTTCTGTGATTCTGGGGTGAAAGTCAGTAGCAAAAATAGGAATACAGTAAATCTGGTGTTCCAGCTGTTGCAGGCCTAGTTTAAATATGTCCGTAAAAGGGTATATTTTGTTCTGGGGTGAAATTCAATTGCCAAAATAGCAATACCATAAATCTGGTGTTCCAGCTGTGACTAGACAAGTTTAATAGTATCCGTCAAAGGATAGATTTTGCTCTGGGGTGAAATTCACTTGCCAATATAGCAATACCCTGAATCTGGTGTTCCAGCTGTTGCAGGCCAAGTGTTAATCTGTAAAAGGGTATATTACACTCAGCGTGCATCTCCAAGTATATTTCTTTCCGTAAAAGGGTATGTTACAAAAAATTTTACATTACAATTGCTGAAAGCATAATCCTGTAAATCTGCACGCACTGTTGTGCATCTCACAGTGTATTTCTGTCCGTAAAAGGGTATATTACTCTCAAGGTGTATATACAAGTGCTGAGAGGGTCATCCTCAATAACTTCACACGCTACCGTGCATCTCCAAGTGTATTTCTGTCCGTTAAATTGTATATTGCACAAAGTGTTAGAATACAATTGTCACCGCCGGTTCTGGGAGACGGTCGGTCAGAGGTTCCTCCTTGCCTTGTGTATGACGTTCTTTGTTTTGGTTTCACTTTGCTCAGTTCCTTTCTCTCCCTCAACTGCCTCTTATCTTGATTAATTGGTTTGCTTTATATGCTCTCCCTTACTGCTTCTCCTTGCGGTTAATATTACTTCCTGGATGAGGTGTGTGCTGCTGGAGGATGCAGTTGTTTTGCTCTAAGATAAGTGCATTCCGTTTACTTTGTGTTTTGTTTGCTAGCTTGATTCTAGGTGACCCTGACTCCCTCCGTATTCTGTGCAGGGAGCCGGTGGCCGTTCCCCTCACTACTATAGGGAATTTAGCTGTCACTCAGTTATAGGTACGAGGGCATGTATTTGTCTACCACCGGGACCTGTACATGTGCATAGTAGTTTGGGAGAGTTCTTAGGGATTTATAGGGCCCTCCTATATTTTCCTTAGTTTGGGATCAAGCCAGTCTGTCGTTATTTATCAGTTCCTGCTAACTGTACTCCATCCCTGACATTATAAACCGCCATAACCGTCTCAAGCATGGATCTGGTTTCAGCCTTGATTGACCGCATGCAAGGTCTTCCTCTGGAGGTAGCAGATCTCCGTGAAACTGTTTCTCAGCTTCAGGTGACCGGTTCTGCTGGCGTTCATGGAGTTTGTTCCGAGCCTAAAATCTCTCTTCCGGATACGTTTTCCGGGGATAGTGAGAATTTTGTTTGTTTTAGAGAGGCTTGTAAACTCCATTTTTGCTTGCATGCCCATTCCTCTGGTGATGAGGAGCAGAGGGTGGGGATCATCTTCTCGCTGCTCTGGGATAACGCTCAGTCTTGGGCCTTTTCACTGCCAGCGGGGGCATGCTCCCTCTGATCGGTAGATTAATTTTTTTATATCCCTGGGTCAGATATATGATGATCCAGATCGTATTGCTCTGGCTGAATTGAAACTGCGTCTTTTATGCCAGGGTAAACAGTCCGCAGAGATATATTGTTCTGAATTTCAAAGATGGGCAGCTGATACTGGTTGGAATGACGCTGCACTCTTTAGAGTCTGCCATGTCTCTAGCTGTTCGTATTGACAGGCGTCTGAGAGAGAGAGAGGAGACTACCCATTCCTGTCATATTCAGCCCAAGGACACTGGAGTTGTCTCATGTAGTGCGCAGGGGTCTCACTCTGTCTCTATACCCTCCAGCTGGGTTTAGTTGCCTCTGATACTAGAGGATTCAGCCCTCAGAGGAGGGTATGTTTCTGTTATGGAGGTATTAACTATTTAGCTAATGTTTTCCCTTCTAGGAGGTTCATAGGGTTTTCTGAGGGTAATAAAAAGAAAAGGGAAAAGAAACCCTCTAAAAACTTTTCATTTGCTTCAATTGGCAAGGTTAATGCGGAAATTGAAGATTTGCCGTTTGCTTGTAGTTCCCGTTTTCTCCTACCTGCCAGGGTGGCGCTAGACAGCAAGAACACTGTTTGTGAGATTTTGTAGATAGTGGAGCAGCTGTCAAGCTCATTGATAGTCAATTTGATACAACACATGGTTTCCAGGTGTGCACTTTGGAAAAAGCTATACCTGTTTTTGCTATCGATTCCTCTCCACTTTCTCAAAAATCGTTAAAGGGCATAGTTCGCAATATCCGTTTGACTGTGGGTGACACTCATGTTGAGGATGTGTCATGTTTTGTCTTAAGCGGATTACCTACTCCTCTAGTGTTGGAGCTACCCTGGTTCACTAAACATAACCCCACCATTGATTGGCAAGCAAGGCAAATAAATGGTTGGAGTGAGTTTTGCAGAGAGAATTGCCTCACGGCAACTATCGCAGAGGTTTCTACCAAGACTGTACCTTCTTTTCTCTCGGAATTTTCTGATGTGTTTTCCGAGAGAGGCGTCCAGAAGTTGCCCCCTCACCGGGAGTATGATTGTCCAATTAATCTCATTCCAGGCGCCAAGCTGCCTAAATCACGACTATACAATCTCTCTCAACCATGCGTACTTATATCTATGAGAGCCTGAGAAAGGGACATATCAGACCCTCAAACTCACCTCTTGCCGCTGGTTTTTTCTTTGTTAAAAAAAGAAGAAGCTTCTTTAAGACCTTGTCTGGATTTCAGGGAGCTTAACCGTATCACGATTCTTGACCCCTATCTGCTTCCTCTGATTCCGGATTTGTTTAACCAGATTGTGGGGGCTAAAGTTTTTTCTAAGTTGGATTTAAGAGGGGCATACAACCTTGTCAGGGTCAGGAAGGGGGACGAATGGAAGACGGCCTTCAGTACCCCGGAGGGACATTTTGAGAACTTTGCTATGCCCTTTGGTTTGATGAATGCTCCGGTCGTCTTCCAACATTTTGTGAACAGCATTTTCCATCATTTAATGGGGAAATTTGTACTGGTGTATCTAGATGACATTTTGATTTTTTCTGATTTCAAGATACATCGGGACCACCTATGTCAGGTCCTGCTGATTTTGCGGGAGAATAAATTGTACGCTAAACTGGAAAAATGTGTGTTTGCAGTTCCAGAGATTCAATTTCTTGGTTTTCTTCTCTCCGCTTCTGGATTCCGGATGGACCCAGAGAAGGTCCGCGCCGTGCTTGATTGGGAGCTTCCTGAAAATCAGAAGGAGCTGATGCGGTTTTTGGGCTTTGATAATTATTATAGCAAGTTCATTTTGAATTATTCCTCTGTTGTTAAGCCACTCACTGATATGACTAAACAGGGGGTGGATTTTTCCTCATGGTCGGAAGAGGCGCTTCAAGCCTTCAAGCCTTTTCTAGTATTAAAGAGCGTTTTGCTTCCGCTCCCATTTTGGTACAACCTGATGTCTCTTTACCTTTTATTCTTGAGGTGGATGCCTCTGAGGTGGGGGTGGGCGCGGTTTTATCTCAGGGTCCCTCTCCTGCTAAATGGCGACCGTGTGCCTTTTTCTCAAAGAAGCTCTCAGCCGCAGAGAGAAATTATGATGTGGGAAATAGGGAGTTGTTGGCCATTAAATTGGCTTTTGAGGAATGGCATCATTGGTTAGAGGGAGCCAGACACCCAATTACCATGTTTACCGACCACAAGAATCTGGCCTATTTGGAATCAGCCAAGCGTCTGAACCCGAGACAGGCCAGATGGTCCTTGTTCTTTTCTAGGTTTAATTTTGTTGTTACTTTTCGTCCTGGGTTTAAAAATGTGAAGGCGGATGCCCTGTCATGTTGTTTTCTGGGAGGGGGGAACTTTGAGGACCCAGGTCCCATTTTGGCTGATGGGGTGGTCGTCTCTGCTCTTTATCCTGATTTGGGGGAAGAGGTTCAGGCAGCCCAAGCAGAGGCACCTGATCTTTGTCCTCCTGGGAGGTTATTTGTGCCGCTCGCTTTGTGACACAAAGTTTTTAAGGAGCACCATGACAGTGTTCTTGCTGGGCACCCGGGGAGTAGAGCCACAGTGGATCTCATTGCTCGCAGATTCTGGTGGCCAGCTCTTCGTAAGACGGTTGAGGGGTTTGTGGCAGCCTGCGCGACCTGCGCTCGTGCCAAGGTCCCTCATTCACGGCCATCGGGATCTCTCCTCCCCTTACCCATACCTTCCCGTCCTTGGACGCATCTGTCCATGGACTTCATTACGGACTTGCCTCGTTCCTCGTGGAAGACTGTGATTCTGGTGGTAGTGGACCGTTTTAGCGAAATAGCGCATTTTATTCCTTTTCCTGGGTTACCCAATGCTAAGACGCTGGCGCAAGCGTTTGTTGATCATATTGTTAAATTACATGGCATTCATTCTGACATTGTTTCTGATAGGGGCACGCAATTTGTTTCCAGATTCTGGAAGGCCTTCTGTTCTCACTTGGGGGTTCGCTTGTCATTTTCTTCTGCTTTTCATCCGCAGTCGAATGGTCAGACCGAACGCGTCAATCAGAATCTAGAGACATATCTGCGCTGTTTTGTTGCAGAGAATCAGGAGAATTGGTGTTCTTTTTTGTCCCTTGCGGAGTTTGCTTTAAATAACCGTCGTCAGGACTCCTCTGATAAGTCACTATTTTTTGGTGCATATGGGTTTCATCTGCAGTTTGGGACATTCTCTGGAGAGGGGTCTTGTAGTTTACCTGATGAGGAGAGATTTTCCTCGTCTTTGTCACTCATTTGGCAAAAGATTCAGGGTAATCTAAAGAAAATGAGTGAGAGATATAAGCGTGTGGCAAATAAGAGACGTGTGCCTGGTCCGGACCTGAATGTGGGTGATCTCGTGTGGTTGTCTACAAAGAATATCAAACTGAAGGTTCCCTCCTGGAAGTTGGATCCTAGGTTTATTGGGCCTTACAAGATCTTATCCGTCATCAATCCCGTTGCTTTCCGTCTTGATCTTCCTCAGATTTGGAAGATCCATAATGTTTTTCACAAGTCCCTACTGAAACCTTATGTCCTACCTACTATTCCTTCCTCTTTGCCTCCTCCCCCGATTTTAGTTAATGGTAATCTTGAATCTCAGGTCTCCAGATTGTGGATTCTCTTCAGTACCTCGTTCATTGGGAAGGTTATGGTCCTGAGGATAGGATGTGGGTCCCACTGGCGGACATTAAGGCCACTCGTCTCATCAGGGCTTTCCATCGGTCTCATCCTGAGAAGGTCAGTCCTGAGTGTCCGGAGTCCACCCGTAGAAGGGGAGGTACTGTCACCGCCGGTTCTGGGAGACGGTTGGGCAGAGGTTCCTCCCTGTCTTGTGTATGACATTCTTTGTTTTGGTTTCACTTTGCTCAGTTCCTTTCTCTCCCTCAGCTGCCTCTTATCTTGATTAATTGGTTTACTTTATATTCTCTCCCTTACTGCTTCTTCTTGCGGTTTATATTACTTCCTGGATGAAGTGTGTGCTGCTGGAGGCTGCAGTTGTTTTGCTCTAAGATAAGTGCATTCTGTTTACTTTGTGTTTTGTTTGCTGTCTTGATTCTAGGTGACCCTGACTCCCTCCGTATTCTGTGCAGGGAGCCGGTGGCCGTTCGCCTCACTACTATAGGGAATTCAGCTGTCACTCAGTTATAGGTATGAGGGCATGTATTTGTCTACCCCTGGGACCTGTACATGTGCATAGTAGTTTAGGAGAGTTCTTAGGGATTTATAGGGCCTTCCTATGTTTTCCTTAGTTTGGGATCAAGCCAGTCTGTTGTTATTTATCAGTTCCTGCTAACTGTACTCCATCCCTGACAACAATTGCTGAAGTCATAATCCTACATATTTTTTCACACGCTACTGTGCATCTCCAACTGTAAATCTGTCCATAAAAGGATACCTTTCATCCATGGCCTAAATACTAGGTCTACAATTGATATTCCCCTAAATCAGTGGTTACTGCTGTGCCTGGATTAGTGTAATATGGTACATAAATAAATAGGCAGATAGTGTTAGGTGCCTGTAAAAAAAAGACCTGCATTTGAAATCAATACATTGGGCCAAATATTTTTTTTCTTTTTGTGGTGCTTGGTGAACGGTAACAATAAGGAAAACATCTAGTAAGGGACGCGGACACGGTTGTGGTGGTGTTAGGGGACCCTCTGGTGCTGGGAGAGGACGTGGCCATTCTGCCACTGCCACACAAAGTAGTGAACCAGCCACCTCAGGTCCGGAACCTGCCAGAATTTATAGCGATATTTGGTGGGGCCCAATGCCATTCTAAGGATGGTAAGGCCTGAGCAGGTACAGGCATTAGCCGATTGGGTGGACGACAGTGGATCCAGCATGTTCACAACATTCTCCCACCCAGTCTTCTGCAGAAAGCGCACGGATGGTGCCTGAAAACCAAGCCCATCAGTCTGTCACATCACCCCCATGCATATCAGGGAAACTGTCTGAGCCTCAAGTTATGCAGCAGTCTCTTATGCTGTTTAAAGACTCTGCTGGCAGGGTTTCTTAAGGGCATCCACCTAGCCCTTCCCCAGCGGTGGAAGACATAGCATGCACTGACGCACAACCACTTATGTTTCCTGGTGATGAGCACATGGGAATACCACCTCATCAGAGTCAGCACATCTCTGATGATGACGAAACACAGGTGCCAACTGCCGCGTCTTACTGCAGTGGAACAGTAGGAGGTCAGGGAGGAAGACTGGGTGGAAGACGATGCAGAGGAAGATGAGGTCATAGACCCCACATGGAATTAAGGTCGTGCCTCTGAATTTCATAGTTCAGAGGAAGAGGCAGTGGTGAGACCAAGCCAACAGCGAAGCAGAAGAAGCAGCAGGGGGCAAAAGCAGAACAGCCGCCGCCAAGAAAGTTCGCCTGCTACTGGCCAGCACCACAAGGGACCCAGCACCCCAAAGGCAGCTTCAAGGAGTTTTCTGGCATGGCACTTCTTCAAACAATGTGCTGACGACAAGACCAGAGTGGTTTGCATGCTGTGCCATCATAGCCTGAAGCGAGGCATTAACGTTCTGAACCTTAGCACAACCTGCATGACCAGGCATCTACATGCAAAGCATGAACTGCAGTAGAGTAAACACCTTAAAAACAAGGAACTCACGCTGGCTCCCCCTGCTCCCTCTTCTGCTGCTGCCTCGGCCTCTTCCTCCGCCTCGGGAGGAATGTTGGCACCTGCCGCCCACCAAACAGAGAATGTGCCACCGACACCACCACCTGCGTCACCAAGCATCTTTACCATGTCACACGGCAGCGCTCAGCTCTCCATCTTACAAACATTGAGGAAAAGCGTAAATTCCCACCTAGCCACCCTCGAGCCCTGGGCCTGAATGCCAGCATTTCTAAACTACTGGCCTTTGAAATGCTGTCATTCAGGCTGGTGGAGACAGACAGCTTCAAACAGCTGATGGCTATGGCTGTCCCACAGTATGTTGTTCCCAGCCGCCACTACTTCTCCAAGAGAGCCGTGCCTTCCCTGCACAACCAAGTATCTGATAAAATCAAGTGTGCACTGCGCAACGCCATATGTGGCAAGGTCCACCTAACCACAGATACGTGGACTAGTAAGCACGGCCAGGGACGCTATATCTCCCTAGCTGCACACTGGGTAAATGTAGTGGCGGCTGGGCCCCAGGCGGAGAGTTCTTTGGCGCACGTCCTTCCGCCGCCAAGGATCGCAGGGCATTATTCTTTGCCTCCTGTAGCCTCCTCATCTTACTCCTACTCCTCTTACTCCTACTTTCAGGCCAGTCTGTTAGTACGCTCCTGAGAGCATTCCCAAATGTCACAGGGGAACAAGTGGAAGCCCAAGGCGAACGCAGAGGAGGAGCAAGAGGTCGCCAACGCAGCTGTGTCACGGCCATCTCCTCTGAGGGCATGGTTAGCATTGCAGAAATGTAGAAAAGTTTTGTCACCACGCCACAGCTAACTGCACCACCACCTGATACAGAACGTGTTAGCAGGAGGCAGCATTTCACTAACATAGTTGAACAGTACGTGTGCAGACCCCTCCACGTACTGACTGATGGTTTAGCCCCATTCAACTTCTGGGTCTCCAAATTTTCCACGTGGCCAGAGTTAGCATTTTATGCCTTGGAGGTGCTGGCCTGCCCGGCGGCCAGCGTTTTGTCTGAACGTGTATGCAGCACGGCAGGGGGCGTCATTACTGACAAACACAGCCTTCTGTCCACAGCCACCGTGAACAAGCAGACGTTCATAAAAATGAACCAGGCATGGATCCCACAGGACCTGTCCATCCCTTGTGCAGAATAGAGATTTATAACTGCCTCCCACTCAACCATATATTCTTGTACTCCGGGGCACTTTCTTTATTGAATCCTCTTTTTTTAATTTTACCATTATATTGCGGTGCAACCAAAAGTTTAATGAACCTCTCCTCCTTCTAGGTGCCAGGGGCCTTATTTTCTGAAAGTGGCCTGTTCCAGTGGTGGGTGACATGAAGCCTGATTCTCTGCTATGCGACCTCTGTCCTCTGGCTGGGTGCTGTGGGCTAAATATCTGGAACTGGCCTTCTCTATTGCTGGGTGACATGAAGCCTGATTCTCTGCTATGCGACCTCTCTCCTCCGTCTGGGTGCCAGGGGCCTAATTATCGAAAAGTGGCCTTCTCCATTGGTGGGTGACATGACGCCTGATTCTCTGCTATGTGATCTCTGTCCTTTGTCTGGGTGCTGGTGCCTAAATAAATGAAAGTGGCCTTCTCCATTGGTGGGTGATTTGAAGCCTGAATTCTCTGCTATGGGACCTCTCTCCAATTGATATTTCTTAATTTTATTTATTTCATTTTAATTTATTTCATTATCCACATTTGTTTGCAGGGGATTTACCTACATTTTGCTGCCTTTTGCAGCCCTTTCCTGGACTATTTTACAGCCTTTTTAGTGCCCAAAATTTCGGGTCCCTATTGACTTCAATGGGGTTCGGGATGAAGTTTAGGTCGAGTTCGGATCCCGAACTCGAACATTCGGCCGTACTTCTCGAACCCGAACACCCAGGTGTTCGCTCAACTCTACTGGAGAATAGATTAGTATGTCATCCAGATACACAACAACAAACCTCCCCACCAGATGATGAAAGATATAATTTACAAAATGCTGGAAAACCGCAGGAGCATTATTTAACCCAAACGGCATGACCAGATTCTCAAAGTAACCCTCTGGGGTATTGAACGCCATCTTCCATTTATCCCCTTCCCTGATCCTGACCAGATTACATGCCCTCCTTAAATCCACCTTGGCACCAACAATCTGGTTAAAAAAGTCAGGAATCAAAGGAAGGGGGTACGGATCACAGATCGTAACGGAAGTCCAGACATGGCCTAAGAGTTCCGTCTTTCTTCTTTACAAAAAAAAACCCTCCCGCCACTGGGGACTTGCATGGCCGCTCTTTCGGATTCAGAAAGGTTATATAGCCTAGATTTTGGCAACTTTGCTCCAGGAATAAGATTGATAGGACAATCATATTCCCGAGCTGAGGGTAACCCCTGGCAACCACTATCAGGGAATACATCAGAAAAATCAGAGATGAAGGGGGGAACAGCGTTAGTGGTCAAGACAGAAAGGGATGTATTAAGGCAGTTGTCCATGCAATAATTTGCTCAATCATGGTAAACCCAGAACCAACGGAGCAGGCAGACCCTCCAGCACAAAACACAAAATGGATTCCTGATGAAAATCACCCACCCTTAAATGGATGTCCTGCACCATCTGTGACAAAAATTTCTGAGTAAGTGGTGCGGAGTCTATTGCAAACACAGAAATATTTTTCTCTAATGCACTTGTTGTCAACCCATGCAAACGGATGAACTGACCATCGACTAGGTTAACCCCTTTCCCACTGTCAATGAACTCCTCAATTCCCACAGTTCTGGACTTTAGTGCCACCTCGGCAGACAAGAGAAATCAGGTAATACCAGTAAATGACAAAAGTAAGTTCTCTGACTCCCCACCCACACCACCAAGAGTAGGATGGGAATTAGACCTTTTTTTTCCTTTTCACCTTGACGCTGAACGTAAGGACAAACATTAATAAAATGTGCTCTTTTTCCACAGAAAAAAACATACTCCCTTCTTATGACTAATACTCTTGCAAGTAGGTGCAGGGGTAGCTCCCCCTAACTGCATAGGTTCTTCACCAAGCATAAACTCAGGAGTCTCTCCACCCAGAGTGTCAGAGGAAGCCGCCATATTATATGACTATATGATCTCGTCCTGAGAGTGAGGAACCTCAGATCTCTCTCTCAGGCGTCTATCTATACGTACAGCAAGGGACATAGCCGCTTCCAATGACTCAGGATTTTCGTGAAAAGCTAACGCGTCCTGTAGATTCTCGGATAATCCCTGGCAAAATTGGCTATGGATAGCTGGATCATTCTATTTCTAATTTCAGAGCAATAGATTTCTGCTGAACGCTCTCCCTACCATAAACCACGTAACTTGGTCTTGGCCAGGGAGCTCCACTCCGGGTCACTGTAAATAAGACCTAGAGCTCGGAAAAAATCATCTACCGACCGGAGGGACAGTGATCTGGTCGGTAGAGAAAAAGCCCACAACTGAGCATCCCCTTTAAGCAACAAAATGATAATACCAACAAACCAGCGGGCATAACTTAAAGTACAATTTACACAACTCTCTGAACCGAATGAAATTCTCGCTTCCCCCTGAAAATTGGTCTAGGAGTGCAACTTTAGGTTCAGGACAGGCCTGGTAACTACTACGGGCACCAACAGCCTTTGATCCCTGGAACTGCATCTGGAGGTCATCTACCTCCAAAGACAGACCCTGCAATTGTCCAGCCAGTGCAGCAATAGAGTCCATAGCCTCACTGACACAAACAAAAATGACGCTTTGTGGTGGATGATAATGTGACGGTGGGGTGTGGGGAATACACTCCACACCGAACACAAGAGGGAGGGGGAAAAGGTACTAGGCATGGAAACTAGAGAAAATGGAAAGGGTTACCACCTGGTAAGTCCCTAAACCGCACCCTGACTGCTAACAGTATGAACAGACCTCGATGGTAGGAATGTTTATACGCCAGAGCCTAAGACCCTGTCTCACCCTACAGGGCCCTGGAAACAGAGTCGGGACAACAGGTGACCTGTTCCTTCCCAGCCTAATACCAAAAGGGAAGGGAAAAACCACAAACAATAGGAAGAAATGACAACTCCGAAGTATGCGGACGAGCAGGAACCTCAGAGGAGAACCAACACCAGCACTTCCACCGCTAAAAGGAGCTATCAACCGCATAGCCTGATGGGTTAGGCCAGACTAAATAGGAGTTGAAATGACCACTTAATCTACACCTGAGACAAGAGGTGTGGTCTTGACCAGCAACAACATTGAGCAAATTGAAATCAAAGGGACTGTCAGATAACATCACTTACAACCAGTCTCTTAGATCTTCTGACCCCTGTTATTGGAGGGACCGTGACATGACCATCCGTCTGCTTCAGAGCCCCGTACACAAGTGTGGTAGCCCCCTGGCTCCACTGTGGCATGTCGGTCTACCCTCGGACACATTCATTTACCGACATTCACCACTCACACCAATGGCACATGGTGCTCTACAGTTTCTTTCTCCACAGCACTAATTCACAATAGTGACATTTGTCCACTCACAATACCCTTTCACCACAGCAGAACACGAACAGTTCACAGTGATGTCGCGAACATAAAATTTTCCGTTCGCAAACGCGAACTTCCACAAATGTTCGCGAATCGCCATAGACTTCAATAGGCAGGTGAATTTTAAAACCCACAGGGACTCTTTCTGGCCACAATAGTGATGAAAAAGTTGTTTCAAGGGGACTAACACCTGGACTGTGGCATACCGGAGGGGGATCCATGGCAAAACTCCCATGGAAAATTACATAGTTGACGCAGAGTTGGGTATTAATCCATAAAAGGCATAAATCACCTAACAATCC
The DNA here is from genome assembly GCA_033119425.1 of Bufotes viridis. Classification (NCBI taxonomy): domain Eukaryota; kingdom Metazoa; phylum Chordata; class Amphibia; order Anura; family Bufonidae; genus Bufotes; species Bufotes viridis. The sequence goes on along the minus strand of CM065594.1, from coordinate 240,138,901 downwards.
AAAATTTTTTTGAAGAACGTGGTTAAAAACATCCAGTGTGTGTATACGATCAGGTATGATGTTGTATTGATCAGGTAGTGTAAGGGTTACGCCCGTTTTCACAGACATTGATAGACCAAACTCCCCTTTTAATGCACCGCAAACAACCGCAAACAGTCCATTTGCACAACCGTAAACTTCCCATTTGCACAAGGTTGAATACCAAGCTAGCCATGTCCCGGTGATGTCATTGAAGGTTTCTTCCTCCACCCAGCCACGTACAACACAAAGGGTCCCCGAAAAGGGGAATTGAATTGATTTTTCGAACTGGGAGATGGTTAAAAAATGCTGGCTCCCTCCCCTTTTGTTTTAATCCACGGTCACTGCGTCTGCGCCGTGCAATTTACTCTCACACCCGATATGACTGTTATTTTCTGTAGTTCTCTTCTCATCAGTTTAATCCCTGTTACGTCCCCAATCTGGGGTCCATTTATTGAATAGATTTTTCGAACGGGGAGATGGTTAAAAAAACGCTGGCTCCCTCCCCTTTGTTTTAATCCATGGTCATTGCGTCTGCGCGTGCAATTTACTGTCCCACCCGATATGTGGTGTCTTAACTAGTACTATTTGTATCAGTTTAATCCCTGTTACGTCCCATATCAGGGATTGCCTTTTGTTAAAAAAAATGTAGGCCGAGTAACTTCGACTGCCTTCACAGTGACAGACCAAACTCTCATACACCAAACTGAATTGATTTTAGGAATCGGGAGATGAAAAAAGCAGCTTGGTCGGTCCTCTTACTCCCAAATTAGGGCACTGCGCGTGCACAGAGCAATGTGCTGTGACACCCTATATGAGTGGTGTCTTAACTAGTACTATTCCTATCAGTTTAATCCCTGTTACGTCCCATATTAGGGATTGCCTTTTGTGGAAAAAATTTTTGTCCGGGTACCTTCCACTGTGGTGTCCCAATAGCGACAAATTTTTTGAAGGCCTCAGACTCCACCAGCTGGTATGGTAAAAGCTGGCGGGCTAAGAGTTCAGTCAAGCCAGCTGTCAGACGCCGGGCAAGGGGGTGACTCTGTGACACCTGACTGTGGGCAGATGAGATGGAACTGCTGAAGGTGAGAGGCGGAGTGGCGGGTGGTTGAGAGGGGGCAAGGAGGACAGCAGTGGTTGACATGGCTGAAGATGCTAGACCAGGAGGAGGATGGTGGATTTGAGTTTGTGTGCTGCTTGTACGCATGTGTTGATCCCATTGGCGTTTGTGATGTGAGATCATGTGCCTTCGCAAAGCAGTTGTACCGAGGTGGTTGTTGGACTTCCCACGACTCAGTTTTCTTTTGGCACAGGTTGCAAATGGCATTGCTGTTATCAGAGGCAGACACACAAAAAAAATGCCACCTCTGAGCTTTGCAATGACGGCATTCTGGTGGTGGCAACAAAATGCGTTGACTGGCATGCTGTCTGGCTGACCCCGGGTGCCGATACATGGTGTCTGACTGTGCCACTAACTCCTTGCGACGACCTCCCCCTGCTTCCAACTCGTCTCCTCCTTCTCTCTGTCTCCCTTTCTGAACTCTACCCCTCTTCTTCTCTTCGAGCAGGCACCCACGTGGCATCCGTGGACACATCATCATCATCCACCGCTTCACTTGTAACTGACACCTCAGCAAAAGAAGGAGCGGCGGGTACAACATCATCATCATCATCACACTGTACGTCCATGTGTGTAATCCTGCCTGACTGAGACATATCCTTGTAAGCTACATCATCTGGCAATAATGGTTGCGCATCACTAATGGCATCCAACTGATGTGTAAATAACTCCTCTGATGGATCAAGGGAAGCGGCTGTGGTGGCTGTGGTGGTAGAGGTGGTGGTGGCGGCGGGCGGGTGCGTGGTAACTTGAGAGCAGGTGACCGAAGCTGAGCTGGAGGACAATGGTGCGTCAAGGTTCTTAGCGGAAGCTGTTGAAGATTGGGTGTCCTGTCTAAGCCAGTCAACTATGTCCTCAGAATTTTTCGGGTACGTGGCCTCTGAACACTGGGCATCATTCCAGGGCCAGTGGAAATCACAGCACCACGACCACGACGGCTCCTGCGGGGTGGCCTGCCTCTGCCTGTCATTTCTTTTTTAGATAAGTGGTACTACGCGTGTTAGTACTGTGCCACCCGGTATGAGTGTTGGGCACTAGCAGAGGGCACACTACAGTCTGTGGGCCTGACACACACACACTGGCCGGGAGGCAACTGAAATTAGATTAAAGTGTACAGATAAAATGCCTTATTTTAAGGCAAAGTCCAGTGCCACACGGTATGATTGATGGGCAGCACTGGGAGAGGGCACACTACAGTCTGTGGGCCTGACACACACACACTGGCCGGCAGGCAACTGAAATTAGATTAAAGTGTACAGATAAAGTGTCTTATTTTAAGGCAAAGTCCTGTGCCACAAGGTATGATTGATGGGCAGCACTGGCAGTGGGCACACTACAGTCAGTGGAAGTGGGCCTGACACACGCTGGCAGGCAACTAACCTTAGATTAAAGGGTAAAAATGAAATGCCTTATTTATCGGCAAGCTACTGTGCCACCCAGTATAAGTGGTGGGCACTGGCAGTGGGCACACTACAGTCAGTGGAAGTCAGCCTGATACACACTGGCAGGCAACTAACCTTAGATTAAAGGGTAAAAATGAAATGCCTTTTTTATGCAAAGTCCTGTGCCACCTGGTATGAGTGGTGGGCACTGGCAGTGGGCACACTACAGTCAGTGGAAGTGGGCATGACACACACTGGCAGGCAACTAACCTTAGATTAAAGGGTAAAAATAAAATGCCTTTTTTTGATGCAAAGTCCTGTGCCACACGGTATGAGTGGTGGGCACTGGCAGTGGGCACACCACAGTCAGTGGAAGTCGGCCTGACACACACTGGCAGGCAACTAACCTTAGATTAAAGGGTAAAAATTAAAAAATTTTATGCAAAGTCCTGTGCCACCCGGTATGAGTGGTGGGCACTGGCAGTGGGCACACTACAGTCAATGGAAGAGGGCCTGACACACACTGGCAGGCACCTAACCTTATATTAATGGGTAAAAATGAAATGCCTTATTTATCAGCAGGCTACTGTGCCACCCGGTATGAGTCTTGGGCACTGGCAGTGGGCACACTACAGTCAGTGGAAGTGGGCCTGACACACACTGGCAGGCAACTAACCTTAGATTAAAGGGTAAAAATGAAATGCTTTTTTTTATGCAAAGTCCTGTGCCACACGGGATGAGTGGTGGGCACTGGCAGTGGGCGCACTACAGTCAGTGGAAGTGGGCCTGACACACACTGGCAGGCAACTAACCTTAGATTAAAGGGTAAAAATGAAATGCCTTTTTTTGATGCAAAGTCCTGTGCCACATGGTATGAGTGGTGGGCACTGGCAGTGGGCACACTACAGTCTGTGGGCCTGCAGCTCCTCACACACGGACAGGCCAGGCAACTGCAATATATATATGGAGAAAAAAAAAAAACAGACTAATGTAGCAGCCCTAAAAAGGGCTTTTTGGGGTGCTGTGACGCTGTCCTTACAGCAGATGAGTCTGTGGACACAGAACACTGGCCTAGCTAACGCTTTCCCTATGAATTCAGAATCATCAGCACAGCAGCAGCTGCAGTCTCCCTGCTCTCACTAACATGCAGCTTCAGACGGAATCTAAAATGGAGGTGGTAAGGTGTGGGAGGGAGGGTGCTGATTGGCTGGAATGTGTCTGCTGACTGTGAGGTACAGGGTCAAAGTTTGCTCAATGATGATGTATAGGGGGCGGACCGAATATCGCATATGTTCGCCCGCCGCGGCGAACGCGAACAAGCTATGTTCGCCGGGAACTGTTCGCCGGCGAATAGTTCGGGACATCTCTATTCACAAACTGTACAGTTTCAGAAATACCGTTTTGCAACTCTGATAAATCACCACTTTTAATCATGACAGCAACAAGGGATATGTGAGTAGACAGCTTATCACACACCTTATATACCCACCAAGCCAGCTCACCACACGTGAATTCCTTCATGAGCTATGCACTGCTGACATTAAAAGTAGGAAGTAGTCGTAATAGCGTGACTGGACTGTTTATATTAAGAACAATATACAATCATGGTAGAAAGTAAATATCTGTCTCTCACTCTTCCTTTGGTTCCCTTGTCCATTCTGCTAGGCCTACTTAGAAGAAAATCTATGTAACAAAGATGGCATTTGGGTGTTAATTTATGTATGAAGGGTGTTCATGTGGATATTTTGTAGATAATTGCTTGGCTAAAATGCAATAAAAAAAACTATTTTATGATTGGGGGAAAGAGGAGACATCATGTGTGCCTGGAAAAAGAGGTAATCTTACATTACTTGCAAAACAAGTGCTGAGGATAGGCAAATATTCTAACCAACTGCAAGTTTTCCCAGAGTTTGAAGTAATTTCTGGACGATTAAAAGTAAATTACAAAATGTAGCAAGCTGTACTAGAAAGCTGCACTGTTTTCATGTTGCAAGTGGAGAAGTCCTCTGCAGCACAATGTCATGATCCAGGGAGTTATTCTGATTGCCTGATTGGGGTCAGGAAAGATTTTTTTCTCTACTAAAGTGGGGAAAATTGGCTTCTACCTCACAGTTTTTTTTGTTGCTTTCCTCTGGATCAACGTGCAGGATAACCGGCTGAACTTGATGGGCAGATGTCTTTTTTCAGCCTTATAAACCATGTTACTATGTAATGGCATTCTATACAGGAACAGGAAATGGTTGGCTCCAGTGTTGATGTCACTACTCCTAGTTATTGACTGTCGTTTTGTGTCCAAATAATACCAATATATAAAAAAACTAAATCTATTAATTTGCTTCCACAAGTTAGTCTTATCATGGAGGGGTTCTGTGCATCAAAATCAAAATCTACATCCAATGTCCACATGGTACCTGACTTACAAAAGTAGTCAGACTATAGACATTAATGTAAAAGATGTCTTTGAGCAAAACAGTCTCCCTATAATAAAAACGATTGTCATGACCATGGGACCAAAAATGTTTTAGTTAGGAGCAACACTTCTTACATGAAAACAATGTCCTCATGCTGGTCTCCTTGTAGTGACCTTGTTGACGTTCCCTTCTGTGAACTTGCATGGATCACTAAAAGTTGCAGTAGATGGCCACACTGCAGCACCCTCACACTTTTAAATCACTATTTGCCAACTGGAGATGCATGGCTTGAATTACGATCCTCCAACAGTCTCAGGAATATGGAGGCAGAAAGGAACAGGACCTTGTGCAGAATCGTTTAGGTAAAACAGCCTGCTGCATTTATTCAAAATACTGACAAGATGAACATCACGGGGGTCATTTATTAAGACCGGCATTTTACATTGTTTGTTGTCGTTGTTGAGATCTGACTGGTGGATAATGTCCTTAAGGGTATGTTCACACAGCTAAAACCTGTCACTGATACAGCAGCAGAAAACTGGTGTTTTCCATTGCCAAATCCACATTCACAACTCCACCAACTCTTGTAAAAATTCATCCAGCAAATTACAAATCTATCTGTGTTAAGCTACTGAACTATTGATTTTTCAGCCATGGACTTTAGCCACATGAACCAACCCAAAAGAGATTTTGTCTGACAGTCAGTGGCTCCTAAGCTTATGCAGCCTTGCCTTATACCTCTATCACCCCAGGAAATAAAAACTCCAATGGGCTGCAATGCTTTGCTTGAGGACCACTATTATTTAGCCTATCCTATACTTCTATAATATTATTCCATGAAATTTTTACTAAATGATGTTATTAGAATTTGTATTTTTAATTTTCCACATGTTCGATGACTAGTACTACTTAAAACACTGTTTTTACACCTTTTTTTTTTTTATATATCTCTTGACCCATGTTAAGACGTTGTATAAGTGCCTTAAGAGTGTTCTTCTCTTGAGGAGACATAAGCCTACTGCAAACTGTGGAGTCCTTTCATTTGTCATGTTCCCATTGATACTGTAAGGGGACAGCCAAAGGTTGAACATTGTACACAAGCAGAGTTACTGTAACCACATTACTAAGTAAACATCTTAATGGGTGGTTAAGTAACTTGCAAATATCAACACAATAGGTTAACTACGCGGACGAAAGCCACAGCAATACTTAGTAGTGTTTAAGATGTTCATATGACATATACCATCACCGTTAAATGTCAGGCATGTTGTTTACACCGCTGAAAATATCTAAAGCACATATTGGCTTATAATTCACTTTGACAGTGTTTAGAACATGCCCCCGTCATTGTACCCCTTAGATGCCCTGTTCATACATGATCATGGCATCTGATAGCAATAATACAGTGTAAAATAAAAAAATAAAAATAAACTCATACATCACAACAGCTGGCTTGGAGATGTCATACATCGCCGCGCACAGGACTTTGTGCAAGATTTTCAATCAAGACGGCGGTGGCCAGCTTTTTCTGCTCAAATGGATGCAGTTAGTTTTATTTATTTAATTTTTTTTACACCATTTTAGGTCAAATAAATTAGTCACCACGAAGCATGAGGAAATTCAGCTTCGCAGCGAAGCGAATGTTCCCTGAAATTCGGACCTAATTCCTTTGTGGAGTTCAGTTTACTGAACACTAACTCCCAGCATGCCCTGACAACCGTCAGACTTACGGAAAATATTTTTTTTACTGTATACAGTGTAGAGGGTTATTCTCTGGATGACACATTATTTGTTGGGGGCGCTCTCTGTATCATACTGTTTATGACAGCACTCATATTTTTATGGCAGACTCAGTAATATCTATTGGCAGCATTTTGGAAATCTTTATGGAATAGTCTCCAATTATATAGCACTCTTGACACTGCTTTTTAAGGCCTTAATCACAATACGGTACGTCATGGTGTCCTGGTACTTAAGGACACATAACATACCGGTACGTTATGTGTACTACCGATCACCTGCCGAAATAATTCGGCAGGCACACTGTCACAATGCCTAGGGGCGTCCTGTGAGCCCCCCAGCCCCCCCCCCCCCCCACAACAGCGATCGCAGCAAGCCACAGGTCAATTCAGACCTGCGGTTTGCTGCGTCTCTGGGTTATTCGGGTCTCTGGTGACCCGATAACCTGGAATAGGATGCCGATCGGTGATGTGATAATCAGGTGATGGTGACATCAGCTCACAGGATCGCTTCCTATTGGCCGCACGGGCGGGCGGGGGTTAAGTCCCCCTGCTCTCGTCTGCTCCTCCATTTTCCATCGGTGGAGCGAGGAGAGAGGAGCCTGCATCGGAGCCCAGCACCGCCAGATCCTCCAAAGTGCCATCTGGCACTAAAAGGTAGGTTAGGACAGGTTAGGGAAAGGCTTAGTTCAGGCAGGGAGACTTTAGGGAGAGTTTAGAATTTTTATCTGTTGCATCACCCTAAAAGGGTGTCTGGGGTTCACAGCACAGCTTTGTGACCCTAGACCCCCCCAGGGGTGCTGCAGTTTGCCCCCTTGGCAAGGTCCGGTGGCTGGACGCTGGTCAGTGCAGCCGTGATGAGGACGTTTTGTGGCCTCATGCTGCACATGGGCTTAGTCAAAAAACCTAGTGCCAGGCTGTACTGGACTGGGGACGTCTTCTACCAGACCCCACTTTGCAGTACGGCCATGACACGCTTGAGGCTATGCGGAAATGCCTGCATTATGCAGATAATGCAGCATGTTCCCCCCAAGGTGATACAGTCTATGACCGCGAGGAACAAAATCAGGCTGGTCATCGATTACTTCGGGGCCAAATTTTTGGAGGACTATGTACCTGGAAGAGAGGTCGCAGTTAATGAGTCTCTCATTGCTTCCAAGGGGAGACTCATTTTCCGCCAGGATGTTCCCTCAAAGCGGACGAGGTATGGCGTGAAGCTGTACAAACTTTGTGAGAGTACCTCAGGGTACACTTACAAGTTTCGTGTGTACAAGGGACGAGATTCCTGTATTGAACCCCCAGAATGTCCCCCCACTCTGGGTGTTAGCGGAAAACTTGTGTGGGACCTTATGCACCCACTGCTAGATAAGGGTTACCACCTGTACGTGGATAACTTTTGTACTAGTATCTCCTTGTTCCAGTCCCTCGCCACCAGATCCACATCCGCTTGTGGGACCATCCGAAAAAATCTATGCGGCCTCCCTACCCCCCCCCCCCCCTTCAGGTACCTATCCCCAGGGGTGAGACCCGTGCCCTTACTAGTGGAAACCTGTTGCTGGTCAGATATAATGACAAGAGGGATGTCCTTGTACTAACCACAATTCATGGTAACGGCATCATCCCTGTTCCTGTGCGAGGTACCGCGGCAACGGTCCTCAAGCCCGATTGTATCGTCGACTACAATCGGTATATGGGAGGAGTTGATCTCTCTCTGATCAAGTCCTCAAGCCATATAACGCCATGCACAAAACCCAGACATGGTACAAAATAGTTGCTGTCTAATTGGTGCAGGTTGCCATGTACAACTCCTTTGTACTGTTCCAGTGCACTGGCAACACAGGGAAATTCCTTCAGTTCTATGAGGCACTCCTCAAGGCCCTGATCTTTTCTGACTGGGAAAGAGCAGGCCGGAGTACCTCGGGAACTGGAGGCGCCCGGATTGTCCCTGGCCAACACTTTCCAGGTGTGGTCCCCTATACTGGAAAGAAGGGACGGACCCAAAAAAGGTGTAGAGTGTGTCACAGGAGGGGGATACGGAAGGACACCATCACTCAGTGTGACACGTGTCCTGATCATTAGTGATGAACGGCAGGGGCAATATTCGAATTCGTGATATTTCGCGAATATTTGGGCGAATATTCGCCATATATTCGAAAATTCGCAAATTCGTAATTTCCAGACAATATTTTCTTGTTTGCGAAAATTCGCATAAAGATTCGCATAAATTAGCATAAAATTCGCATACATTAGCATAAAAATTCGCATAAACTGGCATTTAAAAGATACCTTTTAAATACCAGCTTATGCGAATTTTTATGCTAATTTATGCAAATCTTTCTGCTAATTTATGCGAATCTTTATGCGAATTTTCGCAAACAAGAAAATAATGACATTATTTTCTTGCATGCGAAAATTTTCATATAAAAAATTCGCATAAAGCGAATATTCGCAATTGCGAATACATTTTGCGATATTCTAAATATTCGCGAATTCTCGAAGTGCTGATATTCGCGATTAAAATTCGCAATTCGAAAATTCGTGATCAACACTACTGATCATCCGGGCCTCTGCATTATTGGTTGCTTCAGGGAGTACCACACTTCCATGGAGTACTAAATTTATTATCCCCTTTTCCATTTAGCCACTGACAATCGGATGAAAACTATGGCTCTCAGACTTGAGACACCCAAAAAAAAATTTGTAAAACTAAAACAATTTTAAAAAGTTATGAATCGCCGCATCCGTAATAATCTGCTCTATAAAAATACCCCATGACATAGCCCCTTAGATTAACACGGTAAAAAAATTAAAAAAGGTGCAAAAAAAGGATGAATAGCAAGCGATCAAAAAGTCATATGCCCCCCAAAATAGTGCCAATAAAACCGTCCTTTCATCATGCAAAACATGAGCCCCTACCTAAGACAATTGGATAAAAACTTTAAAAAAACTGACTCTTAGACAGTGTAGATACTAAAAAAAATTATTTTGTTTCAAATAGGATACTATAGTGTTAAACCTAAATACATTTTTAAAAAGTAGATTAATTATGTATCGCCGCATCCGAAATAATATGCCCTATAACCTAGCCCCTAAAATGAACACGGTCCAAAAAATATAATAAAAACAGTGCCAAAACAGCAATTTTTTGGCAAATTTTATTTTTTAATCAATTTTTTCCAGTAACAAAGCAGTAAAAAAAAACTTAAAATTTATTGCCCTGATTCTGCAGTTTACAGAAACACCTCATATTTGGTTGTAAACTGCTGTATGACCAAACGGCAGGGCGCAGAAGGAAAGGAACGCCATATGGTTTCTGGAAGGCAGATATTGATGGCCTTTTTTTGACACCATGTCCCATTTGAAGAACCCCTGATGCACCCCTAGAGTAGAAACTCCATAAAAATGACCCTATCTAATAAACTACACCCCTTAAAGTATTCAAAACTTATTTTACAAACTTTGCTAACCCTTTGGGTGTTCCTCAAGAGTTTATGGCAAATGTAGATAAAATTTCTGAATTTCTATTTTTGGTAACCTTGCCTCACAAAAATGTAATATATAGCAACCAATAATCATATTTACCCTAAAAATAGTCCCAAAAAAACTGCCTCCTTATCCCGTAGTTTCTAAAATGGAGTCACTTTTATGGAGTTTCTACCCCAGGGGGGCATCAGGTGGCCTAAAATGGGACATGGTGTAGATCAGGCATGCTCAACCTGCGGCCCTCCAGCTGTTTTAAGACTACAACTCCCAGCATTCTCGAACAGCCTACTGCTATCAACCTACAGCAGGGGATTGTGGGAGTCGTAGTTTTACAACAGCTGGAGGGCCGCAGGTTGAGCATCACTGGTGTAGATAAAGCAGTCCAGCAATATCTGCCTTCCAAAAACCACACGGCGCTCCTTTCACTCTACTCCATGCTTCGTGGCCATACATTAGTTTTTGACCACATATGGGGTGTTTCTGAAAACTACAGAATCGGGGCAATAAAAATTGGGTTTTGTTTGGCTGTTAACCCTCGCTTAGTTACTGGAAAAAATGGATTAAAATGGAATATTTGCAAAAAAATCTGAAATTTTAGCCTCATTTCCCATTAACTCTTGTGAAACACCTAAAGAGTTAACAACGTTTGTAAAATCAGTTTTGAATACCTTGAGGGGTGTATTCTCCAAAATGGGTCACTTTTAGGGAGTTTCTACCCCAGGGGGGCATCAGGGAGGCTTCAAAAGGGACATGATGTAGATAAACCAGTCCAGTAAAATCTGCCTTCCAAAAACCACACGGCTCTCCTTTCCCTCTACACCCTGCCGCGTGGAAATAAAATAGTTTACGACTAGAGTTGAGCGAACACCTGGATGTTCAGGTTCAAGAAGTTCGGCCGAACTTCCCGAAAGTGTTCGGGTTCAGGATCCGAACTCGACCTGAACTTCACCCTGAACCCCATTGAAGTCAATGGGGACCCGAACTTTTGGGCACAAAGAAGGCTGTAAAATAGCCCAGGAAAGGGCTGGAGGGCTGCAAAAGGCAGCAAAATGTAGGTAAATCCACTGCAAACAAATGTGAATAGGGAAATGACTTAAAATAAAATAAATAAAACTTAACCAATATCAATTGGCAACTTGGAGGAGGAGGAGGTGGAATAGGAGGTTGGGGTGGCATCAGGTGGGAATGCTATGGGAGTTGAAGTTTTCATCACAGCCAAAAAGGATTCATGTCTGCCTGCAGTGTCACAGGCTTAATTCGCAGACTCAGGGCCATGGCACCCGCAAAGAGGAGAGCGGTCCCGTAACAGCAACACAGGCCTCAGGTCAGCCTGCAATGGAACAGGCCATTATCATTTATGTAGGCCCCTGACACTCAGACAGAGGAGAGGTCATTTGACAGTAAAAAGAGTTTAATGTCTCTCACCCTGACAGCAAAAAAAAAGAAATATAGGCCACTGACACCCACACAATGGGGCAGTCATTAGACAGTAAAAAGAGTTTAATATCTCCCACCAAGACAACAAATGATTAAACAACATATAGGCCCCTGACACCCAGACAATGGGGCGGTCATTAGACAGTAAAAAGAGTTAAATGTCTTCCACCAAGACAGCAAGCAAGTACGTGAAATTTAGGCCCCTGACACCCAGACAATGGGGCGGTCATTAGACAGTAAAAAGTGTTAAATGTCTGCCACCAAGACAGCAAGCAAGTACGTGAAATTTAGGCCCCTAACACCCAGACAATGGAGCGGTCATTAGACAGTAAAAAGAGTTTAATATCTCCCACCAAGACAACAAATGATTAATCAACATATAGGCCCCTGACACCCAGACAGTGCGGCGGTCATTAGACAGTAAAAAGAGTTAAATGTCTGCCACCAAGACAGCAAGCAAGTACGTGAAATTTAGGCCCCTGACACCCAGACAATGGGGCGGTCATTAGACAGTAAAAAGAGTTTAATATCTCCCACCAAGACAACAAATGATTAAACGACATATAGGCCCCTGACACCCAGACAATGGGGCGGTCATTAGACAGTAAAAAGAGTTAAATGTCTTCCACCAAGACAGCAAGCAAGTACGTGAAATTTAGGCCCCTGACACCCAGACAATGGGGCGGTCATTAGACAGTAAAAAGTGTTAAATGTCTGCCACCAAGACAGCAAGCAAGTACGTGAAATTTAGGCCCCTAACACCCAGACAATGAGGCGGTCATTAGACAGTAAAAAGAGTTTAATATCCCCCACCAAGACAACAAATGATTAATCAACATATAGGCCCCTGACACCCAGACAGTGCGGCGGTCATTAGACAGTAAAAAGAGTTAAATGTCTGCCACCAAGACAGCAAGCAAGTACGTGAAATTTAGGCCCCTGACACCCAGACAATGGGGCGGTCATTAGACAGTAAAAAGAGTTTAATATCTCCCACCAAGACAACAAATGATTAAACGACATATAGGCCCCTGACACCCAGACAATGGAGCGTTCATTAGACATTAAAAAGAGTTAAATGTCTGCCACCAAGACAGCAAGCAAGTACGTGAAATTTTGCCCCCTGACACCCAGACAGAGGAGAGAGGTCCCATAGCAGCAAAAGAGGCATCATGTCACCCACCAACGGAGAAGGCCACTTTTAGTTATTTAGGCCCCAGCACCCAGACAGAGGAGAGAGTTCCCAAAGCAGAGAATAAGGCTTCATGTCACCCACCAATGGAGAAGGCCACTTTCAGATATTTAGGGCCCTTGCACCCAGACGTAGGAGAGGTTTATTCAACTTAGGGTTGCCCCGCAAAATAATGGTAAAATTAAAAATAGAGGATTCAATAAAGAAGTGCCCTGGAGTACAAGAATATATGGTTAAGGGGAGGTAGTTATAAATGTCTATTCTGCACAAGGGAGGGACAGGTCCTGTGGGATCCATGCCTGGTTCATTTTTATGAACGTCAGCTTATCCACGTTGGCTGTGAAAGAAAACCAAGAAAAGGCTAGAGGGCGGTAAAAGGCAGCAAAATGCAGGTAAATCCCCTGCAAACAAATGTTGATAGGGAAATGACTTAAAATAAAATAAATAAAAATTAACCAATATCAATTGGCAACTTGGAGGAAGAGGAGGTGGAATAGGAGGTTGGGGTGGCATCAGGTGGGAATGCTATGGGAGTTGATGTTCTCATTGCAGCCAAAAAGGATTCATGTCTGCCTGCAGTGCCACAGGACTCAGGCCCCTGGTACCTAGACGGAGGAGAGGTTCATTCAACTTTGAGTTGCCCCGCAAAATAATGGTAAAATTAAAAAAAGAGGATTCAAGAAAGAAGTGCCCCGGAGTATAAGAATACATGGTTGAGGGGGAGGCAGTTATAAATGTCTATTCTGCAGAAGGGAGGGACAGGTCCTGTGGGATCCATGCCTGGTTCATTTTTATGAACGTCAGCTTGTCCACGTTGGCTGTGGACAGGTAGCTGCGTTTGTCAGTAATGACGCCAACTGCCGTGCTGAATACACGTTCAGACAAAACGCTGGCCGCCGAGCAGGCCAGCACCTCCAAGCCATAAAAGGCTATCTCTTGCCACGTGGACAATTTGGAGACCCAGAAGTTGAATGGGGCCGAACTATCATTTAGTACATGAAGGGGTGTACACACATACTGTTTCACCATGTTAGTGAAATGCTGCCTCCTGCTAACACGTTCCGTATCAGGTGGTGGTGCAGTTAGCTGTGGCGTGGTGACAAAAAATGCGATTACACTTACCGGTAATTGTGTTTTTCCGACCCCACGACAGCACCCTAGAGAGATGGCTCCTCCTCCACGGACAGGAAACCTGTTAGCATAAAAAGGTGGAGCCACTCTCTCACCTCAGTGAGGGTTACAGAGTATGAGAGGGACTCCTTTCCTAGTTAGCTTAATTATATATATATTTTTTTTTTTGCTACACCACGTGAATATCACACAGAAACCATGCAAGGGAGGGAATAATGCGGGTGCTGTCGTGGGGTCGGAAAAACACAATTACCGGTAAGTGTAATCGCATTTTTTCCCCTACCCCACGACAGCACCCTAGAGCGAGATTACATAGAGTTTTAAGGGTGGGTGACAGCTTCTAAGACCTTTTTCCCAAAGAGCAGATCAGAGATAGAATCAAACTGTAGTCTGTAATGTTTATAGAAAGTGGAAGGAGATGACCAAGTGGCGGCTCTACAAATCTGTTCTATCGACACATTAGCTCTTTCAGCCCAGGAGGTAGACACCGCCTGAGTCGAATGAGCTTTGATTGAGACTGGAGAAGACATACCAGAATGAGAATAAGCCAAGGAGATCAACTCCCTAATCCACCGAGCAATAGTGCTTTTAGAGGCAGCATTACCTTTCTTAGCTCCCGCAAATAATACAAACAAGGATGAGGCTTTCCTCCAATCCTTGGATCTTTCCAGATACTGGATCATGCATCTTTTCACATCCAGGGTGTGCCACTGTCTTTCATTATCGTCTTTTGGATCTGGAAAAAAGACTGGTAAAACGATCTCTTGTGATTTGTTAACCTTTGAGGGAACCTTCGGGATGAATTTAGGATCTGGTTTTAATACTATCCTATCTTTTCTGACAGACATATACGGGGAGTTGATAGATAATGCTTGTATCTCACTGACTCTTTTTGCCGTGGTAAGTGCTACCAAAAAAACTAATTTCAAGGTCAGTAACTTAATAGAGATTGACTCTAAAGGTTCAAATGGGGCTACGGTTAGAGCTTTTAATACTAGATTTAAGTCCCAAGATGGGAATCTAGGTCCCTTGACTGGTTGGATTCTGTCAACTGCCTTGAAAAACCTGCAGATCCATGGATCTAAGGCTAAACTTCTACCTGCCAATACTGATAGAGCAGATACTTGAACCTTCAATGTACTCTTGGCTAATCCTACAGAAGGGCCTTTCTTTGGGATTAGCTAACACCTTTATCACTGGGACTCCCTCTGGCCAAATCTCCAAGTCAAGATTAGAAAAAGAAAGAAATTTCTTCCATATCTTAGCATAAATAGTGTTGGTTACTGATTTTCTACTCCTTAATAAGGTGGAGATTAGTTTTTCTGAGAAACCCTTCTTTAGCAAGAAAACCCTCTCAATTTCCATGCCGTAAGATGTAATGTTCTTAGATTCGGATGGTATACTGGGCCCTGGGACAACAGTGATGGCATCTCTGGAAGAATCCAGGGGTCTTCCACTGACATTTTCCTCAACAGCGAGAACCAGGCCCTTTTCGGCCAAAATGGGGCAGCTACTATCATCTCTGCCCCCTCCTCCTTTATCTTCTTCAGAACTCGAGGAAGTAACTGTAGAGGAGGGAAGGCGTAAGCCAATCGGAAATTCCATTTTAGAAGGAATGCATCCACTCCATAGGGGTATTCGCCCGGATCTAGAGAGCAGAATCTTTTTACCTTCCTGTTTTCCTTTGTGGCAAATAAATCTATGTCTGGAATTCCCCACAGATCCGTAATCATCTTGAATACTTCCTGATTCAATGACCATTCTCCTTGTTTTAGCTCGACCCTGCTCAGAAAATCCGCCTGAGTATTTTCTTTTCCTTTTATATGCAGAGCTGAAATATGTATTACTTGATTTTCGAATTCCGCAAATATCAACTCTGCTTCCCTCATCAAAGAGCGGGATCTCGTGCCACCTTGACGATTTAGATATGATACGACTGTTCGATTGTCTGACATGATTCTTACGTGTTCGTGACGAATGTCTGGCAGGGCTGCCCGAAGAGCTAACAACACTGCTCGCAACTCCTTGTTTGAAGAGAACGAACTCTGTCCCATTGTCCAGGACCCCTGGAATAGCTGACCCTGAAAGTGGGCTCCCCACCCCCAGGGACTGGCATCCGTCGTGACTATCATTGGATCTGGGTATTTCCAAAGCAACCCTCTTTCGAGATTCCGCTTCTCTTTCCACCAGCTGAGAGAATCCAGCGTCTTCCTTGATATTTTTACATCTAAGGCTTTCCTTGCCTCTTCTGATGTGCTCAGGATCTCTCTCTGTAGTTCTCTTGAATGGAACTGCGCCCACTGCACAGCTGGAATACAGGCTGTCATCATCCCTAACAAAGACATTGCCTTCCTGATCGTCACTACCGGCTGATCCTGTACCTTTTGTACCTCTGCCTCTAACCTTTCTATTTTTTTCTTCCGGTAAAAAGGTTCTTTGGCATAAAGAATCGAGATGGAGACCTAGAAATGTCTGCCTTGTTTTTGGCTCTAACCTTGATTTTTTTAGGTTTATAATCCAACCTAGATTCTTTAAAATCTGAACTACTTTGTGGACTGACTCCTGACATTTTTCCCGAGAATCCCCTATTATTAAAAGATCGTCCAGGTAAGGAAGAAATAATATATTCTGGCTGCGTATGAAGGAAGCCACCTCCGCCATTACCTTTGTGAAGATTCTCGGAGCTGTGGATAAACCGAAGGGCATCGCCCGAAACTGGAAATGACTGATCCAGTCTTCCTTCATAAGCGCCAGTCTGAGGAATCTCTGGAAGAAAGGATGTACAGGAATGTGGAGATATGCATCCTTCAGATCTACTACAGCCATGAAACAACCCTGAGAAAGAAGCAAAATGGCCGATTTTATTGTTTCCATTTTTAATTTTTTTATTTGCACTGCTTTGTTTAACTTTTTTAGATTTATTATCGGGCGGTATGACCCATCCGGTTTTCCTACTAAGAAAAGTGTCGAGTAAAACCCTTCTCTTTCTTCCTGTACCGGTACTTGAGTAAGCACTTTCTTCTGAAGCAGAAGATCTACCTCCGCTCTTAATTTTGGTGATTCTTTTGTCGCGATGAATCTTCTCGGAAATGCCCCTTTGAAGTCTATTTTTAAACCTTCCTCTATAATTTTCTTTATCCAGGGCCCCGCCACTTTCTCCCAGGCTGGAAGGAAAGAACTTAATCTTCCTCCCACCTGAAGACTGGCGTCATTGTTTTGAGGATTTGTCTTGTTGAGAGGAGGATTTCCTAAAAATAAATCCTTTTCCACCTGACGCTCTGTTTCTGGTGTACTGTTCTCTCTCGCCCCTTTGTCTTCTTGCCTGATAAGCGTTGGGACCACGAAAGGACCTACAATAATTTTTAAATTGAGGAAATGAAAAAGTCTGGGGTAATTTCTTTTTCTTGTCGGCCGCTTTCTCTAACAAGGAATCTAGTTCCGTACCAAATAAAAATTGACCTTGGCAGGGTATACTACACAGCTTTTGCTTGGATGCTAAATCTCCACCTTGCCAGTTTTTCAACCACAATGCTCTACGAGCCGAGTTAGATGTAGAAGCGGATCTAGCGGCCAATCTTATATTTTCAATGGAAGCATCAGATATAAAATCCACCGCTTTCTGTAATGTAGGCAATGAGGATAGGATTTGCTCCCTAGGGCATTTGTCTCTAATCTGTGATTCTAATCTGTCCAACCAGATAGCCATTGATCTTGCCGTAACCGTAGTCGCCACACCAGGTTTTAGTGAAGAAGTAGAGGCTTCCCATGCATTTTTTAAGCAAGAGTCTATTTTCTTATCTAGTGGGTCACGCAAGAAACCCATATCCTCAAATGGAAGAGACGATTTTCTGGAAATTTTTGATATAGCTACATCCAGCTTAGGTATTTTACCCCAAGCCGAACAGTCTTCTGATTCAAAGGGGTATTTTCTTTTAAAATTTTTTGAAATAAACGGCTTTTTATCAGGTCTCTTCCATTCTTTATCTATAATGTCTGAAATACTCTTATGTAATGGAAAGCATCTCTTTTTCTTTTCACGCAACCTTTCAAACACTGAGTCAGAGACTGATTTATCTTCCTTTGTCTCTTCTATTTCCAACGTGGCCCGTATAACCTTTAACAATTTATCTGTGTCGCTAACCGGAAACAAAAATCTTTTATCTCCTTCCTCATCTGATGAAGATGAGTTAGTTGATACTTCCCCCTCCTCCGTATCATTAGTGCACCTTGAAGAAACTGAATCCGACTCCACTCGCTCTTCTACTTTTTTAGATTTTTTAGAGGATTTTAAAGATTCTTTCACCTCTGACCTAATCAGAGTTTTAATATCCTTCATAAAGGTCGGAGACTCCTCCGCAAGTGTTTTTTCTATACACTGTTGACATAATCTTTTTGCGTAGGATGAGGATAAAGAACATTTGCATAAGGCACATTCTTTATTTTTCCTCTTCGCCACCACCTTTTTAGGTGGCATCTAGGGGAAAAAATCTGATAACGTACAATCAGATAATATATTCACCCAAAAAAATTTTTTTCACACTTACTCCTCCAGAAGTGGAATTACCGGAGACTGCATTTCTCCTTCCAACTCCTCCAATCTCTTTTCCTCCTCCATGGAAACTTAATTCCCCGACACCTGTGCCCTAATCCCAGAGGAAGAAACCAGGAGGCTTTTAAAAACCATACAGTATCTCTCTCTTGAGAGCAAAACTGCACTTTAACATAGCGGGACCCACCAGAAAACCGAACACCCAGCAGAGCAAAATTACCAGATTGCAGAGTAGCGTCCAATCTTCCCCAGAACCACTGATACCTCGGTGTTTTACTATCCGGCTGGTTTTATTTCCTGTTCCCCGGCCGGAAATAGGCTCGTGGAACGCATCGTTCCGATCGTGGAACGCACCGGCTCATCTGGATGACGTCACCGAGCCCCGCTCCATTCTCGCGCGATCTCGGCCGGCCGTCTAGAAGAATGGAAGACGCCGGCCGCGCGCGTATCTACAGGAGAGGACTCCTTTGAGTCTTCCTTACCCCCTCTGCGTCCTCACCTGGTAGCCAAGCTGCTACCGCCTGCAAGAGGGATCCCACCGTGGTCACACTCCTTTGAGGGACCAACGATCCTCAGCCTCTGGACGGGGACTTCACCCTACTAAACGGGCTTTCCATCGGCTGGTAAGAAAAAACTGAACCCTGACTCCCAGGCTTTCCTGGTGCTTGTTAGTCAAGGGTTCCCTGTAGGAGAAAAAAACTAACAGGTCTCCTCTCCAAGGACAGGAAACCTCACTGAGGTGAGAGAGTGGCTCCACCTTTTTATGCTAACAGGTTTCCTGTCCGTGGAGGAGGAGCCATCTCTCTAGGGTGCTGTCGTGGGGGAGGGTAAAACTTTTCTACATCTCAGCCATGCTAATCCTGCCCTCAGAGGAGCTGGCCGTGACACAGCTGCGTTGGTGACCTCTTGCTCCTCCTCTGTATTCGCCTTGGGCTTCCACTTGTTCCCCTGTGACATTTGGGAATGCTCTCAGGAGCGCGTCTACCAACGTGCGCTTGTACTTGCGCATCTTCCTATCACGCTCCAGTGCAGGAAGTAAGGTGGGCACATTGTCTTTGTACCGGGGATCCAGCAGGGTGGCAACCCAGTAGTCTGCACACGTTAAAGTGTGGGCAACTCTGCTGTTGTTGCACAGGCACTGCAGCATGTAGTCGCTCATGTGTGCCAAGCTGCCCAGAAGTAAGGACAAGCTGTCCTCTATGGGAGGTGTATCGTCATCGTCCTCCGTTTCCCCCCAGCCACGCACCAGTGATGGGCCTGAGCTGCGTTGGATGCCACCCCGCTGTGAACATGCTTCATTCTCATCCTCCTCCACATCCTGTTCATCGTCCTCGTCCGTAATTAGGTTTAGCACTACATTATTTGATGTAATGAGCTGACTGTGACTACACGTGACCTTGCCGATAGTTTTCTTGGCCACAGAAACGAATAAGAAGTAGCAAAGAATGTTTTGCAAATAACTTGAGCGCTATGAAACAGGGCTACAATATTTGATATTTGAGTTTATTGTAGCAGTCACATGATTCATCAGGGTCCGCCTGGACAGCCGTGATTGGCGGAGAGGGGCGGTGACCATTGATGAGGTCACTGACATGCACACGTGACCTTTGAAGCTGACGCACAGTGATGCCTTCAGTATGTGATCTGGCGCATACGCATTGTGAATTTCGGGACGCCGGGTATATCCCCTGGAGGTTTTTAAGATGCGGTCCAAAAGAATTCAGTTTCAGATGGAAGATATAAATAACGTCTTCCATGTGAGGTAACAATTGTTTTAACATGATGATGGATTTTTTTGGTGTAATGACTCGTGAAAACATGACACAAGGTGGTGACCCATGAATTGTGGGATAAGGGTATATATGGCTGCTTGTGATAACATGATATGAGCTTGACAAAGACTGCTGGGTCGAAAAGTTGCTTTCACTGAGGTGGAAATAAAGATCTGAAGATTTTGATCACGGGAGTGCACCAATATCTATTATTTCTGCCTCTTCTTCCTCTACCACCTCCTAATCCGCTCAGCGTAACACCTTCACCATCAACTTCAGCACAGCCAAGGGGAAACGACAGCAAGCAGTTTGGAAACTCATCTGTTTGGGGGACAAACCCCACACCACCCAGGAGCTTTAGACGGGCATGAAACAACAGACCAACAACAGTGCGGGCCATCTGTGCGTGCTTTCAGCGTTCTCCCCCTGTTGCTGCCCACCTGTCTGCACTGCAGGGTAACTTTGGCCTTCCCGCTCGCCGCCTCATATGCAATGTGCCCACAAGGTGGAACTCCACCTTGCATATGCTGGAGAGACTGTGCGAGCAGCAGCAGGCAATAGTGGAGTTTCAGCTGCAGCACGCACGGGTGAGTCACTCTGCAGAACAGCACCACTTCACCGCCACTAAGTGGGCCTCCATGTGAGACCTATGTGCCTTGTTGCGCTGCTTCAAGTACTCCACCAACATGGCCAGTGCCGTTGACGCCGCTCTCAATGTTACTATCTCACTTCTATGTCTCCTTTAAAAAATGCTTTGGGCGATGATGGAAGAGGATGTGGCACAGGAGGAAGAGGAGGAGGAAAAGGGATCATTTACACGGTTATCAGGCCAGTTATTCACAAGTGACTTGGAGGGTGGGTTCCTGCACCAACATACGTCAGGTACACAATTGTCCAGCCAGGGCACAGTTCTGGAGGAGGAGGAGGAGGACCCATGTTCTCAGCAGGGTGGCACCCAAAGCAGCTCATGGCCATCACTTGCGCGTTGCTGTGGGGGATACAGAGGACACAGATGATACACCCCCCACAGAAGACAACTTGTTCTTGCCTCAGGGCAGACTGGCACACATGAGCGACTACATGCTGCAGTGCCTGCGCAACGACTGCCAAGTTGCCAACATTCTAAATTGTGCTGATTACTGGTAGGCCACCCTGCTTGATCCCCGTTACAAGGACAATGTGCCGCCCTTAATTCCCTTACTGGAGCGTAATCGGAAGATGCGCGACTACAAGCACACGCTGGCATTCCCATCTGACACCGGGGCCTCACTTGAAGCACAAGGTAAAGGCAGAGGCAGAGGAAGAGGTCGCCAACGCAGCCAGGGCACCACCAGCACTTCAGAAGGCAGGGTTAGCTTGGCCGAAATGTGGAAAAGCTTTGTCACCATGCCCCAACAACCAGCACCCCCAGCTGATATGCAACGTCTTAGCAGGAGGCAGCATTTCAGCAACATGGTGGAGCAGTATGTGTGCACATGCCTACACATACTGACTGATGGGTCCGCCCCATTCAACTTCTGGGTCTCCAAATTGGACACATGGCCTGTGCTTGCCCTTTACGCCTTGGAGGTGCTGGCCTGCCCTGTAGCCAGTGTATTGTCTGAACGTGTGTTTAGCACGGCAGGGGGCGTTGTCACAGACAAGCGCAGCCGTCTGTCCACAGCCAATGTGGTCAAGGTCATGCTCATTAAAATGAACCAGAAATGGATCCCACTGGACTTGTCCGTACCTTGTGCAGAATAGACATGTATACCAGCCTCACACAGCCATTGTTATACTCCACCGCACTCTCTCTTTGTGTTATTTTATATATTCCACAATGTTTTGTGGTCTACCTAAATAAAATAAAAAAAAGTGTTGGCTACCTCCTCCTCCACCGCTGCTTCCACCTACACGGTCACGTCCACCTACACCGCCACGTCTACTGCCTCCTACTCCATATGGACCTCCTCCTCCTAGTTCAGGATTATTATTTTACATTTTTTTTTTTTTTTTTAATTTTAAGTCATTTCCCTATCCACATTTGTTTGCAGGGCACTTACCCCCATTTTGCTGTCTTTTGCAGCCCTGTAGCCCTTTCCATGGCTCTTTTGGAGCCATTTTAGTGCCCAAAAGTCCCGAACCCGAAAAGTCTTGGCCGAAATCTGCGAACGCGAACTTCCAGGTGTCTGCTCAACTCTAGCCATGTCGCATTAAATAAATTCCTGAGATCCCCGGAAATGAAAAACTCCAACAAGTGACCCCAGTTCAGTATGTGAACGTTTTTTGGACAATGAAAAAACCGCAGCATGCTGCGGATTTGTCTACGTCCAAAAATCCGGTAGACATGCCGTAACGCCGGATCCGGAATTAATGCCCATTAAAGTGCATTAATCCGGAATTATGCTAAACGTTTAGCTCTGCGCATGCGCAGCAGCAATTCCGATCGGGGCCCTAGTGTAAGCTGGGGCTCCGATCGGTTACCATGGCAGCCAGGGGACCTGTGACATAATGAGGAAGCGGCTGGCGGCCACAGCGCAGGTAAGTACACTGCTGCGGAGTACCATGGCAGCCAGGACTTCAGTAACGTCCTGGCTGCCTTGGTTATCTGAAAGCATATTGAAGACTGATCAGGATCCTGATCAGTCTTCAAATGCTTTCAGGCGACTTGCGTTCTGACTGATCCAGCGGGCCGGAAGTGCCTGCCGGATCCTCAGGACTCAAATGTAAAAGAGGCCTAAATTAAATTAATACTCCATGGATGTGTGGTATATTTTAAAACACTCCGACATGCATAAGCCAGGTTTTTCAGGGCAGGTTTCACAGTGGTAAATGGTGTCCTTCCTAATACCGCTTTTTGAACACACTCTGCATCTTTTTTGGGTCTTTCCCTTTCTTGCTGTCTGGGGGACTTCAGTTGGGAAATGTTGTCCTGGTGCAATACGACTACTGTGACTTACAGAAGTACTGGGGCCCTCTTTTGCTTCTTTTGGAAGAATTAGGGCCTTGATCACTATTTCTTGAAAGTGAAGAAATGTTCCTGCGTGTCCGCTACACTTAGCGTATGCATTGTACATTGCCGTCTGCACAATGTGTACGGCCAGCTTTTTGTTCCACACTTTAGTTTTTCATGTGGCACTGTAGGGCTTCAGAACTTAATCAACCCCTCCCATGTGCCTTTTGTAGTCCAGAATGCAGTCTGGTTTGGGGACAGTGGTAGTGTTACCACGTACAGCGGCAGGGGAGCTGGCGTTACTGTGAATGGTGGTCAGTACCCAGCATGTTCTCATTACGGAGAGCCCTGCTTTCACCCTTTCTAAGTGGTTGTCTTACCAAGGATCTAGGAAGGCCTCTCTGATTTTTGCGTACTGTGCCGCAAGCCACAGTACCTCTGGAAGTAAGGGACATGAATAGGGGTATGCTGGCATAATAGTTATCCACATAGAGGTGGTAACCCTTATCCAGCAGTGGGTGCAGTAAGTCCCACACAATCTTCCCACTAACTCCTAGGACGGGAGGGCATTCTGGGGGTTCTATCCGGTACTCTTTCCCTTCATAAACCTGAAACCTATAGGTGTACCCGGAGCTACTCTCACAGAGTTTATACATTTTTATGCCATACCTTGCTCGCTTGCTGGGCAGGTACTGGCAGAATCTTACCCTCCCCTTGAAATGTACCAGGGACTCATCTATACAGATATTTTGTTTTGGGGTGTACACTCAGGGCCGTCTTTAACATGGGGCAAAAGGGGCAGCTGCCCCGGGCCCAGTTGTTCCTGGGGGGCCCAAGGCAGCTGCTTCTTGATCTCCGTTGACCACTGCAGCCAATTTCAATTAAAGTGAGTGGCCGTCCACCCCAGATATCAGGCTGTCAGCACAGGGAGGATGCGAACTGTTAGAGTAAGAACTGTGGGAGAAAGGACCTTCCATGACATCATCACCATGTGACCAGTAACATAGCAATATTACTGGTTACATGGCTATGAGGTAATCAAAGGTCCTTTTCCTCTCCCAGGACTCTGTGACTGTGTTGCTGCAGCCTGCAGGAGAAGGGTAGGTCACGTGGGTACAGGCATTGGCCGACTCTCTGCAGAGGAGGAAGATCAGGGATGGCTGCTCAGCAGTGTCTGTAGAGGGGAGAGAGTATGTCAGCACTGGAGAGGTACTGTGGATGTAACTACTGGAGAGGGGCTGAGAATTGTATGCTGTGAGATTATATACTGGGGGGGGGCTGCTGTATAGGATTATATACTGGGGGGATGCTGTATGGGATTATATACTGGGGGGGGTGGCTGCTGTATGGGATTATATACTGGGGGGGCTGCTGTATGGGATTATATACTGGGGGGTGCTGTATGGGATTATATACTGGGGGGATGCTGTATGGGATTATGTACTGGGGGGCTGCTGTATGAGATTATATTCTGAGGGGCTGCTGTGTGGGATTATATACTGGGGGGCTGCTGTGTGTGATTACATACTGGGGGGCTGCTGTATGAGATTATATTCTGAGGGGCTGCTGTGTGGGATTATATACTGGAGGGCTGCTGTATGAGATTATATACTGGAGGGCTGCTGTATGAGATTATATACTGGAGGGCTGCTTTGTGGGATTATATACGGGGGGGCTGCTGTGTGAGATTATATACTGGACGGTGCTATATACTATAGGGTGCTATACTGTGGGGTGCTCGGGTGCACTGTAACGCTAGGTTGATCCGAGCCCTGGTCTCCTTCCTGAACTGCAGAGGGGTGCCCACTTCCAGCCCTGAGCCCAGCTGCCCAGAGCACTAATCCTGAGCCGCTGGAGTCTTCAGTACTGTAAGTATTTACAGTAATAAACTGTAAGATATATTATATATGGTGGTGGAACGCGTGACTGCATGCTAGGGCGTGGGAAGGCGGGATCCAGGGGGCCCAAGTAAATTCTTGCCCAGGGTCCAATCAATATTAAAGACAGCCCTGTGTACACTTCAGCAAACTTGGTGGAGGGCCTAATTTTAAAAAGCCTATCAAATGTTGGGTCATTTTGGGGCAGACAATGTGCATTATCGTTGTAATGCAAAAACTTCAGAATCAACTCAATCTATTCAGGGCCATGGAATTACTGAATATTGGAGTGTGGTACAAGACATCCGCTCTCCAATACTGTCTAATTTCAGTTTTTTTAACAAGCCCCATATGCAGCAGAAGCCCCCAAAAGATTTTCATTTCTGCTGCTGTGTGGGGTCCAACTAAGGGGTCTTGCAAATGGCGATGTGGGGTTCTGGGTAATAAACTGCTGGGCATATAAATTTGTTTGGCCCACGATAAAATTTACTAAATCTTCATTGAAAAATATGTCGAAAAAATCCATTTCTGTGAAGCTCATGCAGTCAATTTGGATTCCAGAATTTCCCACAAACTGGGGGTCCATGTGGGCTCACTCTGGGGGGGCTGCATCCGCTGCTACCCTGGGGCACCTTCCAGAGGGTCCCCCATCAGTGGATGATGATGAGGGGGTAGAGGAGTAGAGGAAAGTGGCATCCTCTTTTCCCTCGCTTACAGTCTCTGTATTGGAGGCAAGAATGGCGTATGCCTCTTCAGCTGAGTACACTCGTTGGGATGGACGGGCCATTTTTATTATTGGAGTGTGATGTGTGAAATGTGCAAAACTTTATTTAGTGTGAGGTGTGTATGTAGTGTTTTCACACGTGAAGGGGCTTGTAATTGTGAAAAAAAAGTCTTTTCTGCACAAAAAAGTCTTCTGCAACAAATAAATACTTGCAAACTGAGCAGACGCGATCAGTAACAGACACTACTGATCAGTGCTCAGTGCTCTTCAAAATGTACGCACGCAGATGGTGCATTCGTGCAAAAACATAAACTGCCACTAACAGAAATTTATATATATATATCTATATATATATACAGCAAACCAAAAAAATAGCAGCAAACTGCTGAATGCACTAAGAATGGGTGAACAGGTGAATGTGTGAACAGGGTCAAATACGTGACTACCATACTTAATATAACGTGGAGTAGAAGCTCTTGGTGCATATAATTGATCAAAAATATGTCGGGCCCGTCTACCAATCAGCAAGGTGGCTTCTAATCAGACGGGGACCTAATCAGACGGAGTGTCCAGCTCCACTATGATGTTGTGATAGTACTGATTAAAAGCACCACGCAGGTGCTTGATCAATTATATGCGCTAGGAGCCTCTACCCCACGTTATAGTAAGTATGGTAGTCATGTATTTGACCCTGTTCACACATTCACCTGTTCACCCATTCTTAGTGCATTCAGCAGTGTGTTGCTATTTTTTTGGTTTGCTGTATAGTTGTCCGTGTAGCTTGCACCTGCATTAAAAAATGACCTCCTATTTTTTAATGCAGGTGCAAGCTACACGGACAACTATACAGCAAACCAAAAAATTGCTGTATAAAAAATTCTGTAAAAGTGCTGTTTCATTTTTTGGGTATATATATATTTGTGGTCGGTGCCTCCATCAGGGAGGAGGAGATGACGGTGACCATCCTAAGGTGCGGACGGCCTGACTATACATATTACTGGCTGATGTGTGCCCGGAGCCAGGACGGGGTAGGCCAAGAAGGGGGCCCGCCCTAAAAGAAATGATAAAAGAATGGGAGGGAGGGTGGGGCACGGCCGCTGTTCGTGCCGAGACTGATGGCTTGAGAGGGGGGGTATAAGTAGCGGCCCAAGGCCCCTCCCACAAATACAGGCTGAACTTTTCAGCCTTTAATACATAACTACTAGAGATGAGCGAACTTTAAAAAAAAAGTTTAGCGTTCGGGTTGTGGTAATCGCCGCATCCCGTTATGGATTCCACTACCGCGGACTATCGCGGCATATGGAATCCATAAGGGGCGGCTTTCACGAACCCGAACTGTTGAACAGCCGAAGGACCTGGGGTGACGTCACCGTCATGTGATCAGTGCAGGGGGCGTGGCTCAGCACAGGATCAAATCCAGTTCTAAGCCACGCCCCCTGCACTGATCACATGACGGTGACATCACCCCAGGTCCTTCGGCTGTTCAACAGTCCGGGTTCGCGGAAGCCGCCCCTTATGGATTCCATATGCCGCGATAGTCCACGGTAGTGGAATCCATAACGGGATGCGGCGATTACCACAACCCGAACGCCGAACTTTTTTTTAAAGTTCGCTCATCTCTAATAACTACCTCTAACTGAAGCTCTGTTTTCAAGGAACAGGGACAGGGATGGAGGGTGGTTTAGGGATCTGGAACAGCTGCAAATGAAAAAATAAATCTGTTCAGCTATTCCAGATGTTCTTCTTTTCTTCTTTTGTCTCCTTTTCATCAGGAAAGGGGTTAAAACGATGTGGAGGTGCACCACAAGTCCCAGCAAGCCACAAGCAGCACAGAGAGGCACAGAACCTCTCTGCATGCAGTCACCAGCTAGAATGGCTGCATGCAGGGAAGTTCTGTCTCTTCCTGTGCAGCTATAGCGCTGCCATTGGCTGGAGAGTTGTTCCAGCCAATAGAAGCGCTGGCAGCACTGGTGTCCCCTGCCTGACCTACGAGGAGACACGTGCTGACTTGCTGACACCGCCACCCGCGCCCCCCCCTGCTGCAGGGGGGGGGGGCAGAAATACTTCCCCCAGCCCCAGTTAACATGACTGCCTGCTCAGCAGAGAAGCCATCACACCCCGCTTCCCAAGCGATTATGTCCGTGGGCCAGTGGTTCGTCGCGCCGAAATAGTATGGCACTGGGCGGTAAGTCACGTCCCACTGCGCTGTACTATTACAGCGCTGGTCGGGAAGGGGTTAAGAGCAATGGTACCAAATTTTAATGAAATGTATGTAAACTTTTGACTTTGCAGAAAGTAATAAAAATGCCTTAAAACATTCTCTCTCCTTATTCTGGCATTTGGCAAATAATAATAATTATGGTAATCCTAATTGTACAAAAACAGGAAAGGTTTATTCTGATTTCATGTTAGATATTCAGAAAAACATGCATATGTGTCTTTTTATATAATGTATGTAAACTTCTAGTTTCAACTGTATGCTCCTCAGGTGTTAGTTTTAATTAACAATTCATGTAATTTCCCAGCTTGATTCAGGTTAGTGTGGTCTACGTAATAAAAAAAAAAAGTTCTGGTCCTTTATGGATTTTTATCACCAAATTTATATCTGAATCAAAGAAGTGGATACAATACAATGAGACAAAAAGGCAAGATCACCATAAATTCAAGTAGTGACTAGCTACAAGAAACCTTTCTAAAAAAAAATTGCACAAACCAGAAATGAAAGAGAGAATGGAATGCCATGACTACATATCAAGATATAATAAATAGCAAAAAATTAAAACTGACAGTAGAGTCAAGATGTGTTACTATTGAAATTTATGGTGAAATTTTGCTTAGAATATCTGTGTTATTGGGTAAGGCCTTTTCTTCTCATTGTTTTACATCCATTTCTTTGATCTAGACACTGATGTTGTTAATATGAGATCTTTACTGTAGATTTACAGTTGATAAAGGTCCATAAAGGACCGAAACATTGGGTTATTCTGTACGGTAGCTGTTTTTCTACATTATCTAAGCCATGCTAACCTGGATCATGCTTGGAAGGTATGTGAATTTTTTTTAAAGAGTAACATCTTAAGAGCATATAAGAGTGAAGTGCCATTCATTTCTGTCAGGAGTCCCACCAGGCACCCTACTGATCAGCTGTTTCAGGCTGCCCTGGTGCTGGATAGTGTTGACATTCTAATCGCAAATTTTTATCGCGAAAATCGGCACTTCGAGAATTCACGAAGATCTGGAATATAGTGCTATATCTTTGTAATCGCGAACATTCTAGATTTTTTTTCATCAGTACCCTCCCTGCTTCTTGCTTGTAGGTCAATGAGAAGGCTGCAATATCTTTGTCTGAGCTTAGCAGCATCCCTAGCAACCAATAGGAGAACTCCCCAGCAGCCATTTTCTGCTGTTTTTTGCAGTTCTGAGAAAGGGAGCAGTGTCATTGCTGTGCTCTGTGCTTTGCTGAGTCATCTGGATCCAATATTTAATTACATTAGATAGTTGGTTAGTTAGCTTATATATAATACAGATAGTCAGTGTAGGTTAGATTGTGATATAGTGTAGCTGATAGGTTCCAGTGCAGGGTGTTAGGTAGTGTGATAGGAATTACTGTGCTGTGATACGGATTAGTGTCTAACAGCTTGAAAAATGTAGCAAAAGTGAGCCACGCCTGTATTGCATGCGCAATACGTCTATATTACATTGGCGATTTTCGCAATCAAGAAAATAATGACTGGAGATCACGAATTTTTAGAATTTGCTATTTAAGATGAATATTAGGCCAAAAATTCACGAAATATCGCGAAAATGAATATTGACTATGCTGCTCTTCACTACTACTGGGAACTTTACAGCATACAGAGTGGAAGCAGAAGGCTCCATCCACTGTGTAGTTTTCAGTGCCAGCATACTGCAGCTCAGAATTTATTCAATTGAATGGGAGCTGAGCTACAGTACATTAACCTAGGCACTACACGGTGTACAGGGCTGTCTGCTTCCAACCCTGGATGCTTTATAGTTCCTGGCACTGGCAAGTACCAGAAAAAGCTTATTGGTGGGTATCAACTGATCTGATATTTATAACCTATGCTTAGGATAGTTCATCGATGTCTGTAGCCCAGACAACACATTTAATGACAATTGCCTATATACCTATATGGCAAAAATGTACAGCAACCGATTGGAGCTGAAAGAAGAGGAGAATTATAGATGCAATTTTTAATTTTCAGAATTTTTATTTATTTATTTTTAGTAACAATATCTGTTGCTGAAATCGGCACTACTTTTCCATGGTAAGCCTCTAACTTTCTAATGGGTCGTTGTCTAATGTTAGCGGTCTACAATCTGCGGTTCCCCACCTGTAATAACATTTAGATAGCGTTGTGCTGCCAGAGCATGCTGAGAGTTAACATCTAGAGAGTTACAGGCTGGGTACTACTAGTCTAAAGCAACAAAATATATGAGGACGGGGTGCTTGATTGGTGAATTACTCTTCATTACCATGGTCATAGCAAGTTCAGGCTCTGCAGACGTTGACTGATATCAAGATTAAGTCCTGGAAATAGAGAACAAGGGATAAGAAGTTTATATGCACATCCTTGAAAAATAAGGTTAGTAGGTTACTAGTCCTATTTCAATCACCCCCACCAATCAACTGCTCCAGGGAGACGTTGCACATTATGGTGAGAGAGGACAGCCCTAGCAGCTCACCAAGCACAGTGCCATACATAGTATAGGATTAAGCTGCAACCAGACCATATGACCAATATACGGTGATATCACAGGGCCTAGAAAGAGGCTACGGTACTCAGAGAGCGCCGGCCTCTTCTAACAGCTAATCGGCAGGGGCCCTGATAGGTCATCAATATTATTTCCAGGATAACCCTTTTAAATCCAGGCAAAACTGATAGACTGTGTAATGTTTAATGCATTACCTGTGCGAGAGGAGCATGGCACAGGCATTGTTGAATCCCTGTGTCATGCTCTGCTGCCTGACAACATAGCCTTTTGGCAAGAATTGCTTCATATGCCAGTTTAAAAAATGAGCTGGAGTAAAATGCGCCAATTTTTTTTAAGAGATGCAGTCCTCTAATTACACTTGGTGCATCTTCTGACAGTCCAAGCATCAGAGAGGTAAATTTATACCAGCTGTAGTTGGTTTAGCTTTGCACTGTAATTTATGCTAGTCTGTGGTGTAAATCATAGTAACTCTTTTAGGCCGCTGCCTCCTGCTAAGCATTGCTCAGTTTTTCAAAAATTAGCAAGAGTGACGTAAATTAAAAGAAAAATATATATCAAAATTTTAGCAAAATGCTGTTGTGCAATTCTATATAAAGTAAATGTGCAGTTTGCTACACAAGTAGCATAGACGGATTACATTAACAGCGGTTCTTTTAATAAATTCTACATGTGTTAACTTTTTTCTGCAGGTCAGTATGATTACAGAGATCCCAAATTTATTTAAATTTCAGGTTTTACTACCTTTGCAAAAAACGACATTTCCTTTTATACAGCCACATTCCTTCACATTTAATTTTTTCCATCTATGGAGCCGCATGATGGCTTGCTTATTTGTGGTACAACTTTTCATTTAGATACATGCAACTTTTTGATCACTAAGTCTGATCCTTGGGTTTCTGCCGCACTTTTAAATGCCGTAGGTCCCTTGACATGCAGACACCACGCTGATTTAGTATGTTTTTTACTGCATACCCACATGGGAAAAAACAGCCATTTGAATGAGCACTTGTTCTGTAGTTTTAGAAAAAAGAGAAGCAACAAGCAGCCATTCTGGAATTTTTTATGATTTTCATATGGGATGAATAACATGCTAGTTTTAGATTAGGTTGTTGTGGGTGTGATACCAATTATGTGTACTTTTTAAATTTCTTCAATATTTTGAGAAAATAAAGCAATTTTAAATTCCAAAAAGATTTTTTTTTATCTCTTATTTTCATAGAAGTACATAGATATTAGGCCATGTGGTTATTATTAATCCCCGGGCTGTCATGGAAACCCATCAGCACCATACAGTGCAAAGTCACCGATATCTATAGACAAGAACAAAGGTAAGGAAGGTTACTTCTGTAGCTCTAATCCCATCCATTTTAACAGGGAGTCAGCTCCTGCACTCAAACCATTATATATACATATTGTGGCAATGTGAATAACAAGGGGTGTTGTTTGCACCAGGAGCGTGTCACCAAGGGGCCCGGCCTTGGTGAAGTAAAGGCCCTAGTCTAGAGATGGGTGGCCACTAAGTTAGTTGGTGGTCACCAAGATAACTAGCTTAGCTGGCTCCAGCTAGTCCAGGGCGGGCTTTTACTGGGAACAGGCAATGTGCTGGGTGGGTGCCTGTTCCCCATGCTCCAGTCTGGGGTTTTTGACAACGCCCATGTCCAGGGATGCTATTTAATCCTCTTGTTGGACATGGGTGGGGTCCCACTCTGGAGAGAGTTTTGGAGACAGAGTTTGGCAGAGGCTCTGTGTGAGTGGTCTCGGCCAAGTTGGCTGAGGGGCCACGGGGCTAGGCCTGGACTTTGGGGACGCAGTGACGCCTGCAGGTACAAGGGTCACAAGGCCAGAGTCGGGAAGACTACTGGGCCACACTCCCCAAAGGCACTGGACTTGCTACAGTCGGGAGGCTGCTGGACTGCACGGGTGAAAAAGCCGCATGTTGGTACCGTGTGTGAACAATGTTTGTTCAGTGAGGTAGGATTATCCCTGTTTAGTTAGAGCCCAGATGGGCAAGGTGTTTTATTTTGTGTTTTGTCATCTCTGCTATGCCGTGTTCCACAATAAAAGCAATGCTTGGCCCCTAAAGCTGCGGTGGACGACAATCTTTGTGCAAATGATCCCCGAGACCAGAGCAAACCCCCCACATTTGGTGGAGGATGCGGGCAGTCGTCCCTGCTGGAAAAAGGTAAAGTGTTGCTGGGGGCAACGACAGGACAGAGGAAAAAGCTGTGCGATTGCTGTATTGGAGCTTAGGGCCGGAAGCCTGTTTGTTCGGTGGAGCAGGTCCTGCTCGTGTCATCCTGAACACTTTGCTGGAATGCAAAAGAACTGCTGATGATAGTTTGGACTATTTTTTTTCCCTGTGGGGCAAGCGGTGCAAAGGTTTAAAGGGCCAGAAGCACAAAAGAAAAAAAAAACTGACCTGTGGAAATTTTTTGCTCAAATTGGCGACCTGGGTGAAAGATAGTCAGGTGTGGCGGAAGCTGCTTATACCAAAGGTGATACCATATGTGAGAAGTGGCCCGGTTTGGCGAAAAACCAAGGCCACTGAGGGTGTAATGGAGCAGCTGGTGCTGGAGACTGATCGGTTGGTGAGAAAGCTGAGTGCAGTGTTGGAGGAGAATATGCATGCCGTTGCCAAGGGCAACCGTCGGGAAGACAAGAAGGTGGAGAGTAGTGCGGTTCCCAGGAGCCTCTACATTCTCTGCAACTGTGCACAGAGTCCTCAAGGGTGCGGCTGAAGTGACCATCCGGGAAAGGTCTGGACCCCACCTCATGTTGTTTCCGGTGGCAATGGTAAAAATGGCCTGGGACGGACGTCATCTTCCGAGACTGCCGAATCCATGACAGGCGGTAAGACTGTTCCTGTTAAAAATGTTGTGACAGTGAGCCGGCGGCAGTTGCTACCTGCCGGGCCGGTTTGAGTGATGAAGCACTGAGGCGAGAAACTGTCTCAAAAATGAATGACTATGTGAAAAATGCTGTGTCTGAACAGACGGGTAAGCCCGTTGCGGTTGCTGCCTTGCAAGGATCTGCACAGGAGAAGGTTATAGTGTTGCCTAAAGTACCTGTGACCAAGGCTAGATTTGGGATGGCGAAAGTCAGAGATCCCATGCTAGCCCGGGTAAGAGACGGCATGATAGCCGCCCCTGAGACTGGTAGATTATTAAATGTGCGGGACAATTATAAGAATACGGACTATCCCGGGGTTCTCACTGAGGGTGAGACTCCCATGACAACTGGGACTTGTGATCTTGATGCCATAAGTGTGCTCGTACATGAGAGAATGATGTTCTGTGATATTGGGGGCACTGGAGACACTTCTATAGAAAGTGATGAAGCCGCTGCAGAACCTATACCTGTCCCTTTAAATGAAGGTATAAGGGAAATGCGGATAAACCATTGCTTTCTAAGTGAAGTGACCAATAAAAACAGTGAAGCTGATAAGGTGCAAAGTGATGGTACCGTGTTGGCCAAAATACATAATGTTAATGCGGATTTTTGTGAAGGATGTGATGATGACATGCCTTTTACATTGCAGGTTATAGACAGGGAGAAGCGCCCCATGGTGGTAAAAATGTAAAATTTGGAAAAATGCAGATAAATGTCGAGAGCACCGAGTTGGGGGAACCCACTGTAGTGAATGGGCAGGAAACTGTGGCAGGGCCAAAGCGTGTACCACACGTAACAGAGGTGGATGTGTCGTATCCACGGAGTTCTATGTGGGCTAGGGAAGTGTCCAAGGTGGGGATTAGCTCCGCAGTGCCCCTTGAGGGCAGAAATGAGAATGACATGAGCAGTATATATGACGCATGTGCTGTGACCGATAGCAACTCAGAGAGAGAGGCTGCCATGTTGAGGTCTTGCCAAACTGACGTGGTTACTGATAGCAACCAGACGATAGTTATACCTGATGTGACGAGAGATCAGTCGGGGAACGTCAGCCTAGTGTCTGAAAACTCATATCCAGACAGTCTTAGATGACCTGACAGAACAGTACAGCTGCAAACAGGAGGCTGATCTCACTCTCGCCACACAGGCCCCAGGTACGATAGCGAAGGGACTAGCCGTCGTCATAGAGTCACCGAAGAAGGCTGCAGAAGGGTCAAAAGAGGAGACCCTGGAAAAGACGAGTGAATTGAAGGGTCTACCGCCTGGTGTCCTGGGGAAGGGAAAAGACTCCATGAAGACACAAAAGTCTATAGTAGACCTCAACCATGGGCTTGAAGAGTCCCTGGGTGGAAATCCCACGGAGTGTCTAAGAAAGAATGGTGGTACTCCTACAATGGCTGTAACACCAGAACAGAGTGAAAAGCAGCTGGAACAGAAGGCCCAAGAGCGGGGCGCTGCTAACAAGCTAGGGCGAAAAACTAAGAAGAAGACCAAGGCCCTCTCCTTGACTAGAGCCCTTGGAAAAATGCTTAAGGAGCAAGACGAATTGGAGAGGCTGAACAAGCAACTCAGAGCAGAGATGGAAGATCTCAGGAGCTCAAAAGATGAAGTCTATGAGTTGGAGAAGCCTAAGCGTGATGAGATGCCTGAAGAGGAAGGTCATCTGAAAGATGCCAAGAAGTCAGAGCCCGTTAAGAATGGGTCTGGAGGTGGTTGCGCTGTGGTGCCAGCCGAGGCAGAGAAGAAGATGAAAGATGGATCTGCTGAACCAGATGGTGGTGCTGAGGTGGATGCAGAAGCCCAGAGACTCGTGGCAGTGTGTGGCCAGGGCCTGGTCATGAAAGACATTCCCTCTGCTGTCAATGCCTTCCAGAAAGCTAGCAGTCTGCTGGGGAAGAAATACGGGGGGACCGACAACCAGTATGAGGGTCCTGTCTACTCTGATGGGCTGGCTCTCCTGAATCCTGCCCGAAAGGAGAACCATATCCCGGGTGATCCTCTGCAGGGATTGCCAGAAGACGACGAATCTGGCGAAGGTCCTGATGTCCCCGGTGCCTCCAACCTTGATGAGAAAGAGGAGGAGGAGTTAAGAAGGAAAGGATATGATGCCATGTCCGTGAAGGATAAGACGGCTAATAAAGTGAAAGGAGACTCCAAAAAAACAGAGGCCGAGGTCTTGAAGGGGGAGAAATCCTCGAATGTTCTAGAAACCAAAGAAAAGACTGAAAAAGAGTCTGCTAAAGTGGGGAGTACCAGTGAAGAAGCAGAAGATTCTGAAACTGAAGCCAAACCTGACATAACCCCTGTGGGGAGTAAAGGAAAAAGAAAGATGCTATCTGTTGATAAAATAAAGAGTCAAAAAGAGGCTGACATGTCAAGGTCCGCTAAAACTGTGGTAGTTGCTAGTAGCGACCAGGTGTCTCTAGTATGTGACAAGATGACTGGTAGGATAGTAAGCTTCGTGTTTGTGACGAACTGGGTTCTGCTGGCGTGGTTGTGGCAGAATAAAGGGAAGCCTGTGATGCTGGCCACATCTTCCAGGGGGACCGTTGAGCTTGAAGATGGCAAGATAATGCGGGTGCCCTATCACGAGCATCCAGTCGGGTACATGTGTTCACCCCACAGGTGTGAACAGAGGGGGATATGTGGCAATGTGAATAACAAGGGGTGTTGTTTGCACCAGGAGCGTGTCACCAAGGGGCCCGGCCTTGGTGAAGTAAAGGCTCTAGTCTAGAGATGGGTGGCCACTAAGTTAGTTGGTGGTCACCAAGATAACTAGCTTAGCTGGCTCCAGCTAGTCCAGGGCAGGCTTTTACTGGGAACAGGCAATGTGCTGGGTGGGTGCCTGTTCCCCATGCTCCAGTCCGGGGTTTTTGACAACGCCCATGTCCAGGGATGCTATTTAATCCTCTTGTTGGACATGGGTGGGGTCCCACTCTGGAGAGAGTTTTGGAGACAGAGTTTGGCAGAGGCTCTGTGTGAGTGGTCTCGGCCAAGTTGGCTGAGGGGCCACGGGGCTAGGCGATAGCCTGAACTTTGGGAACGCAGTGACGCCTGCAGGTACAAGGGTCACAAGGCCAGAGTCGGGAAGACTACTGGGCCACACTCCCCAAAGGCACTGGACTTGCTACAGTCGGGAGGCTGATGGACTGCACGGGTGAAAAAGCCGCATGTTGGTAACGTGTGTGAACGATGTTTGTTCAGTGAGGTAGGATTATCCCTGTTTAGTTAGAGCCCAGACGGGCAAGGTGTTTTATTTTGTATTTTATCATCTCTGCTATGCCGTGTTCCACAATAAAAGCAATGCTTGGCCCCTAAAGCTGCGGTGGACGACAATCTTTGTGCAAATGATCCCCGAGACCAGAGCAAACCCCCCACATTATATATATATATATATATATATATATATTAAAGAAAGGCAGGGGCACAACAAAGTCTCTTCAACACTGTTTACTGCTTGTTCCAGCCAACTAACAGTTCAGTTACAGCCGGATCGCAGCCGGGTCAGGTAATCAGTCTACAGGCCAGTGATTCCTACACATGTGCCTTGCAGGGTGTGATCTGCAGCCTCTCCCTCCACAGACACACCCTGCTTCCTGCTGCTCACTTTTAAAACACAACCGTGGACATGAGCCACGTATAAACTCCAGAGTGGATCATGGGGAGAAAGCACCCACTCAGATCTTTGCTTACTCCCAGTAAAAGCCAGGCCAGGATTAGCAGTTACCAGCTATACTAGGTAACAACAATATCCACTATCTATACTAGTGGACACTCTAGCTTCTGGCTTCCACTCCACTAAGGTCGGGTACCTTGGTGGCATGTCTCAGGTACACCCCAGCAAACCACAATATGTATTTTCTTAACCACTTCAGCCCCCCTAGCTAAAACACCCTTAATGACCAGGCCACTTTTTACAATTCTGCACTACACTACTTTCACCGTTTATTGCTCCGTCATAGAACTTACCACCCAAATGAATTTTACCTCCTTTTCTTCTCACTAATAGAGCTTTCATTTGGCGGTATTTCATTGTTGCTGACATTTTTAATTTTTTTGCTATTAATCGAAAATGACCGAAATTTTTTCAAAAAAATGACATTTTTCACTTTCTGTTGTAATTTTATTTAAAAAACTACATTTCTATATAAATTTTTCCCAAAATTTATTGTTCTACATGTCTTTGATAAAAAAAAATCCAATAAGTGATTATTTATTGGTTTGGGTAAAAGTTATAGCGTTTACAAACTATGGTGCAAAAAAGTGAATTTCGGCATTTTGAAGCAGCTCTGACTTTCTGAGCACCTGTCATGTTTCTTCAGGTGCTAGTATGCCAGGAAAGCATAAATACCCCCCAAATGACACCATTTTAGAAAGAAGACACCCCAAAGTATTCGCGGAGGGGCATGGTGAGTTCATGTATGATTTCATTTTTTTTCACAAGTTAGCGAAAAATGACACTTTCTGAGGAAAAAAATAAAAATAATAACTTCTGGCAAAAAAAAAAAAAAAATCCCCCATGGACTCACTATGCCCCTCAGTGAATACCTTGGGGTGTCTACTTTCCAAAATGGGGTCATTTGTGGGGTGTTTTTACTGTTTGGGCGGGGCTAAATTGTGAGCAGCCATATAAAAGCTAAAGGTACTCATTGGAATTTGGGCACCTTTGCGCACCCGGGCTGCAAAAAAGTGTCACTCATGTGGTATCGCCGTACTCAGGAGAAGTAGGGCAATGTGTTTTGGGGTGTATTTTTACATATACCCATGTTGGGTGAGAGAAATATCTCTGTAAACTGACAACTTTGTATAAAAATTTTTAAAAAGTTGTCATTTACAGAGATATTTCTCACACCCAGCATGGGTATCTGTAAAAATACACCCCAAGACACATTGCCCTACTTCTCCTGAGTTCGGCTATACCACATGTGTGACACTTTTTTGCAGCCAAGATGCGCAAAGGGGCCCAAATTCCAATGAGTACCTTTAGGATTTAAGAGGGCATTTTTACGCATTTGGATTCTCACACTTTAGGGCCCCTAAAATGCCAGGGCAGTATAAATACCCCACATGTGACCCCATTTTGGAAAGAAGACACCCCAAGGTATTCCGTGAGGGGCATGGCGAGTTCACAGAAATTTCTTTTTTTTTTGGCACAAGTTAGCGTAAATTTTTTTTTTTTTTATTTTTTTTTTTACAAAGTCTCATATTCCACTAACTTGTGACAAAAAATAAAATTTTACATGAACTTACCATACCCCTCACGGAATACCTTGGGGTGTCTACTTTCTAAAATGGGGTCAGATATGGGGTATTTATACTGCCCTGGAATTTTAGGGGTCTCCGCAATCATTACCTGTATGGCCAGCATTAGGAGTTTCTGCAATTTTCCTTATATTGAGCATACGGGTAATGAGATTTTTTTTTTCCGTTCAGCCTCTGGGCTGAAAGAGAAAATGAACGGCACAGATTTCATCATTCGCATCAATCAATGTGGATGAAAAAATCTCTGCCAAAAAATGTGCAAAAAAAAATAAAAGAAGTAAGGCCCCATTCACACGTCCGCAAAAATGTCCTCATCTATTCTGCAATTTTGCGGAATAGATGCGGACCCATTAACTGTGAATGGGGCCGGCGGTGATTTGCGGAGCTGCGGCCGCGAACTTCCAGGTTTCGGCCCTCAAACATCCGGCCGCAGCTCCGCAAAAGATAGAGCATGTCCTATTCTTGTCCGCAATGTGCGGATCCGCAAAATGCAGAAAGCACATTGCCAGTGTCCGTGTTTTGCAGATCCGCGGATCCATGGATCCGCAAAACACATACGGATGTCTGAATGAGCCTTACAGGGGGGTGATTAGTGACAGGGGGGGGTGACAGGGGGTGATCAGGGGGGTGACATGGGGTGATCAGGGGTTAATCGGTGGTTAATCAGGGGTTAATCAGTGACTGGGGGGTGGGGGGTTGGATGGGGGGGTCTGTGTGGTGATTGGTGCACTTACATAAGTTTCCTTTGGTGGTCCCATGCAAAAGGGACCACCAGAGGAATGAGCAGAAAGCATATCAGACGCTGTTAACAAAACAATGTCTGATATGCGATTTTTTTTTTAACTTCTACAGCCTGCCAGCGCATGATCAGCGCTGGCAGGCTGTAGTTAAAGTTCTCCCCGAGGCGATCCTGTGAGCGCGCGCGCGCGTTCACAGGAAATCTCGCGTCTCGCGAGATGACGCGCGGATGCGTCCAGGAGGAGTAAACTAGCCGCCGTCTGGACGCATCCGTGCGTACAGCGGTCCAGGGCTGGTTAAAAACCTAACCAGAATACTCAGTTAATAATAATAATTATTTACAAATAGTTGAGTACGATATAATTCCTTGAAATAAATTTACTTTTATTGAATACAATTAAAAAGATTTATTTAATGATTACAGTAGGGATACAAAAAATTGGTTCATCTTTCATCTATAATGGTTAATACAATGAGAGACTTTGCGATAATGCATAAGAGAAATCCATCAATACTAAGGAAAATGTAAATAATACATAGGGTGAGCAGTAATGAATTAATTCAATCCCTTGCCAAAAAAATGGTGGACTTCTCTTATGAATATGTATTAACCATTATAGATGAGAGATGACGCAATTTAATTGTATCCCTACTGTAATCATTAAATAATCTTTTTAATTGTATTTAATAAAAGTTAAAAAAATTCAAGGAATTTTAAGATACTCAACTATTTGTGAATTATTATGTTTTTGAAATAAACTTGTAGAAATTCTTCGGAGAACACAGGAGTTAGGGTACTTTCACACTTGCGTTGGTGCGGATCCGTCTGTTTATTTGCACAGACGGATCCGCACCTATAATGCAAACGTTTGTATCCGTTCAGAACGGATCCGTTTGCATTAGGTAAAAGAAAAATGACAAAGTCCAAAACGGATCCTTTTTGAATTACATTGGAAGTCAATGGGGAACGGATCCGTTTTCAAATGCACCATATTGTGTCATTGAAAACGGATCCATCCCCATTGACTTACATTGTAATAAAAAACTGATCCGTTAGGCTCCGCCTTTTCAAACGGACACCAAAATGCTGCATGCTGCGTTTTGGTGTCTGCCTCAAAAACAGAATAGAAGCGGACCGGAGCCTTACTGATGCATTCTGAACGGATCCTTATCCATTCAGAATGCATTGGGGCTGAACTGATCCGTTTTGGACCGTTTGTGAGAGCCCTGAAATGGATCCCACAAACGGAATCTAAAACGCTAGTGTGAAAGTACCCTTAATCTCCTACTGATCTGTTTCACTTTTGGCTGGTGAAAATTTGGTGGCGAGGCTTAGACAAGGGGGAACAGCTTAAAGATCTTTGCGCCCTACCGCAGACAGACCCACATCCAGTTGTCTTACAGTCGAATATATGACAGTGAGGAGGAGGGAGGGTATGACTGAACTGGGACACATAGAGAAGGTTTTGTGATAAATATCTCAGTTTTCATTGCAATATTGAGCAAAACAGAGTCAAAGGAGAGGGGAAAATAAGGGGAAGAAGCGCTGATATACAAATGTTATTTTGTCTTTGCTTAGGTTCCTTTTAACCACAAAACAGTCACATTAAAATGGAAAAACCCTCCAATAATATGTGTCTGCAGTAAATCTAGTTGGCAGCCATTCAATTTAGGGGACACATTGCATTATTAACCCCTTAGTGACATTATTCATTTTATCATTAAGGACCAATAATATTTTCCCCCTTTGTGTTCTAGCAGTCAGAACTTATTGATTTTGTTTCTTCTAAAAAAAAATGTTTTATTTTGCAGGATTAGTCGTAGGTTTTTTAGGAACCATTTGGGGTATATATAGCGTAGTAAATTACTTTTATTATTTTATTTTTAGGGGAAACAATAAAAAAACAGGAATATTAACATTATTTTGTGGAATTTATTTACGGCGTTTACTGTGTGGTAAAAAAAACATAACTTTATTATATGGGTCACTACAATAATGATAATGCCACATTTCTATATATTTTTTACTATTTTGTCTTTCCTCCTGCAGGCTCTCATGTCTGCAACTGTTCCCCCTCCTTCTCCAGACTGAAGGGGTGGGCTACTTTATCTGTTCATATCTCTAGTTTTGTAGCAGCTAGAGATATGGTATTCCAAGCTTTTAACCAATACCAGAATGACATTATTATCTTCACTACATGGGAAGATATCACTGGAATGCCAGCTTTCAAACAAACCAGAACTATGCTTCTAGCTTCTACCAATCAGGAGACATGAGTAGAGATGAGCGAACACCTGGATGTTCGGGTTCGAGAGGTTCGGCCGAACATCCGGAAAATGTCCGGGTTCGTGATCCGAACTCAACCCGAACTTTATCCCGAACCCGAACCCCATAGAAGTCAATGGGGACCCGAACTTTTGGGCACTAAAAAGGCTGTAAAAGACTCCCGGAAAGGGCTAGAGGGCTGCAAAAGGCAGCAAAATGTAGGTAAATCCCCTGCAAACAAATGTAGATAGGGAAATGATGACTTAACATAAAATAAAATAAAATTAACCAATATTAATTGGAGTTAGGTCCCATAGCACAGAATCAGGCTTCAAATCACCCACCAATGGAGAAGGTCGCTTACTATTATTTTGACCCCAGCATCCAGACAAATGAGAGAGGTCCCATAGCAGAGAATCTGGCATCATATCAACCACCACAGGAGAAGGCCACTTTCAGTGACTTAGGCCTTAGCACCCAGACAGAGGAGACATGTCAGATAGCACAAGCATTACATTTATACCATCCAGCACAGGAGAAGGCCACTTTTAGTTACTTTGACCCCTGCACCCAGAAAGAGGAGAGGCCCCACAGCACATATTCAGGCATCATATCACCCACCACAGGAGTAGGCCACCATTTAGTTAATTTGACCCCTGCACCCATGTCAGCTGGTACAAGCATCAGTTTCACATCACCCAGCACAAGAGAAGGCCACTTTGAGAGACTTTGACCCCTGCACCCAGACGGAGGAGAGAGGTTTTCACAGCAGAGAATCAGGCATTTAGATCACCCACCACAGGAGTAGGCCACCATTTAATGGGACCCCGGCAACCATGTCAGATGGCACAAGCATCAGTTTTACATCACCCAGCACAGGAGAAGGCGACTTTGAGAGACTTTGACCCCTGCACCCAGACGGAGGAGAGAGGTTTCACAGCAGAGAATCAGGCATTTTGATCACCCACCACAGGAGTAGGCCACCATTTAATGGCACCCGGCAACCATTTCAGATGGCACAAGCATCAGTTCTACATCACCCAGCACAGGAGAAGGCGACTTTGAGAGACTTTGACCCCTGCACCCAGACGGAGGAGAGAGGTTTCACAGCAGAGAATCAGGCATTTAGATCACCCACCACAGGAGTAGGCCACCATTTAATGGGACCCGGCAACCATGTCAGATGGCACAAGCATCAGTTCTACATCGCCCAGCACAGGAGAAGGCGACTTTGAGAGACTTTGACCCCTGCACCCAGACGGAGGAGAGAGGTTTCACAGCAGAGAAACAGGCATTTAGATCACCCACCACAGGAGTAGGCCACCATTTAATGGGACCCCGGCAACCATGTCAGATGGCACAAGCATCAGTTTCACATCACCCAGCACAAGAGAAGGCGACTTTGAGAGACTTTGACCCCTGCAGCCACACGGAGAAGAGAGGTCCCACAGCAGAGATTCAGGCATTTATATCAGCCAGCACAGGAGAAGGCCTCTTTCAGTGACTTAGGCCTTAGCACCGACACAGAGGAGACAG
This sequence comes from Bufotes viridis, assembly GCA_033119425.1. Classification (NCBI taxonomy): domain Eukaryota; kingdom Metazoa; phylum Chordata; class Amphibia; order Anura; family Bufonidae; genus Bufotes; species Bufotes viridis. Next base: position 240,095,706 of record CM065594.1, on the reverse strand, counting down.
GTCAGATAGCACAAGCATCAGTTTTACATCAACCACCACAGGAGAAGGGCACTTTTAGAGACTTTGACCCCTGCAGCCACACGGAGAGAGAGGTCCCACAGCAGAGATTCAGGCATTTATATCAGCCAGCACAGGAGAAGGCCGCTTTCAGTGACTTAGGCCTTAGCACCGACACAGAGGAGACAGGTCAGATAGCACAAGCATCAGTTTCACATCAACCACCACAGGAGAAGGGCACTTTTAGAGACTTTGACCCCTGCACCCAGAAAGAGGAGAGAGGTCCCACAGCAGAGATTCAGGCATTTATATCAGCCAGCACAGGAGAAGGCCGCTTTCAGTGACTTAGGCCTTAGCACCGACACAGAGGAGACAGGTCAGATAGCACAAGCATCAGTTTTACATCAACCACCACAGGAGAAGGGCACTTTTAGAGACTTTGACCCCTGCAGCCACACGGAGGAGAGAGGTCCCACAGCAGAGATTCAGGCATTTATATCAGCCAGCACAGGAGAAGGCCGCTTTCAGTGACTTAGGCCTTAGCACCGACACAGAGGAGACAGGTCAGATAGCACAAGCATCAGTTTTACATCAACCACCACAGGAGAAGGGCACTTTTAGAGACTTTGACCCCTGCAGCCACACGGAGGAGAGAGGTCCCACAGCAGAGATTCAGGCATTTATATCAGCCAGCACAGGAGAAGGCTGCTTTCAGTGACTTAGGCCCCCTGCACCCACACAAAGGAGACATGTCAGACAGCACAAGTATAACAAGTATAACATTCATATCACCCAGCACAGGAGAAGGACACTTTCATGTACTTTGGCTCCGGCACCCAGACAGAAGGTTCATTCAACTCTGGGTTGCACCCCAAGAGCCTACTTAATTTCAAAAATTGATTTTTCAATGAAGAAGTGGCCAGGAGTACAAGACAACATGGTTTAAGGCAGTTATTAAGGACTACTCTGCACAAGAGAGGGTCAGGTCTTGTGGGATCCATGCCTAGTTCATTTTTATAAACGTCAGCTTGTCCACGTTGGCTGCGGACAGGCGGCTGCGTTTGTCAGTAATGACGCCCCCTGCCGTGCTGAATACACGTTCAGATAAAACGCTGGCCGCCGGGCAGGAAAGCACCTCCAAGGCATAAAATGCTAATTCTGGCCACGTGGACAATTTGGAAACCCAGAAGTTGAATGGGGCCGAACCATCCGTCAGTACGTGGAGCTGTGTGCAGACGTACTGTTCAACCATGTTAGTGAAATGTTGCCTCCTGCTAACACGTTCCGTATCAGGTGGTGGGGCAGTTAGCTGTGGCGTGGAGACAAAACTTTTCCACATTTATGCCATGCTAACCCTGCCCTCAGAGGAGCTGGCCGTGACACTGCTGCGTGGGCGACCTCTAGCTCCTCCTCTGCCTTGGCCTTCCACCTGTTCCCCTGTGACAGTTGGGAATGCTCTCAGGAGCGCGTCTACCAGCGTGCGCTTGTACTCGCGCATCTTCCTATCACGCTCCAGTGCAGGAAGTAAAGTGGGCACATTGTCTTTGTACCGTGCATCCAGCAGGGTGGCCACCCAGTAGTCAGCACACGTTAAAATGTGGGCAACTCTGCTGTCGTTGCGCAGGCACTGCAGCATGTAATCGCTCATGTGTGAAAGGCTCCCCAGAGGTAAGGACAAGCTGTCCTCTGTGGGAGGCGTATCGTCATCATCCTCTGTATCCCCCCAGCCACGCACCAGGGATGTGCCTGCGCTGTGCTGGGTGCCACCCCGCTGTGAACCTGCTTCATCCTCATCCTCTTCCACCTCCTCCTCATCCTCCTCGTCCTCCAGTAGTGGTCCCTGGCTGGCCACATTTGTACCTGCCCTCTGCTGTTGCAAAAAAACTCCCTCTGAGTCACTTCTAACAGACTGGCCTGAAAGTGCTGAAAACGACCCGTCATCCTCCTCCTTCTCCTCCTGGCCCACCTCCTCTTCCATCATCGCCCTAAGCGTTTTCTCTAGGAGACATAGAATTGGTATTGTCACGCTGATAACAGTGGCATCGCCACTGGCCATGTTGGTGGCGTACTCTAAACAGCGCAACAGGGCACACAGGTCTCGCATGGAGGCCCAATCATTGGTGGTGAAGTGGTGCTGTTCCGCAGTGCGACTGACCTGTGCGTGCTGCAGCTGAAACTCCACTATGGCCTGCTGCTGCTCGCACAGTCTCTCCAGCATGTGCAAGGTGGAGTTCCACTGGGTGGGCACGTCGCATATTAGGCGGTGAGCGGGAAGGCCGAAGTTCCGCTGTAGCGCTGACAGGCGAGCAGCGGCAGGATGTGAACGCCGGAGCGCGCACAGACGGCCCGCACTTTATGCAGCAGCTCTGACATGTCTGGGTAGTTGTGAATGAACTTTTGCACCACCAAATTCAGCACATGCGCCAGGCAAGGGATGTGCGTCAAACCGGCTAGTCCCAGAGCTGCCACGAGATTTCGCCCATTATCGCACACCACCAGGCCGGGCTTGAGGCCCACCGGCAGCAACCACTGGTCGGTCTATTGTTCAATACCCCGCCACAACTCCTGCGCGGTGTGGGGCCTGTCCCCCAAACATATGAGTTTCAGAATGGCCTGCTGACGTTTACCCCGGGCTGTGCTGAAGTTGGTGGTGAAGGTGTGTGGCTGACTGGATGAGCTGGAGGAAGCAGAGGAGGAGGAGGAGGAAGCCGAGTAGGAGGAGGAGGCTACAGGAGGCAAAGAATGATGCCCTGTGATCCTTGGCGGCGGAAGGACGTGCTCCAAGGAACTCTCCGGCTGGGACCCAGCCGCCACTACATTTACCCAGTGTGCAGTTAGGGAGATATAGCATCCCTGGCCGTGCTTACTGGTCCACGTATCTGTGGTTAGGTGGACCTTGCCACAAATGGCGTTGTGCAGTGCACACTTGATTTTATCGGACACTTGCATGTGCAGGGAAGGCACGGCTGTCTTGGAGAAGTAGTGGCGGCTGGGAACCACATACTGCGGGACAGCCATGGCCATCAGCTGTTTGAAGCTGTCTGTGTCCACCAGCCAGAATGACAGCATTTCAAAGGCCAGTAGTTTAGAAATGCTGGCATTCAGGCCAAGGGCTCGAGGGTGACTAGGTGGGAATTTGCGCTTCCTCTCAAAGGTTTGAGAGATAGAGAGCTGAACGCTGCTGTGTGAAATAGTGGAGACGCTAGGTGACGGTGGCGGTGGTGGTGGTGGTGTCGGTGGCACATCCTCTGTTTGCTGCTCGGCAGGTGGCAACATTTCTCTCGAGGCGGAAAACGAGGCAGCAGCGGTAGAGGGAGCAGGGAGAGCCTGAGCGGGTTCCTTGTTTTTAAGGTGTGTACTCCACTGCAGTTCATGCTTTGCATGTAGATGCCTGATCATGCAGGTGGTGCTCAGGTTAAGAACGTTAAAGCCTCGCCTCAGGGTCTGATGGCACAGCGTGCAAACCACTCTGGTCTTGTCCTCAGCACATTGTTTGAAGAAGTGCCATGCCAGGGAACTCCTTGAAGATGCCGTTGGGGTGCTGGGTCCCTGTTGGCGCTGGCCAATAGCAGGCGAACTCTCTGGACGGCGGCTGTTCTGCTTTTGACCCCTGCTCCCTCTTTGTCTTCGCTGTTGTCTCGGTCTCACCACTGCCTCTTCCTCTGAATTATTTAAGTCAGCGGCACGACCTTCAGTCCATGTGGGGTCTAAGACCTCATCGTCCTCTGCATCGTCTTCCACCCAGTCTTCCTCCCTGACCTCCTCCTGTTCAGTCTGCACACTGCAATAAGACGCGGCAGTGGGCACCAGTGTTTCGTCATCATCAGAGACTCGGTCACTCTGCTGTGGTGGTATTCCCATGTCCTCATCATCTGGATACATAAGTGGTTGTGCGTCAGTGCATGGAATGTCTTCCACCGCTGGGGAAGGGCTAGGTGGACGCCCTGGAAAACCGTGGGAGCAGAGTCTTCAAACAGAATAAGAGACTGCTGCATAACTTGAGGCTCAGACAGTTTCCCTGATATGCATGGGGGTGATGTGACAGACTGATGGGCTTGGTTTTCAGGTGCCACCTGTGCGCTTTCCGCAGAAGACTGGGCGGAAGACAATGTGGTGAACGTGCTGGAAGCACTGTCGGCCACCCAATCGACTAATGCCTGTACCTGCTCAGGCCTTACCATCCTCATAACGGCATTGGGCCCCACCAAATATCGCTGTAAATTCTGCCGGCTACTTGAGGGAGTTGGTTCACTACTTTGTGCGCCTGAGGCCGAACGGCCACGCCCTCTGCCAGCAACAGAGGCTCCACGGACACCACCACGACCGCGCCCTCGTCCCTTAATAGAATGTTTCCTCATTGTTGCGATTCAACTCGCACCACAATAAAATATATTATTTTTAGCCCCAAAATTCCCACACTGGAAGATATAATTCCTTTTTCCGGTATTAATTACAAGAAGACTGCTGCAAATTGGACACCAGAATTTTTAAAATGCTAGTTTTGGTACATAGATTCCCACATGGGGAGATATAATTCCTTTTTACAGGAGTACAAACGTGAGGCCTACTGTTTCTGGTCTAACAAACACCAGATTGATTAAATTGGCCTTTTTTTCACCAAAATTACAACACTGGACAATAATGCCTTTTTGCGGTATTAATTACAAGAAGACTGCTGCAAATTGGACACCAGAATTTTTAAAATGCTAGTTTTGGTACATAGATTCCCACACTGGAAGATATAATTCCTTTTTCCGGTATTAATTACAAGAAAACTGCTGCAAATTGGACACCAGAATTTTTAAAATGCTAGTTTTGGTTCATAGATTCCCACACGGGGAGATATAATTCCTTTTTACAGGAGTACAAACGTGAGGCCTACTGTTTCTGGTCTAACAAACACCAGATTGATTAAATTGGCCTTTTTTTCTACCAAAATTACAACACTGGACAATAATGCCTTTTTGCGGTATTAATTACAAGAAGAATGCTGCTAATTGGACACCAGAATTTTTAAAATGCTAGTTTGTGTACATAAATTCCCACACTGGAAGATATAATTCCTTTTTCCGGTATTAATTACAAGAAAACTGCTGCAAATTGGACACCAGAATTTTTAATATGCTAGTTTTGGTACATAGTTTCCCACACGGGGAGATATAATTCCTTTTTACAGGAGTAAAAACGTAAGGTCTACTGTTTCTGGTCTAACAAACACCAGATTGATTAAATTGGACTTTTTTTCACCAAAATTACAACACTGGACAATAATGCCTTTTTGCGGTATTAATTACAAGAAGAATGCTGCTAATTGGACACCAGAATTTTTAAAATGCTAGTTTGTGTACATAAATTCCCACACTGGAAGATATAATTCCTTTTTCCGGTATTAATTACAAGAAAACTGCTGCAAATTGGACACCAGAATTTTTAAAATGCTAGTTTTGGTACATAGTTTCCCACACGGGGAGATATAATTCCTTTTTACAGGAGTAAAAACGTAAGGTCTACTGTTTCTGGTCTAACAAACACCAGATTGATTAAATTGGACTTTTTTTCACCAAAATTACAACACTGGACAATAATGCCTTTTTGCGGTATTAATTACAAGAAGACTGCTGCAAATTGGACACCAAAATTTTCAAAATGCTAGTTTTGGTACATAGGATTCCCACACGGGGAGATATAATTCCTTTTTACAGGAGTAAAAACGTGAGGCCTACTGTTTCTGGTCTAACAAACACCAGATTAATTAAATTGGCCTTTTTTTCGCCAAAATTACAACACTGGACAATAATGCCTTTTTGCGGTATTAATTACAAGAAGACTGCTGCAAATTGGACACCAGAATTTTTAAAATGCTAGTTTTGGTACATAGATTCCCACACGGGAGATATAATTCCTTTTTACAGGAGTAAAACGTGAGGCCTACTGTTTCTGGTCTAACAAACACCAGATTGATTAAATTGGCCTTTTTTTCACCAAAATTACAACACTGGACAATGTAATGCCTTTTTGCGGTATTAATTCCTTTTTACAGGAGTAAAAACGTGAGGCCTACTGTTTCTGGTGTAACTAACACCAGATTGATTAAATCGGCCTTTTTTTCACCAAAATTACAACACTGGACGATATAATGCCTTTTTGCGGTATTAATTACAAGAGGACTGCTGGTATTTCAGAACACCGGAATTTTTAAAATGCTAGTTTTGCTAGATAAATTTCCCACACTGGGAGAAATATTGCCTATGGAGTGCTTCTTCTGGTCTAACACCAGAATAATTTTATTATTACGGTGAAAGCTTTTTTTAATTTATATTTCTGGCACATAAAAAAAAAAATAAATTCTGGCTGACAGTATTGGACTCGGCTGTAGTGGCACTGGCTAGCCTAGCTGGAACAGCACATTCATGGGATTTGCTATCCAAGTGGGTTACTTTCAGTTTCACCACTGATATATTAAATATCTTTGCAGTTAGTATGGGTGACACAAGCACAGCCAAACCCCTGATGTAGTATATCTATGAAAAAATCGACTATTACATGAGATTAATGGACGTTGTGGCAGCTTTTGCTGTAGCACCACAAGTCCCAAAATGGCCGCAGCCTATCAGCCCAGTAACATGTGCCAGAAAACGGTCTGCCCAGCCAGAAAAAAAATAGACTTTGACTGAGCAGCTGAATCGCTGTTGTTCTGATTCACAGGTGTAGATTTTACACTTCTTTGGAGCTTTGGTTTAGACTCTGTGGCAGCTTGTGCTGGCGCACCACAAGTCCCAAAATGGCCACCGCCGGTCAGCCCAGTTACATGTGCCAGTAAAAATCGCTCTGGCCAGTCTCAACAAAATAGTGACTTTCAGTGAACAGCTCAGCTGAGTTGTTCTGATGCACAGGTGTAGAAAGGTAGATCATTCAATCACTTCTTTATCCCTGCCTATCTCGCCCTCACAGAAGCTGCATCCTCTCCCTACACTAGTCAGAGCAGTGTGACGTGTGGCGCTACGTGACTCCAGCTTAAATAGAGGCTGGGTCACATGCTGCACTTGGCCAATCACAGCCATGCCATTAGTAGGCATGGCTGTGATGGGCTCTTAGGGCAAGAAGTAAAACGCTAGCTGATTGGCTTCTGTGCAGCCCTTCAGAAAGCGGGAAGTAATCGACGAACACCGGACCCGAACCCGAACTTTTTTGAAACGGGTTCGGGTCCGTGTCACGGACACCCCAAAATTCGGTACGCACCCGAACGATTTTCGAACTGTTCGCTCAACACTAGACATGAGCAGCTAAAGCCCCGCCACACCTTTCACTTTTGCCTGAGCCAAACTTTTGCCTGAGCCAAGCTTGGGAAGAACAGTCAAGTACTTTTCAACAGCAGGAGCTGAGCCCGGGCAAAACAATTAGGTGGTTAAGGGAGCTGCTTTGAGATCTGTTAGTAGAGATGATTAGATTAGATTAGATTATATCATTACCTTATCTGTTTCAATTTGACCATTAGCCAAGTTGATATTTAGTTTCTGCAATATGTTTGGTATGGGGATTGGTTGAAGCAAACCTGGAAGGAAAAAGAACATTACTTTACTTGGCTATATAGTTCACAGTATTTCGTTAAAATAACATTTCATAAAATTGTCTGTATCAGTGGTGGTGAACCTATGGCATGGGTGCCAGAGGTGGCACTCAGAGGCCACCCTGGAAAAAATCTATAGTGTACAATATGACTTAGACTTTTCCTGCCATTCATCAGGACAGGGCACCCTATGAATGGCACAGTCAGCGCATTGAATGTAGGCAGTCTTTTATAGCTACATGATAAAGTAAATGGAAGGTATGCTATATTGATATTCAGGTTAAATTGCCGTGTTGGCACTGTGCCATAAATAAGTGGGGTTTGGGTGCAGTTTGGGCACACTGTCTCTAAAAGGTTCACCATCACTGGTCTATACTGACATCATAAACTGAGTTGGTTGCTGCAGTCTGATATGGAATGTCATAAGTAGGATATATAAGTACAAGCTAGCACAATGCAATAGTACTCTGCCAACACAAACTATATAAAGTAATACAATATTCACTATATAAAATTATAGCATGTATATTCTGGTCAAAATCATTTGTGCCCATCCACCACAGCAAGGTGACCTCTTTTGGAAAGGGCCCAACTCTATATGATTCCCATCCTTATGCCAACTGGCTTCAAATGAGTTCTGACAGAGCAGACTACAGCTATATACTGCACTAATTAAAATCAGCCAGTGGGAAGGATGGGTTTGGTAGCTTATACTATTAGATTGTACTTTTGTATTTTCAGCCATGGTGATTGTACATTTACAGTACTTAATTTTATAGGCTAACGTTGTCTTTTGATTCTGCAATAAGAGGGATATATGTCAGATTCAGAAGAACTGGGGGAGGCAGCAGTAATACAGCACCAACAATCTAAAAAAGCAGCTTACCATTGATGGCGGGGGTGTATAATTTGTTGATCATAGATGTTATGAACTCTTTCAAGTCTTGCACCTAAATAAAATCACAAGCATGTAAATGTATGCTGCTGAATTTAGCCATTCAAGACCAGGCCATTAATCTAATTTCCCATGTTGTTTTCAGTACACATGTCTTCAAAGACCATACATTTTTTTCTATTTGGTTATTTAAATAGTTTTACTTCTATTTCCTTCTATTTTTTCAGTCATACATGTCATTTTTAATTTAGAATTATTTTGTATTTTTTTCATATCTGGGAAAATGTTAAAAAAAAGTCTGTATTTTACTTTTTTTTTAAATAGTACAGTATACAACTAAAATACAGTATTTTTAAAATGATGTTCCCTTTTCGTTACAGTTGTTTTAATTTCATGCGTGCAATTGTGTTGTAAATCTTTGACAATCTTACCTCAAATTCTCCAACTGAGGATGATTCCAGAGCCAGGAAGGACCTTAGAAAAGAAAAAAATATGTTCTTCTAACCTCTTACCATACCAAGTAAATAATTCTGAATGTATTTATGGTATTTTGCGCTTTCCAAAAAGCACAGAAGCGGAGGGAAATAGCAGTACGTCTTATAAAGCAAATACTAATGAGGGCTTACACTATGGAAATGCTTGTTATCATGCAAGAGGTGCGGGGAGCAGGGAGCTTAGCTGTTCTATTCACCACTCCTTGGTCTTTTCCAGGCCCCAGGCAGTGCCATGTCCTAACTTCGTATAGCGCCAGAACATAGTGCACATAAGCGAGGATTATATACCCTGATGCTGTGCAACATTAGATCATAGTACAGCATAGCACCGGTAGAAAACCAAGAAGCAGGAAGAGCGAGTCGTCCAGAGCAGGAGAAGTAAGGGTTTTGTTTTGTTTTTTGCTTTTTTATGGTCTCCTCTGAGGTCGGATGAAGATTGGGGAGGTGTGACCTGAGATTTGATCAAGGGGTGTCAGACCCCCACCAATCTATATTGATAACCTATCCTAAGAATAGGTTATCAATAATAAAAGCCCAGACAACTGCTTTAACAGTCAACTTTTCTTTTCCTGAACCAAAATTTTGGTAGAAGGAATTTAATGAAGAACACTTTGGTATGCGAGGCCTACCTGCGAGGTATACAGAGAATTACAAACAATTTGTTTTCTCTTCTTACTTGTCAAGGGAGATCATGAAGTTCAGGTTTTTTTCATCAACTGAAAACTGGAGCTTAAAATTCATATGCTGTAAAAGTAAATGGCAATATACTAAGTACATTCAAGATTATGATCATTTATAGTACTTTCTGCTATAAAACTGTTTTAAATGGTAATTCTAAAGTGGATGATTTTGATGCATTTTCTGATTCTTTCTGTTATATGACTGACAAAAAAATGGCACCAAAAACTGTATGTGTGAATCAAGCCTAATAAAAGATGAAAAAGTTCTTATTCTGGGTTAGGATAAATGTCCAAACAGTAGTTTTTGGTGCTAAAATTGCTGTTCCATTCAGGTGCATAAAGAAAACATGGACAGATTTATGTGGATTTTTAATTGCAGACATTTTTGACACCAGTGAGTGAAAACCACGGAGCCGCTCATGGTTTAGTCCCCTTGAATGGAGCTAAACAGCATGTGCACATCATGTGTGCAGGCACCTCTCATTCCAAACAATAAGGCCCCTTTCACACGGGCGAGTTTTCCGCGCGGGTGCAATGCGTGAGGAGGACGCATTGCACCCGCACTGAATCCTGACCCATTCAGTTCTATGGGGCTGTGCACATGAGCGGTGATTTTCACGCATCACTTTTGCGTTGCGTGAAAATCGCAGCATGTTCTATATTCTGCGGTTTTCACGCAACGCAGGCCCCATAGAAGTGAATGGGGATGCGGGAAAATCGCAAGCATCCGCAATCATGTGCGGATGCGTTGCGATTTTCCCGCATGGTTGCTAGGATACGATCGGGATGGGGACCCGATCGTTATTATTTTCCTTTATAACATAGTTATAAGGAAAATAATCGCATTCTAATTACAGAATGCAATGTTCCCGGGCTTGAAAGGGTTAAAAATAATAAAGAGTTAACTTACCTTCTCCCATTGTCGGCAGAGCCCCAGAGCGTCGTCTCTCTTGATAGTTTGGCTGCTTGAGGACCTGTGGTGACGTCACAGGGTCACATGGTCCAATCATAGAAGCATTTGAGTGGACCATGTGACCCATGTGATCCTGTGACATCACGGCAGGTCCTTCATCGAACATCTGTTGTTCGATGAAGGACCTGCCGTGATGTCACAGGATCACATGGGTCACATGGTCCACTCAAATGCTTCTATGATTGGACCATGTGACCCTGTGACGTCACCACAGGTCCTCAAGCAGCCAAACTATCAAGAGAGACGACGTTCTGGGGCTCTGCGCGTACAATGGGAGAAGGTAAGTTAACTCTTTATTATTTTTAACCCTTTCAAGCCCGGGGAACATTGCATTCTGTAATTAGAATGCGATTATTTTCCCTTATAACTATGTTATAAAGGAAAATAATTACACATACAGAATACTCATCCCGAAACCAGACTTCAGTGATGAAGTCTGACTTCGGGTCTGGGTACCAAGCATGCGGATTTTTTCACGCTCGTGCTCAACGCACTACAAACGTTAGCACACGCGCGGAAAAATCGCAGCGATTCCCGCAACGCACCCGCATCGTCAAACATGACGCCCGTGTGCAAGAGGCCTAAAAGGCACAATTAGCACTGCTGCCAGCGGCTTTATGACTACTGTTGATCGCGAATTTTCGAATTGCGAATTTTAATTGTGAATATTTTTTTTTTTAAATACCAGTTTATGCGAATTTTTATGCAAATTTTTGTGCGAATTTTTTATATGCAAATTTTCGCAATCAAGAAATTAAAGTCATAATTTTCTTGATTGCAAAAATTCGCATATAAAATTTGCATAAAAATTCGAATAAACTGGTATTTAAAAGATACCTTTTCAATACCAGTTTATGCAAATTTTTATATGCGAATTTTCGCAATCAAGAAAATATTGACTGGAGATTACGAATTTGCAAATTTTCGAAGAATATATTGCGAATATTCGCCCAAATATTCGCGAACTATCGCAAATTCGAATATTGCCCCTGCCGCTCATCACTATTTATGACACAAAATTCATGCCAGATTCCACTAGCAAAAAAAAACCCTGTGTGAACAAGGAAAAAGACCTTAGAATATATTTTCTGCAACAAATATTTGGTCTATTGCAGCTTGTTTCCTAAAGACTCACTTAGTAGTCTTAGTAAATAGCCACCTGGAGGAAGATCTGACCAATTTATGAAAGGGCTTTTGCCATCTCAGACAATGGGGGGATATCGCTAGGATATGCCCCCACTGTCTGCTAGGTGCGGGTCCCACCTCTGGGACACAAACCTACAATGAGAATGGAGGGGGGAAATGAGCAGAGGGGGCACTGCGCATGCACAGACACCCTCCGTTTATCTCTATGGGGCCACCGAAAATAGCCAAGCGCTGGCTTGGCTATTTCCTTCTGCCCCCTAGAAATTAATGAGAGCAGGGGCCGCGCGTGCACGGTGCACTCCCATTCACAGGAAATCCAGGGTCCTCCAAGCCACAGCTCTCCCCGCTCCTTTCTCGTTGTAGGTGCGGGTCCCTAGCGATATTTCCCCATTGTATATGATGGGAATACCCCTCTAAGCGTCACATCTAAATTTGTCGTACCTTCTGCTGTCCGTTCTCCAAGCACTGTCCACTCCAGCTAGGAGATGGAGTACATTTCAGTTATAACTTACTCTACTTTTCTTGGGTATATTATTATAAATGTTCGGGCCATGGTAGCTCTGCCCGTTATGCCATGCTTTATTTTTAATGAGGAGTGAGCAGTGCAAAACATAAAAAGTAGAAAAATTTCCACCAGATTTTGTGACATTGCTACCCCAAAAATCTTGCTTAATGGGGTTATCTAGGATTTTAATATTGATGACCTATCCTCACGATAGGTCATCAATATCAAATTGAGGTGGGTCCGACACCCGGAACCCCAGCCAATCAGCTGGTTGAAGACATAACCATGCTCCATGCGAGAGCTGCCTTCCGTTCATTGTTTACCTGCTCGCCGTCGACACTGCAGCGATGAGCAGGTGTAATTACAAGTATGGCGTCCCCATTCACTTCTATGGGACTGCTCGTTCTTATACACTTAAATACTACAGAGCCATCCCATTGAAATTAATGGGACAGCTTCTTGCAGTTACATCTGCTCACCATTGCAATGTCGACGGTGAGCAGGCAAACAATGAAGATAGGACATCAATATTAAAATCCCTGAAAACCCCTGTAAAATGACCCCCATCATATCAAATTGTTAGCCAGCTGGCATCCAGGAAAAATTAAAATTATGAAGCCTTCTGCTATAATTTATCTTCTCCCTGTATCACACACAAAAATGCAGTGGAGTGGTGCTAAAGGTAGTCATATACAGCAAATGGAAGTAGTTTGATGATTGAACGATGGTGAACGATTGCCCCGTTAACACAGTGGTATGTGTTCAGCAATTCCAGGAGAGGGATGAAGGATCTTTTAGGGAATGTTCTTTCATGGAGAGCTTGACTATGAACTAGTGATGATCGTAAAAAGATTGTAAACAACGTGGTCAACCTTTTTCTAAAACCATTGATCAATGTTAAATTTCAGTCGATGGATGATTATTTTGCATTGTTTTTTAAATTGTTCATTTTGACCAAATTTAGACTAATGTATGGCCACTTTATTTTTGGGGAAAAGGGTAGATAGGCAATGTTCTGCAACCTCTCACATTCAATATTCCATACAAAGGACCGAAAGTGAAAGACCCCTGTTGTTTTTTTTAGATAGATATCTATAAAGCCTTATGCACCTGATCATATTATGGTTTTGTAAGAACTATTCTACTAGGGCCTCCACTATACTTGTCTTTCACACAGAGGCATAAATTCATTCTGGACACAATTATTTATTTTTAACAATCTACTGCCTAAATGAATCTAATTGCTTTAACTCTTACCAAGTCTACGATGAATAAGATCTGAGATTCTGAAGCTGGTGACGATGCAGTGACTTCCATGGTTGAGTAAAGATGGAGAATCGCTTTCATAGTGTTTGCTGTAACTAAGGCTGATTTATTCACAAAGATATTTATTTTGTAATCTTGCAGTTGTTTGGGAAGCTAGAAAGAAAAGTTTATGTTATGAGAAAAGTGAATCAGTGAAGCGAGCAACTGATTTCCATAATTGTAAAAGTGGGTTGGACTTCTAGGGGTAATTGTAGTGCAGTTAAGTGATTCTAGACCTTTGTTCCACCAGAGAGGAGCTCAGCACATACAAGTACCTGTACAAGTTCCCTGGTTTCCAAGCAACCATCCGCAAAAAAACGGATGCGGATGACGAACGGATGGCTTCCGTTGGTCATCCGCATTTTTTGTGGACCCATTGACTTCTATGAGTCCGCAAACCGTTTTTTACGGACAAGAATAGGACATGCTATATTTTTTTTGCGGACGTGAAATACGTACAGCGGATGTGGACAGGCAATGGAAGAGGCATCCGCATTTTTAACGGATCCATAGAAATGAATAGGAAACCATCGGATCCGCAAAAAAAACGGAACAGAGGCCGCAAAAAAACACTGCCGTGTATATGTAGGCTAATACAAATCTCAAATAAGGCTACTTTCACATTGACGTTTTCAATTCCACTATTGATATCCGTCATAGGATCTCAATAGCAGAAGTAAACGCTTCACTTTTGTCCCCATTCATTGTCAATAGGGACAAAACTGAACTGAACCAAATAGAAGTCTATGGGAATCATGACTATCTGTCTGGTTACGTTATGTCGACAGGACTTTTTTGTCTGTTCTATTATGACGGAAAGCAAAACGGAATGCCTTTTTAATACAAGTCATAATACAAGTCTATGGACAGCATAACGGATCCGTCCTGGTTTCCGTTATGCAGGACTGGACTTCTGCATAATGGATCCGTTATGCTGCCCATAGACTTGTATTATGAAGGGTCAAATGTCTCTTAAAGGCTTCCGTTTTGATTTCCGTCTTATGGATTTAGTTATTTTCCGTTATAACCATGTTATAATAGAAAGCCATAACAGAATACATAACGCTGATGTTTTTTTTTTATTTTTTTTTATTTTATTTTTTGTGGATTTGGAGTGGAAACGTACAGAAAAAATGTGCAGATTTTTTGATATGTAATCCATACATGTGTGCAGCAAATTGTGTGCACAAATCCACACCAAATCCGCACAAAAATGTCAAAAAATCCGTACTATTTATCACAGTTTTGTTGTGTTTTTGTGCAATTATATGTGGTTTTTGGAGCAGATTTTTTCTTTAACAATTCCATTGAAGTCCATGGGGAAGCTGCAGAATTGCACAAATAATTGACATGTTGCAGATTATACATGAGATTTGTCAAGCCTCATTCACTTTTCACTGTATTAGGCTACATGCACACGACCGTTGCCTGCCTCCGCGTCCGCTCCTCCTGAAAATTTTGCGTCCGTCAAAAAAAACGGATGACGGACCGTTTTTTTTGACGGATCCGATTTTTATGGCAGATCCATTGTAAAAATGCCTATCCTTGTCCGCAAACGTGAAAAAAATAGGACATACACTATTTTTTTGACGGAATGAAAACACGGATCACGGATGCGGAACAAAAACGGTTGACCATCCGCATTTTTTGACGGATCCATTGAAATGAATGGGAAAGCATCCTATCCGTGAAAAAAAACGGAACGGACGCGGAAACAAACAACGGTCGTGTGCATGGGGCCTTACGCTGCATGAAAATCCGCATAGAAAAACTGCATGTAATCCCTATTGTGTTCAGGTGGTTCATTTCCATCCAGCAGCACCAAGGGAGAAGTGATGCATTACACAGAGCGCATTCAATGCAGACAGGAAAGTCCTCTAGGGTCTAGACTCTCTAGAGACTCTCTTTGTAAAATTCTCAATAGATGAGGAACCTGGACAGAGGATGACCTTCTGTGAATTCTTTCAGCAACTGGAATTCCCAAATAGGATGCATTTAAATGGTGTTTCTAAACTAGACAACTGCTTTAGGGCTCATGCACACGGCCATTTCTCGGCCGCTCCGTGCATTGGGGATCAATGCAGGGCAACATCCGTGTGGATTCCGCAGACTGATCCATCCAGGCCCATTCAACTTGAATGGGTCCGTGATCAGTCCGCACTGCAAAAAAAATAGAACATGGGCTCCGTGCCTCCGTTCCACACCGCACCTTCCAAATTGTGGACCTAACCAAGTTTTGCAGGGTGAACACGGCCGGTGTATGAGCCCTAAAGGGGTTGTTCAACTTGCGTATTTTTTATATGCTCTTAAAACAATAAAAAAGAAACATCTCATCAATCCCTCACCACTCCTGTTTCGATACTTCCAGGGTCCCCTGCTGCTCTTACTTACTGCTTGTTTTTGACATGGACATTTACAATGCTGTGTTAGGATACATCTACACGTGACATAAACCTCATTCAAATGCTGCAGAATAAATCCACAGCATAATCTGACTTGTTCTGCGGGTTTTTTATTTGGGGCATACCAACTTATGCTGTGGTTTCACCTGCAACTTTCAATGTTAGTAATGTAGGTATCACAACAGCCAGTCAGAATCCTACTTCGTACTGATGAGGGGCGAACACTCCAAAACAGCTGTCTATGGGTGGATATCTGGCTTGGCGATTTTCTCCTGGGGCTGGCAAGATGGTTATCCTTCCTCAGGAGATAGCGCTTTGCATAACTTTGTCCTGATCCACTGGTGATTTCCTGCAGCGGACTTGTCATGTGTGGACATACCCTTACAGTAACTTATGTTACTAAAATCCATTCCATACATACGAATGGGGTTGTTTTCACAGCATTTGCATACATATTTCAAAATCAGTTCAGATGTATGGATCAGTAGAAGAATTTTAGCAACTGTACAATGTGTGAACATACCCTAGAACCAGCCATACAGTTTAGATGTCTCTGCCAACTGCCCCATACACATGACCACTCGGTCTGTCCAAGCATGTCCATGTGTACTGAACTGGGAGAGGTGAGAGAGGCTTATCCCACTGAGAACACAAGGATGGAGTAGATGAAATCCAACTGCCTGTTTCTTATCTCCCCCGACATCTGACATTGAGGAAGAGTTAGGAGATCTCTATACACATTAGATCGTTGGCTGGTCTCAGTGAAATTGGTGGGTCCGGCTAACATTTATCTAATTTGTATGGCCAGTTTATGAATGAAACTTTTTCCACAGTTGTTTTCTCTCAGAAATATCCACCCAGCTTCAGCATGTGAATATATTTAGTGTTTTATATTGTGGTATAACTAGTATGGGGCTAGTTGGATTGTTGCTAAGATATCTGATTGATCTGACGTATATGTAGATTCTTACCTCAGGAATGACATCAGTTAGGATGGATGTAGACATGGCTCCTCCATTTACAAGCTGGAAAACATAACAAGTTGCCATTGGTGTGGTTATACTGCAGTTATGAGAACCTGTTATGTTAAACATGCAGTCCTATGTACAGCCAACATGTTATAGATCAGTTGGAGCTTAGCAGATGGAGAGCTGAGCAGATGTGGGAAAAGATTTAATTAGTAAATGGGCCCATTCACATGACCACATGGTCACCATACCCACAATTTGCACGGCACCAGCCGCGTGAAGTCCATATTGCGGTGCGGACCCACTAACTTGATCCGCAAGATACGGAAAAATATAGGACATGTCCTAGCTTTTGTGGTGCGGAGGCATGGACCCGAAAGCCCATGAAGGGCTTCTGAGTGTTCTCATCGGCTTCTGATCTGTGCCTCAGCTCGATAAAAGATACAGTAGGACATGTCCTATCTTTTGCCGTATGTTACATATCGCAGACCTATTCAAGTCAATGGGTCCGCATCCGCTATGCAGAATTCACATGGCCAGTGCCCGTGTTTTGTGGACCTGTTGTTTGCAGTCCACAACACGGGTACGGCGACCATACAGTTGCGTGAATGGGCCCTTTCTTGTAGTCATTTAAAGCAGTTGTCCTGGAAAAATAATGATGACGTCCTCGGGGTAGGTCATCATTATCAAATCAGCGGGGGTTCAGGTCCCGACATCCCTGCTGATTAGCTGTTTCAGGGAGAGCCCTCCTCAATCTGATGGGATGCATCATAAATTATTCATGAAGAAATGTATATACTGTAACATCCTAATAAAGGGATTTCTATGTAAGGAGGTTTTCCATGTTGGTAAAATAAATAATAATAACTAAATAAATAATAAACTGGACCTGAGGTAAGGACTAGTGCAACAGTACTGCAATGCCAGGGGAATACCTGATGAATATATTTAAAGCGCATCTGTCAGAAGATTTGTACCTATGAAACTGGTTGACCTGTTACATGTGCGTTTGGAAGCTGAAGTCATCTGTGTTGGTCCCATATTCATATGTGCCTCATTACTGAGAAAAGTGATGTTTTAATATATGCAGATGAGCCTCTAGGAGCAATGGGGGAGTTGCCATCACACCTAGAAGCTCTGCTCTCTCTGCAGCCACTGTGCCCTCTGCACTTTGACTGACAGGGCCAGGTGTGATGGCATTTTGACTGCCTGGTCCTGTCAATGAAAGTGCTGGGGGTGCAGCAGTTGCAATCAGGCACGTAGCTAAAGGCTCATGGGCCCTGGTGCAAGAGTTCAGCTTGGGCCCCCCGTCCCTCAGTGCTTTGTGTGTCTTCTTATGCTGCACAAGTGTCTTTGGGCCCCTTCAGGCTCCTGGGCCCGGTGGCGACTGCTACCTCTGCACCCCCTATAGCTATGCCCCTGGTTGCAATGATAGCAGAGCCTCTAGGTGTAACGGCCTTCGTTGCACCTAGAGGCTCATTTGCATATATTAAAACGTAATTTCTCTCAGCAATGAGGGTACATATGAACATGGGACCAACACAGATGCCTTCAGCAGCCAAGTGCACATGCAGGAGGTCAGCCAGTTTCATAGATACAAACCTGCTGACAGATGCCCTTTAATTTTATTATTTTACAAGCCCCCCCTCCCTTCTTTTCGGACATTTTTAACAACTCAGAAAACCTGTTTAAATTTTACTTCACAAACAAATTTATTGCAGATTTTCTGTGAAAGAAGACTTCTTCCCTTTAACTGAATGGTGTTGTTTTAGTAACAAGAAATCTGACGTGTGTGAATATACTGTAACACAGCAGTTTAATTCCATTCAGATCCAGGATTTGCCCTCTCTGACACCCAGGGACAAATGTTCTAGTTCGGATACTTTAGGCCAAAATTGCACCACATCCCTGAACTACACCAGAAAAATTGAAATAAGATCAATGTAAATGTCAATAGGAGGGAAGACACAGCAAGGCTGAGGGAAATGTAGTCCACTCTGCTTGAGGGGAAGCTAATAAAAAATATATAATTATAAAAATAATAATTCATAAATTATTGGCCTCTGTAACCTAATAAGAGTAAATAACAATAGTTTTCATACATCATCTTCAGTGGCTGAGAAGCTAAAAGTTCCATCTTCTTGAAGCAGAGTGAAGGCACGTCCAAGAAAGTCAGCAGTCAAAATGAATGTTGTTGTAGTTTCAGGTGAAGATGGAAGGACAAGGGAGCTAGTATTTGTGTCATCAGGTAGGTTAATGAGATTTTCTCCTCTGAAAACTTGGACCTTTAGAAAAAAAATAGAATTTTGTAGGATTAAGGTTTAAATTAATCTTTAGCGTCTGATCTTCAACTGTAGAATCAGGGGCGTAACTACAATAGCGGCAGACCATGCGACTGCTATGGGGCCCAGGGCAAGAGGGGGCCCAGTCTTAGTTGGGATTATCTCCTCTTCTACTGTAGGTGAAAACTTGGTCAGGACTCTACCCTCTAAATGTAAAGAAACAATTTTTAGCAAATGAGGCAGTAGAAAAATGGACCAAGGGTCATCAAAAATGGTTTAGGCGGAAACCCTTCTGTCCTGTGTGGGGGGCCTGGTTTGATCCTTGCAATGGGGCCCTTACTTCTCTATGTACACCACTGTGTAGAATGTTTCCTAAATCCTCCTACGGTGACAATATTGCCCATCAGAATTTCAAGGGCTTTTTATAAAAGAGTAATCTTTGGGACCCCACCGATTTTGATGGACTCAGTTGGCATTCATTCTTTATTAAATGCTGGCAATACAATGAGTATGTTCCACATTTTTGTTGTATCTCCCCAGTAAATCAAGACACTGTGCAGACCCACCAAGAATTTGGAGACCAGACGACTGACCATTCATAAATCACATTTTTCCTTGTTCCATCTATGCCTATCCAATCCGCCAATACTTTTACTGACTACCCATTGTCCAGCAAGTAACAATGACATAATGGCCCATCCATAACTTCTCCTCTCCATAAATCTCTGACTTAAAGGTGTATTCCAGTCATGACAAGTTACCACTATCTGCAGGATTGGGGATAATGATTAGATTGGTGAGAGTCCTACCACAAAGACGTACTATGATCACAAGACCTGGGATGCCATTCTCATTACCGCCACTACTGATCCTTTAATCTGTTTGGGAGTTCCAGAGACAGTGGAGTTCAGAACTCAACTATTTCAGGAACTCCCATAATGATGAATTGAGTGTCCCTGCACATGCCCAGCATGTTCTTCTGATTGGTGTGGGTCAAAGTGGTAGGACCCACCCTTATCTAATCTGTGGCTAGAGGATAACTTGTCTCAGCTGGAATACCCCTCTTGGTACAACTCCACACACACAATCTCCGATCCTTATAAGGCCTCCTTCTTTTTATCTTCTTTCGCCTTCATTAGCCTCCAAGATTTCCCCAATTTATATTCTAGAACTCACTGCTTCAAATAATCAGACTGTCTCATCCATCTTCAGAATGTTCAAAAGCAACCTGAAAGCTATCAACCTTAGGAAAGCCTACAATCTACAATAACCCTGCAGCCACTACACCACCATCTGAGCATCTTCTACTCTCACCTACGGTCCCCTTCCCTTGTAGATTGGTTGTGTCTAAACCAAATGCACACAACCCTTATAGATTTTAAGCCCCCATGGGTAGGGTCCTTTTTACTAGTCTGTCATTCATTTGGATTTTTTTTACTTGCACTTATTTTCTATGTGATATATATAGTCCCTTGTTTAAATGTACAGCACCCTGGAATTTATGGCGCGGTAAAATATCATCGGAAATTGCTGTCACATAACTAGAGCAAAAGAATGCCAGCTGAAAAGTTAAAATGGACTTACATTTAATTCAATATTAATATAGTCTTCTGTCACTGTTGGTACTGGAGAAGTCATGTAGTGGATGCTTCCAGACTGTCCGAAAGGTAAACTCGCTGAAAAAAAATAATCAGTTATTACAGTGACTACATACAGTGAATATAACAGCACAGAAATAAAGCAGGCTTAAACAGGGACAGATGTCAATATAGAAGAAGACTCTTAGTAAAACTGAAAATGGCGCCCGGTGATGTCAGCCCATCTCCACATTATAAAACATGAGGACCTGAGGCTTGTTTTGAATGTAATACTTAACTGTCTTTCATGCACGACTGTCCATTCAATTTAGAAAGGATAAAATCCACAGCTGGGCACACCTAAAACATACGGCCATGAAATGTTACGTTTCTGAGAGAGAACTCGCAGTGAATGAAGCTTCCTATGGAATGGAGTGTCCCTACTCAGCCTGACAGCCTGTCATTCTGTGTGGTGACACAGGGGAAATGGTAACTGCCAGTTGCTAATTCAGCCATAAATTTCCAGGAGAAATAATAGAGAAACAGCACAATGCAGAGTTCTAAGAAAAGATGCTCCAGACTTGTTATTACATGGGGTATAGAGAAATCTATTACAACAGACATGTCAGGAGTGATGACAGCTTTTTAAATATGCCCTAAAGAGGACCTATCTCCTCTCCTGACCTGTCTGTTTTAGATATTACCCATGTAATAACAGGCGCATTTTTTCTTATGACTCTATGTTGTGCTATGTCTTTATTACTGCTAAAATATACGTATGAAGGAATTACTATAAGTATGCAGTGAAGTGCAGATGGGTGTTAACAGTTCGGGAGGGTCCCTGCATAGTCTGACACTACAAAATCAGTGCTGCCAGTCGCACAGTATGTAGGATCCCCCCCAATTGGTAACATGCATCTGGACTTTACTGCAAACTTCCAATAATTCCTTCATATCTTCGAGCAGGAGTGAGTAATAAAGACATGGCACAACACAGAGTCATAAAAATAAATGCTCAGGAATTTTTATCACATTGGGATGCAAGTACTTACTAACACAGACATGTTGAAAGGTAATAGGACCTCTTTAAGTTTTGCATGGGAATTTAAAAAATGACAGGATAGACAATGAAGGAAGGTTAGCCATTCACTACCTGAGGTGGGTCACTGCTAAAGACAATGACCGGCTAAGTGGGACTTTCCAGGAGGAGAGCAGCAATGGAGGTCTGTAAACCTATTTTTAACATTTTTGGCCCGCTTTTTTTCCAAATCTACCTGGATGATTTTGGAGTGTGCTAAGAAACCTATGCAAACACAGGGGAAATTGCAGATGTTACCTTGATTAGGTTTAAACCCAGGACACCACCACCGCAAGGCAACAGTGCTAACTACTGAGCCACCATGGTGCCTGTTTATATGGCAATATTTTTTTATATATATTTTCAATATATATTATCAATCAATATAATAACTTACTGTAACAGGCAAAAGAGATTTAAGGTTTTTATCCAGAAAATTATTCATCACAGATGGCAAAATTCTGCAAAAAAAAAGGAACTGGAGTTATTAGAAATTTTTGAACAACGAAGTGACCAAGAAAATTGAAGTAATTTACATGGTGTACTTTGGAAAGAATAAAGGGCAACCATAGCCATCTCAGAGAAGAGACCTATCATTTTACACTGTGGCGACACTCACCCTTTCGGTAGATTGGCTTTAGCTTCAATTAGGTTGGTTTTACATTCCACCGAGACAAATGTTGGGCAATCTACATTCTCTTTCTTTAAAGTTGTATTTGTAATAATGTCTACTTCTAATTTCATTTCTGTTTTTCCACCCAAGAAACTGTAAAATCATAAGAAATCCATTAGTACTGTAAGTTGCACGTGATCATGTTATATGTAGTTAAAGGGGATGGACTACAGTACAACCTCTGTATATTAATAACTGTCTCATAAACCATTCTGCCTTTGGTCTTTTGTCAAGCAGCTCGAAAAACATCAAATTAGGATCTTATTATATTCATTGCTAAAGTAAATGCAACTGTCTGAAGAAGGGTTTATAAATGGCCAAAAGGTTGAACCTGATGCATTCATTGATGACTAATAAATTCCTAATTTGTAAGCATATTCATACAAGTGCTCACTCTTGTCTCAGAATTGCTTGCCCATATCATCTGTAAGAATGGCCTTAGGGATACACAAACATTTTGGATGCGCAAGGCAGCAGATGGACTGACCATTAATTGTCTTCATAGGCCAATGTCCATAGGGTCACCAAATCCCTCTTCACTGCCACTGGGCAGTTATATGCTACTGTGCTACTGGGTGAACTATAGGGGTCGTTATTAGACAACATCCAGGAAGCATGCTGAAAGTATGGCTGGCTTTGTGTTGTTCCCCACATCTCACCTCCCAAACCCCCCTGCTGCACATCATAAAGGGGTTATCCCATGGGTAATAAAGAAATAAAAATCAGTACATGACAATCTCTTTCTAACAAAGCTAGAACCAGTTCTGTACCTCACATGGATCCAGAAATCTCTTCATTCATTTCAATGCTAGATTTATATCAACATCAACCAAAAAAGAGACCCCAATAAATATAACTGGTCATACTGTACCAAACAAAGCAATATCACCAAACAAAAGGTGCCAGACCCAAGATACCATGATAAAACAGCCATACTAAATTTTTTACTAAAAATATATAATAAAGCCGCATAAGCTAAAGATAAAAGATAAGGGGGACTGAGCCATCTTACAAAGTACAGATAATCACTGGAAATGAGTGAATCAAAGCTGACGAAGTGGAATTCGATCCGAATTTCAGGAATTATTCGATTTGCACCGAATCCGAATTTCCTCACGTTTCGTGGTAATGAATTGCATTTGTTCCTATAATGGTTGCTGAACATGTGAGGACATGGAGCAAGGAACTCTGGGAAGACGGGATCACCCATACTGCCATGCATGCAGCCAATCAGCAGCCAGCAAGCCCTGTGATGTCACAGCACTATAAATACCCTTAGCCATCTTGGATTCTCATTCTCCAGTGTATTTAGTGCACAGAGAGGGACGTCAGCAGGCGCTAGGGACAGTGCTAGAAAATACTTCATTGTGCTAAAAAAACAATTTACAAGTTCAGGGAAAGGATAGGGAGTAGTGTTAAGTGAGCATGCTAGGCCTAACACCAATTTGGCTTGAGCATCGCTATGCTCGGCAAATCACGGAGTTCTGCCGAACACCGTGTGTGCTCGAGTGCGATGCTGGAGTCAGTGTATTTGAATTTAATTTAGCCTCTATTTCTATGCAGAAAATTGCTGTACAGTGAGTGAATCCCTCAGTGTGAGTCTGCGGCTTAGAAGTTCCTGTTCACACTATATATATAGCTATGTCCATATATGGAGTCAGTGCTTGGGGACACCCAGTGTAGTTAAATCTAATTTAGCCTGTATTTCAGAAAAGTTTCTACTGGGATTCAAACTCATGACCTTCTGTATTAAAAGCAAGGCACTTAACCACTCAGCTATAATAGCTGCATGGCCAGTTACATAAAAAAATATAACAATATGAGACTTCTTCTGTAGAATAGAATATATAGCGTAGGGGTTAAAGTTCTGTGCTGTGATGCAGACGCTGTATATTCTAAATATGGGCTATGATAAAGAAGCTATATATTCTAAATTAATGTAATTATGTTATGGCTAAAAATGTATATATATGTTTAAATTAAGTTTAGCCTCTATTTCTGAAAAAGTTTGTGATGGGATTTGTACTCACAGCTTCTGCATCACAGTCCAGAACTTTAACCACTACACTGTATAGCTGCATAGCCAGTTGCTAAAAAAAATCAAATATGAGACTTCTACTGTATAGGAATAGTTACTAGTAGTAAGTATTCCTCTATAGTAGAAGTTTCATTATTTTTTTTATTTTTTTTATATAGTAACTGGCCATGCAGCTATTATAGCTGAGTGGTTAAGTGCCTTGCTTTTAATACAGAAGGTCATGAGTTTGAATCCCAGTAGAAACTTTTCTGAAATACAGGCTAAATTAGATTTAACTACACTGGGGTGTCCCCAAGCACCGACTCCATATATGAACATAGCTATATATGGAGTCAGAGCAGGGACTCTTAAGCCGAACTAGAGTCCTGACACCCTCCCCTCTTCAGAGCAGGGGATTCCTGGTTTAATGCTTGGGTTCTCCAATTGACTTCCATTGTGCTCGGGTGCTTGGTAGAAGTGTTCTACATTCTACTTGAGCACAGGAGCACTTTGGTGCTCGATAAACACTAATAGGAAGGACTCATTCCACAGCATTTATGTTGAACAGGGTTCAGTAGGGGAGGTTACAGCATGGGTAATAGGAACAATCCTATTACACCTTGCTGCACTGACTGGGGATCCAAATTGTCATTATACAGCTCTGTAATTCCAGCAAACTGTTCTTGTTATTGGGGTACAAGTGCTGTTTGATACAGCCATTAACAGGGTTAATTACAGCGAAATACTGACGTGACCTCTTGGCTTCTGACTCCGGATTGTGTTATTGTATTGCTCCCTGTGTACCTGTGTGACCTCCTGGCTTTGACTTTGGCTTGCCTGACTCTGTTACGGTACTTCCCTTATCTTCTTAGGCCCCTGCACGTATCTAAGCGAGGGACTGCCGCCAAGTTAGGACGGGCCGTGCAAATAGGCAGGGACAGAGGTGGGGTGGAGTTTAGGGCTGCAGTTATCCTTACCCTCTGTCGTGACAGCACCAATATGTTCCCTACATGGCAAAAGTAGCAGCATGGCTCACCCACCACTTCAGACGCACGTTTCGCCAATGGCTTAGTCTGGGGGTAGAAGCCATTGACAAAATGCACGTCAGGAGTGGTGGGTAAGCCGTGCTGCTACATTTGCTATGTAGGGATCTTATTGGTGCGCTGCTTTTTGTTACCTTTGCCACTTGCCTTAGATTTTGTGATTATCTGTACTTTGTAAGCTGGCTCCCTCCCCCCTTATCTTTTACCTGTATGTTATGTGGCTTTATTATATATTTTTAATATGACATTTCAATAAAGATGGTACTTTTATTGACTGCTCATGTTTAACACAATATGTAGTGCTTAAAGGGGTCCCACAAAAAATATTCTACAGTTTTTAAACCGGCACCTGGATCTGAATACTTTTTTTATTCCATGTAATTCAAATTTTTGCATAGCCACGGAATTATTCAATACAATGTATCTGTATAGCGCCACCTGCTGTTTCTTTTTTTTTTATTTCTTTGTCTACCTCACTGAGGTGGCCGCACATGCTCAGTTTCATCCTTCAATGGCCTCCTGAGCTGTGATAGGGAGAGCTGAGACACACCCCCTGAGCTGCAGCAGATAAGACACTCCCCTGGAGCTGTCAGTTGATATAAATCTAGCAGAGCAATGAATGTGGAGATCTCTGTATCCATGTGAGGTACAGTGCTGGTTCTAGCTTTGTTAGAAAGAGATTGTCATGTACTATATGATGTCTGATTTTCTTTTTTTACATTGATCATTGGATAATCCCTTTAACTGTTTCCAACACTATATCTAAATTGGATAAATTACAATACAACTTTTTAGACAGCAGGTGGCACATTGTGTTACTAACTAAGGCTACTTTCACATCTGCGTTGTGCTGTCCGATTTAGAGATCGGTCACAGGCTCTCAGAATAGCAGCACAACGCTTCAGTTTTGTCCCCATTCATTGTCAATAGAGTGTACTAGAATGCATTCTGTTCCGGTTTGTTGCATTCCCATACCAGATAAAAAATCGCTACAAGCAGCTGGATACAGCAACAAAAGCATGTAAGTCAATGGTGGCGGATCCAGCGGTTTCTTCATTTTCGATATAATACAACCGGATCCATTCAGAACAGATGCAGGCGGTTGTATTTTTATAACTGAAGCGTTTTGCTGTGGTTTCTGAGATCCCATGCCGGATCTCAAAACCGGACAGCAAAAACCCAGATGTGAAGACCTGGTAATGGAATTGCAACAGTAAAATAAGGCTGGATTCAAATCATGTTTTTGTCATGTTTATATGTTTAACATATGCAAAAAATGTATACAGTACTATATGATGTCTGATTTTAATTTTTTACATTATTCATGGGATAAGTTCTCAGTCCACCCCTGAGTAGGCCTCATCATCTTTCCCTGTTGCAGGGTTACTCTTATGACACTAAAGGCTAGAGCGATCAGACTTTTCACTTTCAATTTGCCACTTTTGGCACAATTATTTGGCACTGTATGCTATGGTCATCTGTGCACTATATCAGTGCTCCTCAACTCCAGTCCTCAGGACCACCTGCCGGTCATATTTTCAGGATTTCCTTAGTATTCATCAGGACTTATCACACGTCTTTATTTTGTGGGATATTCTCATATCATGACTGACAGGTGGGCCCTGAGGAATGGAGTTGGGGAACACTGCACTATATTACTGTATTCAGGCATGGGATTCAGCCAGTTCCCTCAGGTTCTCCAGATCCGGTTTTTAAAATTACAGCCGGATAAGAGAACCGTGTTACTGGCTGAATCCTGATTCGGTGCTCTGGTGGTGGCAGCTGGAGATGAGCGCTTCCATTCCATAGTTTAGCTCCTTAGGCTTTTTAAAAGTTGGTCAGTATGAGTGTGGAGTGTATATATGGTGTATTTATGTATGTGTACTATGTACAGTATATGGTGTATTTATGTGTGTTGCATGTATATGGTGTATGTATATGTAAACGTGTCGTGGCGCAATGTGTCTGCCATTGAGTATGGAACCTGTTGTTCAAAATTTGAATCCCACCCCTGAATGTATTATTTAGAAGCTATATGGTACATCATATATTACATACACATGTGTTGAGGTGCACAGTGGTAGATGTAATATGGTGAGTGTGAGCCTTCAACCTAAGACTGGTTCTGATCATACAGGATGTTAACGATATTTCTCTTACCTTTTCCCGATGATTTCAATCTTGTTTGTTACAAACATCTGGATACCAACGCCTGGGAGGAGGTTCAGTGAAATCTTGGAGAATTCAAGCTTTTCCACCCTTATGCTGTAAGTATATCATAAGTAGCTATTTTCAACTTCCTAACCAGCTATGCATACATAAGAAGGTCCTGAGTGTACTGTACGCCTATTGTTAAACCATCTAAGGAAAAGAAATATGGACTTTTCTGAAGAATACTATTCATTTATTGATTACTACTGATCATGGCTTTAGATATATAAAAACATATTTTTAATAAAATGTTATTCTTTATTTATATGATAATATAAGAATCTTTATGTATATAGCGCCAACTTATTCCGCAGTGTTTTACAATCGGAAGGTTCATTTACAAGCAAAATCATACGTTACACAGCAACAAACAAGTCTACAATAAACACAAAAGGATTGAGGGCCCTGCTCGCAAGAACTTACAGTCTACAATACACTGTTCTTTACATATATCACTCCCTATTATTTTGTCTTTTTGATGTTTCCATTAGTTAAGGGTTTTATTTTTTTTTATTTTTTTGTCAGTATTAAAGGGCTTCTGTCACCCCCCCAACCAAGCAATTTTCAGTAGCTGACATTAGCTATTTGCTAATGACAGTTGAGTGCAAACATACTTTTCTTACCTTTCTCTCTGCTTTCATTTTTGTAAAAATAATACTTTTATGATATGCAAAGGTCTTCACTGCCAGCAAGTTGTTGCGTGTACTTGCTGGTAGCCGCCGCATCCTCTGCTTGTAGACATGTCCCCTCTCCTCTTGATAGACAGCGCTCCCCTCCTCACGCTTGCCCTGTCTGCTCCTGAATTCCCGCAGGAGCAGACAGGGAAGACTGCTGGCATGATATGCTATCTTGCTGATGTTTCTCTCCTGAGATTCTAGCTAACAGCTGTAAGCTGTTACTTGCGGCTGTAGGTGTCCACTGGGTGCAAACACAGGCTTTTATGAGTTGGCTAGGCTTGGATGTGATCTAGGTGATGGGTGACTGAGCCGTAGTCCCTCACCTGCATCAAGGTCTGTATAGCTATGGTTGGTGGTTACTCTGCTGACTGTAAATGTTGTAGCTTTGAATATATCTAGAGTTTTAGTATTCTTGCAGTCTCTTTGGAGCAGTGGTCTCATAGAGAAGCGGATCTAATGCGGTTCCTCTAAGACCATTGAAGCAGGAAAATTTGGATGTCCCACCTCACTATCATAGCTAGAACTCCCCTTCTTGACAAGAAATAGGACCAGCCCACTTTTACCAAGAGAGGAAGAATAACCAATGCCAAGCATACCTTATCTGCTGTAGTACAGGGTATACAAGAACACAGCAAAACTAAACACAACGAACCAAAGAATTGCAGATACTCCTAGGGGTGGAGTACTGCTGATTTTGTAGACACTAAAGAAGGCTGTCTGATATTCAAAAATGTACGTCTGCCTATTTTCTCGAAACAATGCCCCTTTTTTCTATAGGCTGTGTCTGGTATTGCAGCTCAGCCCCATTCAGTTAAATGGAGCTGAGCTGCAATACAGGACATGAACCAGAAAGCAACTGCACCAAAACAGCAGCTGTGCTAAAAAAAAAAAAAAAAAGCTGGTTTGCCTGATTTAAAAGCATTTATTCCTCTTAAAATTTTAATTCTGGGTCATTTGTATAAATACTGTACATTAACCTTGTCCAAGGTGTGTGTCCCACTCCCTACACAATGTGGCACTGGCAGCACTGACTGGACAGTGTCAGAGGTATGCAGGGACATACCTACAATTGGTAACATTCAGCTATCAATTTTTTTATAGATTTCCTGGAGGAATAACAAAGGAATTAAAGAAGTAGCGCCAGAATTGTTATTTTATGGAGTATACAATTTTTTTTACTAAAACTGGTATGTCAGAAGTGGCAGGACCTTTTTACTAAAACCATTGGTTACTA